>JANBXA010000132.1:21697500-22297500 GCA_030556225.1 Cricetiscus sungorus | reverse complement strand
GTTGAGCAACTGTCTTGCCATAAAGTGGAGCATTCTTTGGCTACATGCCCATGAGAGTTATAGATGGATATTGAGGTAAATTGATCCCATATTTCTAAGAAACTGCCACAGTGGTTTCAACAAGTTTGAAGTTGCACCAGCAACAAATAAGATTTCTTATTCCACATCCTCACCAGCATGTGCTTTCTTGTGTATTGTTGATCTTAGCCATTCTGACAGGTATCTCAAAGTAGTTTTGACTCATCTTTCCCTGTTCACCGAGGATTTTCAAAATTTCTTTTATGCGTTTCCCAGGCATTTGAGATTTCTCATTGAGAATTCTGTTTATATCTGTACCTCATTTTCAATTGGAACATTTGGTTTGCTGGATCTAATTTCCAGAATTCTTTATATATTTTGTATATCATTCCTATATTGTAGTGTAGTTGTTTGAAATCTTTTATTATTTTTTAGATTGCCACTCTGTATGAATCATGTCATTCTTTGACATTAAGAAGCCTCTCAGTTCATAAGGTTCCATTTATTAATTGTTGATCTTAGTTCCCATGCTGATAGTGTCCTATTCAAGGTTACCCCCACTTTCTTTTCTATCACTTTTAGTGTATCTGGTTTTCTGTTGAAATTGTTGATGTATTTGGGGTTGAGTTTTGTGCAGAATGAGAAGTATGGATTTATTTGCATTATTTTACATGTGGACTTCAAGTTTGACCAACACTATTTATTGAAAATATTGTCTTTATTCTAGTGTGTATATTTGAGTTCTTATTAAAAATCAAATGTCTATAGCTATGTGGATTTATTTCCAGGTTCTTAGTTCAACCCCAGTGAGTGACATGTCTGTTTTTATGACAATACCAAGCTGTTTTTACCACCATCATAACAATAGCCAATATGTTGTGGTAAGAACATTAAACAGTAAGGATTATAATCACTTTGTTATTCCTGGTGTCTTTAGTAGATATCTAAGGGCAAAATCCATAATTATCCATTGCTTCCTGTTCAGTTATATTTGCGAATAATTCTCACATTTTCCCACTTTACACACCATCTTAGTCCTCTTCTTTGTCATTTGGATTCTGGTAGAAAAAGGACAATAAATTTTTGAAGTTATACTCAATATTGGTGTCTTAATTTTTAAAAATGTAATCTTTTCTAATTAAAATATAGTTTCATCATTTTCCTCTTTTCCCCAAGCTCTAGCACCTCACATATACACTGCTTTCTATCAAAATCATAGCCTCTTCTTTTAAATTCGTCTATATATTTGTAAACATATAAATACAGAAGTTGCAATCCATGTTTCTTTTATAGATGTATATACATGCATATGTATATGTACACACATGCATATTTGAGGGACAAATATATGCAAACATACACACATGCATATATATTTTCAGTGACCAATTAATATTAAACAATCAAGTTGGGGTTCATACTTGGGAAAGATTATTTCTTATAATCTTAGTATTTCTTAGTTTCCTATATTTCTTTGTCTAGGATTTGGGACCCCATGAAATTCCCCTTCTCTGTGTAAGTTATGTCTACTAGTTTTATTCATGCCAGTGTCTTGTTTCAGTAATCATATTGGTGACTTCATCTGTGTAGCTACTATGATGTTTCCTGGAGACACCATCCCATGACAACCTCTGAGTCTTTACAATCTTTCTTTCCCCTATTCTACTATGATTGCTAAGCTTCAGTTTAAGGAGTTGTATTATCACTGTATCAGTTATGGCTGGGGACCACACAATCACCTCATCGTTGCAATTTGATTGGCTACGCTTTTCTGTAAAAGTCTCTATTGCAGAGAGGTTTTGTTTTGTTTTGATGAGTATTGTAAGGTTTGAATGACAATTGTCTTCCTTGGCTCATAAATATGAATACTTGGTCCCAGGTTGCTGGCTCTTGGGGACAGATAGGGAGGACTTCTCTTTTTGGTGGAGACATATCACTGCCAGCAGGCTTAAGGTTTAAAAAGCTTCCTGTAGTTCCCCAGTGCACTTTCTTCCTTCTTTTTGTTGACCTCAATGTGAACTCTCAGCTGATTCTATACCATGCCTGTTCCCATACTGCCCACTATGATGGTGAAGGGCAACTATCTCTCTGAAACTGCAAATCCAAATATACTCCTCTCTACATAAATTGCCTTGGTCATGGTGTTTGATCACAGCAATAGAAGAGCAATAATAAAAGAGCCAACAACCATGCTCATCTTTATGTATAAGAATAAATATTTAGAAATAAGATAGGAATCACTGTGGTTTAGTAAAGTGATGATTGCAGATTTTCTTCTGAAATCAATGCCTTCACATGCCCCAAGTAATTGCCTAGTATTCCAGTTCCAGGTATGTTTCCTTCTTGGCAAATGAGAATTAAATATATTCAACAAGCTGCTGATTAATACCATTTAAGCATGGATTCCACTATTCTACTATTACACTTATCATACCATGCTAACCATTGTTTTAGATCATAGACATCACAACTAAGTGGGTCTATCAGGTTTTGGTTGGGATTGTTTTGGCTCTCTGAGGTCCTTTGTGATACTATATGAATTTTAATAGTTATTCTTTGTCCATGGAGAATAAGATAGTGATTTAAATAGGGATTTTATTGAATTGTAAGTGGCTTTGGCAGAATGGTTATTTTTGCAATATTAATTCTACCAAACTATGAAAAATGGGGTATCTTTTCATTTTCTACTGTCTCTATCTTTTTTGTCACACTTGTAAAGTTTTCATTGTAAGGTATTTCATCTCTGTGGTTAGATTAATTCCTAGATATTTTATTTTCTTTGAGGTACATTGTGAAAAGAACTGTATATATGATCTCTTTCTTTGTATGCAGGTAGTGCATAGAGAAGCAATTTATTTTTGAAAGTGGATTCTTTACCTTGCCACATGCTGAAATGGTTGATTGTCTTATTTCTTATGTAAAGTATCATGTCATCTGCATATAGGGATTGTTTGACTTCAATTTTTCTATTTATATCTCTTTAATTTCCTTTTCTTGCTATATTGCTCCAGAGAGTGCTTTGAATACAGTACTGAAAAGAACTTGTGATATTGAAAAACCCCTGTTGTATTCCTGATTTCAATAGTTTTGCCTCAAGCTTCTCTTCAATTGGTATAATGTTGGCTGTGGAATTCTTATATATAGCTTTTGACTAAGTTGAAGTATCTTCCCTCTGATTGTACTCTATCTAGAACTTTTATCATGAAGTCATATTGGATATTGTTAAGTCATTTTTCATCATCTAATGAGATGATCATGTGACATATGTCTTTAATTTAATTTATTTGATTTATTAAATTTGTTGCCTTAAGAATGCTCAAATATTATTGCATCTCTTTGATAAAGCCAACTTATTCTTGGTAAATAACCTGTTTGTATTTGTTTTGCAATTATTTTATTGAGGACTTTTGAAGATGTGTTTTCAATGATATTGACCTACAGTTCTCTTTTTTATTCTTTATCTGTTTTGATATTAGAGGTGGGCTCATAGAAGGAGTTTGAGAGGCTGTTTAACTTTCTATTACTTGGAATTTTGCTTCATCCTGGGCCCTTCTTGGTGATACTGTTGAAGCCATGGTGTCATCAGTGCTAGGACTACTGTTATGGATCTTGTCAGGGTTTGTGTCTGTACCACAGCTAAGGTCAGTTTTGATATCCTTGGTTCTTGACAAAAATCAAAGCCAATTCTGATGCCAGGCCTCTCGACTGAAAGGATAAAAATGGTGGTAACTGAAGGCCATGCTCCTACAGGTTTAATTCCACCCCAGTGGCCTGACAAACAATATGGGCCAGGTATTGGACACTACTGTGGGCCATGCCTGGGTTCGTGGACTGTTAGCCATGACTTATATTACCACAGGGTGTCAAACGAAAAGGGTATTGATTTTCAGGGGCCTTGTTGAGCCAGCACTGTCCTTCACTGGCCCGAGAATAGCTGACTCTGTATCTTGCCTGAGGGGATAATTTCAATGGCCAGAACTTAACATCTCAGCTGCTAAAGTCCATGAGAAATACCACAGAAGACCAGAAGACATGTATTCAATCAGTAAAAATGTTTGTTAAAATTCCAAAATGTTGGGGTGACAAGTCTCTACAAAGGTAGAAGCCTTCATTCTCATTTTAAGAAAGATTAGGAACATTCTAAGGAGGGAAGATTTTTTTCTTTTATTAGCCTTAACAAATATGTTGTTTATATTTTATTATATATGTGTGTAATTTATTTTTCTTATTTACATATTGATCCCAGGTCCATCTCCATCCCTCCCTCCCTCTCTTCCACCCTCCCATTCTCCCCAACCCCCTTAAATCACATTCATACCCCATTCAACATGTAGGGTGATGCCTTCTTGGAGGGGTCATCTAAACCTGTCAAGTCATTTGGAGTAGAGACTAGGCCCTCTGTCCTGCCTCTAGCTTAAGGGAGTATCCATCCATGGGGAATGTGCCTCCAAAGTCCTTTTGTGCACCAGGAATACATCCTAGTTCAACTGACAGAGGTCCCTTAGACTGTCCAGGCCTTCTAACAGGGACCCATGTCCAGGGGATCTGAGTCTGTCCAATACTGAATTCCAAGCTATCAGTCTGGGGACCCATTAGCTCCACCTTGTTCAGGTCAGCTGTCTCTGTAGGTTTCTGTAGCCTGGTCTTGTCCTTCCTCTCTGTATCTGGATTCCAGTTCGGCTCAGTGTTTAACTGTGGATGTCTGTTTCTGTTTCCATCAGGTACGAGATAAGGGCTCCATGATGGTGAGTAAGTTAGTAATCAATCTCATTATCAGGGAAGGGCATTTATGGTAGCTTTTGACTGTTGCTGAAATTGTAAGTTGGTGTCAGTCTTGTAAGACTCTGGGCATTTATCTGGAGTCAGTTTTTTCTTGAAAACTATAATGGCTCCCTCTTCTATTCTCTCTCTCTCTCTCTCTCTCTCTCTCTCTCTCTCTCTCTCTCTCTCTCTCTCTCTTTCTGACTGCCTATCTTTCTCTGACTGCCTCTCTCTCTCTTTTTCTCTCTCTCTCTCCTCTTGTCTATTCCTCCCCTGACTCAATCTTCCTAGTCCCACTTGCTTTCCTCTCTTCTCCTTCTCTTTCTCCTAGCCCCCCTCTACTCAATTGGCCCCCAGTCCCAATAAGCTCAGGAGATCTTGTTCCTTTCCCCTTCTGTGAGGGACCTTCTATAAATCTCTTAGAATCCTCTCTGTATCCTACTTTCTCTGAAAGTGTGAATTATAGACTGGTAATCCTTTGCTCTATGTCTAAAATCTATAAAAGAGTGAGTACATACCATGTTCCTCTTTTTGTGACTGGGTTACCTCATTCAGGATTGTTTCTTCAAGTTTTATCCATTTGCAAATTTCAAGATAATATTGTGTTTTTCCACAGAGTAGTATTCCATTGTGTAGATGTACCACACCTTCTTTATCCATTCTTCAGTTGAGGGGCATCTGTGTTGCTTCCAGGTTCTTGCTATTACAAATAATGTTGCTAAAATCATCTGGGTTTGTTTGCGTTAATGTGGATCATTTGGGTGTATGCCTAAGAGTGGGATTGCTGGGTCCTGTAGTAAACTGATTCCCATTTTCTAGAGAAACTGCCATACTGCACTCTAAAATGGCTGTATGAGTTTGCACTTCCACCAGCAGTGGCAGAGTGTTCCCGTTCTCCACATCCTCTCCAGCATAAGTTGTCATTAGTGTTCCTAAGTTGTTTTGGTTTGCATTTCTCTGATAGCTAAAGATGTTGAGCACTTTCTTAAGTGTCTTTCAGGCTTTTTGCTTTCCTCTATTGAGAATACTCTCTTCAGTTCTGAACCCAATTTTTTAATAGGTTTGTTTGGTGTTTTGGTGACTAGTTTATTGAGTTGTTTGTATATTTTGGATATTAGCCCTCTGTCAGACTTAGGATTGGTGAAGATCTTTTTCCAGTCTGTGGGCTGCCATTTGGTCTTGTCAGCTGTGTCCTTTGCCTTAGAGAAGTTTCTCTTTGAAGAGGTCACATTTATTAATTGTCAATCTCACTGTCTGTGCTACTGAAATTATGTTAAGGAAGCAGTCTCCTGTACGAATTTGTTCAACAGTACCTCTCACTTTTTCATCTAAGAGATTCAGTGTGGATGTATTTATGTTGAGGTCCTTGATCCATTTGGACTTGAATTTTCTGCATGGGGATAGACAGGGTCTATTTGCAGTCTTCTACACACTATCATCCAGTTGTACCAGCACTATTTGTTGATGATGCTTTTCTCCTATCATTGTATACTTATAGCTGTTTTGTCAAAAATCTGGTGTTTGTAGGTGTGTGCACATTGATATCAGGATTTTCTATTGGATTCCATTGGTCTACCTGTCTATTTTTGTGCCAATATCAGGTTGTTTTCAGGACTATAGCTCTACAGTAGAGCTTTAATTCGGGGATGGTAATGCCTCCTGAAGTTCCTTTATTTACAGGGCTGTGCTGGGTCTTTTGTTTTCCCATATAGAGATGCTTATTATCTTTTCAAGGTCAGTGAAGAATTGTGCTGGGATTTTGATGGGGATTGCATTAAATCTGTAGATTGTTTTTTGGAAGATTGCCATTTTTAATATGTTTATCCCCCTTATCCAACATGATGGTAGATCTTTCCATTTTCTGTTATCTTCTTCAATTTCTTTCTTTAAAAAAAAACAAAGTTCTTGCTATATAGGTATTTCCCTTGTTTGGTAAGTGTTATCCCAAGATACATTATGTTGTTTGTAGCTATTGTAAAGGGTGATGTTTCTCTGATTTCTTTCTCAGTCCCTTGGCCATCTGTAAAGAGTAGAGCTACTGATTTTTATCAGTTTATCTTGTGTCCTGCTAGTTTGCTGCGGTGCTTATCAGCTGTAGGAGTTCCCTGGTAGAGGTTTTTGTGTTGCTCATGTAAACTATCATATCATCTGCAAGTAGTGACTCCTTGACTTCTTCCTTTCTAGTTTGTATCCCCTAGATCTCTTTTTGTTGCCTTATTGCTTTAGCTGGAACTTCAAATACAATATTGAAGAGATATGGAGAGAGAGGGAAGCCTTGTCTTGTTCCTGATTTTAGCCTTAAGCTTCTCTCCATATTGTTTGATGTTGGCTGTTGGTTTACTGTATATTGCTTTCATTATGTTTAAGTATGTTCCTGTTATCCCTGATCTATACAAGATCTTTATCATGAAGGGGTGTTGAATTTTGTCAAAGGCTTTTTCAACATCTAGTGTGATGATATTGTGGTATTTCCTTCTCAGTTGTTTGTATGTTGAATTACATATGTTGAACCATTCTTGCAACCCAAGGATGAAGCCCACTTGGTCATTGTGGATGATTTCTCTGATGTGTTCTTGAATTGGATTTACTGGTATTTTATTGATTATTTTTGCATCAATGTTCATGAGGGATATTGGCCTGTAGTTTTCTTTCTTTGTTGAGTCTTTGTGTTGCTTGGGTACAAAGTAATTGTGCCCTTGCAAGAAGAGTTTAGTAATGAATCTTCTGCTTCTATTGTGTGGAACAGTTTGAGGAGTATTGGTATTAACTCTTCTTTGAATTTGTGGTAGAATTCTGTAATGTAGCCATCAGCCCCTGGGCTTTTTTTTTTTTTTTTGGTTGTGAGGCTATTGATGACTGCTTCTATTTAATTAGGGGTTACAGGTCTATTTAAGTTGCTTATCATTTCATGATTTAAGTTCGATAAGTGATTTGTCCATTTCTTTTGAATTTTCAAATTTTGTGGATTACAGGTTTCCAAAGTATGACAGGATTTCCTCAGTGTTTGTTGTTATGTCCTAGTTTTCATTTCTGATTTTGTTAATTTGCATGTCCTCTCTCTGCTTTTTGGATTAGTTTGGATAATGGTTTGTCTACCTTGTTGATTTTCTCGAAAAAGCAACTCTTTGTTGCATTGATTTTTTGTATTGTTTTCCTGGTTTCTACTTTATTGATTTCAGCCCTCAAATTAATTAATTCCTGGTGTCTACTCCTCCCAGGTGAGTTTGCTTCTTTTTGTTCAAGGCATTCAGTTGTGTAGTTAATTCTCTACCCTGAAGAAATGTCTATCTTTGAAGCTTAGATGCAGCAGAAGTCCTCATATCCATTCTTTATCCTGTGTGTTTTTATAGGCTAGTTAAGACCATTAATGTTGAGGGAAATTAAAGACCATTGACTGTTAGTGCTTGCTTGTTTTAGATTTGTTGTTGACTGTGGTATTGTGAATACATTTTTTTATGCTTTATGCTTGGGTTCTGGTTAAGTGGGATCATCTATTGTCATGTCTTTGTGAGCATAATTAACTTCCTCGGGTTGGAGTTTTCATTCCAGAACTTTCTGTAGGGCTGGATTTATAGATACCTATTGTGATAATCTGGCTTTGTCATTAAATATCTTGTTTTCTCCATCTATAGTGATTGTGAGTTTTGCTGGGTATAGTAGCCTGGGCTAGCATCCGTAGACTATTAGTACTTGTAAAACATCTATTCAGGAACTTCTGTCCTTGAGGGTTTCCATGGAGAAATCAGGTGTAATTTTGATAGGTCTGCCTTTATATTTGACCTGGCCTTTTTCCGTCACTGCTCTTAATATTCTTTCTTTATTCTGTATGATAGGTGCTTTGTTTTTTTATGTGTGAGGGGGTCCTTTTTCTTTGGTCTAGTCCATTTGGTGTTCAGTATGCTTCTTGTATTTTTCTGCTATGCCCTTCTTCAGAATGGGAAAGTTTTCTTCAATGAGTTTTTTGAATGTTATTTTTTGCAGTTTGAGCTGGTCTTCTCCTTCCTCTATGCCTATTATTCTTAGGGTTGGCCTTTTCATGGTGTCCCAAATTTCCTGGATGTTTTGGGTTAGGATTTGTTGGATTTAAGATTTTATTTGGTCGATGAATCTATTTCCTCTAGTTTATCTTCAGTGCCTGAGCTTCTCTCTTCCATGTCTTGTATTTTGTTGGTCATGCATGTGCCTGTAGGTCCCGATCATTTGCCCAGTTTTTCTATTTCCAGAATTTATTTAGTTTGTGTTTGTTATTGTCTCTATTTCAGTTTTTAAGTCTTGAACTGTTTCCTTCACCTGTTTAATTGTTTTTTTCTTGGCTTTCCTTACTTTCTTTAAGAGATTTGTTCATTTCTTCTATTTTTTTTCAACCATTTATTTAAGGGATTTTCTCACATCATCTTTTAGGGCTTCTATCATTTTATAAAAATATTTTTAACTCATTCTCTCCTGCTTCATCTGCTTTGGGGCATTCAGCTCTAGTTGGTGTAGAGTCCCTAGATTCTAGTGGTGTCATGCTTGTCTTTCTATTGTTAGGTGTTTTCTTGAATTGGCGTCTTCCCATTGCTTTTTCAGTAGGTGGTCTCTCTCTCTCTCTCTCTCTCTCTCTCTCTCTCTCTCTCTCTCTCTCTCTCTCTCTCTCTCTCTCTCATACTTCCCTGGTGGGCTTAGGTGGGTCAGAATTTTGATGTCTGTAGTTCTGGGTGATTCAAGTTCTAGATGAGGTATCTCCTCAGGCAGTGGCTGGATGATGGAGGTAAAAATCAGGTTCCAGCAGAGGCTCAGCCATGAGTGTCAAAGTTCCCACTCAGGATGTTCCCACACTGATAGGTGTATCAAGCCAGGACCCGGAACTCTCCATCTGAGGCCTCTCTACCAGAAGCCTGGTGATGGGGGTCAAGGATCCAGCAGGCAAGGACTCATGATGGCCCAGAGGGGATAGGCAGATCTCTGGGAGGGGGCTGGAGCTCCAGCAGAGGACTGGTGAACGGGATCAGAGATCAGACAGGCTGAAATTCGGGATGGTCTCTTGTTGATAGGCAGGTCTAGTGTGCTCAGAAGAGCTCCAGGGTGTTCCCTGAAGGTGGCACGATTTTAGGAAATGCCCTCTGTCCCAGTGCTTAACCAGAGCGGTGGGACAGTGGGCAGGGTAGGGCACAGGTAGGGGGAATGTGGCCTCTTGGTGGGGGTAGGTGGGTATGTATCAGAGCACCAGGATTGCTCTAGCTGGAGACAGGACACAGGGGCAGTGAGGTCCAGGGCCAATCCATGGAGTTCCCAGGGATGGGTGTGGGGGGATTCAACCAGAATTGGTCCCAGACTCACCTCTAGCAGAGGCCTGGTGATGGGGGTCAAAGATCCTGCAGGCTGGGACTAAGGATATTCCCTGGTGGATAGGCAGATCTAGCTGGGGCCAGGCACTCTCCAGCTGAGGCCTCTCTAGCAGAGGCCTGGTGATGGGGGTCAAGGATCCAGCAGGCAGGGACTCCTCATCTAGAAATTTGTAATACTCTAAACTCATCAGGCTCTGTGTCTCACGTGTAGTCCGAAAAAAGAAAAATTAACACAGTGGTAGAAAAACGATTACACTGTCTCAATTTTCACTCTGAGTTAGTCTATCCTGCCATCCTTCAACTACTAATTCTATGTAATTGGACATGTTAAACAAAATTATGTTTTGAGAAACATAATTACTTGTTAGTAACACACTCCATTTATTAAACTAATAATCTATTCTAAAAAATGATGATGTTGATTGTAAATTATAAAGTGATAGTCTCTGTGTAGTGATAGTCTCTGTGTAATTTCTACTGTTAGTAAAAAAAAAAAAGAAAACATAATTTAGAAGTTCAATGATTATCCTGGGTTATGATAATGCTATCCCTGTCACTTTATATTTAAGTTTCTAAAACATTACTATATCAAAAATGTGTCTTTATTAAATCTTGTTCCTTCTAAGTGATAAAATACAGGATTTGACCTTAATAGTTTTTTGTTTGTCTGTTTTGTTTTGTTTTTTGAGACAGGGTTTCTTTGTATTGTTTTGGAAACTGTCCTAGAACTAACTCTGTAGATCAGGTTGGCCTCTAACACACAGAGATCTGCCTGCCTCTACCTCTTCAGTGCTGGGATGAAAGTGTGCACCACCAATGCCCAACTTCTTAGTAGTTTTAATAAGAAAAGCATATATTAGTTTCCTTCCTAGTGAGAATTACAGTTACAAGAATAGTTGATTGAATTCTGATTACCAACCTGTTGCATCTCTCTTCCTATTGTAATAAGCATTTGCAAATACTGGCACACTGCAATCTGATATTCATTACCATTCTGTAAAGCAAACCTTATACCCTATCTCCAGTATCAAGTTTTGATATCTTATTTACTTTACCTATAAAATGAACCTGGAATGGAGGAGGTGTATTCATACAGGAAGTTATAGATGTTTTTATGTACTCTACCAATCATCTTGCTTCTTTTAATTGTAATTTCCTCACTGAGTTTTCTTCAGCCTGTTATCCAGAAAGGCACATAGGTAGCATAAGACACACTTCACCCTCAAACCAAGAAATATAGAATCATTAACAGTCTCTTAAGATTCTAGAATTGTTTATCATCATGATACCCTTGTGAATGATGACTACTGCATGAGACATAACAAAATTACTTGTCATAAAAATTGTAGAGAAACATTCTGGACTAGGTGATTTCATAGACATTCTTTAAAAACAGCAGTCATATGAATTAGAGAGGTCAAAGTACCTGTTACAGCTTCCTAACATTCCTTCCCTGTAGTTCAGTCAGGACTAGCTATGTTTAAAAACAAAACCTATTTAGAAAGATTTCATTGACAAATACTATACATACCTGATTGCCTAGCACTGTGTACTATAAGGAATACTGAGTTATTTCTGGAGTAACTTGAAATGGCTTACAATGATATTTAAGTTCTGTTTGCTCAATTTAAACATAAGTATTGTCTTGCTAAATGTATATTTCAGTTAAGAATTGGGGAGTTGGAATGAGAGCATAAAGTAGGGATGAAGAAGGGAGAAAAATGGTAAGAAAGAGAATAAGAGAAGAGACAGCTAAAATTAAAATTAAAATCCATTTGAGGCATAGTATAGAAACCAAATACATAAATGTGTATTTACATAACTGTGTAAATTATACATAACTCTGGAGTTAAACTAAATGAAAACTCAATAATGGAGAGTCAGAGTCCTGACTGGCCATCTCTTGTCAACAAATAAAGCTTCCAGTACTGAAATTGGTTTCCATCTAATTGAGTTGTTGGGATGAAGGATCTCATGGAAATCCCCAGCAGGCTATTGCCATGATTATAGGTTGCTATCTACAAACTGACTGTAAAGCCCCATTGCTGAAGACAACATATACATAATTTACTGAACCAGGAAAAGGCAAGCTGGTGCCTACATAGAGTCTTCAACCTACATTACAAAATCTTTGGTACAAGAAACTGCTGTCCATGCTGTCAAAAAAGAAATTCAAACACCAAATTATCTATAAACCCTTGATCTACAATGCTGTTCTGTCTGAAGTATACACTAGGAAAAGAGTGACACAAAGCTTGTAGGACTAACTAACCACAATTTAACTTAATGTCCACACAACTAGATAGAATTAATATATTATACTTCTTGGGTGACCAAGAACCAGAGGCTAGATAGCCCAGAGATATAGTGTAAAACCAAATATTACTGTCATTAAAAGAGAAGGAAAAAAGCAATAAAATGATTTCTATAGTCATTCTCATTTATTAATATCTTGCTCAGACATCTTCAGGGAAGCTTCTTCCTGCAGCATATTGGAACAAATACATAGATCTATAGCTGTGTATTATTCAGAGAAACACACACACACACACACACACACATTCAGGGAGAGAGAGAGAGAGAGAGAGAGAGAGAGAGAGAGAGAGAGAGAGAGAGAGAGAGAGAGATGTGGTGTGAGTAAGAAAGAGAGATCAACTTTGGAACATTGAACCCTAAATGGAATGTGCCCATTAGTTGCCTCACCTCAGATTTCACAGAACTCCATGGAATAGAAGGAAGAAAATATTTAAGAGTCAGAATGGATGGAGAACTGTGGTGATATACCATTTATGATTTATTAAAGCACGCCTGAGGATTCAGAAAGTAGAGTCAGCCACAAGCCATAGAAACCAAGCACACACCTTTATTCCCAGCATCCAGAAGCTAAGAGGTAATGGTACACACCTCTAATCCTAGAACTATGTATTAAGAGATAGACAGATCTGAGTCCAAGGCCACCTAGAGATATATGAGATTGAATCAGCCTAAAAGAATAACAGACCACACACCTTTAATTCCATCACTAGTTGGATATAAAAGATACAAGCTGTGTCTTCACTATTTAGTAAAGGCATTTATTCTCTAGTCATACTGAAGAGAGGCAGCATTTGAGGCTTGGTAAAAAGCTTGTGGATTAGCCATATCATCCAGAGTTAAAGGTAAGAGATAGAGGCTGCCTGCTTTGCTTCCCTGATCTTCAACTTGAAGCCCAATATCAGTCTCTAGCCTTTTTATTTATCATGTTACAGATGACAACAAGTAAACAAAGTCCACTGAATCAACCGAGATATGCAAAGGGCCTGCATAGGTCTGCATCAGGCCTTTGGTGTGTATATTATGGATTCCAGTTTAGTGTTTTTTTTTGTTTTTGGGTTTGTGTGTGTGTGTGTGTGTGTGTGTGTGTGTGTGTGTGTGTAATTTCTGAGTGGGCAATGAGTGGGTCTCTGATTTTTGTGCCATCTATTGTTTATAAATGTTTGTTTTCATTTAAGTGGGCTTGGTTATAAATGGTTAATATCACAATCAAGGGAATTATGATATAGATATGAATGTTTGTTTGGAATAGATTTTCATTTATTGATACAATTTAAGGTAAATCTTGTGATATGTATATTTCTCCTTTTGTTTATGTATTAAGTTTATTATAGCTCTACTGCGGTTTAATAAGGGTCAGGATAAACACATAGGTCGAATAGATGTTTATTAAGGGAGAAACAACTCACAACACAGACAGATGAACACAGCAGTTAAAACTTCATGCTCCTCTCTCCCTGTCCCACCAGAAAGGACCGTTCTGAGCCTCCTTCCGAGACCAAGCTCCACAGGTCACTTCTGCCCTTGGCTCCACCCCTCAATGGGTGTGGTCAGTGCCACAGAAGCAGACACAGTGAATATCCCACTACAATTCCCATTTTAGTCTAAAGAAAAGATTTAAGCTTGATACAAAACTATATACAAAACAGTGAATAACAAGTGTACTCTCAGAAAAGGAAAATCAAGGTCAAAACCACAAACATACCTAGTCCTAGGGTGAAGGCATAAGGGAGTTTACAATAGAGTTGTCCTAAGCTGAAAAGCTTAAGTCTAGTACTTAAAATATCTAACTATGAAAAGAGAATAATACTTAAGATAGTTTAATCTACAACCTCATCAAGACCTGAGAAGGAAAATAACGATACTAGGGTAGACGGTAAGTGCGGATGGGCAACTTCCAAAAGGTGCAATGAGGACAGAATCAGCAAGCTACCTGGACAGTCACCCAAGGTCTCACAGCAACGTTGGTACAGCCAGTTTTGACTAAAGCCAGGAGTATTTGACAGACCACAACAAAAGCAGGGAGGTAGAAAGGCTGTCTTACCCCGACTTAGCAAGGTTCAGCAGTCTTCTAAGTTTGTCTCCTGCAAGCATATAGGACCGCATGTCCAAATCAGTGGTCAAGGTTGAGGCAGTTCCTTGCCCAAGAGGCCATTAGCTGAAGCGAGGATGAACTCCAGAAGGAGCAACAGCAGTGTCCAACATACTTTTGGGAAAGTGCATGGTGCTGACAGGAGCAACAGTGTCTCATGTCAACAGAGTACTAATATATTATGTAAATATGATTCTCATACTGTTTAATTAATAAAGCCCCCTTGGCCAATAGGAAACTAGATAGGCGGGGCTAGGAGACAAGGAGGAAAGATGAAGTGGGAAGGAGGAGTCAAGATGGAGACCTGAAAGAAAGAAAGAAGATGCCGGCTGCGGCTCCCGGATAAGATAACCATGTGGAAATACTTAGATAAGTAGAAATGGGTTAATAAATAACGCAGAGCTAGCCCATAAACAATAATGGTAATAGGCTAACAGGATTATATCAAATACAGAGTCTCAGAATGTTATTTGGGGCTCACGTGGCAGCGGGACCATGGTGGCAGGACCGGGAGGCCGGCGTGGGAAAAACCTGCCATAACATAGCTCATTGAAAAATGTAATGTATAATTTAGTACAGAATATAGTTACCTATGATAGTCAGAAGTTATAGTTAAGTTACTTAGGATTTCTCGATATGCAGAGAGGTATTTGAGATGAATAGACATTCTTCAAACCTTTTAAAGACATACAGAACATGGCATTAAAATGGTTTAGGGTTATTCTTGACAGTGAGACACAACTGGCCCTGGTAACACCACCTGTGTCACAAAGGAAAATGGACATCAAAGAAACACATATGGAGTTTGCTTCTAATATAGCAAGACTAGCCATTTGGACAAGATACTGCTCTTGTCTAGACTGTTTGGCTTTATGCTGTATAAACTGGACATGCAGGGCCCACAGGAAAATGATTGCTGAAACAAGATGGACATTGCTACAGGATTCCTACTTCATGGAAGAGGCTGCCAATCAGTTTACAGGACACAGAGAAAAATGACTGACAAAGTGCCAATACAGGTGGACAGTTTAGTTTTCTGTTTTGCTGCTAGACACACTATGGTCTATGGGCTGAAGATGGAACATTACAGAAGAACTTTGGGTGACTGACCAGGCAGTGAGTTGTCTCTGACATTCCATGGAACATTACAGAAGAACTTTGGGTGACTGACCAGGCAGTGAGTTGTCTCTGACATTCTAGAGTTTATGTATTATCCTTTTGTGGTCTTTGAAGGAGTTGAAGATAGATAGTTATGGTTATAGTTTTCCTTAGTTAGGATTAAAGATAAGTTACATATAAAACTTTAGACTCATAAAGATAGGATAGATGATAAAATATTTTCTTTAAGTCTTACTAAATGTTAATGGACAAAATATTAACTGAGATTTATATTTGATAACTGTTTTGTGATATATTTTGCTATGTTCAGGTTAAAAACCTTCTTTTTATTTTAGACAGAAAAGAGTAGATGATGGGAGATGTTATTCTGTAAATATGTTTCTCATGCTGGTTAATGAATAAAGCACTGTGGCCAATGGGAAAGCAAGATAGGTGGGGCTAGGAGACTAGGAGGAGGAAGGAGGAAGTAGTTAGGAGGAGTCAAGATGGAGAGCCTAGAGAGGTAGCGCCAGACACTCTGGCCGGTAAAATGAGCCATATGAAAATACTTAAAATAGTAGAAATGGGTTAATAATTAAGACAGAGCTACCCAATAAGGAATTAGTAACTGACCAACAGAATTGTATCAAATACAGAGTCTCTGTATGTTATTGGGGGCTGGCATGGCAACGGGACCTGACAGGTAGGGGAAAACGTGCTTGTAACAATATATTGTGATATTTCTTTTTATTTATCTTGTACAATTTCAAAGTGTTCATTTTTGTTTTATCTTTTAATTTTATTTCATTCATTAAAAGCCTGTTCATTTTGAATCAGAGAAAAAGGGAGTAGATCTGGATGGGAGGGCAGATTGTGAGGACTAGAAGTAAAGGGAGAGGAAACCATAACTAGGATATATTATGTGAGAAAAAAATCTGTTTTAAACAAATGAAAAAAAATGTAAAAGTATATAGCCAAGTGAGCTCAATATAACCACATAACCACATGGTCACCTAACAAAATTAGAATTGACTTACAAAGAGTAATCAGAAAATTTTACTGTGGCTGCCCTGATGTTGAAAGAAGAGACTACTTGCTAATGCATGTGAAGTCTAGAAGCTGGTAAATGCAAACAAATGTTATTTCCTCTAGAGAGCCAGAATGTTAGCAACTCACCAGACTGCTGGCTCTTAACCTAGGTGCACCATCTCAGATTCTGAATTATGGAAGCCACCCAGCTGCAGTTGTGACAATAGGAGGCTGTCTTCCTCTTCAGCTGCATACATAGCTGGGCTACAGTCCACAAATGTGTAGCTAGCCATATGTACATGTAAACTGTATGTACTCCTAAGGTACCATACTGGCTTTCATGTTCTGTTGATATAGTCTTGAAATGTCTGATAATGTACCAATAAGCAATCCTCCTTTTTTGTTTTAATTTGAACTACCCCCAAGATGATGTAGATAGGTGTAGTGAGACTATGGGCTGGGATCTTCCACTGGCATTCTTAAGCAATACATGAAAATTTAGGAATGTGCCTTAAAATAAAACAAGACAAAAATGTCAAGAATAAACAATTCTCAATATTTTATCTCCTTCTTCTTCCCTTTCATCAAGAAATACAGTATCTAGTAAGCTTGGAAGTGTTCCAAAAAAAAGGAGTTGTTAGAATTGAGGAAATATAAGAAAAATAAACCCAATGGCAAAATGGATCATAGCCCAGATTTTAGATTTTGATACATACATGAAATAAATTTTAATTACCCAAAGTTTCTGGTATTTCTAGTTGTTTGATAGAGCTTTTGGCATTTTTAAATAAAAAAAAACAGTATTCATGACAATACACATATCTTTTTCCTTATAACAAGCAAAGCACATTTCTTTATGGAATAGTAATAGATATATCATCAGTGGCAACAAAATCCCAGTCTATTTCAGTTGATAAATATGAATAATCATGAAACATGCTAAAATTACCTTGAACTTTCTCTCTTCCAGCCTATCTTTTCCGCCAATATTTAAAGTCTTAGGCAAGAGAAGTTAAACACTAGTACAAGAATTTATTTTACTAGTTCACAAAACATGAAGTACATCTTTCCTCGGTTCATGCTTTAAAATGAGAGTTAGATCATCACAGTGGTTTTATTACTAAAAAATTAAAGTTAATAATTTGACTCATGCCACAGAGAGACTTCATCCTTTGATAATTAGACAGAAAATGAAGAGAAAGTTTTCTCTAGTTAGCCAAATTCAGGCTGCCTTAAAACAAAGTTCCTTGTGTCTTTATCACTTTGTTGCTAATTAAATTTGGACAGGAGTTTCTTAAAATGTAAGAAAATATGGTATGTTATTTATGGAGGAGGCTATAATATTTGATGCTCTTTATTCTTATTCAGCTTTGTTCTATTAATGTGTTTATACAGGTATGTGCACATTGTAGCATGGAGGGCATGGCCAGAGAACAACTTCTAGGAATTGGTTCTCTTCTGAATTGGGATGGATGAAGGAAATCAGGTCCTTGACCTTGTATAACTTAGGCTGTTTCCCCCACAGAACCGTATCATGAGACCTTTATTGTCATTTCAATTATCACTGGGAAAACTAATATCAGTTACATTTTTTTATGTTGTGGATACTTTAAGTATACTGATATTGAAAATCAAAATTTTACAAAATCTTACCTCTCTTTTTTTTGACACAACATTAAAATGATAGCACAACAATATTAACTATTAACCAAAACAACAATGGTAATCCCTCAAATTGTGAGATACTTAGACAAATTTCTGGAAGACAAAATATGGTAGAACTGTTAGCTAGTGAGAGCAGAAGACACGGTTGCATTCACAAGCTGAGGGAACTGGAAGTGACAAAGTACATTCAAACTGTTATCATCTCGGTTAGTACAATATTACTTTAGTTGCACCATAATTTAGCAGTGTTGGACTTTCCTTTAATTATATATGTGAAAATATTTACTTAAGAATCATCAAAACACATTGTACTAGAAAAATTAATATTATTTAATTTTAAGAGTTTGCTCTCTTTAAACCCAAATTTCTCTATTATTATTCATAAACATTTGGTTAAGCTATGTAATCTTTCTGATCCTATTTCTAATATCTTTATTTTATAAGCGAGACATAATACTTAGATCATCATATCCTCAAGATTATCCTGAAAAGTATTATTTAAAAGTCTAGAAACAGTCGTGGCACGGCACTCACCTCTATTCTTACACATCCAGGAGCTGAGAAAGGGATCACTTGAGTTAGTAACTCAAAGCCAGGAGGGACACCATAAAGAGATCATGGCTCAAACAAAATAAAAAACAAATGATATCCCACATACAAAATTGCACTCAAGAATCATATGCTTTTTTATTATGGTTAAATGGACATTGCTAATAATGATGTTAGTAATTATAAAGGTGGGGAATTAAAAGCATGGAAAGGTTCTTCAAAATGTCAAGGCATAGAAATAGAACTTCTTACCATTATATATGTGAGCTAGATATCATGTTAAATGACCAAGAAACATTGAAATATGAATTTATAGTGAGAAAAGTCCATGTTATAAATGCAGTTCCTCAGGAAAATGGGAATCAGTCTACCACAAGATCTAGCAATTCTACTCTTAGGAATATACCCAAAAGATGCACATTCATACAACAAAGACAACTGTTCAACTATGTTCATAGCAGCATTATTTGAAATAGCCAGAATAGATGCCCCTTAACTGAGGAATAGATAAAGATAATGTAGTAAATTTACACAATGGAGTACTACTCAGCAGAAAACAAAACAAAACAAAAACAAACAATCCACACTGCCAGAGAAGCTAGGAAACAAGGATGACCCTAAAAGAGATATCCATGGTTCCCCTGGAGAAGGGGAAAGGGATAAGGTCTCCTGAGCCAATTGGGAACATGAAGGAAGGGGAGAGGAAGTTAGGATAAAGGGAAGTGGAGAAGAGGAGATGAGAGGAGTATATGAGGGAGTAGGAATATTGAGTCAAGGGAAGAATGGAAGAGAGCAAGAAATGAGACACCATAACAGAGGGAGCCATTATAGGTTTAAAGAGAAATCTGGCACTAGGGAAATATTCAGAGATCTGCAATTAAGACCTCAACTAACAAACTATTCAATAGTGGAGAGGTTTCCTTAAATGCCCTTCCCTGATAATGAGATTGATGACTATCTTATATGCCATCCTAGAGCTTTCACCCAGTAGCTGATGGAAGCAAAAGCAAACACCTACAGGTAAACGCTGAGCCGAACTCCTGGAATACAGTTGCACAGAGAAAGAAGTGATAAGCAAAGCGATCAAGACCAGGCTACAGAAACCCATAGAAACAGCTGACCTGAACAAGGGGGAGCTCATAGACCCTAGTCTGATAGCTGGGAAACCAGCACGGGACTGACCCAGACACCCTGAACATGAGTGTCAGTTAGGATTAGTGGGCAGTCTCTGGGGCCTCTAGGAGTGGATCAGTATTTATCCCTAGTGTAGGAATGGACTTTGGGACTCCATTCCACATAGAGGGATAATCTCTTAGCCTAGACACATGAGCGAGGGTCTATCATGCTCCAAATGACATGGCAGACTTTGAAGATTCCCCATGGAAGGCCTCCTTCTCCTCGGAGAGCAGACAGCAGATCGGGTAGGGGGTTACTTGGGGCAGGTGATGAGGTGAGGGAGAGGGAACTAGAATTGACATGTAAAACAAGCTGGTTTCCAATTTAAATAAAAAATAAAAAATAAATAGGTAGACAAAATACAAATAATTTTATGCATCTGAGTCAAATTTTCCTTAACTACATTCGCTTTCTGTTAAAGGCTGAAAATAAGTGACAGTGGCAATTTCTGAAAGAAGAATATAAACAATGAATTAAAAAGAATGAAATCATCTATAACTTATTATTTAACAGGTAAATTGGCACTTTAGAGTGGCTCATCTTAAATATTGTAAAACATAAAGTATGTACTGTCAACCTTCCAGAAGAGAAAAGACATGCTGAACTTTCACAGCTTTGGGTAAATACAAGTAAGGAAAATACAGCTCAAAATCTTTTATTATTACTATACCAAATGGATTAAAAAATGAAAGATTTAATCTAAAATCCAGAATGAGATTATGATGTCCAATATCACTCTAATTGAATATAGAGCATCTATCTTGATTGGAGCATAGTTCAAAAAAAAAATAAATGAAGGGGTTATAAATATGAAAGAAAGAAGCCAAATAGAAGGACTAGGCATTAAACAGTTCCCAGGTAGGCACACACACACACAAGGCAAATAAGCTCTAGTTAGATTTATGTTCTTTTTCCTTAAACATTTATGATGGCTGACTTTCTGATTCTTCTTTGTTTATACTTAACACTCTTGATGTGCTTTTGTACGGCAGAGGGAACTCTTCATATCTCACACATGCAGAGAGGGGGACCTATCAACTTTCATTTCCTAGTAAGGCCCATCCAATACCTTATAAGAGCCTAAAGCTGTAAATTCTGTATCATAGTCCCAAACATGAAATAAAACCAGACTTCCCAGAAAACTTAGAAAGCATCTCTGGAATATGACAAGTGTGACTCTGTGGTTGCATCTTCCACTGACCCCTCTACCTAAACCTATGCCCTCCATGCATTTGTATTTGTGTATGTTTCTATTTTACCATAAACTGTCTGATTTCTGCGATCCTGTTCTTCCTGTATCTTTACTCTTTAAATTGACAGGTGAAAAAAAATTCTCCTGAAAACTTTTAACTTCATGCCATCAAAAACATCCTTGTTTGCAAATGATATGACCTTATGCTTGAAATACCCTAAAGACAAAAACAAAATGAAAAAATCCCAGAAGACTTACATCTGATAAAGAGTTTAAGTAAATAGCAGGCTACACATACTCATGAAAACATCAGTGGCTTTCTATACACCAACAACAGACTTACTGGAAAAGAGCACCAGGAAAAAAAATCCTTTGCCTCTTTCTTTTCAAAGGAGAAACTAAAAATCCCCTAAACCGAAGGTGTTAAACACTGATATAATGAATATTATAAACACCAAGGGGTGGCAGAAAGAAAACCCTAAAAATGAAAAGGACTCTGGTGTTCATGGATTGGCAGAATAAACACTATACAAATAAAGGCTGCATGAACACTGAAGGCAATCTCCATAAAAATTCTGATGGCATTTGTGCAGGCTAGTGTTTGTTTGTTGAGACAGAGTTGCTCTGTGTAAACTGCCTTGGCTATCTTGGAACTCACCTTGCTAACCAGGCTGGCCTCAAAGTCACAGAGATCTACCTGTCTTGGCCTCCTAAGTGTCGGAATTAAAGGCATGCACCACCACACCTAGTATGTATGTAGTATGTCAATGTCCTAGACCATTTTGGAAAAGACAACATTAAAAGACAAAGTCTCTTCACCAGATGACCTGTAGGCAAGACTACAGATCATTTTCTTGATTAATGATTGATGTGAGAGAAACTAGGTCACATTGGGAAGTACTATGATTATGCCAATGATCCTGGGTGCTAAAAGATAGCCAAGATGAGCCAGGAGGATAAGTCAGTAGCAGCATTCCTCCATTACCTGTGCATTAGTTCCTGTCCCTGGGTTTTTGCTTTGAGTTCTTGCTCCTAGTTATTTGGATAAATGTAGCTGTAACATAAAACAAACCCTTTTCTCCCCAAGTTACTTCTGGTTAGATTGTTTTATTCCAAACTCAAAAAATTAAATAGCAAAGGGACAGTTGATCTCATTAATTAATCAATTAATACGCAATTGTATTTAATGGATACTCTGAAATGAATATGCACAAATAGTCAATAATTAAAGGAAGAAATATTCAGCATTCTTTATGAGGGAGATGTAAATAAAAACTACATTGAGATTATACCTCACGTAAATGAGAAGAGCTGTCATCAAGAAAATAAAAGCCAGCAAGGGAAAGGGAACCCTCACATTTAATTGATAAGAATGCAAGTTAGATCAGCCTGGCCATAACTCAGGAGATTTCTCAAAACTAAAGTGAGAATTAACATGGTGCTCAACTATAGCACAATGTAAAGTATAACCAAAGGAATCAAAATCAAGTGTGTAATAGCTATGTCTACATTTATTGCAGAAATGTCCACAAAGGCCATGTTATGGATTAACCTAAGTGCTTATCTACAGATGACTAGACAAGTAAAATATTGTAAAACATATGAATGCTATATACATAGTAACAATATATGATAATGAAATGATGGGATTTGCAAGAAAACAGAGAGAACTTTACTACATTAAGGGAAATAAGCCAGTCACATAAAAACAAATATTATAGCCTAGCCCTTACCCTGGCAAAGTTCAACAGTCTTTTTCCTGAGACTTGCATGTCCACCCTGTATAGTATACTGTCAGCAGTTAAGGCAAGAGCAGTTTCATGCCCGAGTAGCTCACCTTGTCACAATGAAAGCATACTCCATATGGAGTTTCTTTGATGACCATCATTATTTTATTAATTAAATTGATATTATCAGAAGCAGGTGTATCTGATCGTCATAAAAATCCTTAGGTCATTAAACTTCTTAAATGACATTTTTTGTAGGATTTTGAAGTGTTTGAAAATCACCTATTTATCTAATGTATACCTGTTTAACCTTGAAGACATGCACAATGTAACTGCATGTTTGATTATTATAGAGTAAATATTAACCTCATTTCTTAATTATACATTGTATTTTTAAATGAGCTGAATAAGCTCAATACACCAAACAAGAGTAGAAACATATAAACAGTATAACAAAATAACTTTAAATGTGTCTCAAAATACCCGAATGCATGCCAATGCAAATGTTATTAATAGTTGTCTTTTTACCTATATCCCTATATGCCCCTAAATGATAACAAATATCCATACCCATCAAGTAATCAAATATCCATAACCCATTTGATCTACCTCTTAGAATGTGGGTGTTGTGTTCTCTAAACTTCTTCCTGTTGTCTGTGAGTAAAGGCATGTTTAGATACCCCTGAGAACCTGGCCAAGTCCCGGGAACAGCAGTTTAACATTTAAGATTCAGGCAGTCTTCCCTGATCAAACCTCATCTGTATTAACCCTAAAGGAATCTACAGTCTCTTGTTTCACATGGAAACAAAAGCATAACCTTTTTCCCAAAGCATTTTAAACTTTTAGTTTAAATTTAAGGCATTCTTAAAATATCTAGGTTTGTTTATTTCAGCAATATATTTTTCAATCCCCTGTCTCTCAGAAACTGTCATTTGCATATCACCAATTGCAAAAATCAACACAATACTGTATAGGATCTAGCATATAGGATCTAGCCTGTGCATTTTCCATTGTTAAGTGTTTTTTCATTATTATCATTTTTATTCTTTTTAAACTATGACCTTTTATATCAATTTTTTTTCTTTTTTGAGCCTGTACATATTGTTAAATACATTACAACCTCTTTAGGTTTCCTTCCTTCTTTTCTTCCTTCCTTCCTTCCTTCCTTCCTTCCTTCCTTCCTTCCTTTCTTTTCTTACATCTGGGCCTATTTTACTGCCTATCTTTTAGCCTTTTTTTGATCATGTGAGCAAATTTAAACTCTTAGGCAACATCTGGGTCCTCTCAGTTCCAATAGTTGGCTTTGTCCTCATCTCAGGTCTATGAAAACCACACCTTAAGCATGCAACCTGGCCATGAGACCCACTTGATTGGGAACTGCATTTAGCCTTCCTAGTATGTTGGTGCCTGCTTTACCAGAGGCATTTTTACTTTCCTGTCCCTCCTCAGAGTGAAAAAAGCTGTTTAAGTATGCTGTTAAATGGCAGTTTCTTAAAAGAACCATCTTTATTTTTCCTTTTTTTAAAGCTTTCTCGGGCACAATGTAAAAATATGGGTCTATTGTTGGAAAGCCTTTTTAGGAGTCTTCTACTAAGCTCCTGAAAAAATATGTGGACAATTCTGTATTTATGTATTAATGTCCATTGTTAGCTTGGTTTATTTCTAGCCATCTTTTCTAACATAAATTATCCCATTACTCTTTAACTACGTTTTACATTCTTTATTCTATATATCTTTCTTTCCTTCTTAATCCATAATAACTGAACCCCAATATCCTTACCTTCTTGTTTTTGATTCTGGTCCTTCTCTTGAGCCTAGATTTCTCCTCCTATTTATTCTCTCTTCTTGGTAGCCCTATCTTTGCCTCTTTCCTGCCTAGATATTGGCCACTTAGCTCTTTATTAGACCAATCAGGTGTTTCAGACAGAAAAAGTACCACAGCTTTACAAAGTTTAAACTAATGCAACATAAAAAAATTCAATTATGTCATTTCATAATCAAACAAACATTTCACAGGAAAAACAAATGTAATATATCCTAAACTAATATTCTACAACACCTGAGTGATATAAAACTGATGACAATGAAATGATGAAGACAATTCAGATTTTGAAGATGGAATTCCATAAAGAGGATGGAACACTGTAGTACTTAACCTGGATGAAAATGGTGCTGAAAATCCAATGGCTCAACTAGAAAAATGAAAGGAAAGCTTTAAAACTATATTAAACCAAGTTGAAGATAGAATAGCAGATCTCAAAGCTAAATCAGAGGATCTAGACCAAAAAAGCTAGTGACATGAAAATTAAAGCAAACAAAAGAAAAAAAAATAGGAAGGAACACCAAGAAAAAATGAATAAAAAAACCTTTAAATTTGGGGCATATAATTTCATGAGGAGGAATATCTCATTCTAATTTGTAAGGAGTTACCATAAATATTGCAACTCTTATAAAGGAGAACATTTAACTGGGGCTTTCTTAGAGTTTCAGAGGTTTAATAGCTGTCATGATAGCATTGTAGCAAGTGGTTTGCTTGGTGCTTGAGAAGTAGTCTAGAGTTCTACAACTGGATTTGTAGATATCAGGAAGAAATAGAGCTTCTGGGTCTAGCTAGCATCCTTGAAACTTCAAAGGCCAGTGACCTACTTTTTGCAACAAGGCCACACTTGCTACATGAAGACCACACCACCAAATAACTCCAAAGCACTCTACTCCCTATGTATTCAAATTTATAAACCTATTGATCCCATTCTTATTTGAAGCACCACAGAGAAGAATCCTAAGTCAAAAACATAGACATATCTTCAACATTACAAAAAAAAAAACTCCCCTAAAGGAGATATTTTTCCAAACAAACATAAGAAGCACACAGTAGAGCAAATTAACAAGACCAGAACAAAAATCTTCACAGCACATCTTAGTTAAAACACTACGTATGCATAACAAAGAAACTGTAAGTTGCAAGAGAAAAAAACTTAACTCACACATAAACAAAAATTCATCAGAACAAGGGAAACTTTGAAAGCCACAAGAGATAGGAATAATGCATATTAAGCTCTAAAAGACTGTTGGCTAATACAGAATAATATTCCTAGAAAAAATATTTGCTATGATTGAAAGATAAACACAATTTTCCATGACAAAAGCAGCCTAAACATTTATATCCTACAGAACATACCTAAAGAGAATGCAGGACACATTATTTCATGGTAAACAGGACAAGAAGCATAGGCAAGGGACAGCAGAAATAAATACAAAGTGATATTTTTAAAAACATAAACATTGGAATACAAACAACACCAAAAAGCAACAACAGGATAACAAGTTAATACACACATTTCAATAATGACTATGACTATCAATGTCCTTAATTTTCTAAACAAAAAAAGGAAGAGTGAATATATCAAGAAACATAATCTGTCTATCTTTGCCCTCCAAGACAAACATTTTAGTTTTAAAGATAGATATCACATGACAGTAAAAGAATGGACAAAAGCACTACTATCATCTAGGGCCAGGAAGCAGGCAGGTGTTACCATCTTAATATCTGACAAAATAGACTTCAAAATAAACTACTCTTACATCAAATAGACATTCAGTGTCTAGAATGTAGAGGGACCAGCAACAAAAAATACCAAAACATCAAAAAAACAAAACAAAATATTCAGTTATAAATGGGGAACAGAACTAAACCAATAGCTCTCCAAAGATGAAACACAAATAGTTGAGAAAAAATTAAAAGTTGTTCAACATCCTTAGGCAGCAAGGAAATGCAAAATAAAACATTGTGATTTCTATCTTACCTTAGAGATATCTGCTTACTCATGTTCATGAAACAAAGTTTGAGAGAGCAGAGCAATTCTCTTGAAAAACATAACTAATGCATTCTTTATATAGACATGATATAGAAATAATTTTCTCTTGGTCCATTGGATACTACAATACAGTGTCCTGATATTAAAGACTTTATCTTCAATCAATAGCTTAATCATATTTTTCCTACGTGGGTTTTGATGGTTTCACATCCAAACTCTAGTAATATTAGGAAAGAATTCATATAAGACATAGAACCTGAAAAGATGATGGGAGATGTTATTCTGTAAATATATTTCTCATACTGGTTAATGAATAAAGCACTGTAGGACAATAGTAAAGCAAGATAGGTGGGGCTAGAAGACTAGGAGGAAAAATGAAGTAGTTAGGAGGAGTCAGCAAGGAGAGCTGAAAGAGAACAGCACGCTGGCCAGCTGGCTGGTAAGATGACCACGTGGAAATACTTACATTAGTAGAAATGGGTTAATCATTGAGAAATAGCTAGCCAATAAGAAATGATAGTACCTAGCCAATAGCCTTATATCAAATACAGAGTCTTGCGTGTTATTGGGGGCTGGTGTGGCTGCTGGACCAGACCAGCTACTGCGGGAAAATCCTGCACATAACAAAAAGATGCAATTGAGTTATTGTGTTACTTTTCCATTGGCCATTTGTTCCTTCTTACAGTAGTTTTTCCCAGTAAGTAATAACTAAATTTTTATTTGCAACTGGTTAGCAATTAGAAATGCTATGCTGCAATTTGTGTTGTCTTAATCTTGTTAAGATAATCACAGCTGCTGTGAGTGCTATAGCCATGAAAAACCTGGAGACAGTATTTCACAGCAGTCCTACCATATCAATCCAGGTTCTTTACAGTAGCAGAACTTAATAAATCTTAAAATTATATATATATATATATATATATATATATATATATATATATGTGTGTGTGTGTGTGTGTGTGTGTGTGTGTGTGTGTGAGATGGGATCCTGAAGAAGTAGGCTCTTTAATGCTAGTGAAGGAATGGACTTGCTGGCAAGCCTTGAGCAAGCACTCAAACAGCAAAATCTTCCTTCTTCCATGTCCTTATAGCTTTCACTAGGAAGTGTCACCCAATTTAAAGGTGTGTCTTCCTGCTTCAAGATCCTAATCCAAGGAGTGTGTTCTCCTATATCAAGGGTCCAGACGACAAGTGGATCCACCCACTTCAGACCAATCAAAAAAAAAAATCTCTCACAGGTATGCTCTTCCTTTCTAGATTGAAGTTCTTTACAAATGTAGTGAAGTTGACAAGCAAGAATAGTCATCACATCTACTTATACTCCAGGTCTAACATTCTCTTCTAAGAGGGCCCTAACTAATGACTCAGGCATGGGAGGGATTGTTGAAAAAATTGTCCCATTTGGGTTGAACACTCACAGTTCACAGTTAATTATTATCAACATTTTAACCAATTATGAGTCTGTATCAACTGTTTCTCATTGCAAAGGAGAGAGAGAGAAAGATAGAGAAGAAGAAGAAGAAGAAGAAGAAGAAGAAGAAGAAGAAGAAGAAGAAGAAGAAGAAGAGGAGAAGGAGGAGGAGGAGGAGGAGGAGGAGGAGGAGGAGAGAAGAGGAGGAGGAGGAGGAGGAGGAGGAGGAGGAGGAGGAGGAGGAGGAGCAGGAGGAAAGGAAGAAAGAAAGAAAGAAAGAAAGAAAGAAAGAAAGAAAGAAAGAGAAAGGTAAGTTTATTTGACCAGGGCCAGAGTACCCAAGATCTATGACTATAAGCACAATTATAATGACATTTATCAGAATTTTATTCATTCATAGTCTAGATGCTTTTAAGATGTGTTTAATTTTTGATACATATCTAATATATCTGCTATGCTGTCATTGCTGATGTTTTATTTTAATAATAATAATAATAATAATAATAATAATAATAATAATAATGGCATTTTAAATGTATTTTTTTTAATTAATGTCAATTATATAGGGCAAAAGAATATTTAGGGTAAATGAATATTTACAATTTACATGGCTGTAGTTTTTTTCTCTGACAGTCTTGAGTATGGAGGGTTGAAGTCAATTACTCAACTTTTGAAGATGATTTCCTGTTTCTATTTGCTATAATCACCTTTGACATAGACTTACTTCTCTTCCCTCCATAGACTCATGTTTTCTTGATCATAATGTGGAATACCAAAGAGTTATCAACATATCCACATTCAGATAAGTATCTGATGACCACTTGTCATTTTAAACCTTTCCATTCTCATGAGGTTTTAGATTTGTATTGCTGGCGGTTGTTGTTTCAGGGCTTTCTATCTCTACTTTTATTTTTCTGCACCAAATTTTACATATACACCTAGCAAAATCGCAAACCCAGTGTTTCACTAATGAATTCTGGGACTGAAGGTGGGTGCTAGTTCCGACATACTCTTGATATTCCACCATGACTGAACTGAATTTGGTCCTCAGGTCTGCTCTTTGCTGACAGATTTCTGTTAGTACTGTGGAATGGAACTGGGTGAATTCTCCAGTGTCTTGTCTCTTTCTGGGTCTTACCTAGCTATAGTTCTTGGGCTTTGTACATGGATACTTTTCTGCCTGCTTTTCTAACCTCATTTCTCAATGGCATTCAAACTCTGCCTTTTACCTTCTTTGGATATTAAGCAAGAGCTTAATATTTATTGTATTCATTATGTGAGAAAAGCAGATGGCTCTATTAGACAGGCTTGACCTATTCCATTTATCACATTCTCCTCTCTTCACCCAACACATGTACAGACATCAACACTGACTGTAATTTTTCACTTATATTACTTTTTGTGTCTTACCTGGGCATTGATTATGGAATCTCAGGCATGAGTATATCCATATCACTTTGAAATTCCAATTGGAGAAGCTACTGAGTCCCACATGTTCTTATTATTAAGTAACATGTTTGTAGAATATAGCAGTAA
Organism: Cricetiscus sungorus; assembly: GCA_030556225.1. Taxonomy (NCBI): domain Eukaryota; kingdom Metazoa; phylum Chordata; class Mammalia; order Rodentia; family Cricetidae; genus Cricetiscus; species Cricetiscus sungorus. The sequence continues at coordinate 22,267,791 of JANBXA010000132.1, read as the reverse complement.
CATTAATATTATTTAAAATAAAATTCTAACTTCTAGTAATTTTTAAAATATATACATGTAGTTTATTAATTCCTATACCTCCTAGGGACATGGTTCCCTCATATTTTATGTTAATTCACTTTAATAATCAGCTACATTCTATATAATAGTATGCTAATGAGCAAAATTCAATATTTTTCTTAAAATTGTTTCCACTGCCCAAGAACATTTGATTTCTAAGATTCCTCTGTGCTTCAATATTATGTTTGTACATTTTTGTGTTAAAGCAATTAAAATTATTTAAGTGTACTTGATAATAATTGAAATTATTAATCATATGTTGTTAAATTCTGCCTTTTATAATTCTTTTGACTTTAGTTTATAAGAAATATGGTTTATGTGTCCTTCATGTCCTTTAACTAATAAAATAAGAATTCATGTTTCAGAGATTAGCTTATGCATAATTACTCTGAATATTCAACTTCAAATATTATAATTCTGTCCCCCAAAGGCTGTTGGCTTAACAAATAAATGAGTCTATAATAGTTAATTTGATATATAGAATATCTAGAATTAAGATTTATCAATCATTTTCAGTATATGTAACAAAACTGATTGCCTCAAATGTTGTTTTAAATGAGAATGAAAAATAGTGTTAAATTCACTTTTATCACTTTTTCTGAAACATCTGTAAGATTATGTTGAATATGATTTTTGCTTTTTTTTGTGTTTTCCTTGGCATTTGTACAACCATCTTCTTCTCACTGTGCCTTCACATGGCCAAATGTACACAGCAATTTCCTAATACCTCTTTTTATCAAACACTTTGTACTAAAGCTCACACAAATGATATAATTTTAGCACAAACTACCCCTTTAAAAATCTTACAGAACACATATTCATAGTGTTAGGGATATCAATCATTATAAGGATTGGGTGGTAATGCTTCAACCATGATGCCTTATTGTTCAGTAGATTGAAGACCTTTGAGAGAAGCCAGCATATTTGGGTGTGGGAATTATCGCGTATTTTGCCTTTTGAAACCTTTCACTTGGAAAGAGATATCAGGGATATAAGGGATACACCAGAGGTCCTTAAATCATACTTCATCTCTTATCTCTTGATTACTAAAAATGAGTTTCTACTCTAAGAGGAAATTGTGTATGAGTTAAAAAATGTTTTAATTTCTCTATTTGTGCTTAATAGGCATAGTTAACATTTATGCTATTGATATGTGATGATCAGCTTTGAAGATAATGCTGGAACAACCAAAATACACACACACACACACACACACACACACACACACACACACACACACCCAAAACAAAATAAAAACAGTCAAAACAGAAAACAAAGCAAATACCTTTAAATTGAGGAATATTGATAAGAAAACTATAATTCTCAAGGGATAAATATTCATTTTTTTTTGTGTCTTAGCTATGAGAGAGGCCTGAAGTTAACCAGGAACAGGAAATCTTGGTGTTTTGATCACCAAGCAGTACTCAGTGCAATTATATAGTTGCTGATTCGTGTTCTTTTCAGTAATTAAAGTTTGTTTATTAAGACTTGCTGCTACCAGTATTGACAGAACTATCTGATAACCTTATCCAAGATTTCACACACATTCCAATGGGCTGATGGTAGGATGTGGACAAGAGGACAATAAACACAGATATTGAGCTTATCAGGCTCAGCATCTAGATGGGAAGAGTGAATGCCTTTTTTTAAGGACTCAAACAACCATAGGAGTCTACACTCTGAGATTTATAATTGGCTCCCACATTAGCAAACATAACAATCATATAATCTCAATTTGCCTTAAAGATCAGTTAGCACAGTTTGAATAAATTGATATTATCCTATTTAATTACTTAATAATCAAAGAGGTATAAATAAAAACTTGGGGGAATTTTTAACAAGGTTTTCAAAAGTTTTAAAGCCAATAAGAGATGACAAAATACTGTTATTTCCATGAAGAATGATTTTACCACTCCTAATCTGAAAGTTTGAATTTTCATGAGAGTTTTAAAGCTCATAATAACATATGTATATGTCTCTATGCAAGAATGATCATGCAATAGAAAGGATACAAATTTGGCTCAATACATGTAATGGTTTCAGAAAAGATATAACAAGGATGGTTGGTTTTTATATTATTCTTCAAATAATAAACATAAGTTTTTGTACTTTGACAAGATAAAATGGGTACTTAAACAACATGTGAAAATTATCAATTGCATAGAGTAAGAAAGAAAACCTGTGGTTCTTCTTAATATAACCAAATACACAAGTTAATCAATTCATTAAGATTAAGCATTCATTTTGAACAGCAAATTTGGACATTGCAATCCATGGGTGATAGGTACTGTGTCACAGAGGCCCATCTTGGGCCTAGCATGTGAGAACAAAGGAAAAGGAACCAGCTGGAGTTCTATTTTCTCTTTCAAGGGTGTAGCCCAAATGGCCAAAAAAAAAATATTACTAGGCTCTACCTTCTGTATTTCCATTATTTTCCCACAGCAGCAAGCTGGGAACTAAGCCTTGAGGGAGGCGGAATTCTAATTCCAGTTTATAGCAACTAGCAAAGAAATGTTCATGGAGGACAAAGCACAAAGGATAAAATCAGCTCAAAAAGTGAAGGCAGAGCCGGAGGATAGACTCTGGTATTTACATTAATTCCAGGGAATCAACCACTATATTCTTTGATGGAATTGCTCTTTAAAACACATCTTCCAGGGCCCACAATGTGGCTTTACCAGATAAAGGTACTTGTGTACATGACCTGAGTTCAACTGTAATATATCACAAGATGGCAGGAGCAAACAAACCCCTGAGGACTATCCTGTGATCCCAACAGAAGCTTTCACACAAACATTCAAAATAAAGAAAAACATAGTTTTAAAATAACAAATAATTTCCCCATGATTACTGGATCTTGAACATAGAAGTGTGTGTGTGTGTGTGTGTGTGTGTGTGTGTGTGTGTGTGTGTGTGTTAAACAAGTTAATTGGGAAAATCTTGCAGGACAAATGAAGATACCAGCATGGATTTGTATCAATATATATTTCACATAGCAAAAGCTTTCATTATCCCCCAATAGATACCAAGAAATCCAAAGCTTTACTGTTTCCCCAGGAATTCTTAGTGTCAGGAATTAGCAGTGCTTAATCATCAGTCAGTGAGTGACCTTGCATATTCTTACAGAACTTAAGAAAAGGGAGCCTTCAGTATGTCCTATTTAAGACAGTTAGATTTTAAAGAACTGCCCCACAAAAGTATTGAAGCTTTTAAATTATTTTGTCATCATAGAATTAGCATGCATATTTCTTAAAATAAATAAAAAACATAATGTAAAACAGCACAAAATGAAGTAATTTACATACGGGTCTTGGTTTAAAAATTTATCCATTTAAATATATATTCTTCTACCCATAGCAACTCAAAGTCCTCTTGAAATACATAATTAGAAAGACTCATTTCTTACCATCTGCCATAAAGACTATATTCACTGAAGAAGAAGCAGATGTGGCAAACAAATTAACATGTGCACCATTGTCAAATGCTGCTGTTGTGAAGCATGCAAGTGACATGCCAATTAATGCCTGAGAACAGCTGGCTCTAAAGAGCAAGGAAAGTGATCACTTCACACCATAAATGGACGAGTCCACAGATGTTTCAGGTTGCTGGCATTTGTAAGATGTATTTTAGAAGACACTGAATGAAAGCATGCTGTTTTACAAAACTTTGCTGGCTGATGCATTAGGAAGAGAAACTTTGTGGAACACTTGGAGCGTGAATACAGACTTTAGGATGAGCACAATGTAGTGTGTAATTTTTAATGCAGACTCAGGCAAACCATTGTCTAGCAAAATGGAGCAAGCCTTTCTTTCCCAGTTGCTCTGGATATTTTGTGTTACGCTAAACAAAAACATCAATACAAATGTCTTCACAAATTGTGGCAACATTCCTATCTCTTGTCAGCTTTTTTTTTCATGTATATTTATTTTGGCAATGATGTAAGAATTTGAAATGTATTCATAAAATGTAATTGAGTGTCACTGGTCTTTCTTGACCAAACATCACAAATGAAATTGACAGACTAGTTGATAATGCATTAGGATATATATACAAGATCAGCTTCATAGACTATCTTGTATTCTCTGTTTGCACCCTGTAAAATGTTATAAACATTTTTTAGAAAAATGTTGCACATTTTTACAATTTCTGATATGATTGAAGCTGTCACATAATCCATATGTTTTCTAATTAAAGTAATAGAAAATTTTTGCCAATCCAATTTGCAATCACTATCCTGATTTATCACACAGTATCCAATTAAAGTCCGTATTGGCAAATATTATGTAAGAAACAAGAGATCGAACTGGATTCAAAAAAGCAAGGGAAGTATAATGTATGACTTTCAAATAAACAATTACAGAATTTAATAATCTTCCTACAATAAGTTATAGACATAGGAGGTTTCTTTATAGCTGTCTTTGTGAATTCTTTACTTTTTAGTCATAAAGGAATGTTAAGTTTCCATCATTGTTGTCTCCATTCCAAACACATGAGAAAATATATTCAGAGTATATATAACTTGAAGGGAAAGTGATTTTAATCAACAATTTTATAAATTCAAAGTTTGTTCTTAGAACAGTTTAGGAGCTTAAATTCATACCAATGAATGTGAGCAAAAGAAAAATTTCAAAGTTAAAATCACATAAGAATGTATGCTACGTAACCAATTTAGACAGTTCATAAAGACAAGTTCAGTGACATTTACTGGCACATGCTCTGTAGACCACGCTGACCTCAAACTCACATCGATCTATCTGCCTCTGCCTCCAAGTGTCGTGATTAATGGCATATATAATCACTACCCTGTTTTGTCAGTGACTTTTGTGAAGGAATATTCAGTAAAAAAGTTCGAAATGTGAAATGTCAGATAGCATGTTCTAAATGCTCTTAAACAAAACTGGTTCGTGTGATTCTTTTCTCTCATCAGGAATATCTAAGCATTTGTAAATATGGCAAAATTGCAGGCATTTCCACTCCAGACTCTTCAGGGATTGGAAAAGGGTTACATTTGCCTTTGATTTTTTGCATACTGATAAATAACCATTAATTAATTGAACAAAAATACTCTAGTGATAAGAAATATTTATTCCTAGTTGAAGTGATAAAAAATCTTTTGCATCAAAAGGAATGCAATAATGCACATTAGTCATGATAGAATAAATAAAAACACATGTATAAGCAGTAAAAATAGTAACGTATTAAGTGATGAAGAATGAATACATTCACAAGAGGATGATATTATCCACGAGAAACTGAAACTAAAAGAAAATAATAGAGGTAAGCTTTTGGCAGCCCCAAGTGACTGCACAGAGGTTCTCCTGAAACGTGAGCAATTCTGATCACAATTTTTAGGGTAAGTGTTGTAAGTAAAGTTAGCATGACTGAATATGACTGAAGAAAATGCTGCAAAGAGAATGCTTGAGAGATTAGGGCATCTCAGGAGAATTGAAGGGATTAACACTGAATATTCAGAAGTATAAGAGTTAATGTACATGTTACATGCTGGAGCATCATGCCTGCACTCTTCTCTCTCTCTCTCTCTCTCTCTCTCTCTCTCTCTCTCTCTCTCTCTCTCTCAGACCACACACACACACACACACACACACACACACACACACACACACACACACACTCACAAAGGTTGAGACCAACAAAACAGGAGAAAAACATGGGAAAGAAATTTGATGAAATTCCCTGACAGTTCACATAAGGAGAAGGTTATGTTGTTTCAATATACAAAGTCTCAGGCACACTGGTGTGTTCTCATTTGAGTAAAATACTCAGAAGGACTTCTGAAACAAGCTGTTAAACTTAAATAGTATCCTTGATTCAATGTTGATAGCAAAAAAAAAATCTTTTGTGTTTTTCTAAAATATTGATTAAATTTATTTTATATTTGTACCAGTTTCCACTCCCTCCTCTCCTCAATTCCCTTCCTTTACTCCCTTCCTCTCACCCCAATCCATTCTTCCTCTGTTTCCCTTCAGAAAGGAGCAGAGTGCCCATATGTATCAACAAAGCATGGCATGTCAAGTTTTGGTAAGAATAAGCACCTCCCCATGAACCCAGTAAGAAGAATAGTTTCCAGCAAAGCCAGACAAAGCATTAAGAATAGCACCTGCACCACTGCTAGGAGTCCCAAAAGTACACCAGTCTACACAAATGTCATAAGAAGAGGGTCTGTGTTTGTCCATGCAGGCTCCCGTAATCTCTATCCTACCCTAAACTTCTCACTCTGTACTTCACATAGGTAATAGAGATTGTAGGTAAGAGGATGTGTGTCTGGTTCAGCATCAAAATCCCTCCATTGGCAGTTCTTCCCGGCCATAGGAGATGGTCTATTCAGGCTACTCATCTCATCCACCATTGCTAGGAGTCTTACCTGAGGTCATCATTTCAAACTTCTGGGAATTTCCTTGCACCAGGTTTCTAATTGACCTTGAAATAATCTCACTTTTAAATCATCTCTTTCAGTATTCTCCCCCTCCATTTACATGTTATGGAGTTTGCTTCTAATATGGCAAGAGTGGCCATTTGAGCAAGGTACTTCTCTTGTCTAGACTATTTGACTTTATGCTGTAGAAACTGGACATACAGGACCAACAAAAAGGTGACTGCTAAAACAAGATGGACAGTACTACAGGGTTCCTGCTTCATGAAAGAATCTGCCAGATACACTATGGCCTATGGGCTGAAGATGGAACATTACAGAAGAACTTCAGGTGACTGACCAGGCAGTGAGTTGTCTCTGTCATTTCTAGAGTTCATATATTATCCTTCTGTGTTCTTTGAAGTAGTTGAAGACAGTTATGGTTACAGTTTTCCTTAGTTAGGATTAAAGATAAGTTACATATAGGACTTTAGACTCACAAAGATAGTATAGATAATATTTTCTTTAAGTCTTACAAAATGTTAATGGACTATGGACTAAATATTGTTAACTGTGATTCTTATTTGATAACTGTTGTATGGTATATTTTGCTATGTTAAGGTTAAAACCCTTCTCTTTATTTTAGACAGAAAAGAGGAGATGATGAGAGATGTTATTCTGTAAATATGTTTCTCATACTGGTTAATTAATAAAGCCCTTTTGGGCCAATGGGAAAGCAAGATATGCAAGGCTAGGAGACAAGGAGGTAAGAGGAAGTAGGAAGGAGGAGACAGCATGTATATATAGCGTGGAGAAAGCAAGATGCCAGCCCACCGCACTCTGATAAGATGGCCACATGGTAAAACTTAGATAAATAGAAATGGGTCAATCATTAAGACAGAGCTAGCCAATAAACAATAATAGTAACTGGCTACAGCATTCTATCAAATACAGAGTCTCTGCATGTTATTTGTGGCTGGTGCGGCAATGGGACCAGTCAGGCTGGTGGAAACCATATAAGCTACACATTCCCCATAGAGAGATACTCCCTTAGCCTAGAGGTGTGGGGGAGGGCCAAGACCCTACTACAAATTACTTGACAGCTTTTGATGATACCACCTCAAAGGCAGTGGAGGGGGTAATGGGATGGGAGAGAGGTGTCAGGGGGCATGGAATAGAGGGAGGCAGAGGGGACTGAGATTGATATGTAAAATAAGAAAAAGTAATTTAAACAAACAAATAGAACAAAACAACAATGACAACAACAAAAAGAAAGAAAGAAAAAAAGGAAAAAAAAAAAAAAGGAAAGGGGTCAAGACCAGGCTACAGAAATTCACAGAGACAGCTGACCTGAACAAGGTGGCGCTCTTGGCCCCCCAGACTGATACCTGAAAATCAGTCTTATACAGACTCACAGCCCCTGAGTGTGGGTCTCAGTTTGAAGGCCTGTACAGACTATAGGACCTCTGACAGTGGAACCAGGATATATCCCTGGTACATGAAATGACTTTGGGTGCACATTCCCCTTAGCCTAGAGACAGGAGGGAGGGCTTAGACCCTATCCCAAATGACTTGACAGATTTTGATGACCCCTCCTGGAAGGCATCACCTTCTCTGTGTAGTGTGTCTGGGGGGGTGTAAGGGATGGGAGGGGGTCTGGGCCCATGGCAGGGATGGAGGGAGAAGGAACGGGATCGATATGTAATATATATATATATATATATATATATATATATATATTATATATATTGTAGAGAGAGGCATTAATAGAGGAAGCCATTATAGATTTAAAGGGAAGTCTGGCACTAGGGAAAAGTCAAGGGAATCATAAGGTTGTTCCCATCTAAGAGTCTAAGCAATACTAGAGGCTAATTTAAATACCTTTCTCCTATAATGAGATCGATGGCTATCTTAAATGTTATCCTAGCACCGTCACTCAGTAGCTTATGGAAGCAGAAGCAGAGATCCATGGCTAAGTACTGAGCCAAACTCCTAGAATCCAGTTGTAGAGAGGTAAAAGGGGTGATGAGCAAAGGGGTCAATCCCATGCTGAGGAAACTCACAGAAATGGATGAGCTGAGCTTCTGCACCCCAGTCTGACAGCTGGGGAATCAGCATCAATTGCAACAGGCCCATCAACATAGATGTTAGTTGAGAGGCCAGGATATTTTATGGGGCCTCTGGCAATGGAACTGGTATTTATTCTGAGTACACAATTGGGCCTTGTGAGACCATTGCCTATGGAGTTATAGTCTCACAGCCTAAATGCATGGGGAAGAGCCTATGCCCTGCAGCAAAGAATGTGACAGACTTTGATGATCTCCCATTGGAGGCCTCACCCTCTCTGGGGAATACTTGGGTGCTGGGATTGGGGGCTTGGTTGAGGGCCTGGGAGAATGCAAGGTAGAGGAAAGTGCAATTGGTATGTAAAATAAGTTTTTTTTAAATTTAAATTTAAAAAGAGAAGAAGAGGAAGAAGAAGAAGAAGAAGAAGAAGAAGAAGAAGAAGAAGAAGATGAAGATGAAGAAGAAGAAGAAAGAGAAGAGGAGGAGAAGAAGGAGGAGGAGGAGCAGGAGGAGCAGGAGGAGGAGGAGGAGGAGGAAGAAATTCCATTACCCCTTTGTGATGAAAAGTCTTGAATAGATTAGGGTTATAAGGGCCATACTAAATATAAGAAACACAGTTTACAGAAAGTCCATAACCAACATCAATTTAAATGGAAAGAAAGTCAAAGTGATTTTAGAAAAATCAGTAAGAAAGACAAGGCTGTCTACCCTTTCTGTATATATTCAATACCTAGAGCATTAAGACAACTAAAAGAGATGAAGGGGAAACAAATTACAAAGGAATAAGTCAAAATATCATTATTTCTAGGTGATATGAATGTATACATATGCAACAAAACAATTTTATCAGTGAAGTCCTACAGATAATAAACATTCTAAGCAAAATTGCTGGTTACAAAATTAACTCTTAAAAATCAGTATTCCTCTTAAATAGAAATGACAGGCTGAGAAATATTGGAAATGATAGCTTTTACAATAGCCTCAAATAATATAAAATTTTTGACAAACTCTAACCAAAAATTGAAAGGCTCATATACACTAAAGGCACTGAAGAAAGAAATTGAAGAAAGTTTCAAAATATAATAAGATTTTTCCATTTGTTTGAATCACTAGACTTAATATAGTAAATGGCCATCTTACCAAAAACAATCTACAGATTTAAGATTCAGTGTAATTCCCATTAAAATTCCAACATAATACTTCACAGTTTTCAAAAGAAAAATTTTCAAATTCATGTAAAAAACAAAACCAAATTGTAGCCAAATACAATTCTGAGTAATAAAAGAACTGTGTAGAGTAATATCATCCATGTTTTCAAGATGTTCTATTGAACTAAAAGTAATGAAAACAGCATGTGGTTCACACAATAACTTCACATGGTAATCAATGGAATTGATCTGAAGACCCTGCCGAATATCTGTAAACCTATGAACACCAGAGTTTTGATAAAGTAGTTAGAGATATATACTGAGTAATATTTAAGTTTGAAGGGTACTATGAAATACTGATTCAGTAGAAATGTACTAAAGTATGTACATATATGAAGGACATGTGAATGAACTTGTTGAATACTGGGGGAAAAGGAGCTGTAGCTGGATGTCTTTTTTCACCAAATGAATCTTACAGTACTGGGAATGGGTTAGATCTGATTGTGTTGTTGGCCAAAGGAGTCTAACAGGAACTCCCCAACTGCCTTGGTTTTTGCAAAATCTATACAGCACTCTCTAAAAATTAACAGCAAGGTTTAATTGTGGAAGACGACATCTAAACAATTCCTTGAACATGGAGAATTTGAGCTGCTGCATACATACAGCTGTCACACCTAACTGCTTGGATCTCTGATACAAGAAAGTACTACACAAGCCACCAAAAAAAAAAATGTAAAAGACTGAGTCACAAACTCTTTGACCATTTAAAATGGATTCTTGCCTGCAAGATATGCTAGTACAATGGTGACCCAAATTTTTTGGAAGTAACCAACCAGTATCTAATTTGAAGAAGGACTACTCCAGGAGAGACGATCCATGCTCAATATTGATTGAGTGAACAAAACCTGAGATTAGGTAGCTCATGGACCTAGGGAAAAACAAAACACGAATGCTCCAAACTACAAGAAGAAATGTAGCAATAAAAGAATTCCTAATAACATTGTTTAATAACCACAGGTAAGTGCCTCGCTTAGCTTTGATCAATGAGGCTTCTCCCTGTAATGGATAGGACAAACAGAGATACCCATAGCCAGTTATTATACAGTATAAATCAGTAGCCTATCTGGACTTTACATTTCAAATATTTCAATTAGAAAAGTCTACCCACCAAACAAACAAACCACATTATATTCATAGTATTATGTATTTTTAAAAAAATAATTAAAATAACTATTTTTGTTCATTCTTACTGATGTCAAACATGTGTCCTTAATGTCAAAGTTAAGATGTGCTGAAAAAAAATATTAAATTCTGCCGAGTCATCAATATTTGAAGAAGTATAATTCTGCTTGGCTGAGTGTGTGCTCAATATCTGACAGCAACATATTAAAAAACTTCAGTTCAGCTTACTGACCATAGAAACAAGCAATATTGCAGAGTCTAAATTGTGTACCCTTAACAGCCTTATGGCATCTTTGTGGAGCATGGTATATATCAGATTGATAGGCAAAACTTTTGAGTCAGAGTTAAACTTACTAATACGAGGAAAAACCAAGAGGATTTTAGCCAAAAGAACAATCAGTACATGGTAAGGCTAGTCTGGTCATATTACTATTTAGTCAGTAATTTCACTATATTATTTTCTAAGAGGTTTTCAGAAATTATTCAGATGAGTTGAATAGTAGGCATTTAAGGACTGTAATTATATCTCACATGATATGTGAAGAAATTCTGGGACCAAAGTCAACATACCCAATTTCATATTTAGTACAATAAGAGATAATTGCTGAAGGCAAGCATCTAGTATGTTGTGTATTTTTAAATTTGTAAATATGTACAAATTTACTTACAGTGTACAAATATTTTTAAACTCATTCCTTTTCTCACATTAGTATTTGTTTCTAGTGTCTTCATATTTTAACTGCTATATTAGCTTTTATAAAATGTTATCTCAAAGTTAAACAAAAGTTAGGAGTAAAACACAAAGAAATTTCTTTATTATTTCAAAGTGTTGATTTCTGACCTACCATTGCCAGACACACCAAGGGGAAAAAAAAGTATTTAGGTTTTTTCAGACTGTAACATAACCTTCAATATAAATATCATCAATGTCTATAAATCTTATATTTATCTCCCACCCTTGTCTTTCCAGCTATTTTTTTTAAAATCTACTAAATATCAAGCAAAATCATTCAATCGCTTGGATGCCCATTACTCTGTAAATATATCTTGGGCTTTCTTTGAGATTTAATTGCAGATACCTTAATAAGTAGAAGCAAAGTCCACAATGAAAATATATTCATACATACTTAATTGCTTTGTTTAAATTTTGGGATTTTATTTATGTAACTATCTTCCTCATTGTTATAGATTTAGGCAGAGTTTATTGCCCTTCCTATGTACTGTGTTCAAGATCCTGCACCATCTTCAACATTTCACTTAAAACTCTGCATTCCTCAACCAACATGTATGCATTTTTTGCCATCATCAGCTTATGATTCTTAGAATATTTGAGGAAGAAAAGGGATGACAGAAGGATATAGATCAAGCATTTGTCATGTCTCTCTCACATCTGACTCATTTTTTTCTATATACTTAATGAGGGATCACTTTTAAAATTGATTCCTTAAGAATTTTATGTAATTCATTTTGTTTGCATTTCCTTCTACCCCCAAACCCCATAAATCTATTCTCCCTTCTTTATCTACTCATGTTTTTATAGTGGGCAGCACAGAAATAGTCCATGACTGGCTTCAACCTTTGATACTGATTAATCAATCATGGTGTTTTTAGGAATGAAATAGATAAGAGATAAACAAACAAACAAAAAACCAAAATGTTACTGCATTTTTATTCAACCTGTTTGAGCAGAAAAATTTTGAACAAATGAAAGAAAAGCAGCATTGTGTCATCACTGTATGGAAACTTGGCCTATGAACCAATATTACAGACTCAGCCAATTTGCAAACACAGAATTAACTACTTAAATGAAAAGATGGCCAAGCTTCCCATGAATAAATATTTAAAGTATCTAATAGTTTTATTGCTGGACTTTCTCTCATCCTCCCCTGTAGAGAGCTTCCAAGTGCCTCGCCTTAAAGATGGCGCTGGCTTCCACCTCGCCCCTTCCTGATGGTGAGCACTCTCTGGTGTAAACAAATCCTTATTTGGTTAAGCCTGTTCAGCCTGTCTGCTTCCGAATTAGAGTAGCATATCTGCAGGGTCCACTTGGCTCACTGGGGTTGGTCAGCACAAGGGGATTTAAGATTGTGCGTGTGTTTCCCTGGGGTCAGAAGAAGATTGTTCAATGATCCTGAATAAACTGAATGAAGAAAATCCTTTGGGAGTTGTGTCTTCCTTGCTGGTCGAGGCAGGTCTCAGTCTCATCCAATTTTTCTGGCTCTTCAGGAGCTACTTTTGTCAAAGAAACTTAAAATAAAGAAAAGCACACTATAAAGATTCCTGAGCGAGTGCAATGCCATTGCACCTTGGTTCGCAGTTACAGGAGACCTCAAGGTAGCGTGCTTGAACAAGTTAGGCAGGGATCTTGACTTTGCTTGGGAACAAGGGACGCTAAAGTCCGGAGTCCGACCTGTTTGGAAGTTAGCGCGTATTTGTATTGAAGACCAGCGGTACTGTAAAGAGGCAATGGAAAAAAGGAAACTGTGCTAGAAATGCTACAAGAAGAAAGATCAGAAGAGGTTAAGAGCACAGGAGTGTCAGGTACAGACAAAACAGATTCTGAGAAAAGGTTCAGAAACAGTCCCTTAAAGAACAGAGAACAAAAGGAAAGGAGAATTGGCTATGTAAGGAGGAGGAAAACCCTCCTGGGACAATGCCATAGGCACCTTCTCCTTATCAGAGCAAGGAAGGGCGGGGCCCAGGTACAGGGCGTTCCTTTTGCCCTGAGGTCTGGAAAGCCATATGGACTGTCTTAAGTCTGGCCTATACAGTTTTCCATGATGCCCAAGGCAATAGATATGAAGAGCCTTTAGACTATAAGGTCATCATAGCTTTAGCTGAGTTTGTGAGAACATATGTAATTTCAGCTTCTTTTACTATAGCTCAAGTATAAGCCCTAAATAAACATTGCATGACTCCTAGTTATTTGAATGGGCTGGCACAAGCATGCCTATGCCTGGACAGTATCTGGATTGGGAAGCCTTTTTGATTGAGTATGCCAATGAGCAGGCTGCAGCTAATCTGACAGCTGGGACAGGGACATGTTGCTTGGACAGGGATGCTTCTCCAATCAGCAGTCGGGATACCCAATACAAGTTTTTGAACAAGTAAATCGGATTGCCATAAAAGCATGGAAGTCATTACCTAATAAGGGAGAGGTGAGTGGTAACCTCACTAAGATACTGCAAGACCCCATGGAACCATTTTCAGATTTTGTGGGCCCATTTGGTAGAGGCTACAGGGAGAGATTTTAGCATTACAGCAGCAATAGTTGCAACTATCTCTTTTGCAGTTGTGGATTCAGTCACAGCTGCCATGGCTATGAGCACATAGGTGCAGACAGCCTCTAAGCTAAAAGAGTTGTCCAAGAATGTGGCTACCACCTTGGATGCTCTATCCACAATTGGTGCTCAACTAAAAGGAGGCTTAATGATTGTAAACCAAAGAATTGATCTGGTGCAGGAGCAAATAGATACCTTGTGGCAGCTGGCCCAACTGGGATGTGAAATGAATTATCCAGGCTTGTGTGTTACCAGCGTTCAGTATGAGAACTTTACACATGCTGTTAATTTGTCACGATAGTTGTCTAGCCATCTCTTAGGAAATTGTTCTGCTGACTTTGATGTCTTAATGGTACAGCTGCTAGTGGCCATTGTCACTGTTAATTCAACACATGTGGATGCAGGATTGGCTGCCAGATTGTCATCGTGGTTCGCCATAGCCATGGATCATCTGAAAGAGTGGGTGGGAATGGGAACCATGGCTGTACTCTTGTTGCTTATCTCCTTTGTGGGCCTGTGGTGTCTTTGCAAGATGAGGTTTGCTCAGAAATGGCATGCAGCCATGGTTGTCCAGGCATTTACAGCCATTGAGACAGGACAGTCCCCCCAAGCATGGCTCTCAGTCATGAACAAGTATTGATCCTTCACGCTCAGGTTGTATGGCTTAGCACTACACTCCGAGTTAGCTCTGGAAGTGAGCAACTCCAAGAAGGGCAAGTCTGGTTGCATGTGGGTTATTGTCGGTCCGAGGACCCACCTCCAGGAAAAAGATACCAGATGGGTGTGGCACTGACTTGGCTGACTACCAGGATTCAGGGTCATTACAATGTCCACTGCTTTACTGGAGACCAGATCACTACCCTTGCCTGTTGCATTATTAAAACAAAAAGGGGGAACTGTAGAGAGCTGCGAAGTGCCGTGCCTTAAAGATGGCACTGGCTTCTGCCTTCCACCTTCCCGATGATGAGCACTCTCTGGTGTAAACAAGTCCTTATTTGGCTTTCACGTTAGAGCATTAGAGTAGCCTATCTGCAGGGTCCACGTGGCTCACTAGGATTGGTCAGCACAAGGGGATTCAAGCCTGTGCATGTGTTTCTGTGGGGTCAGAAGAAGATTGTTCAACGTTCCTGATTAAAACTGCATGAAGATCTTCCTGTAGTTGGGTCTTCCTTGCTGGTCAAGGTTGGGTGCATATACTCCCCAAGAGGGACCTATGACTTTTGTTAAAAGAATATATATATATATATATATATATATATGTATATATATATATGCATATATATATATGCATTGTGTATATATATTGCATATATATTTTGTGTGTGTGTGTGTGTTTGTGTGTGTGTATGTGTGTGTGTGTGTGTGTGTAAATTCGTAACAATCTTATTTTATCTATTACCTCAGCTCCTTTTTCTCATCCTCCCATGTCCCCCACCAACCTCTCCTTCCCACCCTCATCCATTCCCCAGGGAGGGTAGGACCTTCCATAGAGGATCATCAAAGTCTGTCACATTATTTGAGGCATGGCATAGGCTCTCCTCCATATATCTAGGCTAAGAGAGTATTGCTCCATGGGAAATGGGCTTCCAAGTTCCATTCATGCACTCAGGATAAATACTTGTTCCACTGCCACAGGACCCATAGACTGCCCAGTGCTCCTAATTGACACACACTTGCAGAAGTCTTGGTTCTGTCCTATGCTGCTTCTCTTGCTGTCAGTCTGGGGTCTGTGAGCTCCCACTTGTTCAGGTCAGCATGGTCTTGACCTGTTTGCTCATCATTCCTCTCTCCATATAACTGGATTCCAGGAGTTTAGTACAGTTCTTAGCCATGGATATCTGTTTTTGCTTCTCTTACCCAAACTTAAAATCTAAGCAATAGTGGAGAGGCTATCTTAAATGCCCTATACCTATAATGAGATTGATGACTCCCTTAAATGCTATCCTAGAGCCTTCATCCAGTAACTAATGGATCTATGATGTTTACAAGGGAAGCTGTACATTGGAAGGAATGGAACAATTAGATTTTCCTGGGTCTGTAGAATAGAATACTTGTTCTAAACTGACACACCAAAAATATCTGTATCTCTCTGGATGAAGTAAGGGTTTATGCAACTCAGGTGATTAATGGAGTTTTGGTTGAAATTTGACTCACAATTGTTCAAGTAGTTTTCCCTATCCTATGGTTATTTATTCAGTTCCAGAATGCATGATTGGTAGAGATGTACTTATAAGTCATGGTGGGCCCACTTGGGCTCTGAATGCTGCATTGTTCTCATGTGGATTTTACACTAGCTTATATATCAAGTCACTGGGGAAGTTGCTAGCTTTGAGTGGGGCCTGGATCAGAAGAAGTATCTTGAACAGGTATAGAATAGCGTGTAGGGTTCTTTGTCACTTGGGCTATAGATTTTAACAGAATGGTATTTGAAATGTTAGTGACAGAAAGAGATGCTATTGTAGTCTTTGGCAAGCCCATATAAGTGAATCATGGAAGAGGTTATTGGGAATTTGGAACAAAGATCAATCATGGTCTTTAGACAACTTTTCTTCTCTTGAGAAACTCTTTTGACTTTCTATTGGGTCTTTTTAAAGTAATTATAAGGTTGTTGCTCAATGACTAGAGCTTCTAATTGACTAGTTCTGTTTTTAAATATTAAGCCATTTCTATCAATCTAAGTGTTTCCATGTGGTCTTATTTTATTGGAGAGGGGGTTCAGACCTCTTCTGTCATGTCCTACATCTTGACTTCTCCTTACTTCTTTTGTCAGAATCCTCCTTGGTTCCTAGTACCACCTATCTTGCCTTCCTACTTGCCAAAAGTTTATTCATTAACCAATAAGAGAATCATATTTACAGAATGCCATCTCTCATCATCTCCTCTTTTCTGTCTAAAATTAAAAGGAGGGTTTTAACTTCAACATTGTAAAATATGTAACAAAAATGTTATCAAATAAGAATTACAGTTAACAATATTTAGTTCATTAACATTTAGCAAGATTTAAAGAAAATACTCCATCATCTATTCTATCTAAAGTCTATATGTAACTTTTCTTTAATACTAACTAAGGAAAACTATAACCATAACTATCTATCTTCAACTCCATCAAAGACAACAGAAGGATAGTATATAAACTCTAGAAAAGTCAGAGACATCTCACTACTTGGACAGTCATTCAAAGTTCTTCTGTAAATTGGCACATGCATCTTTCACCTATAGGCCATAGTGTGTCTGAAAGACTACTCAGCATTTGCAGGTTCCATCAAGATTTACACAGCTACAGCATTATAATTCCTTTCTCAGACAATGCTGAAGGACATCAGTGAACAGAAATTATCACAATGGACAGAACTTTGGGCATTACACTTGGTCATCAAGTTTGCTTAACAGCCATAGTGGACAGATATTTGTGATTTTTTACTTATTGATAGGCTGTAACCATTGGATTATCTGAGTAGTCAAGGACTTGGGAAGAATGTGGTTGGAAAATTGATGAGAAAGGCACTTGGAGAAGTACATGAATAGATCTCTCTAAATGGGTAAATGACGTGAAGATATTTATGTTCCACTTAATGGATAATCTGAAGGTGACTTCAGCAGATATTTCATAATCAAGTTGATAAGATGATACATGCTGTGAATTGTCAACCTCTCATTTTGTCTATTACTGTTATTGTCAGTGGGTACATTTAGAAAGTGGCAATGTTGGCAGAGATATAGTTTATAAATGTACCTTACAATGTGGATGTCTACTTACAAAGGCTGACCTTGCTACACCTTCCCCAGAGTGATGCAGAAAACAGCATGAGCCTCTGGATGACCAGCCAGTGACATGGTAGCAGTTTGACTAAATTGGACCACATTCTTTTGAAAAAAGGTAACACTTTGTCTTTACTGGGATAAATGGTGTTTCTGGTTATGGATTTTTCTTTCCTACATGTAATGATTTTGCCAAAACTACCCACAATGGTCATACAAAATGCCTTAGCCAATGTCATGGTATTCCACATAGTGTTGTTTCAGATCAAAGTAGACACGTCACATCCAGAGAAGTACAACAGTGGCACGCACTTATGCATTGCACTGGTATTCATACAACCCCATCATCTTGAAGCAACAAACTTGAAGACAATAAAAATTAGGGGGCAGCACAGAGGAGGAGAAATACATGGTTCTCCAGAAGACTTTGAATCAGTGTCCAATATAAGGTATAGTTTCTTCCCTAGCCAGAACTCATAGGTCCTGAAATCATGTGGTGGAAATGGAAAGAGTTCCATTCACTATCACCCCTAGTGACTTTCTAGAAAAGTTTTGCTTCCTCTTACTGAGACATTTTGGTTCCAGATTGAAGAGAATTCCTGTTAGGAGACATAATAAATATTTCACTCTGGCTACTTTGAATAACCCTGATGTCCTTAAGCTAACAAGCTAGGAAAGGAACAGTAGTGTTAGGAGTGGTGATTTATCCAGGCTGCAAAATGGAACTTAAAATCTTTTCCTGTTGATAAGGAAGTTTATGTCTGGGATGAAAAGACCTGTTTGGTATTACCATATTCTGTAACTAAAGTCATTGGGAAGCTATAATGGCTAAGTATTTGCAGGATAAAAGAAGGTCCATAGCCTGCAGTAATGAAGGTACATCTCTCATCTAGTAGAAGAATAATAACTTACTGAAGTGCTTACTGGGGGGGGGGATACAGATGGATATCAGTATGTATAAATATCAGACAAGGCCACATGATCAGTTGCAGAAATGAGGGTGGTAATTAACATGAGTGTTTCTGTCTTATTTTCTTAAGTGTAGGCTTATGTGTACATATACATTAAGAAGATATTTGAGGCCTATTTCTTCTCCATTTTTATGTAGTGTAACATAGATTGAGATTATATTATTGGTAATACATATATATGTATATAAATATATACGTATATGTTATGAGACTTTAAAGTGCCAAGCATTCCTCAAGGAATATTTCCACACATAATAAAATATATAATATGTATGTGGTTATATATATATATATATATATATATATATATATATATATATGGGATAATTATATCACCCTAGGGAGTATTATGGTCTGCTTATTATTTTCATATGTAAATTAAGGATGACATAAGGAGATGTGCTTGTGTGTCAAACAGATAGGTGTTGTGCTTGTAGTAGCTAATCTTGCTTGTCAACTTGACTTCATCTAGAATCAACTAAACTCAAGCAGCTGGGGATGTCTGTGGGGAGATTTTCCTGATCATTTGTATTCTAAAATCCACCTTAAATCTGGGTCATTACTTCTGTTTGCAGTACACAACAAAGGACATGAAGAAATAAAGCTTTCACATTTTGACTGCTTGCCCTCACTCTCTGACAGGTTCATCTGTCCTATTGCTGGATTCACTAGTGTAATAACTGAATTCCTCAGAAGTTCAATGAAGACTGAGCTCTCTAGGAATTTCCTGGGACTCCAGCACCAGATTTGGATTGAATAGATATTCAGTCTCAATACCTGAACAATTCCTGGATTCTTAGCATTTGCCTTGAATGACAGCCATTGTTGAACCAACAAGACCATAGCTCATAATCCATTCTATGCATTTCATATACACACATACTGTGATTTTTCCATTTAAAGAACAAAGAATAATATGGCTTCCTTGAAAGTAACCCTGCCATGGCCTATTAATAATTTTCTCTAACTATAGTCAAATGATATATATCTGCAGATTCAATGAAAATTTCCAAAAATGAATAAAAAGTGTGATATTGTTCTTTCTGGGTCTGGATTGCTACAGAATAATTGTTTCCAGTTCCATCCATTTACCTAGAAATGTCATTTTTTTCTGGATCGATGAATAATATTTCATAAGAATGGAACATTTTATATTATTCATTTATCAGTTTATAAACATCTAGGCTACTCCCATTTCCTGATCTTTACTTTTTCAATGGATTTCTCGCAGTCTTCCATCCCAATCAAATCAATAGTCTCAGATTTTTGCCAAGTGATATCTAACAAAGGATGAAATTAAGTGAAGGAGCATTATTCACTAAATACACCAACACATACACAGGTAAGCCTTAATTTTGAAGTCTTTACTAGAAAGAGTACTCTCATGACAACAGAGGATTTCAAATTACTTTACGTTATTAATTCACTTTATGAATACTTTCTTATTAACAGTAATTAATTAATACACATTAGTGTTGATTAAACAGGTTTGTTTTTGAAAATGAGAAGAAAAAGCAATTACTCTTTTAGCGCTCTCAGTAAAACTGGTGTGACACAATGACAATAGCAATAGAAAATTGGTAGCCGCAAATTATTGTAGCATCAAATTTCTGATTTTTTAATGAATTGTCTTACTGATCATTCTTTTGACCTTTTATATTTAGTAAAGTATATTTGTACATGCATGCATGAGTTTGTGTGTGTGTGTGTGTGTGTGTGTGTGCACCTTGTCTTATAAAATAAACTGAGTACGTAAGACTGTTCTCTAAGATTAAAGAACTAAATCATTGTTAGATGTATACTCAACAAATATGAATGTTTGTAAGTTGGTCTCCTGAGATCCCTTTTAGAATGCACAAGTTTATTAAGTAGATTGTCTTTATTAAGTCATTATAACCAAGGCACCACACTATCATTCCTAGTTGCCAGGGAAATTTATTAAAGGGAAATTCAAGGTGTAGTATCTAGTGAGTTTGTCAACATTATCTCTGAAAACTTTACCCTTCCTTATTTCTGTGCATTTTGATTCAAAGTTACTTAACAGAAAACAGACAAATTCTTCAAGACAAGCATGAGTGCATGTACACACACACATACACACTTGGAATGCTGTGTGCCTTGTTTTATTATTCTTTTACTTTTAAGTGAGTCAATTTTGTAAACTGCTACTATTTTACTATTTTTATGAGCTTTACTTTGCTAGAGATGGTTACAATTGCAGTGAGGAATAATCATATCTCACAGGTAGGAAATATCTTTAGAAATCTGAGAGGAGCAATGATATAGTAAAAAGAAAGGGCATTATGGTTAAAAAGCAGATAATAGAGAAACCCCTCCTGAAGTGGGGGATGTGGGGCAATATAGCACCTGAACATAATTAGCAAATATAAACTCAATCTTGCTGCTCCATTCTCATATAAGAATGTTCATTTATGAAACTCACCCATGAGATTTCATCTGCAATAGTTTTATTAAATCCAATCCTTGGTATTCTAGTAATGGCTATGTCAGAAAATTTTCATTTTTAGTTACAAACATGTTTGTATTGTTCCCCTGCCATTGATGCCCCAAGTATATTTACTTAATTATTTCTGCTTCAGGATATATTCATTATAAGTGAAAATTCAGCATATTATGTAGGTGTCTTTTCTTTGAAACTGTAATAGGGGCCACACTCCTTTGGGTGTGGCTTCAGGTGAACAGAAGCATAAGAAGGGAAGGTTGAGACATGGCTTTCCTTCCCTTAGTCTTTTTGGTGGGTCAGCTAATTAAGTAGGAAGGTTAGGAAACATTCCCACAGATCTTTGTATTTTTCTGGGTAATTGTTCCCCCAAAACATGTATTTATCATTTATCTTTGGTTTAGTAAAGTCATTACAACCTCACCTTCAATATTGTCAATGTGTAATTTTTATTCATTTTTAAATTGATTTATACACAGGTTCTGCTATGTGTTGACCTTCTTTTAGACACTTCATTGGAATCATTGTTGATTGAAATTTGCACAGCAGTCATTTCCCACCATGTCCTGAACTACCATCTGGCTGTGCTTCTATATATCTCAGAAATTTCTGGTTGACTCACAGAGACCTGTGCTATGGGTCCACATCAGGTGGGTTTCTCCACCTGCATTCCTTGCAGGAAAAAAGATTAGAAATTCTTAGTGTAGATTGTACATATTGAAGTCAAGTGAAGGTAAATAGGAATTACCCCGTTTCCTCTAAGTGTCATCAGGGGAAAGGGGAAAGTGTATGCTAGGGTTGGAATATGACATAAGCCCTTAAGAACTGCCTCAAGTACTGTACTGCTGGAGAAAAAAATGTCCCTTTCTAATTTGAATAGACCTATTTGTGTGTTTTTAAAAATACCATATTTTCATTAATTCCTTGGGAATTTCATACAATGTATTTAGATCATATTCTCTTGCTTCCCAAAGTTCCACACATCTACTCAGATCAGTTTTGATTTCTCCTTTGTAATTTTGAAACCCATGGAATCTGATTCATGCTGACCAAACACCCTTGGTTGAGAGGCCTTCCTCAAACTATGACCATTCTACCATGGATGTGATGGTTAGTTTTTGTCTAGATAGCACAAGTTAGAGTGACATGGGATGACTTCAAAGGAGAAATTACCTACACCAGATGGCCTTCAGGAATGTATTTGGAGTATATTCCTTATTGATGGAGACTGGCCATGTTCACTATGGGTAGTATAACCTCTAATAGTTGGTTCTAGGTTGTATAACAAATTAAGATGAGCAAGCCATACAAAGCACAACATCAAACAGTATTCCTCTGTGGTCTATGGTTCAGGTTCCTGTCTCAAGTTCTCCCCTTGACTTTCTTTAGTGATAGACTATAAAGTCTAAACTGAAGTAAATTTTTTCTCCTTAATCGATTCTGATTGTGATTTTTCTCACAGGCATAGAAAGCAAAAACAAAAGTAAGGCATACTTAAGGAAAACTGACTCTGCCCTCCTAGTAGTTATTGAATGCCAAAGCCCCCCAGCTTCTAATCAAACACTTTACCCATAATATTCCTTTATGTTGGTATTTTGTCCAGCCTGGACTTCTGAAAATCGTGTGCTATGGTCTCTATTGCTGTGTGTTTTTATTTTTAACTTCCACACTGTATATAAAACAATTTCCTTGAAATCATATACCACCTCTGTCTCTGAGATTTTCTATCTTTTTTTTTCCTTGAAGATATCTGAGCCTCAGAGTAACGGTGAGGAATGTACATCCCATTTAGCACTGATCACTCCTCACTATCTTATTTGCTACACATTGAGGGTTTTTGTGTCAATTGAGGGTACCTACTTCTTACCATGTGTAGCTAAAGACAGAATAAAATTTGTTCTGTTTTTCCAGTGTTGTCTGCTTAGTTAGCAATTGTGATGTTATTCTTGATTTTTTACTAGATAGGATTTATAATCACAATGGAAGCAATTATCTGCTATGACTTTGAAGGATTATCTTAAGTCAACCAACTAAAGAACTACCCTAAATAAGGGCGACATCATCACATATGCTGGGACCAATAAAAAGGACAAATTGACATTGAACACTATCAGAGTTACTACTCATTCTTTTGCTTCCTAGGAGTGCAATACATTTAAACATCACAAACTCAAGCCATCAAAACTTTGCAACCATGATTTGTACCTTCAAACTGTAAGAATGAGAAACCCTTCATTAAGTTACTTTTTCCTGGTATTTTTGTCCTAACAAAAGTTAAAGTAACTAATGTATAAAACAAGTAATGAGGTTTCAAAGAGGAACAAGGGAATTAGGTTAGAGGCCATTCATGTGACATTTAACAATGAATTGATATGTATTCTGCCATGTCTTGAGAAGTGAGTCAGTATTGGTAATGGAAGAAATGACTAATCTGTAAGGTAGGCAATATTAGGAGAGGACAGCACTCAGAATCCATCTTACCTATGGCTCAGTTTCATATCCATATAAACAGTAAAAGAGAAGAGCTCCAATGAGTTTAGCCTTATATATTCACAGCTGCTGTAATTGTTGAAGAAATTATTGCTCTGAAATACAATCCTTGGAATTGACTTTGAATCAATAGAAAATGTTTCTCTAGAGCAGGACTCCATACATCAAAGGCTCCCTTTTGTGAAAACCCCAATACATTGGAAAGTAGAGAATTTTAGCTGAGAATCTAATTGAACGTGTCCCATTTTCAAAAGCAATACATAGGAAATGTTTCTCCACGGTAAGCATGCAGAAGCTGATATAAGTTTTCCAAGGTATAGACTTCATTCTGAGCTGGTAACAATGCTTGATAGCAGTGCACATCCGTTATCAATATTGTAGATATAAAAGATGGAGAATTGAGGTGTGTCATGGAGTGTTGTTTCATGTTTCCATGGAGTTACTAAAACCAGGTAATACATGGTAGAGTGAGAATTCCTATAAGATATCTCAAGAGACCATTGTTGGAAGATGTGGAGAAGCCCACAATACAAGGAAACTGGAATGTATTGCAGTCATCAGGACAGATGAATAGTTGTCATCAGGGAAAGTTGCAAGCATGCAGTAGAGCAGATCAAGAGAAATGCTATACAACAGATAGCAGAACCAGAAGGACTTGGGTATGTATGCTCTCTGGAGCAGATATGATTCTATAAGGACACCAGAAACATACAATAATATGATTATATTATCCTGCTGTGTTTTAGTCTTGGTTTGTTCTGATCTTTCTTTACCTATACCACTATTCCTCCCTTTTAGAATGGAAGAGTTTATTCTGTGTCTGTATAATGATAATTTATAAAAATTTAAAAGTATGTAAGTTCTAAAAGCTTTATAAGATTTAATCAATGAGGTTGCCTGAGTTCTAGAATACCATTTGGATTTTAATTACTGTTGGAACTATTAAAGACTACAAATGAATTTTGGATAGAGATGGGCATGAGACTATAGGTATTATGGCTTAAATGTGACATGTTTGTGTTTCATATGGACAAAAGGTGGTATTTTAATGATTAAGCTTATGTGTCAACTTCATGGGATTAAGAACCATGAACCTCAGGGTATTTGTTATTGTAAAGGAATTTTTAGACTGGTACCATCCAACGAACTGGATTGTTAGTCTACATAGAGAGGACAAAGTGATCTGGGTGTCACATTAATCTTTCTTTCTTGTGCAATATGACCTGCTGCCTCTTCATCTGCCATTAGGCCTTTCAGGCAATGATAGACTGTTCCACCAAAATGGAGCCAAAATAAACTTTCTTCCTTAAGTTGCTTTTATCAGTTATTTTGTCATACAACCTGGAGAAGTAATGAGCATACTATTTTGATCCTACATGTCACAGAAAGAGGAAGGAGATATAATACAGAACTGCTATCCCTTTCACTGTATTCTGAATGTAGATAAGTATCAGGTTAAGGGATATTCTGATATTAGTAGGAAATCCACGGTTTGGGTTGAAATGACAAGAAGATGAGTTATGGAAAGCTACATTAGTAGATAGTAACATTTGGTATTTTACAACATAACTAGGAGTTAGGTAGAGAGTACCTAAGAGGCAAAAGATAATTTTAGTCACTCAGAAAAACAACCATTGTGTAATGATTAGCACATTCACAATTGCTACCTTCCCTAGTAAAGTCAAGGAAGGGTTTCACTTCCATTTTCTTTCCTCCTAGCCAGGAAAAGTAGTACTAGACAATACAGAGGGGATGTCCTAGTTGTCCTAATTAAGATTCTTTATGCTTTCCTCCACTTCTCTTCCCCTTTGAAGATACTAGAACCATAGAGACAAAGAGCACCAGACAGATGAGGAAGTAAAGGTTTTATTTTAATGTGAAAGTTTGTAACTAATTGGGGGACACTTTCAATATTGAAATATCACTCTCCTAATTACTATAAATTGAGTGCAAACTTACTGTAGATTGAAAAAATACTGAGATGTACTTCATACGTGTGTTTGCATAAATATTACATTTTCTTATTCTACAAAACTATTTGTACTGGTTAAATGACCCTGAATATTCACTTATAATTTTTGAGTTTCAGCCTGAAGGCATGGATTTAAATTTAGACAACAAATTCTACAAACAATGGAAACACAAAGAGTTGACAGGGTGCATGCATTTTTTTTCTGCCTTCTGTCTGTAAAGAAGAAAAATGAATTCATTGGTTGGATGAGCAGGTCAATACAATGTAGTTAATGCTTCAGCTTAATTTAATACAGAAGGTGGGTCATGGATGAGATATATCTTAGCCATTAAGGTATAGGGACTGACATGAGATGTCCCAAGCTGAGCCACACAGAAAAGAGAGGGATATGGCAATACCAGAGAAAAATGGCTGAAAGAAGATATATTCAGGGGTTGTAAAACTAAGACTGGAGGTCTGCAAAAGTCAATAATGCAGAAAACTTAAATTGTATTTGTGTATTTGAGTTATCATTTCTTTTCCTGAAAATATCATATATATATATATATATATATATATATATATATATATATATATATATATATATATTTGGTTCAAATCTGCTAATTATCAAGATTTCAGAATTCTACCACTAAATTGCTTATCAACTTGAACATGAACTCAAATACTTTCTGGGCTGTTACTGCAAAAAAAATTCTATAAACTTTTATGTTTCTCAAATATTTCAAATTCTTTGGATAATATTCAGTAATTTAATTTTTAATGGTTAAATACTATAAAAATCACCGTCTCTGGATACTAAAAAGTCTTTTTTTGCATTTTTTTTAAAATTTACTTTTTTATTTTTATTTTACATATCAATCCCAGTTTGCTTTCCTTACCACACTCCCTCTTTCCCTCAATCACACCCTCTCATGCTCCCTGAACACCTTCCCATCCCACTTAACTCCACACTCCACATGTAGGGTGATGCCCTCCAGGAGGGATCATGTAAATCTGTCAAGTGATTTGAAGTAGGAACAAGGCCTTCTCTCAGGTCTCTAGGTTAAGGGAGTATCACTCTATGGGAGAAGTGGCCCAAAAGTCCTTTTGTGAACCAGGAATACATCCTGATTTCACTATTCGAGGTCCCTTATACAGCTCTGGACTTCCAGCTGAGACCCATGTTCAGGGGTATGAGTCAGTCCCATGTTGGATCCCTAGCTATTAGTCTAGGGGCCCATTAGCTCTCCCTTGTTCAGCAAAGCTATCTAGATGTGTTTCTCCTTCCATTGTATACTTTTAGCTATTTTGTCAAAACTCAGGTGGTTGCAGATGTGTGGGTTAATATTGAGATTTTCAATTTGATTCCATTGGTCTACTTGTCTAATTTTTGTGCCAATACCAGGCCGTTTTCAGAATTATAGCTCTGTAGTAGAGCTTAAATTCGGGGATGGTGATGCCTCCTGAACTTCCTTTATTGTACAGGGTTGTTTTGGCTATTCTGGATCTTTTGTTTTTCCTCATAAAGCTGATCATTATCCTTTCAAGGCCAGTGAAGAATTGGGATAGGCTTTTAATGGGAATTGCATTGAATTGATTGCTTTTGGCAAGATTGCCATTTTTACTATGATTATATTACATATTTAAGAGCATGGGAGATCCTTCCATTTTCTGGTATCTTCTTTAATTTCTTTCTTAAAAAACATAAAGTTCTTATTATATAGATCATTCACTTGTTTGGTGTTACCCAAAGATATTTTATGTTGTTTGTGGCTATATTGTAAAGGGTGATGTTTCTATGATTTTATTCTCAGCCCCTTTATTGTCTGAATAAAGTAGGCCTATTGCTTTTTTTTTAATTAATCTTGTGTCTTGGTATTGCGGTTTAATAAGGGTCAGGATAAACAAATAGGCCGAATAGATATTTATTAAGGGAGAAACAACTCACAACACAGACAGATGGACACAGCAGTTAAAACTGGATGCTCCTCTCTCCGTGTCCCTCCAGAAAGAGAGCGTTCTCTGCCTCCTTTCGAGACCAAGCCCCACAGGTCACTTCCGCCCCTGGCTCCACCCCTCAATGGGTGTGGTCAGTGCCATAGAAGCAGACACAGTGAATATCCCACTACAATTCCCCTTTTAGTCTAAAGAAAAGATTTAAGCTTTATACAAAACTATATACAAAACAGTGAATAACAAGTGTGCTCTAAGAAAAGGAAAATCGAGAACAAAACCACAAACATACCTAGTCCTAGGATGAAGGCATAAGGGAGTTTACAATAGAGTTGTCCTAAGCTGAAAAGCTTAAATCTAGTAACTAATATATCTAACTAGGAAGAGAGAATAATACTTAAGAGAGTTTAATCTACAACCTCATCAAGACCTGAGAAGGAAAATAACGATATTAGGGTAGATGGGAAGTGAGGATGGGCAACTTCCAAAAGGTGCAGCGAGGACAGAAACAGCAAGTTACCTGGAAAATCACCCAAGGTCTCACAGCAACGTTGGTATAGAAAGTTTTGGCTAAGGCCAGGAGTATTTGACAGACCACAACAAAAGCAGGGAGGTAGAAAGGCTGTCTTATCCTGACTTGGCAAGGTTCAGCAGTCTTCTATGTTTGTCTCCTGCAAGCATATAGGACCGCATGTCCAAATCAGTGGTGAAGGTTGAGGCAGTTCCTTGCCCAAGAGGCCATTAGCCGAAGCGAGGATGAACTCCAGAAGGAGCAACAACAGTGTCCAACATAATTTCGGGACAGTGCACGGTGTTGTCAGGAGCAACAGTGTCTCATGTCAACAGAGTACTAATATAAAAACATTTAAATGCCATGTTCTGCAGGTCTATGAAGTGATTGAAGTTAAGCATCTATGTCTGACTAATCTCATAGGCAAAGGAAACATGGGTGAGGATAATCTGTAATACTCAGGAACTTGGCTAACAAACCTGAATAAAACTTCCTTGAGTAAAGCATTATGTTACTTCACGTAACATAATGGTGTGAACTGGAAGAAGTGGAACTGAGAACTTTCACTTAAAACTTAACAAAAGCTTAAATATAATTTTTAGAAACAAGGAAACAGAGACTAGCAAGACTTCTTGGGAGCAGCATTTTCTCGGTTGGATTTATTTTGCTGTAGACAGAAATTTGCACTGTTCCTTTAAGGGAGTTTTCCAAAATTAGCATAAGCAGCAAAAAGCTGCCTTGCATGTAAAGAACTCTGCTAACAATTCATTGGTATGTCCAGACTGTCGGCAGGCGGGATGGCATGCAGGATGGCGCTGGAGGAAGCATACATGCTACAGATTGGTGCCAAACCTGCTGTAACATCCTGGTAATTTACTGAATGTGTTTATCAGCTGTAGGAGTTCCATGGTAGAGATTTTGTGGTCCCTTATGTAAACTATCATATCATCTGCAAATAGTGAAAATTTGAGTTCTTCCTTTCCAATTTGTATCCCCTTGACCTCCTTTTATTTTCTTATTGTTTTAGCTAGATCTTCAAGTACAATATTGAAGAGATATGGAGAAAGAAGGCAGCCTTGTCTTGTTCCTGATTTTAGAGGAATCGCCTTAAGCTTCTCTCCATTCGGTTTGATGTTTCTTGTTGGTTTACTGCTTATTGCTTTTATTATGTTTAGGTATGTCTTTTATCCCTGATATCTCCAAGACCTTTATCGTGACAGTGTGTTGAATTTTGTCGAAGGCTTTTTCAGCATCTAGGGAAATGATCATGTAGTTTTACTTTTTCAGTTTGTTTAAATGGTGGATCACATTGATAGATTTTTCCCTGTAACCCAGGGATGATGCCTACTTGGTCATGGTGGATGATTTATTTATTCTTGGATTCAGTTTGCCACTGTTTTATTGAGTATTTTTCATCAATGTTCATGAGAAATATTGGTCTGTAGTTTTATTACTTAGTTGTGTCTTTGTGTGGCTTGTGTACCAAGGTGATTGTGGACTCATAAAAAGAGTTTGGTAATGAATCTTCTATATCTTATGTGTGTAACAATTTGAGGAATATTGGTGATAGCTCTTCCTTAAATTTCTGGTAGAATTCTGCACTGAAACCATATGGCCCTGGGTTTTCTTATTTTGTTTTGTTTTGATTTTGGTGGAAGGCTTTTGATGACTGCTTCTAGTTCATTAGGGGTTATAGGTCTATTTAAGTTGTTTGTCTGTTTTTTATTTAATTTTGGTAAGTGATAGTTATCCAGAATTTTGTCCATTTCCTTTCAATTTTCAAATTTTGTAGGGTTCAGGTTTTCAAAGTATGACCTGAAAGTTGTCTGGTATTCTGTGTCCATTGTTATGTCTCCCTTTTAGTTTCTGATTTTGTGAATTTGCATGTACTCTCTCTGCTTTTTCATTAGTTTGGATAAAGGTTTGTCTATCATGTTGATTTTCTCGAAAAACCAACTCTTTGTTGCATTGATTATTTGTATTGTTTTCCTGGTTTCTATTTTATTAATTTCAGCCCTCAAATTGATTATTTCCTGAAGTCTACTCCTTCAGGGTGAGTTTGCTTGTTTTTGTTCTATTGCTTTCAGTTGTACTGTTAATTCTCTAATGTGACTATCTTCTGTTTTCTTCATATGGGCACTTAGTGCAATGAACTTCCTCATAACACTGCTTTCAAAGTGTCCCATTGGTTTGTGTATGTTGTGTTCTCATTCTCATTGAATTTTAGGAAGTCCTTAATTTCTTTCTTATTTCTTCTTTGACATAATTATGGTGTAATTGCACATTGTTTAGTTTCCATGAGTTTGTAGGGTTTCTAAGATTTTTTGTTGTTGTTAATTCTTACTTTAAATCATAGTGGTCTGATAAGTTACAGGTGATTATTTCAATAATTTTTTGTCTCGGGTAGGTTTGTTATGTCACCTAGTATGTGATTGATTTTAGAGAAGGTTCCATGTGGAACAGAGAAGAAGGTATATTCTTTTATGTTTGGACAGAATGTTCTATAGGTGTCTGTGAAATCCAATTGAGATATAACCTCGGTTAGTTCTTTTGTTTCTTTGTTAATTTCCTGAATGGTGGTCCTGTCTAGCAGTAACAGTGGGGTGTAGAAGTCTTCCACTATAAGTGTGTGAGGTTTTTTGTGAGCTTTGAGTTTTAGTAGCATTTCTTTTCCAAATGCTGCTGCCTTTGTATTTGAGGCATAGATGTTCACAATTCAGACTTTGTGCTGATGGATTTCACCTGCGATGAATATGAAATGACTGTCTTCATCTTTTTAGATTGTTTTTTTTTTAGTTTAAAGTCTAACTTGTTAGATATTAGAATAGCCACACCTGGTTGCTTCTTGGATCCATTTGATTGGAAGATTTTTTTCCCAGCCCTTTACCCTGAGGTAATGTCTGTATTTGAAGCTTAGATGTCTTTCTTGTATGCAGGAGAAGGATGGATTCTGTCTCCTTATCCACTCTGTTGGTCTGTTTCTTTTTATTTGCAAGTTAAGACCATTAATGTTGAGGGAAAGTAAGGATCATTGATTGTTAATGCTTGTTTGTTTTAGATTTGTTGTTGGCAGTGGTATTGTGAATATATTTGTCCTACTCTACCCTTGGGTTCTGATGAAGTGGGATCATCTATTGCCTATGTTTTTGTGAGCGAAGTTATCTTCCATTGGTTGGAATTTTACTTGCAATCTGTAGGGCTGGATTTGTAGATACACTTTGTGAAAATCTGGGTTTGTCATTAAATATCTTGTTTTCTCTATCTATAGTAATTGAGAGTTTTGCTGGGTATAGTATCCTGGGCTGGCATCCATGGGCTTCTAATACTTGTAGAACATCTATCCAGGACCTTTTGTACTTGAGAGTTTCCATAGAGAAGTCAGGTGTAATTTTGATAGGTCTGCCTTTATATGTTGCCTGACCTATTTTTTTTTTTTTTTGCTTTTATTGTAATATTCTGTATGTTAAGTGTTTTGATTTTTATGTGGCAAGTGGTCTTTTATGTTTGGTCCAGTCTATTTGGTGTTCGGTATGCTTCTTGTACATTTATGAGCATGTCCTTCTTTAGATTGGGAAAGTTTTCTTCAATGATTTTGTTGAATGTTTTCTGCACCTTTGAGCTGGGCTTCTTTGTCTTCTTCTAGGCCTATTATTCTTAGATTTGATCTTTTCACAGTGTCCCACTTTTCCTGGAATTTTTGTGTTAAGGATTTGTTGGATTTAAGATTTTCTTTGGTCAATGATTCTATTTCCTCTAGTTTATCTTCAGCGCCTGAGATTCTCTCTCTCTCTTGTCTCTTGTATTCTGTTGGCTATGCTTGTATCTGTAGTTTCTGATCGTTTGCCCAGTTTTTCTATTTCCAGCATTCCTTTGGTTTGTATTTACTTGTTTGTCTCTATTTTAGTTTTCAATTTTTGAACTGTTTCCTCTACCTGTTAAATTGTTTTTTTTTTCTTTGCTTTCCTTAGGAGATTTGTTCATTTCTTCCAATTTTTTGTTTGTTTTTTCTTCTATTTCTTTAAGGGATTTTCTCACTTCATCTTTGAGGGCCTCTATAATTTTTATGAAGATATTTTTTAAGTCATTCTCTTCTGCTTCATCTACTTTGAGGTGTTCAGGTCTAGTTGGTGTAGATTCCCAAGAAGCTGGTGGTGTCATGCTTGTCTTTCCATTGTTAGGTGATTTCTTGTATTGCTGTCTTCCCATAGATTCTTCCAGTAGGTGCGGGTGGTGTGTGTGTGTGTGTGTGTGTGTGTGTGTGTGTGTGTGTGTGTGTGTCTGTGGTACTCCGCCGGTGGCCTTAGGTGGGTCAGAAGTTTGATGTCTGTAGTTCTGGGTGGACCAAGCTCTCTAGGATGACTTTCATGCAGGGGGAGGCAGTGGGTGTCAGAGATACAGCAGGCAGTGACTCAAGATTATTCCAAGGGGATAGGCTGATCTCAGGGTGGGGCCTGGAACTTCAACAAAGGACTAGTGATGGGGGACAGACATCAGGCAGGCAAAGATTCAGGGGAGTCCCACATGGATAGGCAGGGCTAGTGAGCTCAGGGCAGCTGCAGGAAGTTGCCCAAATGTGGCAGGATTGTTGGATCTGCCCTCTGTCCCAGTGCTCAACACTGAGACAGTGGGCAGGTTGGCACAGGGTGGGGGGGTGGCAGGCTCTTTGTGGAGGTGGATGGGTGTGTATCAGAGAACCAGGAGAGCTCTTGCTGGGGACTGGACACAGGGTGGAGGGAGATTCAGGCCAATCCAGGGAGTTCCCAGGAAAGGTTTTTTTTGGGGGGGGTTCAAGTGGTCCCAGGCTTACCTCTACCAGAGACCTGGTGATGGGGGTCAAAGATCTGGCAGGCAGGGACTCAAGAAATTTCGACCAGGGATAGGCACATCTGACAGGGCCCCAGCACTCTCCAACTAGTGGAGTGGAGTCCTCTAGCAGAGGAGTCGAAGATCTGGCCTCAAGGTCTTTAATTTATTTCTTTATTTCTTCATTGAAAAAGTTGTAATTCATTTGAGAGTAATTCTGTTTCCATGAGTTTGTGGGCTTTCTGTGGTTTCTATTGTTGAAATACAGCTTTAATCCAGGGTAATGTAATAGGATGCAGGGGGTTATTTCAATTTTCTTTTATCTGTTAAGACTTGCTTTGAGACTGAATTTGTGGTCATTTTGGAGAATGTTCCATGACATGCTGAGAGAAAGTGTAGTTTTTTGTTTTTGGTAAAATGTTGAATATATACCTGTAGGGTCCACTTGGGTCACAACTTCTGTTAACTCTAGTATTTCTCTGTTTATTTTAATTTTTTTTTGCCTGGATGATCTATCCATTGGTGAGAGTACTGAAGTCTACAACTACCAATGTGTGATGGTCAATGTGTATTATAACCTTTAATAGAGTTTCCTTTACAAATGTGGACTGTCAATGTAATGATGCCAAATAATATTCTTCTATATTCATTTATTGGTGTGTATCCCAATTGTTATCAGAGAGCTTCCTTTAGTAACTGATGTATACAGATGCAGAAAAATCACAGTCAAGCATTAGGCTGTGATAGGAGATGTCATTCTGTAAATATGTTTCCCTTATTGCCTAATGAATAAAGCAATTTTGGCCAATAAGAAAGCAAGATAGGAGAGACTAGGAGACTAGAAGGAAGTTAAAAGTAGTAGGGATGAGATTTAACATTGAGGATGAAGAAAGCAGAACTCTGGACTCTCTCTTTGGTAAGCCAAGACCATCTGGAAACATTAAGATGAATAGAAATGGGTTAGTATTTAAGACAGAGCTAGCCAATAAGAAAAACTAGTAACAGGCTAACAGTATTATAGCTAATGCAGCATCTTTGTGTGTTATTTGGGACTGGCATGGATCTGCCACCAGGCTGGTGAGAAAACGACTAGTAACAAGGCTGCACTCAGGGAATCCTGCTGAAGAAAGGGAGAAAGGATTGTAGGAGCAAGAGCAGTGATAGGGGATCTTGTGATGGGAGATGTCCTTGTATATGCTGTGAATATGTGTTTCTCTTATTTGGTTTATGAATAAATGCTGATTGGCCAGTAGCCAGGCAGGGAGTGTAGGCAGGGATACCAGTCTAGTAAAATTCTGGGGAAAAGAAAGGCAGGGATCACTCACCAGGAGAGATGCCATGTAGTCACTGGGGAGATAGGTAGCCTCAGTATTTTCTGTTAATCCAAAACTGTATAGAGATACATAAATTAGAAAAATTTGGTTAATAATTAAGAGTGAGCTGAGCCATTTGCCAAACAGTTTATAATTACTATAAACCTCTATCTGTTAATTTTGAACTAAGAGGATGTGAGACCAGGCTGGGAAGAAACCCCATCTTCAGTCCTGGACATCACAAGAAAATGAGGGGAACTACAAAGAATAGTTAGCATCTTAACAGTCATCTTTCCTACTACTCTGTTTGATACAAACATACTGGTAATTTTCATTCCTCTATGACTCTTTTCCTGTTAAGAGTATGATGCAGTCTGACTCTGGAAGAGTCCCAACTTCAAGCTTTTCATATAGCAATTTATCTTATAGCAGAATACCTGCATTCTGCTTGGAAGGACATTCTGCCTCCCTCACATCTTCCTCTTGCCAACTTCCTTAATTCTCCACTACTTAATCCCTGCGGTTATATTCAGTAAATGAAACTTGATCAGAATACTGTCTTGTCTCCATCTCTCAAGTCTCTTGTCTCTCATTCTCCCTTCCTCACTCAGGGTCCCTGTTGATTGACCTCAAATACTGGGGTAAGAAAATCCATAGAAAAATCTATATAGTCAACTAACTGGACCTGATAGGAGCTCACAGATTTTAAACCAAAGTCTGCCTTTTCTAAATAGAAAGAGAAGAGGATAGGCTTGCATGGCAGAGGAGAGGTGGCAAAGAGGGACTGGGAGGAGAAGAGAGAAGGGAAACTGTTCAGGATGAAAAATAAGTAATATTTTTTTAAAAATTAAAATAAATTAACTTCAAAACAAATCACAGCCATTTGGGCAAAGGTCTTGCTGAATAGTTGATTTAGACAGAATCAAGGCTGAGTATCACTTACAAAGTTTTAACTTTGGTGTTAACTACCTATATATGTTTTGTATAGTAGAAACTTTTCAGACTCAAGTGACAAAGGTTATAAGTATTCTATGCTCAAGAGGACTTATGTGGTGACAATGATAGAGACTGAGCTTGATTTTGGGAGAAGGCTGTATCCATTTTTTATAGAATGTACCTCTCAAAGAGGTTCTAATCTCTAACTTTGACAACTGTTTAAGATAACTCTGTCATTGCAACCAATGTGTGTGTATATATATATGTATATATATATGTATGTATACATATATATATACATATATATGTAATATGAAAAATTATATCTGTACTGAATATTAACAATGTTATATTGTTATGAGCAGGTTTTTCCCCGTGTCCGGTCTGGTCCCGCAGTCATGCCAGCCCCCAATAACACGCAGAGACTCTGTATTTGATATAAGGCTGTTGGTCAGTTAATAGTTTCTTACCATCTAGCTCTGTCTTAATTATTAACACAGTTTTACTATTCTAAGTATTTCCACATGGCTCATCTTACTGGCCAGAGGGCTGGTGTTCTACCTCTCCAGGCTCTCCATGTTCCTACTTCCTCTTTCCTCCTTGTCTCCTAGCCCCACCTATCTTTCTTTCCCATTGGCTAACAGTGCTTTGTTCATTAACCAGTATGAGAAACATATTTACAGAATAACATCTCCCATCATTATATTGCCACTAATCCCTACTTGTAGTTGGTAACCCAACTACTAAGGACAGAAACAGTTTATTATTAACAGTTTCTCTTAAGTTCCTTGAGTAGTCTACAGATGAACAGAGTAAGAGAAGACATAGGTTAAAAACTGTATGCACTTTTATAAAAAAGAGTTGATCATCCGGTGATTTTGATATCCTTGAAGTTCCTAGAATCTGTCTGCTACAGGTGTAAAAAGGAGGCTCTACTTTTCTGTGAAGTCCAGAGACTTTTCTTTCCATCATTATTATAAAACTCTTAACTTGGAATGATGACAGATTCTGTCCCTTCCATCTAATTAATTTTGACCTGATGTCTTCACTTTCCTACATCCTTCCCCATGACAACACTCTTCTTGTAACCTCTGGTGAAGAATTTTGACACGGACTCATTTGTAATTTGAAAAACCTTGATAAAAATAGAACTATTATTAAAGTCACAATGCTACTTTTGTAACATAAAGGAAACATTCATTATTATTATGCTCAAGAGCAGAGAAAAACAAGGATCAGGATCAGGATCAGGATTGACTTAACAAAGTAAAGAACCCCACCAAATGAGTTAGTCAGTGACATGGATATGAACTGGGAAGCAGTGGCATCTCAATGACAAGGATGTTGATGCTTTGGTAATACTTTCTAGGTCCTTGACTTTGGACATCATTTTGAACTCAGTGGGCTCTCAAAAATGTCCCACTATTGCTTAGCTCTTGCTATTTGCTGATACTTAAACATGATGTAAAATCACTTGCTCAGAATACAGTTTCTAGCAAGCTAACTCTAAAGACACACATTGTGATTATAGATATTAAACATATCTGAAGGTTCTATGTCAGGATGACTAGGCTATTTGATTATATATGGATGAATATCTTGATTTTGAACATTAATTGATTATTTAGAAAAGAAAATTAAACAGTTTTACCATTCTTAAAAGGACTCAGGAATGTGTCACTGATTTACAAGGATGGGCTATAAAAATCTTGCAAATTTTTGTTCTTTTACTGAACAAAAAGAAATGCAGAAAATGGTGGGAGAAGTTTAATGTATACAATTATGGACAATTAGAGTGACTATGTTTTGGAAATTCTGGAAAACCTCTGGCTATCCAGATTTGGTGGGAGTTTCTAAACATACTTCATTTAGCAAACAACACAGAATGTTTCAGTGATAGGTGTTGAAGAAATTTTTGATTGTTTTCATATATATATATATATATATATATATATATATATATATATATATATATTCTCTGCAGATGAAGACTGATTGCTGTAAGGTGGTTCCAGAACAGGATTTCTTGTTCCAACAAGCAAGTGGAATTTCTACTTAGCAGGGTCTACATTGCAGGAATTAATTTTTATATGAAATATGAGAGAAATGATTGAAATCTGTCTCAAGGTCAGTATAACTGCAAGGGAAAGAACTAATCACTCATATTGTAAGTGTTCATAAAACAGTGCTCCTTGAAGTGAACCTAAAGGACTGTCAACAGTGATATTGCTTCATTCATAAAAGGCAAACCATACCCCAGGATGGGTAATCAGAAAACCAAGGGAAATTGGCCCAATAAAAAACCATAATGCCTCTTCTTGAACCAATATTACAGCATGTTTGCAGATAAGGGCCTGAAGGTTGAATTGGTAGCATCACACTGAAATACTGTAAAAAATAGGTAAAGCAGTGGTTTTTAGAATTCTTCTTTGAAACAGTCTATTAATATTTACCTGGCTCATGTTAGAAATGTCCCCCCCACACTTGTGATGGTTTGAGGAGGTTGTGAGAGGTGTCATCTTTCTGGAGGAAGTACATTGCTGGAGTTGAGCTTTAATTGTTCACAGCCTTCCCTCAATCTCCAGTTCACTTACTCTATTTGTGCACTTGAAGATGCATTCCCTTAACTTCCTGGTGCCATGCTTGCAGCTTAATGCTGAACCTTCTTGCCATGATGAACTCTCATGTCACTAGAATTTTAACCCAAAACAAACTCTTTCTTTCATGAGTTGCCTTGGTCATGTTGTCTTATCATAAAAACAGAAAAGCAACTAAAATGCTTGGTAACCATATTCTGGGACACATGATTTTGAGACAAAACTCAAGTCTAGATCAAATTCACTTCGTTCCTATTCTATTTTGCCTAGAGATATATGTGGGGTCATTTCCCAAGTTTCCATTCACATGATCAAAGTTTACTCCACCCATGTTACTTTGTATACTCTTTTGACTACTATTGGCAGAACTCAGTATCTTATTCTTCTGTTACTTTCCAGTTCAAGCAATCAGGAAGGAGGGTGACAGCAATTGCCACTGGGGACTTCTCATGCTGATACTGTTGTTGGCTGGAGCTCTGGTCATATGAAGATTCAGGTGATCTGGTCACCGACTTAGTGAATTAGTAAATCAAAATCACTCCTTATGTCTCATATGGCATGTTAAAGATTGGTGCTACTTTGGGGGTCCTCATTGGTGCTTTATTATGATGTTTACTTGATTTACTAGTTGTAACCATTGTGAAAGCTAAGTTGTAGTGAAATTTGACTATGTAATAGCAGAAATTTAAATAAGTACCAACAAATGCTATCATTGCTTCAGACATGTTCAGCACATATTAGCACATATATGTATATTATATGCAATCTTCTATCTGAAGAAGAAATTCTTATCAAGAAGGTGAATCATGAAGCTGGCATGTATGTGGAATAGAAAGCAGTTATATTTATAGTCTTGGAATAGATCCACTCACCTTCCTCTTTCTTACTATTGTTCACAGGGACAAGCATCCTCAGGCTGTTCTGAAGAAAACCACTTTGTATCATACACAGTGAGTAAAAAATAATGTGTGAAATTATTTGGGGAATATGATATTATCTGACAATAAGAGTTACAGCTTATGAAGACTTCAGAGCTACACACATTACAGAAGCACTCTTGACACCAAAACTAACAAAATCCACCTCTTAGCATCCATAATAAAAATCAATTTATTCCAGTTAGTGCTCCTTATCACTAAGAAAGAAGCACAGATATGCTATTGCCTCAAATGACTTAGGGGAATACATCTTCCACATCTGGATGTATCAATCTTATTTACTTTATGGATAACAAAGAAACCAGTTTTGGATTAGAAGATTTATTTCAAAACTAGTCAATTACAGAAACTTAGAGTCACGTAGCCTTGCTATTTGGACCATGTAAGTCTGCAGACTCCAGATGAGAGGTGAGTAGAGTGGCCAACTGAATGTTCTTATAAGTAGAAGTGTATAGGAATTCAGCAATATCTGTATGTCCACATGCCATGTTGTCTCTTGACAACAAAAGGATTCATGATGATATCATCCTTGTCTGTCCCTTTCTCATGACAAATTTCAGCTAGTGCACTGAAATCATACAAACTCTCACAAACATGTTTATGGTCTATTGGGGCCAGCCTTTAATTTATGAATCACTACACAGAAAACAGAATTGCATTGTAATAATTAAACAATCAGTAAATGATCATTTGTCATTTACATAATCCATTTACATAATCAGTTAATGTTTGATCTTCTGTACAGTCATATGTAAGCCCTAGCTCTACCATTGATGAAGGCAGTGCTGTATGGCAGGCACAATCATCTTCTTGACTGTTTGATATTATGTGAAGCAAGACTTCTGAATGTTATAAGGAGACTGCAGTTCTCAAAGGCTTAACTATTTATTCTCTGCCTCTTTAGAGAAAATTCAAAACCTCCCAATCTTAATGTTTGTGGCTTCTTATGAACTCTGAAGTGGATCTTTTTTAGGTGACACATTCTGATGGATCCTGCATGTTCTGCTGGAAAGGTTTGGGGACTAGCAAGGAAGTCACACTCCAAACACAAGTGTTGTGCAATACTTATTATTACAGTATTTATTAGACATTTGAATCTGTGAAATTTCTAGCATGTTAGCACCCAGGAGAGTTTATTAAAACAAGGAACCTCGACTTAATGACTGAATCACTTAGTTTCTGCCATAAATAAATTTTAACCAGATGTCTGGCGTTATTTA
Source organism: Cricetiscus sungorus (assembly GCA_030556225.1). Taxonomy (NCBI): domain Eukaryota; kingdom Metazoa; phylum Chordata; class Mammalia; order Rodentia; family Cricetidae; genus Cricetiscus; species Cricetiscus sungorus. Next base: position 22,227,777 of record JANBXA010000132.1, on the reverse strand, counting down.
TTTATTTTTATTGTCCCTTCCATCATTTCTTTCTGAATAAAAATGTGAAATAAAAAATATACAGTCCTAGGGAGTCATAAGAGTCCTTTTAAATTTCCTTTTTGTTGGTCTGACTTGTTTTATAGAATCAGTTATGCTTACCATATAAATGTGTCCTGAGTTTGAAAAGTTTCTACTTTCCTTCTTTGGCTGTCTACAACAATGCCATTAAACAAAGACATTTGTTTTCTGCAAATTTTCCTTTAAAAACAGGCACTTTAATAATAAAAGATATCTTTATAAGCATATTCTTCTTGGGCCTTAGGGATAATTGATTATATGTGAATTTATATTATATGAATCTTATGTTATATGCTTTATCAGTGTATTCTTTAATGACTGCATAGACTAAAGCACAAGGATATTTTGATGCTTTTGAAGTTGCAAAGTAGAGCAGGAGGAGAGTGTGAAATGATGATCTCTATCTGTGTCACTTGCTCATGCTCATTTCTGTCCATAGAAAGTGCTTGTTCCCATCTGAATCTTTGCTGAGCACAGCTGAGGATAAACTTTTCATGGGAAAGCATTTCTAGGGCATCCTATCTTTAACAGTATGAATATTGAATTGGCTTTGCCTGAAAATAATGAAGATCAATGGGAGAGATTTGGCCAATGTGCTTTTTACACCACTAACAAACTGTAGACACTTTCATTTGTTTTCACTCTGCTGTGTGACATTGGGTAATACACTCTGTACCTGCAATGAACAATTTTTTTCATCTGTAAAATGGAAGGAATAATAGTATTTATAGCAAATGTCATCTTGAGAATTAAAAGAGATATTGCTTGTGAAATGCTTAATATGAAGCTTAGCAACAAGTGTTTACATCATTATAACAGTCTACAATGAGCTTAGAGTTCAGCTAATAGTCATTTTTAAGGAAGATAAATATGGTGTGATAACTATTGCAGAAGCCTCTGATGCAGTATGCAGAAGCCACTTTACCTATTGACCAGAATCTGCTCTGTGAACCAGCCAGTTGAATAACAGCTTGTCCTATGTTTTAATCACACTTGCTCCTCCTGTCTTAATATTGCAAAAATATCAGAGGAAGGCCAAGAAAGAAAGAAAGAAAGAAAGAAAGAAAGAAAGAAAGAAAGAAAGAAAGAAGCTGAATCTGAGAATTGAGAGGAAAATGTAGACACTGACAGAGGCAAATAGAAAGGACTATGGCTGCAAAATGCTTCACTGTCATGGAGGTGCATAGAAGATTTTCCTCTGTCCTTGAAAGGAGGAGCCCTTCCTCATTTTAGCAGAATCTCCTTCAGGGGAAAGCATTTCAGTGGGTCCTTTGGTGCAAAATCTGAATTGCAGGATATTGAAAGCGGCAAAAAGGAAGTCACCCCACAGATGTTGTAGGACCAGTAACCTGCAATGACAAAGGAAATACTTGGTATTAAGAAAGGCTTTCCAGTTAAGTAATACTTGGACAAGATAGAACATTAAAAACAGTTTAAACACTAGTTACTAAAGATTAAGAAAAAATTAGGAATTACTTGCTTTTTTTGACTTCAAAACTTTTTCACATAGATAAAATAAAGATTTTCACTTAGTCTGATGATTTCAAAGTACTTCTTATTATTTTGAGAGCCTCATATATTCTGATTTTAAATGCACAAAGGTAACAACATCACATAAGAATTGGACTTCTTTAAAAATAAAACCTAGAAATAGGTAATAAGCCTGTGAAACCATCCTCAAATGTCATGAATTATTGTGGGAATATAAAACCAATGTCAAGTTACCACTTCCATATGTTAGGATGATTGTAACTAAAAAATAAACAGACAGGGAGTTGGGGGTGGTATAAAGGAAAAGGAATCTAGTATGTTAAGTGGGAATATAAATTGATAGAGTCATTGTGGAAACATTAGGAAATATCATAAATGAGTTAAATAGGAGTGACCTAATGCACAACATAGATGTTCTATAATAATAAAAATGTGTTCATATAATTATATATATATATATATATATATATATATATATATATATATATATTCGATCCGTTTCCTCTCCTTCCCTCCCATGCCCCCTGATCCCCTCCTGTCCCAACCCCTCCCACTTCACAGGGAGGGTGATGCCTTCCAGGAGTGAATCATCAAAATCTGTGGAGTCATTTGGAGGTGGATCTATGTCCTCCCTCCTGTGTTCTTTTTTCAGAATCAGGTTAACTTAGCCAACTTCAACTGACACAAGCAGTGTTTATTTGTTTCATACAATAAACTTTTAAATGATACTTGTTTCAGGACACTGTTCTGTACATTAAATATGCATAGTGAAGTTAATTTTCATCACATCTCAGAATGAAAATATAGGATGTAATGCAGAAAAAGATGTGCCTGAGGAAAATATAACTGGAAAACCAAAGATTTTTCAACAAAATAAATACAATTGAATATCTGAATTAGTATTAGGTAGAAAGGAAATTTTGGCTAACAAACCAGGAATGCAGATGACAAAGTTGTCCTGATTCACTGTGGATGTGGGATCAGAGGAAGAAATTCCAGTGATTAAAAAGAGGACAAATGGCTGCAAATTAGCAATAAAGCATACATCCAAAAGTTAAAACAGGCAATATACTATCCACTGCCTAGTCAAATAGTAAAATGGTAAATTAATATATGACAAAGTTCTTAGAATCAGTCATTAAAGAAATATATATTAGACAACATAGGCCAAACCACACCCACACAGACATGTACACACATGCCGAAACATGCACATATAAATTAAACAGATACATGTATAGACATGTACACATGTGTGTGTGTGTGTGTGTGTGTGTGTGTGTGTGTGTGTGACACACATGTTAAGTCTTAACTAAGGTACTAAGCAGAAAAGAAATGTTTTGTAGTCAGGATATGTAACTATGTAATAAATTTCCTAAACCTACTCTTATCCTATGATGTAGCAACAATGGATGAATTCTGGAGATTTATGATTCAGTGGTAAAATATTAAATAATTTTCCCATTGAATACTTGTTATAATTTTCATGTGTTCATTTACATAAAATGCATTTTAAAGTTTTACATTTTTAATGTTGCTATTAGGAAAATATTTTTTTAAAATATAGATGGTTTCATTAAAGTTGTGCTGAATTGTCCTGTAAACTTTGGGCATTATCATGGATGTGACCTTTAGGATTGACTCTGGTTATTTGTTTCATATTTGTTCATCCTACCGTATTTTTTCATCTGAGTACATTAGTTTCTTTAGTTCCCTCTATTGCCTTGTGGACTATATGCTTTGTTTTACATTCTTAAGGCTTTTATGAGGCTTCCAATATTCAGACTCACTTGTTGCAGCAGATGGTTGCCCATATCTCTATCTTTCTACATTTGCTATAAACTCAGTGCCACTGTGTACTGTTTCCTTCTGCCTATCTCTTGCATTGATATTGTCCTATACTTTAATTCCATGCATTATAAATACAATAGTGTGGTATATTTTATGTAGTTACATCTTGTTTGGTTTCAAATTCTTTCACTGTGTGCATATACAGTGGTCTGTGTTCATTGATGAATGCATGTTTTATGTTTGTATGCCTATGTGCATGCATACGTGTGAGTGTATGTGTGTGTGTGTGTGTGTGTGTGTGTGTGTGCAGGGGCAGGACACTAGTTAACATCCAATAATTTCCTAAGTCTCTCTGAATCCTCTGTATTGAATAAGGTTCTTTCACTGAGCCTGGAGCTCACAGTTTTGAGTACTCTGGTTAACCAGCTCATTGGAAAAAATTCTGCTGTCTCTATTGCCCACATCTGAGATCACTGGAGGGTGTCATGCCCTCCTAGATATGTGGGATTTGGAGATCTTTGTTTCAGTCCTCATGCTTTAAGGGTTTTTTGTTTGTTTGTTTGGTTGGTTGGTTCTTTTATTGAGACAAGGTTTCTCTCTATTGCTTTGGAGGCTGTCCTGGAACTCACTCAGTAGACCAGGCTGGCCTGAAACTCACAAAGATCCACCTGCTCTGCCTCCAGAATGCTGGGATTAAAGGCATGGGCCATCACTGCCTGGCTGCTTTAAGAGTTTTAAACAAACTTGCCATTAAGAAAAACAAACAAAATAAAATTAAAAATTTTCCACAAATACATAAAAATGAAAATCAAAATAGACATAAGTTCAAAAAGAGCAAAAATGCCAAGCAAAACATAAAACATGGACATACCTGGAAATAGCCTAGATGCCCCTCTATGAAAGCTTAGGTAAGGAAAATGTGATACAAAGAAGTAGTATTCAGCTGTAAAAGTATGACAGCCTCATGAATATTGCAGGGATATGGGTGTATCTCGAAAAAAAGTGATGTAACACAGACAGAAATACAAAATTGGTATGATTCAATCATAAGTGGATATCTAAAGCAAAGAATAACCAGATTACAACCTACAGCTACAGAGAAGCTAAGTAACAAGGAGGACCCTGAGAAGGGAAAGCAGATGAAATCTATAGGTAAACTGGAGACAAATGGGTGTAAAGAGGAGGGGGATGAAAACAGGAGGGAATGAGATGGCTAAGGTGGGAGGGAAGCAGTGAAAAAGCAATGAAAAAGATATCTTAATAGAGAGAGCCACTATGGGCTTTGGGATAAACCTGTTGCTAGGGTAACTGCCATGAATTCACAAGGAGGACTGCAGATAAGATTCCTAGCAATAGTAAAGAGAATGCCTGAACTGGCCTACACCTGTAATCAGATTGATGAATACCTCAACTATCATCATAGAGCCTTCATCCAGTAATTGATGGAATCAGATGCAGAGATCCACAACAAAACAACAATCTAGGAATCTAGATGAATAGAAGGAGGAGGGAATACATGAGTAAGGGAGGTCAAGATCATGGTGAAGAAATCTACACAGACAGATGAACCACAGACAGTTTGTGGAAACTCATGAACACTAGACTTACTTCTGTGGAAATGCCTGGGGACTTAAGTAGGTGTTCCATGTAGAAGACAGTTGTGAAACTTGAACTATTTGTGGGGCCTCTGATGTAAGACCATGACACAAACCTGGTACAAGAGCTAGCTTGTTGGAGCCCACTCCCTATGGTGGGCTGCCATGCTCAAGCTTAAGACAAGGTAGAAGGGCCTGGTTGCGACCCAACTTATTTAGCCAGGCTATTTTGACTTCTCTTGGGAGCCCTTACCTATGAGGAGGAGTGAACTATGGATGGGCTGTGGGGCAAGGAGTGGAGAGGTGGGAGGAAGCAAGGAGGGCAGGAGGAGGTGTGGGAGAGATAAATATTTCTGGAATGTAAAATGAAATTAAATAATAAAACATGGCCACAAAAAAAAAGAAATTGAGATACATGAATGAAAAGATGAACACAAACATCGAGTTTGTTTTGTGTTGGTCTTCAGATATGGTGCCTATTCTAGACTATAGTTGATATATGCAGTGATAGCCCATTGGAAAAAACCTGAATTTTCCTTTGCAGCTTGTTTCAGTTGCAAAGAACTGAATAGTTGGGATTGGGATCCCATGTCTACTTTCCCCTAGAAGTGATGGGGCCAATTCTGGTTTTAACCTGTACAAGTCTTATGCATGCTGCCAGTGTCTCTGACTCCATATGTGCATCAGCTCTGTTGTACCAGGAACACACTGTTTCCTTGGAGTCATCTATCACCTCTGTTTCTTTTAATCTTTCTGCATCCTGCTACACAAAGTTTCCTGAGTCATGAGAAGAGGAGTTTAATGAAGTCGTCCCATTTAGGACCAAGTGTTCCAATGTCTCTCACTTTCTGCACATGGCCCAGTTGTAGATTTCCATGTTACTCTTCTCTTCCATCTTCCCCATCATTTAATCCTCCACCTCCATTCTCTCACTTGTCTCTCCATAACAATATATTCTATTTCCCCTTTCTTAAAGTGGCTTTACCTCTTCCTCTGCCTAGTCACTTATGAAGTACCTAAGTTCTGTGTTATATTGGTTGTAGAATTCATGTAAAAATGTAAAAATGCTAATGTCCATATATAAGAGAAAATTAGATTAGATCTTTTGGATATTAGTAAACTCACTCAGGGTTATTTACTTTCTAGCTCCATCAATTTGCCTGAAATTTTCATTATTTAATTTTAAACAGTTAATGATATTTCATTGTGTAAATTTATCATTATACATTCATCAGCTGGACATCTAGTCTGTTTTTAATTTCTGGTAATTGTGAGGAGGTTATCAATGAACATGGGTGAGCAAGTATCTTTCTAGTAGAGTATAGGGTATGGGCTCAAGAGGTATACCTGAAAATCTGAAATAGATCAATTCCCATCTTCCTGAGAAATTGCTACACTAATTTCCATAGTGTTTGTAGAAGTTACACTCTCATTGTCATTCACTTACTCCACACCCTCACCAGTATGAGCTGTGCTTTGTTTTATGGATCTTGGTGATTCTGAGTATGATGAGATGAAATGTCAAAGTAGTTTTAATTTGCATTACATTGTTGGTCAAAAATATTTAATATTTCTTTAATTGTTTCCCAGCCATTTGCATTTCATCTTTTGAGAGCTTCCTATTTAGATATCCACTACATTTTAAAAACTCAGTTATATCCTAGTTATTACATTCTTTCCACCTACTAGCTGCCATGTTCTGAGATTTAAAGGAGGTGGTGTAAATTTCCCTTATTTGCTGAGCACTCAATTGTTACTTATTCTAGGGCTTTTGAGCAGCCATTCATCTCTACAAAGAGAGTCTTCTATGATTAAGTCCAAAAGGAACATTTGCCTATGTATATAAATATAAACATGGAGAAGGCAATTTAATGCTATGACAATTTAGCTAAGTAACAGTAAGTTGTTTGTCCTGGGGACTAATATATCATTAGCTATAGCTTTTTAAAATCTTTTCTTTACTTTTTTGTGTATGAGTGTCTTGCCTACAATGTATATACACTCCATTTATAAATACTGGCAAGGGCTAGTAGAGGGTATCAGATCTCCTAGAATAGTGACAGGTATTGTGAATTGCTATGTGGGTGCTTGGACTCAAACCCCAGGCCTCAGGAAAGGTCACCCAATGCTGTTAACTGCTGAGCCATGTCTCCAGCCCTCATCTATGAATTTTTGACCAGATCTACGAAATCGCCCCTAATATGAAATTTGAACTCAAATTGAATTAGAGAGCAAATGATTACCCATATAATATTCATGCCACTATTGCATCTTTGCTAGCAAGTTGGTGTTTAGTTCATATGATTTATAGATGGGTCAGAGAGTGTATGCACTTTCTTTCTCATGGCCAGTATTGTATGTTGTGGTACTATGGGAAGAAAGAGTGAGTAACATTTTCGGGACCGCCAGCATCATCCACACAAACAACTCATAAAGAGATATATCACAACTGAACCTGTGATATGTGCTTAATAATCTTTGGCTTCCCAGACTAGCATTAACAAGACATGCAAGATAGATCCCTTCTTTTCTTAAACTTGTAATTTTTAATTACTTAGTAAAAGGTATATTTGGGTTTTATATATTCTTAGTTCATGTTAAACAACCCCATATTCCTGCATCTTCCAAATACCATCACTATCATCCATCCCCACTTAAATATTTGAGCCCCAAAGTTTTTTTTCTCTCAGTTTTTCTATAAATCCTATGCTTACTAATAATGGAAGAGATGACACATAAAATTCTGAATTCATTGACTAGTGATAAATGAGATGAATAATAATAAATTGAAAATAATGTGGAAAATCTTTATTATATATTTCTATAAACAAGTTATTAGTTAGTCCCGCCAAAATTTTGGAGATGAAGAAATATATTGAGTTTATTTGAGATTAGAGACAATTAAGAACTAGTATAAATGCCAAAAAGAAAAAGTTCACACATTCACTTTTCCCTTGTGAATCATTCAATTTCAGAAGAATTTCTTCCACAAATACTTCAGGTTTGTCTCTGAAAAAAGTCTTAACAAAATAAGATTGCTTACATTCTATATTTTATAGTATTTTCTTCACTACTGAAAGAATACTTTATTTCTTAATTTCTATTTTAATTAATTACTTCTAACTTGATGATATCATAACCTATACTTTCCTTTGAGCTATTGGGGACAAAATCCAGAGCCTTGAGCATTCTAGACAAATATTATGTGGAAATATACACGAGGCCTCCCTCTTTACACTTTGAAGATGTTGACTAACAATACTGATTTCCTCCTGCTTTTTCTTAGGTCATCTATGCCCTGAGGTCTTCTATTATTTTTAAATAAAATTTTATTTAAGTTAAAAACAATTTTATTTTACATACCAATCCCAGTTCCCTTTCTTCCTCCCACGCTCCCCACTAACTACCCATCCCATGCCCCAACCACTCCCCAAGGAGGGTGAGGCCTTTCATGGGGGAACATAAAATTTTTCACATCATTGGGGCCAGAACCTAGGCTCTCCCCAGTGATTGTAGGCTTAAAGATTATTTGTCCACAAGGAATGGGCTCCCCAAATCCATTTGTGCACTAGGAATAAATACTGGTTCCACTTCCAGAGGCCCCATAGATTCCCCAGGCCTCCCTGACATCCACATTCAGGGTGCCTAGTTAGGTTCTATGCTTGTTTCCCAGCTGTCCGACTGGGGTCCATGAATTCCTACTTGCTCAGGTCAGCTGTTTCTATGTGTTTCTCCAGCATGGTAATAACACCTTTTCTCATTATTCTTCCCTGTCTACAACTGGATTCTAGGAGTTTGGCTCAGTGCTTAGCCTTGGATCTCTGCTTTTGCTTCCATCAGCAACTGGATGAAGGATCTATGATGACATTTAAGGAAGTCATCAATCTCATTATTGGTGAAGGGCATTTAAGGTAAGGTAGACTTTCCACTTTTGCTTAGATTGTTAGTTGGGATCATCCTTGTGGGTCTAAGGACATTTCCCTAGTGCCAGATTTCTCTTTAAAACCTATCATGGCTTCCTGTATTGTGGTATCTCTTTTCTTGTTCTCCTCTATTCTTCCCTGAACTTAATCTTCTTGCTCCCTCATATTCTCCTCTCCTCTCCTCTTCTCCCCTCCCTTCCCCTTCCCTCCCTCTCCCTCCTTTCCTCTCCTCTCCTCTCCTCTCCTCTCCCTCTCCTCTCCTCTCCTCTCCTCTCTTCTTTTCTCCTCTTCTCTTTGTCCAAACTCCCTCTCCCCTTGCTCCCTGCTCCAAATTTGGTCAGGAGATCTTATCCCTTTACCCCATAGACACATTCACATGAAATGAATATCCTATATGACTGAAACACTCACTTACATCCTAACATGTCCATCATAAGAGATTGCAGAAATTAAAATTTAATAGTATTTATTTACTTATTGTTTATTATGTGAATGTGAGTGCCAGCATACATTTATTCATGTCACATGCATGAAATACCCAGAAAGGGCAGAGGTGGATCCTGGAAGTGGAGTTCAATTTGTTTGTGAGTACTATGATGTGATTCTGGAAATCAAATCAAGGTTTTCTGCAGGATCAGTAAGTAGCTAAATACTCAATCTTATTTCCAGTTACCATAAGATTCTAAGCTGGGCTTTGGTGGTGCAAGCACTGGGGAGGCAGAAACAACTCAGATCTTTGAGGCCAGCCTAGTCAACAGAGTTCCAGGACAGACAGGGCTGTGTCAACCCCACCCCAACCTCAAAAAAAAAAAAAAAAAAAAAAGGAAAGAAAGAAAGGATTTCCAATTATTCCAGGTAAATAAATGACTTTAGATTAGAATTTAGAAATTGAGACTAGAACACCAGGGACAAGGAAGTATTTAAGCAAATACTGAAAGTCATTAAGTCATGTGTTCAGTTAATGTTTATTAAGTAATTTTTACTGTGTAAGCTATATCTAAGTATGTATGGTCAGTATTGTCAGCCATAATCATTGAGGCTTGGTTTATGCTCCTGCTCTTATTTTTAGACTTGTTTCTTAATTCTTTGTAATAAGTCATAGACATTTAATATGTGACAGTAAATTTAATTTTTTGACAGGAACAATGCCATGTAGCTCATCATCAGTGATTGTTAAATCACCTGTAGTGAGGAAAACCTAAGGAGAAGTAATCAAGGTGAAAAAACTATAGTAGAAAAACAGTTTCACTGTGGTGTTTAACTATTCCCTTTGTTATGGGAGAATGTTGGGACACTTACTGTTTGATTCCTAGCACTACTGCAACAATAATTTGAGCAGTAGTTGTGGTTTCTGAGTATGATAAGATGTGGGGGAGGAGAAAAACCCTTCGGCACCCGCCCCCTGCAGGAGTGATGTTTTATGACTGCTTTGCACTGCACATTTTTCTCCGTCAAGCCATGAAAAAGCATCTTGATAGAACATTTCTGTAAGTGGTTTCAGAGGTTTATTTATGGCTCTACAAGGATTCCAGATTGCCTCATTTTCAGACAATTAAAACAGGAATTTAAGCAGTCATTGTTTGCATCTATAGGAGGAAAATCCATTAACATGAGGCCAGGGGATCATTGGGTCCAAGAGAAACTACCTTGAATAGTAATGCTGGCTAGTAAACTCCAGCCGGCAAAGCCAGCAATGCCTGCTAAGCAGCTGCATATACGTGGCAGAGAAGCTGAAGCATAAAATCTTTCTAGGATAATAACTACATTTTTTTTTTTTATGAAGCATACTGAAATGAGACTCCAGGGAAGAATGTCAGAAATCACTGGTCAGAGAGAGCAAATGCAGTGATATGACTGAAAAGTAGGCTGCACCATAGATCAAAAAATCTCATACATATACATATATATATATATATATATATATATATATATATATATATATATATTTATGCCAACATACTTTAAGGATCAAATGTTGGAATCTATAGTAGAATTACATGGAGTCAAGAATATGTTAATGCTATACCATGAACCATACATGTAAAATGACTGAAGAGTAAGCTCTTACTTCAAAAGAGCTTATCTGTAGAAAGAGATGAATACACAAACACTTTTAAGGGGTGTTTGACAACTGAAAAGTCTTTGAACTATTTTTTCAATAAGAGACAGAAATTGTAGCTTGTTGTTTTCTGCCAGCCCGCCTACCGCCTGTCTGGCGTGCCAGCCCCAAATAACATTCAGAGACTCTATATTTGATACAATCCTGTTGGCCAGTTACCATTATTGTTTATGGGCTAGCTCTGTCTTAATTATTAACCCATTTCTACTTATCTAAGTGTTTCCACATGGCTCATCTTACCAGAGAGCAGCGGCCCGGCAACTTGCTTCCTCTCACTCTACATGCTGACTCCTACTTGCTACTTCCTCTTTCCTCCTCCTAGTCTCCTAGCCCCACCTATCTGGTTTCTTAATGGTCAACAGGGCTTTATTAATTAACCAGTATGAGAAACATATTTACAGAATAACATCTCTCATCATCTCCTCTTTTCTGTCTAAAATAAAAAGAAGGGTTTTAACCTTGACATAGCAAAATATATCATACAACAGTTATCAAATAAGAATCACAGTTAACAATATTTAGTCCATTAACATTTTAAAAGACTTAAAGGAAATATCATCTATCCTATCTTTGTGAGGCTAAAGTCCTATATGTAACTTATCATTAATCTTAGCTAAGGAAAACTATAACTGAAACTGTCTTCAACTCCTTCAAAGACCACAGAAGGATAATATATAAACTCTAGAAATGACAGAGACAATGCACTGCCTGGGCAGTCACCCAAAGTTCTTCTGTAATGTTCCATCTTCAGCCCATAGGCCATAGTGTGTCTCCAGACTCCTCAACAAAGCAGGAAACTTTAAACTGTCCATCTGTATTGGCAGTTTCTCAGTCATTTTCCTCTGTGTCCTGTAGACTGTCTGGCTGACTCTTCCATGAAGCAGTAACCCTGTAGCATTGTCCATCTTGCATCAGCAGTCACCTTTTTGTGGTTCCTGTATGTCCAGTTTCTACAGCATAAAGTCAAACAGTCCAGAAGAGCACTACCTTGCTCAAATGGCTGGTCTTGCCAAACTAGAAGCAAACTACATAACACGTTTCATCGATGTCCATCTTCCTTTCTGATACAGGTGGTGTTACCAGGAGCAGTTGTGCCTCATTGTCAAGAAAAACCCTAAACCATTTTAAATACCATATTCTTTAGGTTTGAAAGGTTTGAATAATGCCTATTCATCTCAAATACATCTCTGCATACCTAGAAATCCTAAGTAACTTAACTCTAAGTTTTGACTATCATAGGTAACTCTCTATAATCTGTACTAAATTATACATTACATTTTTCAATGAGCTATATAAACACAATACCTAAACAAGAAGAGAAAAATACATATCATAAAACTGACCTTAAATTAGTATCAATAAATGAAAATCCATTCCAAAACGAAGCATTCATATCTATACCATAATTCCCTTTTTACCTTTAAAAAGATTGTTTGTGGTTATAGCCATTTATAACTAAGCCCATTTAAATGAAAACAAACATTTTACACAATATTTGGGAATTTGGGCATTGTTCTTTCCAAACTGCTTCCTGCTGGTAGGGGGCGCTGTCATGGGAGATCCTAAGAAGATGCAGATATCCTGGCTGTAGTGGTCTGTAAGGTTTCAATGTCCTATTGACGTTGCTTCAGGGGGTCTTGCTTGATCAAACCACATTAGTCTGGAAGGAATCCACAGCTTTTCATTTTCTTTGGAAACAAAAATAGAAATCCTTTTTCCTAGTAACTTGTCCTTAGGCATAAATTTTGGAGTCAAAGCATTTTTAAAATAAATAAATTGAATTAATCCAGCAGCATTTCTTTTATCAGTTGTTGTTATTTTCTTAGCAGTCAAACAATTTAAAGACAGCAGCATTGCATATAGTATCCAAAATTTCTCTGTGCTACACATCTTTACGTGGCTTTTTTATTACTCATTTTATTCTACTACTATTTATTCATATTTTGAGACAGGGTTTCTCTATGTAACTTTTATCTGTCATGGAATTTACTCTGCATACCAGGTTTACTTTGAAATCACAGAAATATGTTTGCCTATGTCTCCCCAGTGCTGGGATTAAATGCCTGTGCCATCAAACCCGGCCATTCTACTTCCTTTTTTCTTTTTTAAACCATTGTATCCTGTTTCTTTTTCTCTCGCAAGTGTAAACGTTCATTGCAGCTCTGTTATACACCAATAAATCATTAGCAGAGCTCTTTAAAAGCAAGGTGGGTTTTTTGCTGCTTATGTTAATTTTGGAAACCTCCCTTAAAGGAGCCACACAAATCTCTATTTACAGCAAAACAAATCCAACCAAGAAAATGCTGCTACCAAGAAGTCTTGCTAGTCTCTGTTCCTTTGTTTCTGAAATTTCTTTATAAGCTTTTACCAAGTTTTAAGTGAAAGTTCTTATAGCCACTTTGGGCGCCAATGGTTGGGTATGGAAGGTGATATGTAGACTCTGTTATCTCTTTTAGACAGGAATAGGGTGTGGTTGGGAAAGGTATGGTTCAGAATGCTATAGCTAGATTGGCCTACCTTCTTGTGAACTGTTTAGTAAGAGTGAGATATTAGTATTTCAGCTTACATTGTTATATATTCTTATCTGTGGTAACCTATGTACTGGAAGAATTGTATATTATATTTTGTCATATTGTGTGAAATCTTTCCATTTGCGTTTTATGCACATTATTCTCGCTATATTCTATGTATGTATACTTTGTTTGTGTTCAAGACATTTTGTATATTGATACAATTTGGGATATTTATCTTGCTGCCCATTAGAGCTACCTCTTGTCTAGACATTTCTACTCTACCTCTACTTTAGGAATTTACATGTGCATAATTATATTGTTTAGGCGTGTATCCTTGCTTTACTCAAGAAAGTTTTAATCAGGTTTTTAGCTAAATTTCTGAGTATTACAGAAATATTACAGAGTATTACAGTATTACCTATGAGATTAGTCAGACATAGATGCTTAATCTCCAATCACTTCATAGACCTGCAGAACACGGCATTTAAATGTTTTAATATTAGTACTCCATTGACATGAGACACTGTTGCTCCTGACAGCACCATGCACTTTCCCAAAAGTATGTTGGACACTGTTGTTGCTCCTTCTGGAGTTCACCCTCACTTCGGCCATGGCCTCTTGGGCAAGGAATTGCCCCTACCTTGACAACTGATCTGGACATGCAGTCCTATGTGCTTGCAGGAGACAAACAGAAGACTGCTGAAACTTGCCAAGTCAGGGTAAGACAGCCTTTCTTCCTCCCTGCTTTTGTTGTGGTTTATCAGGTACTCTTGGCCTTAGCCAAAACTGGCTGTACCAACATTGCTCTGAGACCTTGGGTGACTGTCCAGGTAGCTTGCTGTTTCTGTCTTCGAGGCATCTTTTGGAAGTTGCCCATGCACACTTCCTGTCTACCCTAGTATCGCTATTTTCCTTCTCAGGTCTTGATGTGGTTGTAGATTAAACTATCACAACTATTATTCTCTCTTCCTAGATAAATATATTAGGTACTAGGCTTAATCTTTCTAGCTTAGGATAACTCTATTGTAAACTCTGTTATGTCTTCACCCTAGGACTAGATATGTAGGTCGATTTGTTCTTGATTTTCCTTTTCTTGGAGCATACTTGCTATTCACTGTTTTGTATATAGTTTTGTATAAAGCTTAAATCTTTTCTTCAGACTAAAAGGGGAATTGTAGCGAGATATTCATCTTGTCTGCAACTGTGGCTTAGGCCACGTCCATTGGGGCGGAGACAGGGCTGGATGTGAGCTGGGGGAAAAGGCTGGGAAAGGGTCTGGCCACCCCTTTTGGTGGTGGACGCAGGAAGGCTTAGGACCTTGTGGAACTCGCCGCGTTCATCTGCCTATGTTGTGAGTTATTTCTCCCTTAATAAACATTTTTTGGTCCTAATTGTTTATCCTGATCCTTATTAAATTGCAATAAGAAATAATGATGTAGTATCTGTTTTCATTTTTAATACATAATACTCATAAGTAATCTGAAATTTCTTTCAAACCTAGAGGGTCAGAAGGGTGGTAAAACTGATCCAAAGCCAGAGTCACTCAGAGTGCATTTGAGAGGACTGCGACAATCTGTTATTTTCATTTTATTTGGTCATTATGAAATCTATGTCTTTATAACTGGGAATTCTACTCAAGAATAACATGCTGTAAGTAGTTCATTTTATGTTCTTCAGCCTTCACCAGGTACTCTTCAAAATCAAAACTTGGTAGGAGAAAGCTTGATGAGGTCTATATTTGGAGTTGTTAATGATGTTATCCTGTGTATGGGGGTGGTTGGGTAGGTGTTTGTGTAATTGGAGATTAAAACTTGGGTCTCACATAGGCCAACAGAAGCTTTAATACTGAGACATCTGTATTTAGAAAGAAAGTCTCACTAAGTTTCTAAGGTTTACCTTCAACTTGTCATCCTGTTAGCTTAGAACACATGTCAGTATTTTCATGACAAAAAATAAGTTTTTTCATGTGTGAGTGTGTATGTGTGTACTACACATACACACACACATGTATGTATGTATGAATATATATATATATATATATATACATATATATATATATGAATGAAAGAAAACCAATTTGGAGAAACAAATAAAATTATTACTTATTTTTATTATTTGAATTTTTAGAAATACATGATTTCTGTGTAAGTTATATGGCTCTTGGAAAACTAGAGATAAGTAATATTCAATCTGAAGGCACATATTTTCATTCATAGACTCTGTAAGCCTACATTGAATTAC
Source organism: Cricetiscus sungorus (assembly GCA_030556225.1). Lineage (NCBI taxonomy): Eukaryota > Metazoa > Chordata > Mammalia > Rodentia > Cricetidae > Cricetiscus > Cricetiscus sungorus. The sequence goes on along the minus strand of JANBXA010000132.1, from coordinate 22,212,044 downwards.
TATAATTTTAAAATGATAAATTAGTACATAACTTTAACCCTATTTGGTTTCATTTGTTTTGAAGTAAGGCTGATGTGTGGAAATTCATATTCTGTTTGTGATTCTGATTAAAGAGACTTTGTTTCTGTTACTCCTCTCTGGAAAGGAGGTTAAGAACTCATTTCAACTGACCTCAGCTTGTTCCTCCAGCTGACACTGAAGTGATATCTTCTTCTCCTAGAAACCTTGCTGTGCTCTGTGTCCAATTTCCTCTGTTCATTAGGTTTAGGAAAGGAAGAGGACTCTGTAGGGTGGTTTTAGGAGATATAAAGAACAAAGATGGCAAAGTACTACTCCTTGCCAGCCTGTGAACATCTGCCATTAAATAACAAATTACTTAGTACATTAAAAAAGGACAAGATTCTTCAAAACATGTCACAATGTTCAGTCAAATACAAGACCGGTTAAGTATGAAAATAATTTCTACACTATGCTGTTGATTGGTGAGTTAGTTTTCTTTGAGAGAATGTCTTAGACTTATGTTAACTGGTTGTATTATCTGCCCTTTTTTCCTCATCACAGAGAAAGCCCACAGTATCATGAGTTTTGGTAAACTGCAACATGAAGGCTGATCTTCATTGATCTGAATTCAAGCTATCAGATATCAGATACTTGTCCAATTCACTGAAACGTTTCTATGGCTTAAAGTATAATATGAAGTTTCAGGATGTTAATATCAAGTATCCAATGTATATGTTTGAGTTACCTGGGGAAGCCATGGCCTGAAAAAAGAAACCTGGTTATTTCCTTTTCCTTTTTATTTTAAATCATTTGATCACTTTTAGGAATGCAGTTTCACCTTTTCTTTTGTCTCAATAACACACATCCCAAATTTTATTGAAATGAATATAAAGCTGTAAGTATAAAATAGAAAGAATGCCTATATCACCTAGTACTCAATATTCAGGGCCATTATATATATAAAAAAAATAGACACATATTTTCACAAAAAGATCTCTTTGCTCTTACCCTGATCAATAACTACAAAAACCTATATATTTCACCTTCTCTGTATACTTGGACAATATGAACATACCATTCTTAAATATCATATATCTTCACAAATGTTTAGCACTAATCCAAAATTTTAGTCAATGTTAACTATAATACAAAATTTTTTAATCCAGGAATGTGTCTATTAAGTAAACAAAGAAAGTTTGTTTGCTCATATAGTAAAGACACAAAGTTTTATACTCAGAATGTCTTTCCTTAATATGATAACTACATGACATATGTGGTTTATGTTGCTACAATGAACATGTGTAACAGAAGAAGAAATGAGAAAAGCAAGTTTTTGCAAGATGGACTACTAATATAAATATTCTATAAAGTATGAGGGCATACAATTTTACCCCAGTGGGTGACACAACAAACACTTAAACCTCTATATCCTCCTAGCACATTGCCAATTTCTTAAAACACTTTCTTCCATAATCTAATTTCCAAATTTCTGGTTTCAGTTGAATTCTGCTTAGTTTCTGAACACTAGAAATTCAGTAGTAGGGTATACACATCGACAAGGATTTTGTCAAGTATCAAACATTGAACACTTGTGTTTTTAAACCACTGGAACATCCCATTAGTTTGCTGTTTGTTCTGCACCAACCCAAAAGATGTAGACTGTACATAGAGTAGACACCAATGACACTGACAGAATGCCTTGTCCCGGGGGCCAGATAAGAGCGAGCCATAAATAAAGAGAACAAATAGCAATGAGCTTACACCTGGAGAAGCATTTTTTTGAGCTTGGTCTGTCCGAGGAACAAGACTCTGTCTATAAGATCCAAAAGATCTCTCACGAGGGCTCTATATGTTGATGTCACATCCAATAGTAATGGAAGTAAAGGCCCTACCACTAATTTTCCACTTATTATATTGATGCTATTTACATATGAAAACTCACTGTTTTCAATTAGATAAACATAAATCTAATCTCACAGGATTGTTGTAAACATTACTATATCAAAAGTTAAGCATGAAAAAATAGTTGAATGAGACGGCTAAAGGGCACACATGAGATATGACAAGACAATAGGGTCTCATACCCTTAATCTTGGTTTTCATAGTGTTTTTTTTTCTTTTGTTTATGTATGGACATGGCATCTATTTTTATTTATCTGATCACAAAAGAAGAAAAACAAGTACTAGGAATAGAATTTTCCATGGTCTTTTCAAGGGTAATCTAGCCACTGATTCAATTTTTACATGAAAAACTCCCATTAAACTATGGGAATAAATTTCTAAAAGAATACCCTGTACTAGTAATTAACAAGCATCAACCCTCCAAGAATTCAGAGGATACCTGTTGTTATCCTAGGACTGGATTGCAATTCCAGATGCCTATTCTGTAGCCTTTTCCTCAACCCTCCTGTCACTTGCTGTTTATTATCACCTATCAATTTCTACAAGTCCATATCATTAACATATTCTTTATTTTCCTTTTTTTTCCTGAGTCTTATATAACTCTGATCCATTCATCATCTATATCATTTATCATCCACGATCTGTTTGATCACATTAGACATGAGTAAGAGAACAGAAAATGAAGCACAAGGAATCAAGTTCAGAAAGATACTATCAGCCTGGAGTAATGCTTGCTTTCAGAATGTAATTTCTTCATGTGAACCTTAAATTTTTAAGATTTTTATCTATGCAAATAGAGATGACAATTTACGTTCAATATAAGTAAAACATGCGTGCTTCTTTGATTCAGCAATTCAGCTTCTGTATTCAAGTCTTCATGCTTTAGATTTGACTCAGTCTTCTCTGGAACTGCTGCAACTTGTTTATCTCTATTGCAGGCAGGACAAAGATGACTCTCTGTTTGATCATAATCCTAAGGAAATCACTGTGCATATGCATGATTTCTGTAATCATAGCAGTTGGTAATTACACAGTAATTAGTATAAATAGAGATCATGCCCCTTCTAAAAAGCATAATTAAATCTAATAAAGAAGAATAGAAGCAAGTATTGTTTTGTTTGGTTGTTTGTGAGTTTTTGCTTTGCAAAATTACATTAAATAAATTACAAAATTGTATTTAGAATGATTTTACATGAAAATATCTTGTACCTTATCTCTAGGTTAAAATAAAATCCCATCTCCCGGTAAAATTATAAAACAGAGCAATGTTTCTTAGGAATATTTTGCATTGTGAATTTTTATAATTTTGAATCAAGGAAAGAAATGCAAAAATATAAATACTTTCTCTTGATCCCTACCCACCTTTGTATGTGGTTTATCTCCAAAGCAAAATCAAGACACAAGATATATCAGAATGACTGAGAGAGCTATGGCCAACATTAATTCTTTGATGGAGTTCATCTTGTTTACATTAAATGGTTTCATTCTTCCAAGTACCTTACTGGAATTGTTGTAAAGATTTTGTTCATTTTGTTTAATGTGTTTCTCTGTGTATATCTCCCTTTGTGTAGTTTTCTATTTAATATTTTAATGAAAGGCACATCTAAGCAACCAATAACCTGTATGAATTATAAAAACTTTATATATTTTTTATTTTGTGATGACCTCCAAAGAATTTATGATTTCCTTGTCAATGCTGTGTAAAATGTCAATGTAATGTTCAAAGTGGTAGCATTAACTTTAATTTTTTAAATGGATAATTTATTATCAATGGATGAAATGATGAATCTCAGAGTTTAGAAAAAGTCCCCTTCACACTAGCTTTTTTTGTTCTCACAAAAACCCCACGAGTCCATTATTTCCTTAGATGAGGGCATCATTTCAAGCCATGGGAAGATAATTTATAGCAAAAGTATGTTATTTGAAATTCAACTGGCAGTGTCACAGATTAAACTCAGACTTCAGCTCTTGAATACCTAAATATCTGAATCAATTTAATGGGAAGATGACCATATGTTCTCAAATGGCATAAAATTTCAGTTATGCAAAAGCATTGAGCACAAATCTCACTTTTCTTTCCTTGGTTCCTTAAGACAAATCTACGGAGCTTTGACTGACCTTGGGACTCCTGATCTTTTCCTTTAACACCAGTTCCTGTAACTTTCTGAACTATCCTTTAGAATAACAGATACATAATTGAAAATATATGCAGCTAATTCTCCTTAATAATGCTATTTATGTATTGTAAAATCATTGTTTCTGGATTAGAACATCCTGAATCTTTGCTCCAGAGGGATATAGCATAGTGGACACCTGCAAGTCCTACCTACAGCATGTTTATTAGCTGGTCAATATAAAACTTGGTCTAATATGTATTTTCTGTGTAACAACATCCTGTTGCAAAAACATAGCATTAAATGGGTGACAAAAGGCATAAAATTCTGATTTGAAAGTTGCTATAAGGCTACCCAACTGTGTGTTCAGTGTTGGCTTTGGCAGAATATATTGATAATCACACATAACCCACAACTCTGTACATATGTCTGTCTTCACATTTCTATACATAACTGTGGATACTGATTTAAGAGTTATAAATAAACTATATTCAGGAAGAAAATTCACAAAAATAAAATTTATGACTAATGAATATTAGTTACATTACATCTTCAAACAAACATAATATTGTAAGTCTTAAAGATAAGATAAATACAGCATTACTTCTCACTTGTTGAGTTCAAATCTTTCTGAAGAAGAATATTCACAGATAAGCTGGCTCATCAAAGTGAAAAAAAAACTTTAATTATTTAGTTTTCTTGATTTACAATACTATACATCAAGAAGTCCAAGGCAAACACCTTCTCCAGTTCTTATAGTTTGCCATTTACAAATTTTTTCATGGAGCAAAAGGAACCACAGATGTCTATTGTTCTTGTTAGTACTCTCCAATGAACATCAACAGTATAGAACATACACTGACAAACATAGAAAAGTAGAAATTTCTTCTATGTCTATATAATACCCACTGCTATTATAAACCTGACGAGGCAGAGTCATCCACCAATAGCTTTTCTGCAAAGGAAGCAACAAGCCTTCACCACATCACCTAAGCTCTATCCCTTCCATTGCTTCTGAATCCTACACAGGTATTATCTGTTGCACTAAAATATATCACTCTCAATAAACTTCAACTCCCTACTTCCATCTGGAAATCTAAAATCCTAACCATTTCTCTCAGTTTTCTAAGTTAGTGCCCAGTCAGATGTGGGATTGAGAACTTTCACTTAAAACTTAACAAAAGCTTAAAAAATAGTTGTTAGAAACAAAAGAACAAAGACAATCAGGGCTTCTTGGTAGCAGCATTTTTGTGGGTTAGATTCTGTTTTGCTAGAGACAAAGATTTGTGCGGCTCCTTTAAGGGAGGTTTCATGACTCAGCATAAGTGGCAAAAAACCACATGGATTTTAAAGAGCTCTGCTAACAATTTTTTGGTGTGTAGGAGAGCTAGCGATCCCACTGACCACATCTCCTAGCTGGCAGCATGCTGATGAATGGCAGTGTAGACCAAGAGAGTGAGCATAGCTCTCATTGCTGGCAGTAAAAGTACTTGCTGCCATCTTGGATAGACTGAAGCTGAAAGGGCTTTCATTTTAGCAATGTTGTTGTTTACCAGATAAAGACTGGTGGCCAGATAAAGATAAAGATTTACAGTAAAGACAGATTCACATTAAGAAAAACTGCTAAAGGTTTCCAGTGTGTTTTAAAATATACATAGGCTAGGGAGAGAAAGAGAAAAGAAATAAAATGATTTAAAAAGACACAGTGTGGCTGGGTATGGTGGCACAAGCCTTTAATCCCAGCACTCGGAGACAGCAGCACTCAGAGACATAGGCAAGCAGATCTCTGTGATTTCAAAGTAAACCTGATATGCAAAGTAAATTCCAGGACAAATAAAAGTTACACAGAGAAACCCTGTCTCAAAATATGTAAAAATAGAAGTAGAAGAAATAGAGTAATAAAAAAGCCACTTAAAGATAGAAAGCATAGAGAAACTTTGGATATTATACGCTGTACTGTTATCTTTAAATTGTTTGACTGCTGAGGAAAGAACAACAACTGATAAAAGAAATGCTGCTGGATTAATTCAATATATATATATTTTTAAAAATGCTTTGACTCCAAAATTTAAGCCTAAGGACAAGTTACTGGGGAAAAGGATTTCTATTTTTGTTTCCACAGAAAATGAAAAGCTGTGGATTCCTTCCAGACTAATGTGGTTTGATCAAGCAAGACTCCCTGAAGCAATGTCAATGGGACAATGTAGCCTTGCAGACAATACAGCCAGGATTTTGAGTCTTCTTAGGATCCCCCATGACAGCGCCCCCTACCAGCAGGAAGTAGTTTGGAAAGAACGATGTCCAAATTCCCAAATATTATTTATAAATGTTTGTTTTCATTTAAATGGGCTTAGTTATAAATGGATAATGACCACAAGCAATCTTTTTAAAGGTAAAAGGGATTTATGGAATAAATATTAATGCTCTGTTTTTTAATGGATTTTCATTTATTGATACAATTTAAGGCCAATCTTGTGATATGTATATATTTCCTCTTGTTTAGGTATTGTGTTTATGCAGCTCATTGAAAAATGTAATGTATAATTTAGTTCAGATTATAGAGCTTCCTAAAATAGTCAAAACTTGGAGTTACATTAGTTAGGATTTCTAGATATATAGAGATGTATTTGAGATGAATAGGCATTCTTCAATCCTTTCAAAGACCTACAGAATATGGCATTTAAAATGGTTTAGGGTTTTTCTTGACAGTGAGACATAACTGCTCTTGGTAACCCCACCTGTGTCAGAAAGAAGATGGACCTTGAAGAAACGTGTTATGGAGTTTGTCTCTAATATGGCAAGACTAGCCATTTGGATTATACTGCTATTATCTAGCCTGTTTGAGTATATGCTGTATAAACTGGACATGCAGGACGCACAGATAATTGACTGCTGAAACCAGATAGACATTGCTACAGGATTCCTGCTTCATGGAAAAGGCTGCCAGGCAGTCTACAAGACATAGAGAAAAATGACTGAGAAACTGCCGATACAGGTGGCCAGTTTTCTGCTTTGCTGAGGAGTCTGCCAGACACACTATGGCCTATGGGCTGAAGATGGAATATTACAGAAGAACTTCAGGTGACTGACCAGCAGTGAGTTGTTTCTGTCATTTCTAGAGTTTATATATTATCCTTCTGTGGTCTTTGAAGGAGTTGAAGACAGATAATTATGGTTATAGTTTTCCTTAGTTAGGATTAAAAATAAGTTACATATAGGACTTTAGACTCACAAAGATAGGATAGATGATATTTTCTTTAAATCTTACTAAATGTTAATGGACTAAATATTGTTAACTGTGATTCTTCTTTGATAAATATTGTATGGTATATTTTGCTATGTTAAGGTTAAAACCCTTCATGCTTTTCAGGATTAGAAACAGCCATGAATGGTTTGTGCTGATTCCCTATGAATTACTTTATGGGGGCCCCCCCTCCACTGGTGGAAATTGTCTCTGCACATAGTGCTGATGCAATGCCCTCCCAGCCCCTGTTTGCTAGGCTCAAGGTGCTCAAGTGGGTGAGACAGCAAGCATGGAAGCAGCTCTGGGAGGCTTCCTTGGTGGAAGGAGACCTGCAAGTCCCACATTGCTTCCAGGTTGGACATTTGATATATATATATATATATATATATATATATATATATATATATATATATGGCGTCACCGCATGCAGGAAACCTTGAGACTTGGTGGAAAGGACCATATCTTGTGCTCCTGACCATGCCAGTGGCAGTGAAGGTTGAAGGAATCCCCACCTGGATCCATGCCTCCCATGTCAAACCAGAGCCACCGCCAATATTTTATTTTTTTAAAACATTTATTTATTTTATGATGGAAAATTTTTCATGCTTTTTTATTTTTAAATGAAAACAAACATTTATAAACAATATTTAGGAATTTGGGCGTAGTTCTTTCCAAACTGCTTCCTGCTGGTAGGGTGCACTGCCATGGGGGAATCCTAAGAAGCAGAAATCCTGCTCTGCAAGGCTGAGGACTGTCCTCCTATTAAAATACTAACACCAAAACACCCCTATCCTTACAGAAGACTCTGTTCTTTCAAGGAAACCACTTCTCAATTATCTTGAGCAGAACTGTGTTTCCAAACAAACATTTCATCATCTTGTTTTGCCCCCGTGTATAGGGACCAGCTTTAATTAATAGTGGAATTTAACTTTGTATATTCCTATTTTTTTATTGTGTATACTTCCTAGAAATTAATTTAAAATTTATCAGTGAACTACAGACTCCCTTTCATCTCTTTCAATTATGTGTGTTGACTTTTCACTGTTTTCATGACACAGGGTCTTGACAAGGTCTTAATGTTTGGACGTGGTATACCTAGAAAAATGTGGGTGTTAGTTAGGAGGACTGGACAGTCTATAGGGCCTTTAGCAATGGATCAGTATTTATACCTAGTATAAGAATGGACTTTGGAAGTCCATTCCACATAGAAGGATACTTTCTCAGCCTAGACACATGGAGGAGAGCCTAGGCCCTGCCCAAATGATATGACAGACTTTGAATATTCTCCCATGGAAGGTCTCACCCTCACTGGGGAGCAGAAAGGGGATGAGTTAGAGTTTTGTAGGGGTCATAGGGGAGGATAGGAGGGCGAGGGAACTGGGAATGAAATGTAAAACAACCTTGTTTAAAATTTAAATAGAAAAGGAAATAAAAGAAAAAACAAAACAAAAAACCAAAAAAAAAAAAGAAATTTTAAGCACCTTTCTTTCTGTACTTTCTACATGTTGAAGATATAGATGTGTTGCTCCATGCTCAGCTTATTATTTTCTAACTTTATTTGTATTATTTTGAATTTATACTCATCCTTTCCAGCAACAGTTTTTCATTTTTTTTTACAAATTATCCCTCATTTTTATTTGATCTTTGAGAGTATTTTGCAACATATTTTACATGTATTTACTACCTCAGCTTCTCCTAGGTCCATTCCTATCTCCTAGCCACCCAGCCAAGTTTGTATTCCAGTCTCTCCCTATTTTTTTTCCTCCTACTAACCTTCTTCTGTTTTATGAATAATTGACTGATGTAAACTTAACAGAATCTTCATTTGACCAGCACAGCTATTGTGTGGGTTAATCACTCTCTGCTAAGGACCCAACATGGTTATGTTTAGCAACCTGAGAATCTATAGCCAAACCTTTAATTCAGTCTTCCTCTACCCTTTCAAACATGTGCTAGTAAAACCTAGCACTTTTTAAAGATGCAGTCGTATCTTTAAAGGTTTGTTCTGATAAAATATGCTGACTTTCTTGTCAACATTCTAGAAAGATGCACATTTCTTCCATAAGATGATATCTTTCAAATGCTTGATGCCTTTGCAGAAATGAACACCCTTATGGCCTGGTTACTCTTAAAATGAATGAACTCCATGATGTGAAACTTTATTTCCATAATGTGGTGGGATTTTTTTGTTTGATATTTGGTTTTTTTTAATTAATGCAGTATGATTAGTGAGTAGTTTTCATTTATTACAGTTAGACCTCTCATATGAAAAACTGCCCTTCTTTAAATTTGCCCCAAATTACTATTGTGTAGATTTTCTGTCTTTATTAAAAATATATATCTTTTTACATTTTTGTTAAAATTAGCTCTTTTTTCAATATCCCAATACAAATTCCCAGATATGTATTCTCTCCATATAGAATTAATGTTAGCTGCTTTTTCTACAATGAGTTTAACATGTGTATATCACACCTTTCCTAGAATATTGGTTCTAGAGGGAACCTGCTAACCTAGACCCAGCTGTCAGTCATAACATATCAAATGCTCCCCTCCTCACTGACCTAAGAGCATTCTCTTGTTTAAATGAGGATACTTGGGTCAGAACAAAAATGTTTACAATTTATGTTTACATATATTTTTGATTCAGTGTGATCTCTCACAATCACATTTAACATTAGAAATTGATGAGTCTTATAAAGGTTGCCTGTAAAATCCCACAGGTTATTTATTGGTAATCACTCATTTAGAACTTACAAATTGTTCTGGGATATGTAGGCTGTAAAATGTGTTAATATTTTATAGTTATGTTTCATTAGATGGAATGGAGGTCTTTGAAATATCATCTTGTTAATCAGTTGATCTTTCCCCTCAATAATTAGATCTTTCAATATACTACTAAAATTACTGGCAGTGACATTTTCTGATGTTATAAAATAAAATTCACTTAATGAAAAAATGACATTTGAAAATAATAGAATTTTTTCAGTACTGACTTTAATTCTCTCTTCAATTTTTTTTTTGGTAGCTAATTCATTGCTAGTACCATTTTGAGCTTCTAATTTTTAATGGTGTAAAATTGATATAATTAGAAAGTACAAGATAATGACTAATTAGAATATGAATAGCACTATGCCTAAAGCACAAATAGTGAGTGGAAAATGTGTTTAATTTTTTCAACATTTGAAATTATATTGGTATTTGAAAAATGCAATTATCATTTTCAATTGCAATTTTGCTCATATAAAGATATTTCAAAGCAGAATTATAACTTCTAACCTCTAAGTATGTTGAAATCTGTAAAATATTCATCATGTTTTTTTAAATTTTTGTATATGTTGTAAATTTGGGGCTGAGACATCCTTGTATAAAATAGAACATTTTCAGTTATATTAAAACATGTATCTCATCCACTTTCTGAAGTGTGTTAGGCAGCTGACTAGTTCACACTGGGCCAGTTGGCATTTGTGAAGCAACTGAGTGAGTTTTCTCAAAGATGTGTGCTAAATTTACTTTCTGACTTTTCACTTACCCTGTCACCAGATGAGTGGGCCCTAAGGATTAGTTTATAGCAACCATCATATACATTTTGGTCAAATATGGACACATTTAAATGTGAATTAAATTTATGTTAATAAGGATAGCAGAAGAACAAAGGGTAACTTATTACTGCTTTCTATGTCTCCACATGCATCTCAACACATTTTTCTATTAGGCTTCTTTTTCTGTGTAAAAAGTTCTCCATATCCCGTGCTGGTTTTGCCAGGGTCCTTACTGCTGAAGCTGCCAGAAAACCGAGGTTACCATATAGGTAACAGGCAGCCTGGACAAAGTTAGTATCAACTAGCTTTGAAAATTAACACCAAACCTTTGAGAGACTTAGCACTATGTACTATTGATGGAGATGTCTTCTGCACATATGTTTCTCTTGCTGGTTCATGAATAAAAGACTGTGGCTAATAAAAGATTGCAAGATAGGCAGGTCTATGAGATGGGGAGGATTCTTAGTGTTATAGGCAGAGAGCAGTCCTCCTGTAATTCCCAGTAAGAGAGGTGAGTAAGGTGTTCTCTGGTAAGAGAAGACCATGTAGAAATACATAGATTAGTATTTATGGGTTAATAATTAAGAAAGTGTTAGCCAATAAGAAGCGCTAGTGACAGGCCAACAACTTTATAACTAATATAGCATTTATGTGTTCATTTGTGGCTGACAAGGCTGTGGGACAAGGCTGGTTGGAAGAATGCTTGAAACATACTGTTTAGTAACTTTTCAGCTTCCTGTGTGCTATCTCTGTCTTTCTTATATCAGTCAAATTATTATGCATAATTGGAAATAGCTGTCCTCATGGGGAACTTAGACGCTACATGCCATTATACAGAAAACAGATACTATTTATAAAGCTTCATCGTTAGAATTTTGTAACAATTCAAGATACCATTTATTAGTTTCATATGTATCTTCTGGCATGAACCATGCTAAATATTATAATCAGTTTTACTGTGGTCACTGCAGTTTCTTCTAACATAAGCATTTGGGTTTCCCATCTAGCTTCCTTATGAATCACAAGAAATTTGACATAATCATATTTAGTGTGAAATGTTGAGAAAATCTAAATCTGTCTTGCCTGCTTTCACTGGAGGAATTTTTCTCCCTCATACAGGGTCCTAGCTGTAACGTATGAAACAACACTCTGAAGCTTAATATCAAATATAGTTTTTGGCCAATGACTTAGACTATTTACTGGCTAAATATCTCATATAATTTAACCAATTTCTGTTAATCTGTTTGTTGCCATGAGGCTGGGGCTTACTGATAATGTTTTGGCATATTATACTTCAGTGGCTACATGGCATCACCCTGATTCCACTTTTCTTCCCTCTGTATCTTTGGATTTACCCCCTAGTTATGTTTTCTAGGCCATTGGCTGGAATGGCTTTATTCATTAAACAATAAAAGCAATGCATATTCATAGCATACAGGACATCCCACATCAGAACACGCTTTCCATTGAACTTCACTATTACGATAAACGATGGGAATTAGGTTGATGAGCTACAGTCAGCATTTTTCTCTTGCCAAGGATAAAATCTAGAAATGATATAGCTAAAATAGAGAACAGTGCTGAAAAAGATGACACACAGCATCCCTACTGATAAGATTTCAGAATAAACAAAGTCTTCATGAAAAAATGTAAATGCCCCATATCAAAGAAGAAAAATAATATTTTTTTATAGTAACCACAGAAAATAGTTGAAATTAGCTTCAAATTTTATTATGAAATAAATATTAATCTAAAAAATTATCTGGTTGATAATTCAACAGCTTTGAAAAAAGGTAATGTTTATTTTCTGTGAAAATTAAAAATCACAGTGTTTATCAATATATTCTCACTTATTTTTAAATAATAATCCCCCTTACTTTGTATTATATTTATTTATTAGTTTTAAGGGATGAAAATGATATTGTTATTTTATTTCAATTTGTATTTCCTAAATTACTGGTCAAATTGAGCAGTTTTCATGTTTATTAGTCATTCTTTTTGTAAATATCAGCAAATTTTAGAAGCAACAGAATATATGCACTGATATTTTTTGAGAAGAAAAAATATAAAGAAGTACTAACCATTAAATACTATATTGTATATGTGTTAAGATCCTGGGACTGTGTCGCGCGCATCCTTTGCCGATAAGGAAGACGCGGCAACCGAAGATGTGTCCAGCAGAATCTTTATTGTAGAGCTCTTTACATGCTGATGGAGAAGGACCCCAAGCCCCGAATACGCACGGCTTAAATAGCCTGCAGGGCGACGTATTCGTCTGTAATTGGTGCTCCGCAAAACGCCCGAATGATATAGCTTCTCTGATAGGGAGAGCTACCATATAGAAATTACCATACAGTGGCGCATGTGCAGTCAGCATGACTAATGCTGTAAACAAGAACCAGGAAACAGGAAGCCAGCGCCATCTTGTAATGGCGAATGCGGCTCCCAACATCTCCCCCTTTCTTTAAAATTATATGCAAGGCCACAATTAACACTGTGAAGTTTCCGATCAGCCCGCTGAATCAACAGTTTGAGCGATCAAGGAGATTACACAGTGAAGGAGACCCCTTGCATCTGAGATCCCGTGCAATGGGAACCTGAGCCCTGGGAGATGCAAAGGTCTGTCCAGAACAGCATCCTGGTGCAATGGGAACCTGTGCCCGTCAGGAGTGCTTGGAGTTCTGACAGCGTCTCAACGGCTTAGCATACTTAACCATACTTGGGGGGATGCTCCCTGCTCAACAGCCAGCATAGCTTGCACAATGGCCACATTTTTAGTATGTTGTTGTCTTTTGAATCTGCAAAGCAACCAAAAACAGAGGAACAGTCCCAAAAACAAGGTCGTTCCAAACATTCCTACACCAACCCATTCTTTAAAGTAGGAAAAGGCGGAGGACATCCAAGAAAACAATCCATTTGTGACAGAAATATCTAAACGAGTGGAATTAATCTGAACTATGGCAAGACGAAGTTTTCTCATCAATTCATCAAATTCTACACTCCAATTAGATAGCAACAGCGAGGATAATTCCTTAGACAAATTTGCTGCTTTTGTAAAATTTTCATATTGAATGGAAGTCACACAAAGTCCAGGTAACTTAACTTCACATCCCAATTGAGCCAATTGCCATAAAATTTCTAATTGCTCCTGAACCAAATCAATGCGCTGATTAACAATCATTAACCCTCCTTTTAATCGACTATTCACAGAGGCTTGAACATCTATTGCTTCACTAACTGAGGCAGACAGATTGTTAAGATGTTGAGCAGTGGCTACCTGTCCCTGTAATGCTAAGGACGACACGGTCAAAGAGGCCCCAACTGCCGCAGTCGCTATAATAGCCACTATAGCTGCAGTAATGCCAAAATCACGTTTTTGTCAAAATAAAGTTAAAGAATTATTAGTCTTTACTGGCATTGGCAAAAACCTGGGCATACGGGCCACAGTAGCAGAGGAAAACTCACTAGCATTCCAGCAAAGGGCAAAAAGGCATCCTGTATCATTACATACAGCAAAAACGAACGGGGGCCAGACACAAACTGGAGTGGGATCCACCCATTTCACATTAGAAATCGGTGACGCTGACACGTCACCTCCGATCTTGGTGCTCATCTGGGTTATCCCCCGTTGATCCCCCCAGGATGGTAACCATAGGCGAGAGATCTGTACAACTACCCCTTGCACCACAAAGTAACCAAGCATCAAAAGGATCAATATCATATTTCCAGGGATCCATCTCTATAAAGTTCCCAAAGCCTTCTAAAGGTGAGAAGGTAAAGTGTCCATTTAATGGGTGAGCTCTGCGACTGACAGCCAGTCCAAGGAAAAATTGAGGAAGAATCTGGGCGCCCACCAATGCAGAAAGGTGCATATTGTGGTTGATGACGATGGCAGCCGCGGCTCATCCCTGAATCGAGGTGTGGCCACCATCCAAAGAGGACAGTGGCATTAGCAGAAATCACCTTGGCAAGCCCTTTTCCAGTAGTAACTTCCTCCCCTAATTTGGCATAGGAAAAGTTTCCTAACTTAATACAAGGATCTTTAGATGACTGGTTCACAGTAAAACATAAGCTACCATTAATAATCCAAGTATCATTGTTTTGAATAGGAGCCACATCCTTGGATATTGGCAAATATGGTAGCCCCAAAGAGTCATTAGTCGTAAAAAATCGTGGAAAAACTTGCGCATCATGCATCACCGGCATCGGCCGAGGGAAGGTCGACAGGATTCCCCAGCGTATCTCTTGACTCGTCGTCTGCGGGCTCATCAGCATTCCTAGCATGGTCAGGATCCAGAGCGGGGCCATCATGCTTCACCATCCGAGTCAATCGTGCTGGTACCCAAATTGGATTTTCTTGACCCTGTGGGAAAACACAAACAGCTCCCCTGGATCTTATTAATATAGGATCCGGTCCTTTCCATTGATTATCAAGTACATCTTTCCATTTTACAAGCTCTTTTGGAGATGTATGAGTGACATGTCTGTCTGCAGCAGACTGTCCATTGGAATCCAATTTTAAGAAATTTAGAGTAAATATAGTGAGGGAAAGAGTTGCTTTCTGTCCCATGTTTATGGCGGGGCAGATTCCCCCTTTTTGTTTTTGTAAATACATTTTGATGGTGCTATGAGCACGTTCTATTATGCCCTGTCCTTGGGGATTGTAGGGCAGGCCTGTTACATGATGGACTTCCATTTTTGTGCAGAATTGCTGAAATGTCTTAGAAGTATAAGCAGGACCATTATCAGTTTTTAATTGTCGTGGCTTTCCCCATGCTGCCCATGCCTCCAAGCAGTGGGTGATAACATGAGCCACTTTTTCTCCAGATAATGGCGTGGCGTGGACGATCCCGGAGCAGGTATCCACAGAGACATGTACATATTTTAATTTACCAAAGGTAGAAACGTGGGTAACATCCATCTGCCAAATATGCAAAGGTTTTAATCCCCTAGGGTTAACACCAAAGGTAGGTGCAGATCTAAATTCCGCACAATTGGCACATTTTAATATAATGTCACGGGCATCTGCTCGTGTTATACCAAATTTTCTTCTGAGTGTATCTGCCGGAACATGATACAACTCATGAAAAGCAACAGCATTTTGCATGGGATTAAGAATAAAATAAAATGCCTTAGTAGCTTTATCAGCCAATTCATTAGCTTTTGTCATAGGTCCAGGCAACAGTGTATGCGCTCTCATATGCTGTATGAAAAAGGGATGCAATCTTGTTCTAATTGATTGCTGAATATCAGCGAAAACTTGTGCAACAGCGCTTTTTGAGGAAATTAATCCTACTGTTTCTAAAATCTGTACTGCTCCTACCACATAATGTGAATCGGAGACAATATTCAAAGGTTGAGGGAAAGCTCGCAAAACTTCAGCCACAATGGCACATTCAACCAATTGTGGGGATGAAAAATTAAAACACCTTTTGAAACACCTGATTATTAACAACATAACTGCCAATGCCTGTTTTGGACCCATCAGTAAAAACATCAATAGCTCCTATTATCGGTTGACTTCTAGTAATTTTTGGAAAAATAATGGCATTAGTAAGAACAAATTGTAACAACGGATGCTTAGGATAATGATTATCAATATGCCCCGAAAAGGTGCAACGAAGAATCGCCCAAACATCCAAGGTGGCACATAACACATTGACTTGATAAACAGTATAAGGCACAATAATAGATTCTGGCTCACAGCCGAAATGAGTTAGAGCTAATTGTAGACCTTTTAAGGCCATTTCTCCTATTTGAGTGGGATAATGGCTCAAAACTTTACCAGGAGAGGTTTGAGGATGGACCCATAATAGCGGTCCCCTTTTGCCATAACACAGCTGTAGGCTGTTGAGGTGAGGAGACAATGCATAGCTGGAATGGGCTAGATGGATCTAGCCGAGTTAGAGAAGCTTCACCCAATTTCTTTTCCACTTTATCCAACACTTGGGCAGCTTCAGCGGTAAGTTGTCTACTAGATGTGATGGCTGGGTCTCCTTCCAGAATGGCAAATAAAGGTTTAAGTTCTGCCGTAGTTAGATCTAAATATGATCTTACCCAATTAATATCACCTAAAAGCTTTTGAAAATCATTAAGTGTTTTAAGAACATCTCTTCTGATAACAATCTTTTGCGGCTTTACCTGCGTCGGATAAATGGTAGAGCCAAGAAAATTTCCAATATCTCCTTCTTGTACCTTCTCAGGAGCTATAAACAAACCCTTATTATTCAACTCTTTAGATAGAACGCCAAAAGCTTGCTGCAGAAGGGCTTGATCAGAATGGCATAACAAAATATCGTCCATATAATGACATATCTTAATGGCGGGAAATTGAGATCTAACTGGCTGAATAGCTTTTGCTACATAAAGTTGACATATAGTAGGACTATTCGCCATGCCCTGCGGCAAAACTTTCCATTGGTATCTCTCATCAGGTTGTTCATGATTAATGCTAGGCAAGGTAAAGGCAAATCTAACTTTATCTTGCTCATGTAAGGGTATAGAGAAAAAGCAATCTTTAATATCCACTATTAAAATTCTCCAGCGAACTGGTAAGGTGGATAACAAAGGCAAACCCCTTTGAATGGGACCCATGACCTGCATTTGTTTATTTATGGCTCGCAGATCATGTAATAATCTCCATTTACCAGATTTTTTCTTAATTACAAAAATAGGGGTATTCCAAGGAGATTGAGAGGTTTCTATATGTCCCTGATTTAATTGTTCCTGGACTAATTGATTGGCGGCTTCCAGTTTTTCAGAGGTAAGGGGCCACTGAAGAACCCATACCGGGTCCTCTGTTTTCCAAGGAATGGGGATTGCCTCCCCAGCGGCCCCTAGGAAAAACCCAGTCCTGTTCTGTCTTGCTTCCCATTAGAGGGCAGGGGACTTGTACGTCCCTGCAAGTGTTTTCCAAGGCCTCGACCAGGGACGCAGCCCATATTTTTCATTATCTGCTGGCTCTGAGGTGAATAGTCATTTGTGAGCACAAAATCTAGTTGTTGTAATACATCTCTTCCCCATAGATTTATAGAGGGTTAGCACATATGGGGTAATAGTTCCTCTTTTCCCTTCCTCATTTTGCCAATGTAATTCTTTTGCGCTCTTGGCTGGAGCCTCTTCAGCGTCCTCGAATATCCTTCCTGCTGCTTCCATCATTCTAGCCACAAAATCTGAAAATGGTTCAGTTGTTCCTTGAATAATCTTTGTAAGATTTCCTGTCACTTGCCCTTTATTAGGTAGACTCTTCCATGCTCTGATGGCAGCCTTATTTATTTGTTCATAAACCTCTAGTAGGTAGGCTGTCTGATTTACAGCTCATTGACCTTGACCTGTGAGCATATCAAAGCTCCATTGAGGTCGTTGACCGGCTATATTCATCTTTGCCTGGGCCGCACACAATTCCTGATAAATGGACTTCCAATCTAAATAATGACCCATAGATAAGCATGCTTTAACTGTATTGTTCCAATCATCTGGGGTCATTGCATTCAAGGTCAGCCTTTCAATAAGGGCTGTGGTAAAGGAAGCGCTAACTCCGTATGTTTGTATTGCTTCCACTAAGGCCTTCAATTGTTTCAGATCCAATGGTGTATGTTGTCTCTGATTCTGGGCATCTTCCCACACAGGGAACGCTGCCCTTATTCTCCTTGTCTCCTTATCTGATATCATAGAATTTCTTCCTTTTTTGGCCATTTTTTGCTGCTGTACAACATCATAGGGCGGTGCCGTTGGCTCATAGCCTGGAGCATAAGGTGGGGCACGCCCATATCTCCCAGCCTCATAATTTTTAGCTTCCTCATCTAATTCTGCCTGCTCGGCAGGGTTCAGCTCTGGATCCCCTTCTGACCCAGATAGGTCAGACTTATCCTCCTCTCCGGGGGACGTCTCCCCCTCGGAGGAAGAATCTATAGTATAATGTTTAAACTCAGTGAGGAGAGGGTACAATTTTGGATCCTCACACTCACAATCCTTACATGCTCCTCCTTTTGGAGCAGGCACAAGCTTTAAATCTTTAGCTCGTCGGTTAAGTTCCTTTTCCTTTTCGGCGAGCTGTTTTGCTTTCTTTCCTAGCTTTGCTAGTTTACTGTGCACATTTTCATTCTTATTTGACTTCTTTCTGGAGAACCTTTTCTTTTGTTCTCCCTTTCCCTTTTCAGCTTCTGATAGACTATCCTGATGGTCCGAAAGCACTCTCTGTCCCTCTTTGACCTGTTCCTTACATCTCTCATCTTCAATACAAGACTTTAACAATTTATATAATGGCCATACACCAGTCCTTAAAGTTCCTTGTTCCTTCTCCCGCATAAGATCTCCTCCTAACTTATCCCATGTTCCTTTGGAGAGGGTCCCAGAGACCACAAACCAGGGAGCAACACGGTCAACTTCCTTAAGGAAGTTCTGCAAAACTCTATCTGGAATCTTTAGCTCCTTCTGCTTTAGCAGCGCCCGCGCTGCATCTGCAATAGGCTTGGTCGGCTGGTTCCCCATAACTCCTTTATCTACAGGGGAGGGTGTGACGGCTCAGATATTTACCTGAGACTTAAGGCCACTTATGCTAGGTCACAAAAGGGTGAGCGGCGAGTGTTCTCCCGTTTATGACAATTAAAACACAGACAGCACAATAAAACGAAAAACGAAACAAACAACAAGAAACGGGATCACCCAGACCACAGGGGTCATACCTTGCTGAAAAAGTGCTGCAACTTCTCGCTCCGCTGGCTTGAATCTTCCTTCGACGAGCAGTCGAGGGTCCTTCGAGTAGTTCCTCCGCCCAGGGTCGGCCGTTCCCGGGTTTCGGCACCACTTGTCGCGCGCATCCTTTGCCGATAAGGAAGACGCGGCAACCGAAGATGTGTCCAGCAGAATCTTTATTGTAGAGCTCTTTACATGCTGATGGAGAAGGACCCCAAGCCCCGAATACGCACGGCTTAAATAGCCTGCAGGGCGACGTATTCGTCTGTAATTGGTGCTCCGCAAAACGCCCGAATGATATAGCTTCTCTGATAGGGAGAGCTACCATATAGAAATTACCATACAGTGGCGCATGTGCAGTCAGCATGACTAATGCTGTAAACAAGAACCAGGAAACAGGAAGCCAGCGCCATCTTGTAATGGCGAATGCGGCTCCCAACAGGACTGTAACATAAAGGGAAGAAGGTGTGCTTGGGCTTACAGTTAGAGGTTGCAGTATTTTTGGTGAACCACATTACTTTCAGTCCTGTGTAAGGGAAAGAGTGGGCAGCAGCTGGGACTGTGCAACAAAGAGTATCTGTTCAGCTGTGGCTGGGGAAATGAAAGAGAGCTGAGGAAAATGATCTGGCTTCACCCCAAGACCTTCAACATATACCCGTATAGTTTGAAACTCTCACTTGTCCTTGCTTCTTGAAAGGTTCTATGCATTCCAATATTACAAGTCAGGGATGAAGCATTCAAGACAAGGTCCTATAGCAAATCCATCATAATTACATCTCAGGTCACAAATGCTAGTGTGAGCTTTAACTACAATGTATTAAATTAGTTATTTTTCCCTCAAATTCATTAAATCAGAAAATTTATCATCCCATCAATTTTGAAATAGATTGGGAGCTTGATAGGAACTATAGAATGTGGATGGAGGCGAAGTTATTTGACTTTGTGGGAAACCATGTGTTTCTATTCACTTCTCTGGTTGCTTCCATTTTCTCCATTAGAGGTCAATTTGTCAAGTGTCTGCTGCCATTCAACTTTAGTGTAAGACAGGGGACAAGTTATAGACGCCAACCTCAGCTGCAGCCTTTAGCAGAGCTAACCCAGGCATTTCTCAGATACAGGAGTAATAAATCAATTCCCTATAAATGTTTCTAGAAACAAATTAAAAATCAATGAATAATATCAACCAGCATATCACAGAAAGTAAAATATAAATAACTGCTAAAAATTATTTAATTTTGTTAAGGCTATAAAAAAACAATTAAAGAAATTATAAGTAAATATGAAATGAAGTAGAATTATTCTCTTGCAAGATTATTTGGTCAGATATAGTGCCAATGAGGATACACATTATATATTATATAAGGTGATTTAAAATACTAAATATCACAACAATTTGATAATGTAAATTGCAGAATCTACAAGCAAAAAATATGTAAACCATAGGTAGCCTTAGAGTTCCCACTTCTTTCTTTAAATTTTTGAGCCTCTTGAATTGCTTTACAATTTACTGGTACTTTTTCCTCTGACCATAATGCAATTGTCTAACTTTCTGATGAGAAAGATGCAGGGTTTTAAAGGAGCTTAAGTGTGTCTAATACTCATTGATTCTAAATATGAGTCATTGGCCATATTCCAAAACAATTATGCTAATACTGCTTTGTTTCCTAATTTTTACCTGGTTCCAAATTAAAAGGGACCTAGAATTTTTGCTACCCACCCATATTTACATAAATGGCATCTCTCTGAGTGTGTTACAACAAAATATTCCCAATTTAATCTAAGAAGTCAGACAGTGATCATTTCATGACAAAATATAATTGCTAAATGCAAGTCCAACCAAGATAAAAGGCAGATATTGGATGTTAAGAAGCTGGTACACGGAAGCAACCTTGAAATAAAATATAGTAGTAGCCAATAACTGGCGTTCTACAGAGTAGTTTCTGTCACACAGTTCTGTGCCCTTCAGTACATTAACACAGAGATCATTATACCATGCCCAATAGGCAGTATTATTACTCCAGATACTTCACATATAATGGCATCCTTATATTACCTGCTCAAGATTACCTGCCTAATTAGTGGGAAAGGATATGTGGAGGCCAGAAATGCTGACCTTGATATAATGTGGACCATTTTTCTGTCTTTCCTGTGTTAGAAAATACAGGCTTTGTTTCTCCTGTTTCCTTACCAGACTGAGTTCACACAGGTTCTGAAAACTTCTATGACATACTTTGAATCCTTCAAAACAACTAGTTTTTGCCTCCTAAAGGTACTTTATTATATCATAGTATGATATTTTCTAATGTAACACATGTAAAAATACAGTGTATATTATATTTATGTCTGTAGCACTACATATGCACTTATTTAATTATGTGATCATAAATTACGTATTTTACCTAAGTGTTATATTTATTCTTGATAGATCATGTCCTGTTTATTGGATAGGTTTATATACATGATTAGGGAGCCTAGAAGCCAAAGTAAGCTGTCTTTAAGACTTTATTTTTATTTATATTTTTTTCATAAACTATCATAAATGAGTACATTTTTATAGAACTTCTCCCCTCTTTCATCCCCTCCAATTTATCCTGTGCATCCCACTCACTCTCACATTCATGATTTCTTCTTCAATGATCATAGAATGAATCTTAGTTTAAAGCACTCATGTTTATACAGGAGGAATAATGCACAACTCTATTGTAGCAATAGTCTTGAGAACTAAACATATATTCTTGTCCTTTACTAAACAGTATCACATAAAACTGACTCATTCCATTAAGAATGTAAGACTTAAATAAAAAGAATATATGACTTGAGAACAAAGTATGATAGCTTACTATAAAAGATTGGTTTCTGACCAAACTTGTCCCAGACTCTAGTCTCTTTGTGAAAAACTTTATGAATTTTACTCTTTTCCACTCAGATCCTCACTGTGTGAGGCCTTTGAAAAATCACCCAGTGTAAGCCAAAATACTGTGAATATATTTTTTTATACAATCCCCAAGACTACATTAGCTTGATATTATGCTACCCTAAGATGACACCAATAACTTAGCATCAATTGAAAAATGTCTCTAATGACGTAGGTCACTACTGAAATGCATGAATCTAGAGTCAGACTTTCTGAGGTGGATTCCTAAATTCACATCTCCAGAAGAAATTATTTCAGCATATTTTTGTCATAACTGTGAAGTACAGATAATAATGTAACTTATTTAGAGAACTCATCTGTGCAGATTTTTGAATTCCATGAGTCTTGATTTAAACCCTGCCTTAGACTGTTTATGATATCGTGGAAAGCTGAAGGCTAGATTATTTATAAAACAGAAGTGGGTTCGTCATGGTTCTGAGGTTGAGAAGACTAATGTAAAGGAGACAGGACTGGGTCTTACTGCAGCTGTTAACTGCCTATTGAAGATGCCCTGAAGCTACTTGCTTCCAAGGCTGGAGTGATATAGCCTCACATAGTAAAATGAAAGGGAATAAATCTACTTTCTCATGATCTTTAACAGAACCCTAACCCCAGTCACCTCCAAAGTCACTATGCGGATTACTAGAAAACTCTATCTCTTAACGGGAGGCAGATAAGGCACAAGAATTTAGGACATAGAGTCCCATTGTGGAATTTATATATTTAGAGAACATAAAATAAATTTAATTCATCTTTGCCTCTGAATTAGAAGGATAAAGCAGAAGGGCAGCTATTAGCAAATAAGAAAGAGCACCCTCCACAGACACTACATCTGCAGGCATATTGGTCTAATGCTCGATACTCTCCTGAGATATAGGAAAGGAGAGGTTGTTCTTCAAAACTCTGATTCATTTGTGGAAATTTGTTATAGAGTGAGCACACTAGTACTTTGTGAGAAGAAACGTAGTTAATTTGTTTAAGCCCTATTATGTCAGAATAAGATTGCAGAGTAGCATACTTTGAGCATTTTTATAAATACCTGCATGGTGGTTGGTGGTGACTCTTTACCTTAAAGAGGACAACAGACTCTTCTTTTTTTTTTGAGTAAAATAGCTATTTATTCAGCCTCTTTTTCATGCCAAAATGTTCTGTGCATATTCCAGTATAATTAGCACACCTTCTGAAACAGGTGAAATTATGCATCATTATATTTAGTATTTCATGATTATATAAAAGTATAAAATGAAAATGACTTATCAATTTATTTTATCATCCCTAATTACTCAGAGGTATGAGGCACAAAATCTCAGTAACACATGACACAGCAGGAGTAGTATGTAGTTCTCACCTAAGTTAACATCATAATCTGTTATTAACATACAAAGACAACACAATTTTAAAACATTCTGTTTACTAAGATTCTCCCATAGCGTTAGGTAACAAGGTACAGTATACCATGCCTGCCACTCAACTTGTTTGTGGTAAGTCTCAGGTTTAGTATGAAGCTGTTAAAAACAAAAATCAAAAGTCCCCCTTTTTACGTGCTTAATGTCCTGTAAGTGTGCCATTTATACAGCAATGAGCTGAAGACAACAAGAGTAAGGAGTTAAAGATAAATGTTTCATCCTAAATAAAATCTATACAAAACATAAAGTGGCTATCACTGGCTACATAAAAATCCTCTTACTGGTTAAAACCGGTATAAAACATACACTTCAGAATTTGATACCAGTGTCTACCAAACAATTCTTCTCCAAAGCCAAAGTGTAGGCAAAATTAATTCAAATGATGTAACACAACCTAAACCTAAAAATCATTCATTTCTTATTACTGAAGTAGAGGTAAATTCCAGAGTTTTGGGGGCATTTTCATTCTGCAAAGGACTGGGTATCTCTGGTTCATACAAAGCAGCATACAACAGAGTCTACAGAAGTCATTAACCTCAGTCAAGGGCACAACTGATGGTACCCAGCTCTGACCACTCAGGAAACATGGCTACTATGTCCACAGAAGTAGTATGAGATCAAAGGTATGCTGTTCTTGTAGCTAAAGAGATAGCAAACCACCCCCTCTTCAAAAGTTCCTTCCCCAAGTAAATGAAAATATACAGGAGGAAAAATTAAAATACACTCATCTACAGAGTAAGGATTTTGAAATTTTAATATAATCCCTACTTTGAAATTTTTTGCTAGACTCAGTTCATTATTTCTGGTTACATCTTAAAGATGGATCCAGATTCAGTTTCTGATGATTTAGCCTACGGACTTCTAGTAAAAAATATTAGCTTTATTTCAAATATCTTAACCACTAGTATGACTGCAAAGTACTATCTCCCATAGTCACCAAGAACTGGAAGCGGAAAAGGTGTTCAAGCAGCAGGCAAAAATCATGGCCCTTCACACAACAGTATCCAAGTGGCTGGTGACTAGTCCAGGGCAAGTCTAAATACAAGAGAATTCATGCGCGGTACTCCATATCATATGTCATAACCTTCACAGCTGAGAGCTCCTTCAACATTGCACTCTGTAAGGGACCCTGATCTTTCAGATACTACGGTGAGTCCGAACTTGAACAAGCAGCCTTCTTTTTCTTCTTCTTGCTGTGCTTCTTATACTTCCCTCTCTTCTTGGCTTTGTCTGTTCTCTCGTGCTCTTCTCCACTTTTCTTCCGCTTTGCCTGCACCTCTTCATAATCTGATTCTGATGCCTACTCAGAGTACAGCACTCTATCATCATACAGCTTTCTTTTTTTTTTTTTTGTTTTGTTTTTTTGTTTTGTTTTTTTGTTTTGTTTTGTTTTGTTTTTTTTTTTTTTTTTTTTTTTTTTTTTTTTTTTGCTGAGTCCTTTGGTGTCCTTTTCTTTCTCAGTCAAATCCTTTGACTTCTTTTTCTTTTTTGAACTGTCCTTGCTACCCGAGTTGGAGTCCCGACACTGAGCTCTCAGGAGACTTACAACAATGACACTTATTTTTCTTCTTTTTTGTTTGTCTTTTATCCTCATCTTCAGATTCCAAAGAACTGCTGGAAGAATCAGAGTTCGACTAAAAAGATGAATACCTACCAGATTTCTTCTTTTCTCTTTCTCTGTCTTTTTTTTTTTTTTTTTTTTTTTTTGAATGAGCTCTCAGTTCCACTTAATAACTCCTCTCTGTGTTTTTCTAGTTCTTTTTACCAAATCTCATTCATGTTTTTTTTTTTTTCTTCAAATTCAGCCAATGATTTGGAACCCTTCTTTTACTTTCCTAGTTGCTCCTTACTACCTCCAGGTAGGCCTTGGTCGGTTCAGATAGTCCTGTATTGTTGGCCCTAACGAGTGAATTGATCCCCTCAATCGATAGATCCTTCACTATTGGATTCATGCAGGCCACCCGATTGTCTGGCTTCCCCATGGCAGCCTGCTGAAGGCGCAGGAAGCTGCCAGATGAGAAGCCGAAGGGGGCCCCGCCGCAAATCCTCCCACCGCCTACCAACAGACTCTTCCATCCAAGTCCTGAATAGTGAGTCAAAGATATGATTGGAGGGTCCTTACATAATTTGGGGGACCTATACTCTAATACATTATTGCTCCAAAGTACTACCCTATCAGAGATGACTCAGATCACTGTTGAAGTCTAAATCATAGGCAATCTCCTACCTCCCCAGTACTATATATATCACCTGCTAAGAGCACACATGATGGGGAAGTTTGACATGCTGATGGCAAGGGTTGTAATATCAGGCAATGGTCTAATAGCCCTGGATTTATGGGAGTCTTCTATGGTTAAATCAGATGCTCTGATTTTGAGAATGCAACATATAAGTGACAGAATAACCTTGCTTTGATGAAGAAATAAATTAAGTATACCAAATGCACAATATGTACTAATATAAGTAATAGTTACAGTGAACTGCAAAACAACAAAAACAAAAATCATGTATAAGTGAAAAATGGCAGCCCTACATCTTACATAAAAACCTTGCAAAAATGTTTATTTTTGTTGACCTTGTGTCTTTTGATGTAGCTTGGGTTGGGCTTGAGCTTATATACCTCCTTCCCTCAGAGATTTGAGATTGTATGTACGTTCCTTGGAATTCTTACAGAAGCAAAAGATAATACTTTTTCTAGGAAAAAATAATGTAGCAGACAGATGAAAGTAATTATAGAGACTACAGATTCACATGATTCACATGTTAATTGCATGTATCTTTTTATAAAGGACAATTTCTTAGTATCCTCACCATTGGAATTGAATGAAATTTTGTATCATATGGCACTTTAAACAAATATCTAAAATACATTTTATCCAACTCTCAACAAATTTTACAAATGGAGATTTAGAGAGATTTCTTAGAGTTTAAAATAACATGCTGCTCCAGAAGATGATCCAGGTCATTTCCTACAAGAATGTCAGGTCAGAACATTCTCTAATTCTAGTTCTGGCGATCTGATACCTTACTCTGGCCTGGGACACCAGGTATGTTTGTGATCCATGAGCACACATGCAGAAGTAACACATACACATACAAATAAATATGAATAAATCAGATTTAAAAAGGAATTTGAAATTTAATATGCAAAGCATATTCAAATCTTGCTGCTTATAGAGTTTTTGAATGCACACTTTGAGAAGAAGATCCTACAGCTGTTTTTATTGAAGCACTAAGTAACTTAATCACAATGTGAAAATGTCAAGAAGGTTTAGATTTGCAAAACATCTTTCTGCCTGTTGGTTACATTGCATGTTGCCTCATTTAAATTTTGGCAAGTAGATCCATATTGATGGAATGAATATATTTCTAGAAACCATAAGGTATTTTATTTTCAATTGGGAGGCAATAATTTTCTCAACAAAACTAAGGTGCATATATTTTCTGATTTTCACAAAGTACTAGGAGAAAGGAAATCCAACCCATGGCCAAAGGATTAAAGGTTAACTCACTTTATCATCTCTGTATATCTCAGAAATGTTATCTTATACCCTTTTATGGATGAGATATTCTATAGAAATTAATGGATTTCTGGACTTTTGGAGGGGGTGCTGTACTGTGTATGCAATTGAAAGACTCATGTGCAGTAGGTAAATGGAATTCCCACCAAGATATGCATCAGGCCCAACCCTTTGCTCTTTAGAGAAATGTAGCCTATTGGCTTCAATTTTACATTTCTTCTCATTCATTACTTTATTTGAAATCATAGAACATGCGGTTCTGAGGAAACTCATTTACAAAGGCAATCATGCTGTGGAACTAGATTACTGACTAGGAAACATTTTATATTATATTTTACATTTAATTTAGCTAAAAGCTAGGTCAACTATGTCATTGTTCCTATGTATTTCAGTCTTCTTCATCTCTTGTTCTCTCTTGTTCTTTTCCACTCTCTCTTACTCTTGCACTAACATTGAATTCAGAACCTTGAGTATGCTACATACAGTTTGCCCTGTTATACATCTCAAATAGGTTTCTCATCTTTATATAAACATTTTTCTTCATGATTCCCCTTCTAAAATTATATATACTTCAGTTTGTGTGTGGCTTGATAATCTTTAATCCAAAGCTAGAAATCCCAAGTATTTGAAATCCTGAACATGTTTAAGCACTGATACACTGTCACAAATAGAAAATTTTACTCTATTAAAATTTTTATCCATAGATTTATAGAAAAATGTAACTCAAAATTACCTTCAGTCTATTTGCAAATAGTACACAGGAATCACAAACAAATTGACATCTCAATTTATATATGCCAATATATAAAGTGTTGCAAGTCAAAATATTTATAGTCCCACATATTTTAGTGAAAGATGTCCAACCTGTTTTCTACTACATTCTGAGAATGTGAACTTGTAAGACATAACTTCTGTCCTCAGATGAATTATTACTTAGTTGTGCTGACAAATATTTCTTAGTTATAATTACATATCATAAAAGATCTTTCCATAAATATTAAAATATGGAATTTCTAAGAAGGAAAGTGTCTGTAGTCAGGTAAAGTTTCAAGTGGAACATTCAATTCACATGATTATGAATGTTGGATATTATGACTAGAATAGTAATGTTAAAAAACAAACAAAAAAACTCTGTAGTCAGGGGAAAACAGAAGCAAATGCATGCAGTTAGTAATAATAAGGGGTATGGGAAGATCTAAATGCAAACAACAGTGTAGAAAGATGGTGTTAAAAATGAGAGTTGGGGAAAATAGAGCTGGAACTATGGAGGTATTTTTTATTTGCCAACTAGTTCCAATGTAGAGACAACTGGATCATGGGAAACCATTTGGTGTTTGGTGTTTTCTACTAACAAATACATCAGATAATACAGATGAATAAAAATCAGATCAAGTGAGGAAAAATTGTAGGGAACCTGAGAAACATGGATCATGTACTACAGATCAGAATTAGTAGAACATCTGGAATATCAGTACAAACACAGTACAATATATGTGGGTTTCAGACACTTTCAAAAGTTCAACAGAATTAAAGAAAGAAAAGTGTTATGTTCTCAGCTTCACAACATCAATATCAACAATTAGCATTTGTGATATAAATCCTAAAATTTTAAAATAAATATCATGGTATCTTTCTCAAATAGTCTGTAAATATTATTTCATTATGTCAAATATTAGCTAGACAAAATTTATGTAATATAGTATCAGTTGTTAACATTATTTGAAATGTAGGTAGATTGTCATTTTACAAATATTGTGATAAATATCTGTGCTCATGTGTTTATGTACAGTTTGATTTCTGTAAACATATTACTAGAGGTCAGCTGTTTGGCTCAAAGACAACAGATGGCTTAAAAGCCTTTAACAAGGGTGTTCAGCATAATATTTTTTTCAGAAAGCAATTTACCTTCTTCCAGGAGCCTTTCCCTGTAGACTTTAAAACACATAATGTTTTGCTTTGTTTTCTGACAAATATTCCTCACTGTTTCATTTGCATCCCTTTGATTACTTGCTTGGGTGTCTTCCCATGCTTCCTTTACCTTGTCTATTCTGTAAGGTTTTCTTTTGGAATGATTATAGCTTTATGTTTGATTTTAAAATACTCCAGGGCCTTTCTGTGCAGGCAAAATACAAATTAACCATTGAAATTAGTTGTCTACCATAGAAAGCTATAATGGATACTTTGAAAATCTAACTGTATGAAGAAAAGGAACAAAAGGATTAGTCAGTTCAAAAGAGAAATCTGTGCAAATGTTTGATGGACAAGTCACAGCTATGCAGACTTCTACAAGGCACATCATAATGAGATTAAAATGTGGAAACCTGGTCATTGCCAAAGTTCTAACTCAAAAAATCCAAACCAAGGAACTTTGTAAGAAGTCAGAGAAATACCTTTAAATTTAGAATTGTATATGAGAATAAATAACACAATGCAAGGCAACAATAACCATGTAAACTAGAAGAAAACAGCCTACTAATTTCAACTCAGATAAAAGAAAGCTATTGAAAGAAAATTTGTACAATAGTGCATATCCATAAGAGCATGAATTCTGCAAAATGTAGCCACCAGTTTCCACAGAAGCTGGGTGGCTTCCTAAAAAATCTGTGTGCTTTCTTAAAATGTAATTAAGCCAACACAGTAAAACATAACATAGAGACTTGAACAAAACTCATCATAATGAAATAAATAAATACATACAGAAACAAGCATACATTTCCAGAACCCATTTTACTTTGTGTTAGATCATGATAAGTTGATTGGCCTTTAAACAATCACAGGAATGGAATTACAGAGAATGCTTTGTTATGTTAATTTGACAGTATGTGTCTGGTTACATTTTACTTTAAATGACAAATTTTTTGAAATTACATGTGTGTTTCCATATATGTCATTAATATGGAAATTTAGCATTCTTTACATTCCCACAACATACTATATAGTATTGGTGTATCACAAGCTACTCATTAATCTATGGATATGGTATTTTTAATTTGAGGCTATAATGAATGAAGTTACTAGGTACATCCATATATACATCATTTTGTTGATGAATGGTTTTATTTGTACTATAGTATTTACCCTATGAATTGAGTGGCTGGGTTTTACCCTGGGAATGGGTTTACTGCTTTTTTAAAAAGGTCAATTTTATATGATGTTGCTTCACAAGAACTGAGTGAAGGATTGAGAGTTGTTATCACTTACTGACACCAGATGTGCCTGACATGTTTTAGCCTAATCAGTCCAGTATTTTGTAGTGGTTTCAGGCTATAGCTTCCTGACAATTTTGTTAAAAATTATTTTATTTCTCTTGTGATTGTTTCTGTATTTTCTTTGTCAATTTTTTTCCAGAGGATTCCTGACACTTCTATTTTTTGAATTAATTATTTTTTCTCATTATTCTTTATGCCATACAAATGCAAGCTTTTTGCCCAATATATACATTAAAAGTATCTTCTCCTAGTTTGTGACCTCTCTTTTCATTTATATAATGGAATTTGTAAAGCAGAAATAAAGACACTTTCATAGTATCCTTTGTATCATTCATTTTACTTTACTTTCCACAAAATTGAATACAATTTTATTTATGTGACATCTTAAACTTTACATACAGACATATAACCAGGTTAGGATTAACTTTAAGGCAATGTGAGATAAAAGTTCATGAGTTTGGTATTTTCTTGCTGGCATGCATGCACATTTGTTTTGAAGTGAAACAAGGCCTATTGTTGTCAAGGTTAGTCTCAAATTTTATATGTAGCTTTGTATCGAAGGATGACCTTGAATTATTTCATCTTCCTTTGCAGCTTCGGTGCCCTACAAGTAAGTTTTATGCCTAGCTGTTTTATTTATTTATTTATTTATTTATTGATTGATTGATTGATTGATTGATTGATTTGTATTTTGAGACTGGGTTTCTCTGTGTATCTTTAGAGACTGTCCTTGAACTACCTCTGTAGACCAGACTAGCTTCAAACCCAGAGATATTCCTGCCCCGGCTAGAAATAATGGCATATGCCACACCAAGTCTAACCAGCTCTCATGCCTAATTATTAATTCACTATAGTGTACCTCTTCAGGAGTTAGGATAAATATACAAGAGTTGAGTGACTAAGAAGGGACGTGGACTTGAGATGAGTTGGAGAAGAGAGGGTCTATGTCACCCAAACACATTGTAAAATAATTTTAAATAAAAAGAAGTCTACTTCGTATGGCATGCACTTGATGGCCATGTTAAAAGCTAAGCAAATAAAGAAAACTGAACTATACAAAAGAATCTAAGTGGCTAAGAAAATTTTCATTTATAGTACTTCATTAATGTGTTTGCATAAAGAAATTCAGAAAAAAACAAAATAATGTATGAGAAAAAAAAGAGAACCTCTCCAGCTGTGAAGGACAAAGACTCTGAGTCATCTATATATTAAATTTGAATATCAACTGCAGACAATTGCTACTAGGTGTTCAAGATCCAGGCACACAACTAGGGACAATTTGAGGAGGGGAAAAGTTCTCCTGAGATGTACTAAATATACAGGTGAATTAGTGAAGCAGTTAAGAGCCCAAGAACAGAGGCTTGGTGCTGGAAGCTTGGCCATCATTATGTCTTCCTGGTTCATACACAGTGGGTTTGCTGAAAATGAGGATTTTCAGAGTAGTAACTTTTAAGGACAAAAGTCACTGTTCAAAGCTGATGAGAAAATACAAATGTTTCCAAAGGACACACTAGAGTTGCTATTTTGTTTTATTTTTGAGCAGATAAATAATTACCATCTCATTGAGAAAATACAGTTGAATGCTAATTAGTGACTTTAAGGCTACAGTACCCTATCTGTATTTGGGTTGCCACTCCTGATTTGAATGGGTAGACTGAGAACAAAAGGGAAGTTGATAGTGAAGCTAAGTCCAGTGCTTCATTTCACCTCTGGTATAACAATGGACTGAATGCACGTTAACAGGGAAAGACATCCCACATATGAAAGAACAATAATGAAGAGGAAGGAGAATGGAACAAGCTGGAGGTACACAAAACACAGGACTTTGACATAAATATTCCTTTGAGCAGAATAAAGCCTGAACTGCTTAACATAGATAAATATATATTTATTTTAATTTAATGATTTCATCAAATATCTACTAATAATAAGATTATATTTTTGTATGTATACTTTCAGAATGTTTGAGTTTACCAAAGAAAATGCATGCTCTAAAATTTTACAGACAAAAGAAATATGATCTATCAAATTAAAAGACAGAGGAGCAAGAATATTTTCATGCATACTGACAAGTAAGGGATAACAACTAAATTTGAAAAAGTAGAAAGAAAAGGATGGCAAAGCATGCTGAAATTTTTGAACTGGAGTATTTCTGGTGTTTCAGTCTAGAAAAGTAAACCATGGGCAATGGTTGTGGGTAATAAATATCAGTCCCGCACAGGCTGGCTGATTGACTCTTCACTGTAGAGCAACACTCTACACAATATAGCTTGTGTGCCTAATACTGGAGGTTCTGGATGTTAGTCAAGATCAATCCCAAATGTGTTACAGCTGTGTTGTTGGAACAGGACTAAGACAGGTGGAAAATGTACCATGTTTCCTGTTCATGTCAAGCCATTTTTAAGGAGAATGCTATGAAGAAGAGAAAGTTTAAGATGCAAAGAAGTGCAAGGTGTGGATAGGGCCTTCTGCAATTTGAAAGTAGAAGATCAAAAGAAAGTGCACAAAATGTAGATTGATTTTGAGCTTGGCAAAATGGTTTGAGGAAATAACACTTTAATGCATTGCAATGGTAGAAAATGTAGAAAAACATGAGAAGAGAAAGCTTGTGACTTGTTGCCTTCACAAAAACTGGATTAGGTAAGAAGGTTCAGCTTGAAGCAATGCAGGACATGTGCAGGGAGGACTAGGAGATACTGGAATGCTGAATGTGGTAACTCGTTACTTTTGACAGAATTACTACATTGGAAAACAATGACAAAGTATAGCTACAACTACAATAGAAATGACAATTCAAAGAATGAAGAAAGATATGTTATTTCTTATTTGAGAATAAGTAGTCTTAGTAATCCTATGTGCTGAAAAAAGAGGGCAAGACAATCCATATACAGATAAATAAAACAGAGCAAAATAATTTAAGAAGTAAAAGAAATAAACTTTTGTATACAGCTATTTAATTTTTAGTAACTGATGTTCAATTTTGGTAGAAAGTTTATCTTGTTGGTCTGTCTCTTGGGAGGCGGACTGTAAATATGTATAATATGTAAATAATTTTTAATATACTTGAAGGATTTAAGCTGTTGGATAATAAATATGAATGTTCTCTACAGTGAATTTCATTAACAGACACAGGAAACGTTGAAAGGAATACTCAAAGAGCATTTTTAATTCTTGTCTCATATCTATTTATATGTATTTAATTTCCCACATAGGGTTGCTAGTGAAACATAAGCCCTTCCTTATTGAATTTGTTTTCTTTCAACTTATCTTCTTTTACAGCTTTACCTCTCAGGATCCTGTCCAAGAGTTCCATGTATCTGCCTCTCTCTGTTTATGCTTATTGCTTGTGTCATCTGTTTTAGGCCCAAAGACTCTAAAAGGCAGGAAGCCTATCCATCTACCTTGGCTGCTCCGGAAAAGAAGATGTGATATGATAATGGCTGTCAGAGATTAATTCACTAGACCACAGCTGAAATGGTTCCATCTTAGAAAATAAATTCAATTCTGATATAGTTTTATTTTCTAGTAAAATTTATCATGAAATTGGGCATCTTCTAAAATATAATTTCCTTTTGGACACCAGGGAAATCTTGCTTACACATACATACTTTTCGTTAAAAATGTCACATATCATTAAATAATGTAAAGAATCACCGATGACTCACAATTACACCCAAAATGTAAATCCAAATTCTAAACATTAAAAGTCTCATCAAGTGTCATCATGTTTGCCACAGAAATCTGTTTCAGTTTCACTTTGATTTAAGTGTGCCAAAATATGAATCTAAATTGTTCTTTAGGCTGTCACACATGATCATTTTTAATATTATTACCTGTTTGCTCCCATTAGCAGGGTGCTGGTAGTCATCTAAGTAACAACCACATTTGTTACCTGAAAGGATAAGAACCTGAAGATCCAGGAAAGACAGAAGACTGAGCTTCAAGGAAAATAAAAGTAACCATTTATTTCCTCAGGATAGAGGGGGTCTAAGGTTGGACGTCTGGTAAATAGACGCTACTTAGATATTTTGTAGGAAACAAGGAGTCCACCAGATATTCTTCATATAAGTGGTATAGATTTGTTCCATGAGACTTATCACCTATTGGTTAATATATTGGGAATAGAGATTGACAAAAAATAAAACAAAGCAAACAAAATCAGAAAATATTTAGTCTTCAAATTTGATAAGACCATAGGTGATTCGCAATGAGTACCTATGACTAAATAGTATAAAGCCAATATAATACCTCTGCATAATATAAGACAATCTCTAGCTAGCCATTGAGTGGCAAACTTAGATGCCTGTGCCCACAATCAATTTGTGGATACAAAGTGGAGACAGCCTGAAAAAAATGCAGCTGAGTGGTGGTGGCACATCTTTAATCCCAGCACTTGGGAGGCAGAGGCAAAGACAGTGGATCTCCATGAGTTCAACACCAACCTGGTCTAGAAGAGCTAGTTCCAGGATAGGCTCCAAAGCCACAAATAAACCCTGTCTCAAAAAAGAATACAAAAAGAAAATCTTAATACACAGTTTTTCTTTTAGGAGATGTTAAAAAGAAGCCCTGTGAATTTAGGTGGGCCCATATTCTTCCAACAACTCCTGCAAAGGAATATCCCTGGGGAAATTGGATCCACCCTCCTGAAAGAAATTAGTGTTTACTCTTGTTTGAGGGTCACATTCTTCTTTGAGTTTGAGGAGGCAGATGAATGGCAACTCTAGAAGAATCCTGGAAACAATTTTTCCCATCTCTATAAGATGGAGGACAGAAAGAGAAACTAGAGAGAAGTCTTGGTAGAGGGTTGTCCTTTCCTTGTCTGAATCCAGACAGGCATCTCTATGTTTTCAATAAGAAACAATTAGTGCATTTTTGTCTTTCCAGAAGAAAGGGATGATAAACTATTGGGATTTCCTCTTTTACAAAGACTCATTTCCATTCCATCTCCCAGGTTCCAGTTTTAGTCTTCCTTAGGGTGCCATTTCATCTTGTTCTGATCACAGCGACTCAGGCCTGTGTCTCCTATATTTCCAGATGTTTGATGTTGCCAATTTTCAAAACAGGTGATTCACTGTTTTAAAAAAAGTGTTTTTCTGTTTTAAAAAGAAAGCTACTTTCTTTTTTTAAAAAAAAAAAAATGTCTTCTCTCATGAACTTCACCCTGACTGCAGTTTCCCCTCTATCAAGGCCTGATGGACTCTGCCAACCCCATTCTGTACCCAGATCTACTCCTCCTCTGTTTCCCTTCAGAAAAGAGGGGGTATCTTAGGGGTATCAACTGAACACAGTATAACCAGTTACATAAGACTGGACTTAAACCCTCATATCAAGGCTGGACAGACAACTCAGGAAGAGGAAAAGGATTACAAGAGCAGGCAAAAGAGTCAGAGAAACTGCCCCTACTCCAATTGTTAGGCATCCCACAGGATCTCCAAGCTATACAAGTATAACTATGAACAGAGGACCTAACTCAGATGCATACAGGCCCTGTCAGTCTCTACTAGTTTCTACAACACTAGTTTATTTTATTTTGTGGGATGCATTCTTGTACGACCCTTAATGTTCTGGCTCCTCCAATCCCTCCCCTCCATCTGGTGTGGCATTCTCTGAGCTCCAAATAATGTCTGTCTATAAGTCTATGCATATGCTCCTATTAATTCCTGGATGAAGCCTCTTTGAAGATGATTGGTCTAGTTTCCAATCTATGAGTATAGCATAATATCATTAGAGTCATTTCATTGACTTCTTTGTTTTTGTTTGGTTTTGGACAGTCATGTTTATTTCCATCCTAAATTCCTGGGATATTGAACATCCAGGGAGTGTAAGTCATGGGCTCAAAAGTGAGACAAGTCATTGGTTGACCACTTTCAAATTTCTACACAACCATTGCCCCAGTATATCTGATAGGCAGGAAATATTATAGTTTTAATGTTTTTGGCTGGACTCATATTCCAGTTTCTCCACTGGAACTCTTTGACTGTTTACAGGCTCCATATCCTCCATCACTTGATAAGGGTCACCAGCATAAATTCAGGTAGTTTCCATTGCATGAAGTTTCACATCACTTCCCAAATGACCCCAATTTCCTTCTTCTCTCTTGTACTCTACCCTTGCCTAACCTGATCCCTCTCTTTCCCATGTCCACCCAACCCAGTCTACTCATGAAATGTATTCTCAGGGAAATCCATGTGTCCCTCCTTGAGCCCACTAGATAAGTCTCTATGGGTCTGTGGACTGTAGCAAGATTATCTTTTACTGTACAGATAACATCCACTTATATGTTTGTACATTTCATGTTAATCTTTCTGGGTCTGGGTTACCTTACCCAGGACTATTTTTTTTCTACTTTCATCCATTTGCCTACAAATTTTGTGATGTCATTTTTAATAAGTAAGTAATTACCCATTGTGTAAATGTCTCACATCTTTTTTTTTCTTTTCTTTCTTTTTTGTAAAAATTTCAAACAATGTTGCTTTACATGTCAATCCCAGCTCCCTCACCCTCCCATCTTCCCCTATAACCCTCAGCAAACTCTAGCCAATTCCCTTTCTGCTCCCCAGGAAGGGTGAGGCTTTCCATGGGGAGTCTTCAAAGTCTGTCATATCATTTAGAGTAGGGCCTAGGCCCTTCCCCATATGTCTAGGCTGAGAAAGTATCCGTCTATGTGGGATGGGCTCCCAAAGTCAATTTACTAGGGATAAATATCCATTACTAGAAGCCCCATAGACTGTCCAGGTCTCCAAAGTAACCCCCACATTCAAGGGGTCTGGATCAGTCCTATGTTGATTTCTCATCTATCAGACTGGGGTACATGAGCTCCCTCTTGTTCAGGTCAGCTGATTCTGTGGGTTTCTCCAGCTTGATCTTAAACCATTTGCTCATCACCCCTCCCTCTCTGTAACTGGTTTACAGGAGATCTGCTAGTGTTTAGCTCTGGATTTGTGCTTCTGCTTCCATCAGCTAATAGATGGAGAATCTAGGATAGCATATAAGGTAGTCGTCAATCTAATTATCGGGGAAGGGCATTACATGTTCTATAAATATCTGTTAGGTCTTCCAAATCCTTGAAAAAATTCCAAGAACTGCCATGGGGTGTGTTCTGGTAATCTACTCTTTTCCCTGTGTAGACAAAGAACTAAAACCCCAGGAAAGATGGAGATCTGAAGGCAGAGATTTAGAGAGAGTAAAAACATCAACATTTTCTCTTTGGGATAGAGAGAGCCCTAAGGTGTAGGTAGAATAAGATAAGTTGTTTCTTGAGTGGATCTTTCATAGGGTCCTTGAATCTTCATTTTCTGCTATTGGTCCTGTTCAGATACCTACCTTTGTCTTCCTGCATTTCTCTTCTCAGTACTTCGCCTTGATGACATAAAAACTACCATCTTTGGGGAGCACGCTTTCAATTTGCTTGTCTGCCTCTGTCCCTCTTATTCTCCTTCACTCCCAAATAATTTAAAGTTATTCGTGATTCTAAATTACCAACAGAGTAAGCATAACTCTTGAATATATATGAAGAGGCTGTAACTATTTTAATAATAAATAAAATTAAATATCAAAACTACTTTAAATACATTAGAGACTAATGTTTGGAGAAAAGAGAAGATAACTGTGCTGAATGAAACATATGAATACTAATACAATCACAAGATTTTATCCATTTGTTTTCCTAGTTCTTTGTCTTTTTTC
The DNA here is from genome assembly GCA_030556225.1 of Cricetiscus sungorus. Classification (NCBI taxonomy): domain Eukaryota; kingdom Metazoa; phylum Chordata; class Mammalia; order Rodentia; family Cricetidae; genus Cricetiscus; species Cricetiscus sungorus. Next base: position 22,173,815 of record JANBXA010000132.1, on the reverse strand, counting down.
CTAATTTCTCTATACATCAGGTCCTCCTCCTTCACTACTGCCCACCGTCAGCTCATATCTGGAATTGCATGAAAGACTCCACTCTGGTATTTCAGTTTTAACATTGTGTTTTCTATAAGCAGAATAATACGTTTATAATGTGTAACAGAATTAGGTACATCTCCATTTAAATATTCAATGGCTCAAGAGTTCCTCCAATATATTGTATCGCTTCCATTTTTCCTCATCTACCCCTAGTTCCTCCAATGAGATGCAGAGATAAACTGTTTTTCCATAATTTGTGATGCTGATACATGCTTTTTCTCATGTATCTGCCTTTTTTACCCCAGGCTACTATTTTTCATTGGCATCCTTCCAGGTTTGGTTTAATGGTTATTTTTCTGAAGATGTGATACAGTTGTTCAAGCTTCCATCAAAGTACATGTTTATGCCCATGGACAAATGTTGCTTACATTCTTAGTCAGAGCACAACTTCTTTGTATTTTACAGTGGTGAATGCAGATACACAAATACCTCAGCTGTGTAACTTGCTAAGGATTAGTTATTGATGTGTCATTTAACCCTAAGAAAGATCTCCTCAAAGGCCTAGGGACCATCACAAAATAAAGCCAGAAAAAATAGGATACCTGAAAGGTAAGGAAAAGAGCTGTGAAATAGCATCTAGGCAGGGCACAACCAATGAGACAATGGACAGCAACTGTAGATGTGCATTCTAGAATTTGTTAAGAGTGGGCCTATAAGCAATCAGACACAATGAGAAGATGGACTGTTGAGGCCAAAAACAACACTGCTGAACTATTTAAAATTAATAGACTCAGGGAAAGGGGAAATCTTGACACCACCAGGCTTCAGAGGAAAGTTCCACTGCAATTGTCGTATATCTGGATAAACTAAATGGGTCATTAGAAAACAAACAAACAAACAAAAACACAAAGTCACGTACCTGAAAATGGGACTCAAAGGGATGGGGTGGGGTGGAGTAGTTGATAGGTATGGGAGGGAGATAAAAGAGGTTACAAGAAGGGAATAATCAGAATGCACTGTAACAAAATTGATCAATAAGATAAAAAATAGAAGCAATAGAACATTATTGTCTCCTACCTATGGAGTGAAAAAGGTTGGATTTAGAGCACTGTAGCAGTATCCCTTCAGTCACTTTCTGGAATTTGATGGCAATTTCTGAAATTCAGGATTTTTAGATCAATCACTTGCTTCCATCTACACTTGATATTCCACCTGACCAAACTATATTTTACAAAATCATTATTAGTCTTACTGAATTAGAGTCTACCCTAAGGACCTCATTTTAACTTGATTGCTTCTGGATAGACCCTCCTATGCAAATAAGGTCACATTCTCAATTACTGGGTGGAGGTTAGGGCAACAGCATTAACTTTGAGGAGACCAAAATCATCACAATGAGTGTAATATGCTTTCCAGGAGTTCTACTAGATTATAGTTTTAATTTCAAGGCTCTTTTCTATTATTGCTGCTGTAAATTTAGACTGAAATTCTCTGTTTATATATTTATCTCCAGAGGTCTATGAGGAGCTAATGTGTGACTTTTAGGTTTGGGTATAATAGGTACAAAGAATGTTGACTTCATATTGAAGTACTCCTAGGTGTTCTAAATAAATTTAAATTTTAATTTGGAAAAAGAACTCCAAGCTAAAGTAGTATTTTTTCAATGTTAGTGCTGACCATCCACTACCATATGACCTAGGTTTTGGCATGTGGCATGTTTCTGATGAAGTCCTTGAACATTTCTTGGATTCAGTTATTGCTCTGTGAAGTTGTTATTAACTAAATTAGCCTTAATGCATTCTTAGGCTAAGGCTTTTCTATCAACACCCTGTTTTTTTGTTGGGGGAGTTGTTAATATATTATCCATGTCATTAAACCTCTTTGTACCTCTAAACAAAAAGATAAAATGCTTATGCTTTCTTATCTAATGAAGACACGTTCAGATCCTGTATTTAGATCTAAATTCTCTATAAATTCTATAAATACTTAGCACATAACTCATCATTCAATCTCTGACATGTATATATATATATATATATATATATATATATATATACTAGTAATCCTATAAATTTTCAAGTATTAAAGGTACAAGTCAATAGCTAACAGGAAGTTCTAGGAAGAGACACTCAAAATGATTTCACTAATATCAGGAACAAGACAGTGCTGTCCACTCTCTCCATATCTAATCAATATCCTACTGAAAGTTGTAGCTAGATAGAGCAATAAGACAACAAAAGGAAATCAGAAGGCATACAAATTGGAAAGGAAGAAGTCAAATGATCACAATTTTCATATGATATGATAGTACATATAAATGACCCCAAAACTCTACCCAGAAACTCTTACAACTGATAAAGACCTTCAGTAATATGGCAGGGAAACAATGTTAACTCAAACAAACAAACAAACAAACAAAAACAAAAACAGTAGGCATAATACGTACAAGTGATGAATGGGCCAAGAATAATGTCAGAGAAACATCACCCCTCAAAATGTCACAAACAAAAAACATGTTGGGATAACAACCGAAACATGTGAAAGATTTCTATGACAAGAACTTTAAGTTTCTAAAGAAAGAAACTTAAGATTGTATCAGAAAATGGAAAGATATCCCATGCTCTTGAATAGGAAGGATCAATATAATAAAAGTGGCAATCTTACTAAAAGCAATCTATAGATTCAATGCAATCACCATCAAACTCTCTACATAATACTTCACAGATCTTTAAAGAACAATACTCAACTTTGTATGGAAAAAACAAACAAACAAATAGGATAACTAAAATAATCCTGTAAAATAGAGGAACTTTCATGGACATCACCGTCTCTGACTTCATACTATATTATAGAGCTATAGTAATAAAAATAGCTTGGAACTGGCATAAAAACAGACAGATGGACTAATGGAATCAAATTGAATATAGCAATATTAATCCGCACACATATGTAAACCTGATTTTTTACAAAGAAGCCAAAATGGTACAAGGGATAAAGGAAGCCATCTTTAACAAACAGTGTAGACATAACTGGATGTCAACACGTAGAAGTTTGCAAATAGGTCCATATCTACTCCCATCAACAAAACTCAAGTCTGAGTGGATCAAGAAACTTACATAAATCCAGTTAACTTGCACTTGGCAGAAGAGAAAATATGAAGTATCTTTGAATGCATTTGCACAGGATACAACTTCTTAAATATAACACCGGTAGCACAGACACTGACAGCAATTAATAAATGTGACCTACTGAACCTGAAAATTAGACAAATCTACAGCCTACAGAATGGGAAAAGATTTTTCACCAACCTCACTTTTGATGGAGGGCTGATCTCAAAATATATAAAGAACTCAAGAAGCAAATGGATGGAACTAGAAAACAAAAACAAACAACAAACAAAAACAAAAAACAAAACAAACAAAAGCAAAAACAAAAACATCCCCTGTGAGATAACCCAAACTTAGAAAGACAAACAAGTTATATGCTCACTTATAAGTGGATATTAGATGTAAAGCAAAGGATAACCAGACTGCAATCTACAGTACCAGAGAAGCTAGGTAAGAAGGAGGACCTGATATGGACCTCTCTGGGAAAAGAAATTAGATAACACCTCTCGGGTAAATTGGAAGATGGAGTAGGCAGTAAGGTGAGGGTAGCAGAGATGAGAACAGGAGGGATGGTCCATGGAAGGGCAACAGAGTGGGAGAGCAGTGAAAGAGGTATCTTGATATAGAGAGGTACTATGGAGTAAGGAGAAAGCCAGGAAAATTCTCAAGGATCCACAAGGATAAACCTAGCTAAGACTCCTAGCAATAGTGGGGAGGGTGCCAAACTGCTATTCCTCTGAAATCAGAACACCCTAATTATCACCATAGAGCCCTCATCTAAAAATTGATGAAATCAGATGCAGAAATCAATAACCAAGTACCAGGCTAATTTCCAGAATTTCTGTCAAAGAGAGGAATGAAGGGATATAGGTGGAAGGGAGGTCAAAATCATGATGAAGAAATCTATAGAGACAACAGAACCAAGCTTGTAGAAACTCATGAACTCTAGACCAAGAACTGTAAACCCTCCATGGGACCAAAGCAGGCCCTTTGTATGTGGAGAATGCTGTGAAGCTTGAACTATCTGAGGGGCCTCTGGCAGTAAGACCAGGATATGTCCCTGTTACATGAGTAACTTGTTACAGCCCATTCCCTACGGTGGGATGACACTCTCATGCTTAATGCAGGGAGCAGGGGCCTGATCATTTGCCAGGCTTTGTTGATTCCACATGGAAGCCTTTACCCATTTCGAGGAGAGAATGGGAGAATTAGCTGAGAGAGGGGAGTGAGGGGGTGGGAGGATGTGTGAGAGGGAAAACTATGGTTTGAATACAAAATTAAAGAATATATTAATTTTTATAAAGAACAAAGACTTGAACATTAAGAACTAGACCTGCCCTTGAAAGAAGTTCCTAGAAAGGATATATTAAATATGAACATGAAAAACAAAATCTGCAGAGTAGGAAAAAGAAAGTAAAGGATCATGTAATGTGTATTAAAAAACATTCAAAGGAATGGGAGCAAACACCAGCTTCTGTGGTCACAGACACCGAGTCCAACATTTTATTCCAGTAACTAGGAAATTGTAGTTAAACTCTTTTAGTCCCACCACCAGATCACAAATTACCACAAGCAGACTTCTCATAATTATAAATGCTTGGTCCATTGCTTAGGCTTATTTCTGACTATCTCTAATAACTTCAATTAACCACAATTTTTATTAATCTACATTCTACAATGTGGTTTTTTTTTTCTCTATCCCATTTTGCATGTTCAACTCATTCCATGTCTGGCTGGCTTCTTTTGCTGACTCTAACCTACTTCATCTAAGCATTTGCTCTGCCCTGAAAATCCTTCCTAGTTATTGGCCAATTTAGATTTTTATTAAACCAATTTGAGAGACAAATCTTCATAGTATATAAAAAGATTATTCCATATTTCCCACATTTCCCCTCTTTGTCTAAATGAAAAGGAAAGGTTTTAACTTTAACATAATAAAACTGTAAACAATAAGAATTATCTGATAAAAATCACATTTAAAATGTCCAGTCTAACAATATTTCACATATTTGGAGAAAATACTCCATAATTTATGTGATGCTGATAAGACCACAGCTCTGTACCTAATTTATCATTTATCGTAAGTTAGGAAAACTGCAACTATAAATACTTGGTCCTCAACTCCATCAAAGACCCCAGATGGATACACTATTACCAAAGTACAAAGAAGTGTAGAACCAGCCATTTCCAAATCAAAGAAACAACAGAAGCTCTGACTACAGTGATAATCTGTGATTTCTCTGTAGCAATGGGTCTGCCATATTTGACCTACAGGCCTATACTATCTGACAGACTTTTCTGTGAAGAAGAAATGTTTTGAAGGACTGTTCTACCCTGTCTTGGAAAGTTTGACAGTTGCTTTTTCCTTTGTGTCCCTGTTTCCCAGGTTTTACAGTACCCTGCCAGCTGTCAAGAGCAGTTTCTTGTCCAAATGGCTACATTTGTTGTGTGGAAAACAGACTCCACATGGAGTTTCTTTGGTGCTCATTATCCTTTAATGAAGTAGATTGGTGTTTCCAGGAACAGACATATCTGACTGTCATTAAATGTTTTTGTTATTAAAATTTTAAGTCATATTTTGTGGGTCTTTCTGTCTGTCTTTCTTTTTTTAAAAGATATAATTATGTTGGCCAGTTACTAGTTTCTTATTGGCTAGCTCTGTCTTAAATATCAACCCTTTTCTATTAATCTAAGTATTTCCAGGTATTCTAAACTTAACAGAGAGAGGGGCCAGCATTCTGCTCTCCCAGATTCTCCATGCTGACAACTAATTCCTCTCTCCACATTTTCTCCTAGTTCCACCTATCTTGCTTTCCTATTGATCAACAGTGCTTTATACATTTTATTATTATTACTTTCTATTTTACATGTCAATCTCAGTTCCCTTTCCCTTGCTCCCTCCTTTTATCCCACCCTCCCACCACCCTATCTCATTCCCTCCCTCTTAGATTCTCTCCCCCCTCACATGCACCCTGACCACTCTCCCCTCTCATCCCCCCACCCCCATTCCACATGTAGGGATATGCCATCCAGGTGAGGTCATGTAAATCTGTCAAGTCATTTAAAGTAGGGACTAGGACTTCTCTCCTGTCTCTAGATTAAGGGAGTATTCCTTCATGTGGGATGTGTCTGCAAGGTCCTTTTGTGTACCAGGACATCCTGGTTCCACTAGGATCTGAGGTCCCTTAGATTGCCCAGTCCTTCTAGCTAGACCCATATTCAGGGGGTCTGAGTCAGACCCATGCTGGATTACCAGCTATCAGTCTGGGAGGCCCATTAGCTCCTCCTTGTTAAGATCAGCTACCTCTATGTGTTTTTGCAACCTAGTCTTGTCCTCTCTCTCTCTCTGTATCTGTATTCTAGTTCAACTCAGTGTTTAGTTATGGGTGTTTGCTTCTGGTTCCAACAGGTACTAGATGAGGACTCCATGATGGTGGACAAGTTAGTTGTTGATCTCACTATCTCTTCCTAGTTGCCCATGCTTTCCTCTCCTCCCCTTCTCTTTCTCCTAGTTCTCTATCATTCAATGCCCCCTCCCATTTCCCATGTGCTCTGGGGGACTTGTTCCTTCCCCCTTTTGTGAGGGACCTTATATGAATCTCTTAGAATACATCTTGTATCTTAGTTCCTCTGGTGCTGTGAGTTATAGGCTAGTGATCTATGTCTAAAATCCATATATGAGTGAGGACATACCATGTCCCTCTTTTTGTGACTGAGTTATCTCATTCAGGATGTTTCTTCAAGTTCCATCCACCTGCCTGTGAATTTCAAGATTCCATTATATTTCTTTGCAGAGTTGTATTCCATTGTGTAGAGGTGCCACATCTTTATCCATTTTTTAGTTGAGGGACATCTAGGTTGCTTCCAGATCCTTGCTATTACAAATAATGCTGCTATGAACATAGTTGAGCACATGTCTTTGTTGCATGGAAGTGGATCATTTGGGTATATACCGAAGAGGAGGATTGCTAGGTCCTGTGGTAAACTAATTCCCATTTTCCTGAGGAACCACCATAGTGATCTCCAAAATGGCTGTACGAGTTTGCATTTCCACTAACATTGGAGTACTGTTCCCCTTTCTACACATTCTCTTCAGCATAAGTTGTCATTGGTGTTTCTAATTTTAACCATTCTAGCAGGAGTGAGATGGTATCTCAGGGTTGTTTTGATTTGCATTTCCCTGATAGGTAAGACTGTTGAGCACTTTCTTTAATGTCTTTGAGCCTTTTTATTTCCTCTATTGAGAATTATTTCTTCAGTTCTGTACCCCCTTTGTAATAGGGTTATTTGGTGTTTTGTTGACTAGTTTCTTGAGTTCTTGTATATTTTGGAGACCAGTCCTTTGTCACATATAGGATTGGTAAAATTTTTTTCCCAGTCTGTGTGCTACCATTTGGTCTTGTCCACTGTGCCCTTTGCCTTACAGAAGCTTCTAAGTTTGAGGAGGTCAAATTTATTAATTATTGATCTCAGTGTCTGTGCTACTGAAATTATGTCCAGGAAGCAGTCTCTTATACCAATTTTTTCAAGGCTACCTCCTACTTTCTCTTCTAAGAGGTTCTGTGTGGCTGGATTTATGTTGAGGTCTTTGATCAATTTGGGCTTGAGTTTTATACATGGCAATAGATATGGGCCTATTTGCAGTCATCTATACACCATCATGCAATTGTACCAGCACCATTTGTTGAAGATGCTTTCCTCCCCCCATTGTACTCTTTTAGCTCTTTTGTTGAAAATCAGTTGTTTATATGTGTGTGGGTTAAAATCAGGATTTTTGATTTGATTCCATTGGTCTATCTGTCTATTTTTGTGCCAATACCATGCTGTTTTCAGAACTATAGCTCTGTAGTAGAGCTTAAAGTCAGGGATGGTGATACCCCCTGATGTTCTTTTATTGTACAGGGTTGTTTTGGCTATCCTGGGTCTTGTGTATTTCCATATAAAGTTGATCATTATCCTTTCAAGGTCATTGAAGAATTGTGCTGGGATTTTAATAGGGATTGCATTGAATCTGTAGATTGCTTTTGGCAAGATTGCCATTTTTACTGTATTTATCCTTCCTATGCAAGAGTATGGGATATCTTTCCATTTTCTGGAATCATCTTTCATTTCTTTCTTTAAAGCCACAAAGTTCTTATTATAAGGTCTTTCAGTTGTTTGGTAAGTGTTACCACAAGTTACTTTTTGTTGTTTGTGGCTATTGTAAAGGGTGACATTTCTCTGATTTTTTTCTTAGCCTGTTTATCATCTAAATAAAGTAGGTTTATTTTGTATCCTGCTAGTTTTCTGAAGGTATACATCAGCTGTAGGAGTTTATTGAATCACTTATGTTAACTATCATATCATCTGCAAATAAAGACAATTTGACTTCTTCCTTTCCAATTTGGATCCCTTTGATCTCCTTTTGTTGTCTTATAGCTTTAGCTAGAATTTCAAGTACAATATTGAAGAGATATGGAGAGAGAGGGCAGTCTTGTCTTGTTCCTGATTATTGAGGAATCGCCTTAAGCTTCTCTCCATTAAGTTTGTTGTTGGCTGTTGGCTTACTGTATATTGCTCTTATTATGTTTAGGTATGTTCCTGTTATCCTTGATTTTCCAAGACCTTTATTAAGAAAGGGTGTTGAATTTTTTTGAAGGCTTTTTCAGCATCTAGGGTGATGATCATATGGTTTTTCTTTTTCAGTTTGTTTATATAGTGGATCACATTGGGAGATTTTTGTATATTAAAAAAATCCCTGCAAATAGGGATGTATTCTTGGATTCAGTTTGCCAGTATTTTATTGAGTATTTTTGCATCGATGTTCATCAGGGATGTTAGTCTGCAGTTTTCATCCTTAGTTGTGTCTTTGTGCAGCTTGGATACCAAGGTGATTGTGACCTCATAGAAAGATTTTGGTAATGAATCTTCAGTTTCTATTGTGTGTAAAAATTTGAGGAGTATTGGTATTAGCTCTTCCTTGAATTTCTGGTAGAATTCTGCACTGAAGCCATCTGGCCCTGGACTTTTTTTGGTTGGAAGGCTTTCAATGGCTGCTTCTATTTACTGGGGGTTATAGGACTATTTAAGTTGCTTGTCTGTTCTTGATTTAATTTTGGTAAGTGATAGTTATCCAGATTTGTCCATTTCCTTTCAATTTTCAAATTTTGTGGCATACAGGTTTTCAAAGTAGGACTTGAATGTCTGGATTTCCTCTATGTCCTTTGTTATGTCCCCCTTTTTGTCTTTATTTCTTTGTGATGCAGGTGTGGTGCAATTGCACATTGGTCAGTTTCCATGAGTTTGTAGAGTTCTGTGATTTGTCTTGTTGTTGAATTCCAATTTTAAAGAATGATGATCTGATAAGATACAGGAGACTATTCCAATTCTTTTGTATCTGTTGAGGTTTGTTATGCCACATACTATGTGGTCGATTTTAGAGAAGGTTCCATGTGGGTCACAGAAGAAATATTCTTTTGTGTTTCGATGGAATGTTCTATAGATGTTTATTAAACCCAGTTGAGACATAACTTCTGTTAGTTCCTTTGTTTCTTTGTTGAGTTTCCGATTCATGGTCCTGTTTAGTGGTGAGAGTGGTGTGTTGAAGTCTCCCATGATAAGTGTGTGAGGTTTTATGTGAGGCTTGAGTTTTAGTAGCACTTCTTTTACTAATGTGGGTGCCTTTGTATTTGGAGCATAGATGTTCAGAATTGATTCTTGTGTTGATGGGTTTCTCCTGTGGTGAATATGAAATGAACATTTTCATCTCTTTTGATTAATTTTGGTTTGAAGTCTAACTTGTTAGATATTAGGATATCCATACCTGCTTGCTTCTTGGATCCATTTGATTGGAAAATCTTTTCCCAGCCCTTTACCCTGAGGTAATGTCTATCTTTGAAGCTTAGATGTGTTTCTTGTATGCAACACAAGGATGAATTCTGTCTTCATATTCTTTCTGTTGACCTGTGTCTTTTTATAGGCAAGTTAAGACCATGAATGTTAAGGGAGAGTAAGGACTAGTGTTTGTTAAGGCTTGTTTGTTTTAGATTACTTGTTGGCAGTGGTATTGTGAATGTATTTTTCCTGCTTTATCCTTGGTTTTGGTGAAGTGGGATTATCTGCCGCCTATGTCTTTGTGAGCATAGTTAACTTCCTTGGGTTGGAGTTTTCCTTGCAAAACTTTCTTTAGTGTTGGATTTGTAGACACGTATTGTGAAAATCTGGCTTTGTCATTAAATATCTTGTTTTCTCCATCTATAGTGATTGAGAGTTTTCCTGGGTATAGTAGCCTGGGCTGGCATGCGAAGACTCTTAGTACTTGTAGAACATCTCTCCAGGACCTTCTGGCCTTGAGAGTCAGGCGGAGTTTTGATAGGTCTGCCTTTATATGTTACCTGTCCTTTTTCCTTCACTGCTCTTAATATTCTTTCTTTATTATCTATGTTATGTGTTTTGATTATTATATGTTGAGTTGTCTTTTTGTTTTGGTTTAGTCTATTTTGTGTTTGGTATGCTTCTTGTACTTTCATGGTCATGTCATTCTTTAAATTGGGAAAGTTTTCCTCAATGATTTTGTTAAATATATTTTTGGCACCTTTGAGCTGGGCTTCCTCGCCTTCCTCTATGCCTATTATTCTTAGGTTTGGCCTTTTCATGGTGTCCCACATTTTCTGGATATTTCTCGTTAAGGATTTGTTTAATTTACAATTTCCTTTGTTTGATGAATCTATTTCCTTTAGTTTATCTTCAGCCCCTGAGATTCTCTCTTCCATCTCTTGAATTCTGTTGGTTATGCTTGCATCTGTGGTTCCTGATCATTTGCCCAGTGTTACTGTTTCCAGCATTTCTTCAATTTGTGTTTTCATTATTGTCTCTATTTCAGTTTTCAAGTCCTGAACTGTTTCCTTCACCTGTTTAATTGTTTTTTCTTGGTTTTCTTTACTTTCTTTACTTTTCTCAAGAAATTTTTTCATTTCTTCCAATTTTGTTTGTTTGTTTTTTCTTACATTTCTTTAAGGGATTTTCTCACATTTTCTTTGATGACCTCTATCATTTTTATGACTATACTTTTTAAGTCATTTTCTTCTGTTTCATCTGCTTTGTTGTATTCCGGTCTAGTTGGGTATAGATTTCCTAGATTCTGGTGGTGTTATGCTTGTCTTTCTGTTGTTAGGAGTTTTCTTGTATTGCTGTCTTACCATAGCTTCTTCCAGTAGGTGTTTATGGGATATCTCTCTCTCTCTTTCTCTCTCTCTCTCTCTCTCTCTCTCTCTCTCTCTCTCTCTCTCTCTCTCTCTCTCTCTCTCTGTTCCCCAGTGGGCTTATGTGGTTTAGTGGTTTGATATCTGTAGCTCTGGATGATCCAAGCTCTCTAGGAGATCTGTCCACAGTCAGGGGTCTGGCGATTGGGGTCTTAGATCAGGTTCCAGCAGAAGACTGGCAATGGGAGTCAAAGATCTCAAAGGCTGGGACTCAGGATTTTCCTTAATCTGATAGGCAATCTAGCCTGGATCTGGCACTCTCCAGCTGAGGCCTCTTTGGCAGAGGTTCTGTGATGAGGGTCTAGGATCTTTGAAATTCTTGAATATAACTTATATATCTAAAGTATATCTGTTTAAACTTTAAAATGTACCTGATTCATCTATAAGTTTGATTACTTATTATAAATGACCATTAACCTGTATTTCAGAATTAAAAATTACATTTTAAATTAATTGCATAAACACAATATTCTAGAAAAGAGTAGAAACATACATATAGTATAATATAAATAACTTTAAATTTGTATCAATATAACAATTTCCATACCAATGTAAACTATTTGAGACTAGATTTTGTTCAAAGAGTTGACTTAACAATCTAAACTCCCTTTTTTTCTTTCAGAAATATATTTTCAAACTTACTACTTGGTTGAACTTTTTTTTTACTATGACCAATAGCAACTTGTAACCCACTAAATTAAATGATGATAAACATTTGGAACACATAAAATGACTAAAATCCATCCAAAACATCTCTTGGGAATGTCGGCATTGTGTTCTCTAGACTACATACTGTTATCTGGAGGTTCTAGAATCTTTAGGGGACCTAAGAAAATTAGAATAGTTGTCAAGTCCAGGATAGGATAATCTGTGAGGCTAGACTATCTCAGCAAGCAGCCCTGAACCTCTTCTAGATTCAAAACCCTGAGGAAACTGCAAAACAGGCATACAGAGTGGCTGGACCACCTGTGCCACCAATTTTCATTGATGTCTGGTTCCCTTGTACTAGAAACACATAAACTTTCAAAGATGACATACATATCTGCATTGATACACGTAATAGACTGCACATTGCACACAAACCACCCAAAGATGATTTTTGTTTTAATTCTGAGCAGGGAAAATATATGTCATCTTTCTTGTAGTTTTTCTATGTTTATTTCATTGTGTCTGTAGTCAGGATTTTCATTGTGTCTCCCCTGATTACAGCTGATCCCCTTCTTCTGTGAATGAATCCCCAGCATTTCATTTTCTGTGGAAATACACACACACACACACACACACACACACACACACACATATATATATATATATGTACAATGTCTATGTATATATATATATATATCACATGTAATATATAATGTATATGTTATATAACCATATAAATATATAAAACATATATGTATGTGTGCCACATTTTCCTTATCATCAGTTAAAGTAAATCTAAATTGTTTTTATTTCATATATATTGTGAATAGAGCAGCAATAAATGTATCTGAGCATGTATGTTTGTAGAATACTTTCTAGTCCTCTGGGTATATGCTCAGAAGTGATATAGCTTGGTTATATGATAAATCCTGCTAATTCTGCACACTGATTTTCATAGTGACTGTACTATTTCATCAACAGTGAATGAGGGTACCCCTCCTTTCCACACATACTTGCTAGAATTTCTTGGCTGGATAGATGGCTCAGTAGTTAACTATACTGCCTGCAATTTCAGATGATCTGGACTCAATTCAAAGTAACCAAATTGTAGTTCTTCACCATTTGCAACTTTAGTCCCTGGAGATCTGACATCTCTTCTCTTCTCCATAGCTGATAGGCACATGTGTGTTGAACAGATATACATGAAGGCAAAACACTTAAATGCACAATACATTTTAATATAACAATAAAAATGAAATGTTTTTTACCCATATATTTTTACGTGTTACATATATCTTATATAAATAAGCCTAAAAATATATATTTCCTTATGGATTTTGCAGCATCTTTTATTTATCTCTACATCCTTTCTGATCACTCTCTATTATCCCCCATAGTCCTTCACTAGTTAGAGTTTCCTTCATTTTTCCTTATCATAATACTTACATCCTACTGCCCCCTCATAGAAGTAATTTCCTCTTTTCGAAATAGTCCTTTTGGATTTTTCTAGCTTGTTCAGTAATTCAGACTTTGGATGCACAAATAAGAGAATGTAAAACATTAGTCTTTCTGGGTCTGGGTTGCTTCATTAAACATTTGTTCACATTCCGCCTATTTTCCAGAAGACTTCAACATTTTTATTGTTCTTTACAGTTGAATAGAATTTCATTGTGCATATCCATTTACTAGGTGAATGAAATCTAGGTTGTTTCTGTCTTCTAGTTAATGCATATAGAACAACAATGAAAGCTGTGTCTGAGCTTGTATATATGATGTAGACTATCTAGTCCTTTGAATATATGCAGAGAAGTGATATTGTTGGATTATGTAGTGGATCTATTTTTAGCTTTCTGATAATTCACCATGATTTTCATAGTGGATTTGCCAGTTTCAATCCTACAAACAGGGATGAGTGGTCTGCTTTCCCTACAGCCTTATCAGCACTTGGTCTCAGTTGGGTTTTTTTGTTTTGTTTTGTTTTGTTTTGCTTTTTTTTTTATCTCAGTCATCCTGGTAAAACTTAATCTCAAAATAGGTTCCTCAAACCTCTAAGGATGTTTAACACTTTTGAAAATATTTCTTATTCATTTTTATTTCTTTGAGAAATATTTGTTTTGACCCATAACAAATGTCTTGATTGGGTCATTTGTTTTCATAATTATTTGTTTTCTGAGTTCATTGCTGCATATTCATGTTTGTTTTCTGTACTACTTTGAACAATATTCTAAACTGAAAAAAAAGACAGAAGTCTCCTGAATTAAGTTGGCTTATGTGTGCAGCCCTGATACTCCAACACTTTGGGTGGCTAATGCAGGAGCTGGCTTGAACAAGACCAGATTGTATCCAAGGATCCACGGCCATCCTAGGAAACTTTAGTAGTAAGAAGAAAAAGATGTAGCTCAGAATACTCCTTGTATGCACAAGGCACTTCAATTCTTATCCGTGAACACATGGGGACGAAAAAATGCTCCAAACATATGAGAATTATGAGAATTACCTCATTGATCTCACGTAAATTGTGATAGCAACTTTTTTCTTTGAACTTAACACACACACACACACACACACACACACACACACACACACACACATACACACACACCTTTATGGAAATTCAAAAACCTTCCTACTCTGCTCCCTGGAGGTTCAGATGATGCCTTCCAGCAACAATTCCATACAGCTAAATTTGCTGTCAGCATGACTTACAGACTTCAGTCAAACTGACACTGAGGTTACAGCTAACATCCAAGTGCAATGGCACTGATCTTGGCAAGTCAGATATGACAAAGGGAAGCCAAGAAATGCTTTCTAAGGCTGGAAAGGCAAAAGGATTCAACTTAGGTACAAAAAATTGAATGCAAAGGTTGCTGAGATTTTTCTGTAAGAACAAATTTTTTTCCGAGTGTGCAATGGGAAAATATGCTAGTTTTATTGTGTATCACCTGAAACCTGCTAGGGTTATGAATACAGTATTACATTTATGGATGGTATTTGGGTAGAGAAAGTGTGCTTTAACTGATGGCAATGTGTTAAAACAGAAAGTGCTGAGCCAATGTGAAGATGCCAGTGAAGGTGTTCCCAAAACAGGAGACACTAGGTCATAAATGTCAGTGAGCCATATAGATAGAGAGCATGCTTAGACTGGAAAATAAAAACCTGAGAATTAATTATTATTGCTATTGTTTTATTTGACCTGTTAATTAACTGTCAAAGGCACAACTACATAGAGAAAATATTGTACAAGTACATGCAGGGTATGGTAGTGTCTACTAGAGCTTTTGTATTGTATCTTCCGAAGACTGAAGACAGTCACTAAACTTCTTTTGCAACTTCAGATACCTTTAAAATGCATTGAGTTTAATATATGAATTTTAAAATTGTAAATAGCATTTGTTTTATCTTTGACTGATGTATGCACTGTTTGTTTATCAACAGATTTACATATGTGATGTCCCTCTAGTTTGTTTAGGCCACAGTGCCCCAATATCAAGTGATTGACCTCTTATTCAGGTAAGGATGGAACTTTGCAGTGGATAGAGCACACTAATATTTCCTACTACCTGGGAGCTAATTTCATAATTAATGAGTGAAAAACAAAAGCAGCAGATGGGAGAGAAAAGTGATATAGTGTTTCCAGCTGCCCCACCTTGGACAGATAGAAGAGCAGATTGTGGGGATTGGAGAACAGTCACCAATTCATCAATTCCATTGACAACCCATATTAGATTTGCATAGAATTCTGTGAATGAAATGCCAAGGTAACTTTATGTTTGTTCTATGTTAAAGGGAACCACATTTTATCCTCATTCTTGTCTATCAAATTTATTATTATTACTTAATATGTCAAGAAGTCATGTGTTTATAATTTGAAGAAAACCGCTTTGTTTTCATTATACATATTTTATTTAGCAATTTGTAGTCTTTGCTCCATTTTAGCATAACATGGAATACATAAATTATTGGACAGAAAAAGAAAAATTAGGAGTTTTAAAGCTAAAAACCCTACTACAAAGCCTCAAAATAAAGGAATAAATGGTAATGGGACATAGCCAATTACTTGATCTTAAGACTCATTTCTTACATCCTTTAACCTACAATAAGAAATATTTTCATGCATTAATTTAACAAATTTGTATATAACTCATAGAGCAAAATGATCAAGATTCCTTTCAAGATTCATAAATTTAACCCACTGGTTCTCTTAGTTAACACAGCAAAACCTACCAGAACCAAAATGATTCTAGAGAGCTCTAGAAGTCAATGACATATCTGTTGCTGAATTGACTGGGATCACAGAGCCTAGGATTCTGGAGATTCCCAGAGGAAAGCTGCTGTTGAAGAAGAATCATGGAGTTTTAAAGAGGACCAGGCTAACCTGAGCAATGTGGGAGGGAAGTACAATAGCAAATCATAGGTGCCCACAGAGGCATTAGGAATAAGAATCATAAAGGATTGTAACTTTTCCACACATAAGCTGCAACAACAATAAATTAAAACTCCAGTTGTCTTACACTGAATAGTTACTTACTTTAAGTTTTATAATCGATTGATAAGTTGGTATTTGTTTCCAATTTTCCAATTAAGAAAAGACACACAGTTTGTCTTCAAACCATGGTTCTAAAACTACAGAGCTAATAAACCTTAGAACGCTGGCCTAACACAGAGCATTCCCTTTGATAATTCTATAGAATCTCCTGCCTGCAAACATGAAGCTGCCAAATTGACATAGGCCCTTGATTAATACAAATAGATGCAGAGAGATACCAGGGTGGTTAACAAATTTCAGAATGGAAGAAAGAGGACTGGAAATGAGACTTAAGTTCAGGCTTATTTGTGACATTTCTTTTTACTGCTTTTTTTTAAAGTTAGTTTTACTTTATTTGACAAACAAAAATTATCATTCTACTGGGATTATAGTGACACCATAATTAATTATTTCAATATACAGTAACTATTTAAGGTTGGTCTGATATCACTTTTGTTTTATCATTGTGTATATGTGTATGTGTGTACTATGCATCTGTGTGTGCTTCTATTCATATGTATAGATACATGTATACATATGAATGTGTGTTTGACATTTGAAATCCTCAATTTGATATATGCAAATAATTGTTTACCATAGTCTCTTGATATAATGTACATCACTAGCAGTGATTTCTGATACCCAGTCACACAAGAATGGCACTAATTTCTGTATGTAGTTAATTTTTTCATACTGTCTTTCCTTTCCATTATATTTGTACAAGTGAAATAACTTTACTTTTATAACAGAATACTATTCCACTGTGCATTTTTACCATTCATTCATCAACACTTTAGTAGACTGATGTCATTGTTATAATATTCCTGCTGTGCAGATGTCTCTTTGGTGTACTGAATTCATTTCCTAAGTTTATATTCAGTAGTGTGGTCACTGGGTCATATGGTGGTTTAATTTCTAGCATTTTTGTCAACCACTTCTATTTTCTCCGTAATGATTATACTAAGTAAAATATACTCCAATCAGCAGATCAGCAGTGAGTTGTCCAATTTCCAACACTTTGTTAACTGGAATTTCCTACTTTTTAGTTACTTTTTTTTTTAGATTGTATCATTTCTCTGTTTCCCTTCTTTCCTCCAAACCATACCATACACCTTTCTTTCAAATTCATGTGTTTTTTTTTATTAATTGTTCACACACACACACACACACACACACACACACACACACACACACACACACACCCTAGACAGTATGTATACTTGTACATATAGTGTAAGGGCTGGCCACTAGAATGGTTTTTCATGGATAAGACTCTTTCTCCCACTCTCAGCATTTCTTAGTTACCTGTAGTTCTCTGTGTAGGGCAGAGCACTTTTTCCTGTCAACTTTGGAATGTCTATTGTTGTCCTTGTTCAGCTTATGTTTAAGCAGTCATGCATGTGGAATTTCATGAATGAAATTTCTGAGGTTACTAGGAGACACAATTTCACTGAAAACTTTCTGATTCTCTAGCTCTTAATTTTTTTCTGTCCCCTCTTGTTCAATTTTTCCTGAGCTCTGTAGGTTGTTTCTATAGCATAAGTCTGCACACATATTCATGGGAACATTTTCTTATTTTTAAGTTGAACCTAAGTTGTTATACACACACACACACACACACACACACACACACACACACACACACCTACATACTCAAAACCCACAAACAAATCAAACCTTGTTGAACAATTATGCTGATGCTGATTACTTTATTACTGTTATTACGCACATTTTCCAGTAAGCTACAGCCCTGAGCTGCTTTAATCATTAGTATTACCTATAAGGTAAATTAAACAAAGCAAGTTATACAAGGTATACTGCATTGTGCATAAGCAATGCTGGTCTCTTTCAGAATACTCAAAAGAATAACTAGATCTTTATATTTTTATTGCAACTGATCTAGATGTTATATAACAAAATTGAAGTTTTTCCTAGGATAATTAAATTATTTTATTCAATTGTCCCATTTAAATGTCTAACTACTTCAAAGAAACTCTTTGCCATGCACACAGAATGCATGGCACCAAAGCATCTAATGGATAAGTCAGCAGTGAATAAACATTATTTTAAAAGGAAGAATTTACTTTATTAGTCTCCTCAAATACATTTAAGATAATGTATTCTTCTTTTATTAACCAATCTCTAATTTGTAAATAATTATTCTTTCTCAAAACTATGTTTTTTAGCTTAAAAATATACAAATATGTATGGAATTAGAGTAAAGGAAAACTCCTGTTCTCTCAGCGTGAATTAAGGCATAAGACAACACAGTAAAGGAACAGATCATTCCCTGAAAATTTATGCATCTATCAACATTACATGATGAATCTGACAGTAGTTGTCCTTAAACTTGATTATTGTAAGAATAGAAATATTCTAGCTTATGCAAAATAGGATGGGGAGCAGAAAGGGGAAATGAAAAATAGCTATGTATTGATTTTATATTACAAAAATGACGTGATATTTGAAACTGAAAATTTTCTCAGAGTTTTACCCTCAGAGTGTCTGATCAAAAGAGTTAAAAATGGAATAAACTATAGTAAGCTCTAAAGCCTACTTTACAAATAGTAATGATTAAAAATCCTCTATAGTCTGCATTGGTAGCACATGACTTTAATCACCACAATCACAGCATTTAGGAGGCCAAGGCAGGTAGACATCTATGAGGTTTAATCCTACCTGGAATACATAATGATTCCAGGATAGTCAAGGCTACATAGTAAGATCCTGTCTAGAACAAAATAAACCTACAAGCTCTATGAATTTTGAAGTTGGCAAAAAAACAAAACTTCCACTTAGGGTATGGAGATATGACCCATTGATAAAGAGTGCTTGATATTCTTGCAGAGCACTTGTATTTGGGTCTGAGTCCCTGTCATTGGGTGGTGCCCCACCCATTTTTTGATGGAAATGAAATCAGAACACTGTTATAGAAAACACTATGAAGGTTATTCAAACAATTGAAAATAGAGACATTATATGTCTAGCACTTTTAGTATCGGATGCATATTGAAGGAATTCTAATAAATTTGTAGTAGATACATTAATCCTTCCATGTTCATTGAAATACTGGGCTAGCTAGATCTATGTCAACTTGATGCAACTAAGTCATTTTAGGAGTGAAAATATCCAGTTAGAATTTTTTCCCAGATTGACCTGTGAATAAAACTGACCTGCATTTTCTTGATTGATGATTGATGGAGGAGGGTCCAGCACACTCAAGGTTGTAGTAACATTTTGATGGTGGTTCTGGATGCTACAAGAAAGCAAGCTGAGCAGGTTATGAAAGTAAGCAGGTAAGCAGATTTCCTCCATGGTGTTTGCACCAGGTCCCCCCTCCAGGTCCATCCCCTGTTGAGTTCCTAGCCTTTTCCTTCACTGATGAGCTATTGTGTGGAACTCTAAGCAGAAACAAACCCTTTCCTCCACGAGTTGCTTTGGGTCATATTCTTTTTTACAGCAATAGAAAACCTAACTAGATAGATACTGTTCTTAATAGCACAAAAAAAGGGAACAAATTAATCCTATCTGTTACTGACAATACTGAAAATTTCCTACAAAGCACTAGAATACTATCCAGATCTGGACAGTGAAACCCTGGCATTTGCAACATTGTAGATAGAATTGGACACCATTATATCAAACAACCAGGGCAAAGGTAGATTAATCCTACAACCTCCCTTATAAGAGTAGTATGAAGATGCAAATCCAATAGAAGTTGAGATCTGAATGTCCGGTACCAGAGGCTGTGAGAATAAACAGGCGTGGAGGACTGGAGGAAGGGGTGATCGATCAGTGAGTGCTAATATCAAGCTCAACAGGAGCAACACATTTTGGAAGTTGTTGCCTGCAGTACTAATTGGTAATGAGCATACACTGCATAATTCAGAAATCAAGGTGGGGATCTTGTTTTCACCATACAGAAGTGAGAAATATTTGAGGTGACAGATGCAATTCCCATGCTGAAGTTGTCACAGAACATATTGAAACATCACTGAATGCCCTAGAAATAGGTGCTTGAGAAAAAGCCGTCTTTGTTACTTAACTCTAAACAGGTCTACAATTGCTTCTAGCAATAATTTGTTGTGGCAGCAAAGGTATTTCATGTTGTAAGACACCTTTTAATATGGAGAGATTTATCTGGGGAATTAATATTAATAAAACTTTATAAGGCAGGATTGGCGTCATACAATGTGCAAACTGTGCCATTGATGGCTCTATGAGTGTTTTCTATTCATATTTTTACCATCAACAAAATTCTCATGAATGTACCATATATAGGGCTCTAAGAGTCATAGAAAAATTAAAATAATGCTTCTGTTCTCCACACACTCACATTAAACGTAAAAGTAATGTTGTAGTTAAAGTAGCTATAAGAACTTGATTACTGTGGAGTAAAACCTGGGGCAGAGGTTGTGCTCCAGAGAATGAGATCCATCTTTTAGACAGACAAGCAAAGGACCCCAATGAAACAGGACAGTTGAAATAAGTCCTTCACTACAAGGTCTGATTTCCATCAAGCTAACAGTGCAAGCATGGATTACAGTGCTCTCCTGTGACTGAAGTTGGCTTCAAACTTTGGGCTCTTCATCTTCTGCTTCCCAAGTACTAGGATTACAAACATGTGCCACCATGATAATCAATTAACCACATTACTATGATTACTATGATTGAAATTAAGTTCAACCTAATTACCCATGTCATCATTTTATAGTTCTACTTAATTACATGTAGTTTTTTTAAAGTGGAAACTCATAATAACCTAATCATAATAAAACTGTCTATTTTGCATCATTTTAACAGGGTATATGTTTTATATCCCTTACCTGAAATGGTTGGCTATGGAAGTATTTGGGTTTGGGCATTTTCTGAAGTTTGGAATGTTTCCACATAATGTAATTATGAATTGTGTAGAGAAGACCTACATCTGATGATACACAGTTTATCACTTGTGGCATCATCATGTGTTTTATGAATCTGTATAATTTTATATTTTTGCATACTTTCATTTTGAGTGGCCAAATTGTTTAAATTTTAACATCCATTAATACTGTCCTTGAATATGAAATGGCACATTCTAAGTGATATACTTAGTAAATGAAATGCATTTATAAATTTCTTTAAAGATTCCATGAAGAATGTTTACAAGTCTCCCTAAACTATCTTCCAATGTCTTCTTTTCTAAATATTAGCTGATTTGATTGTGCTGACATGACACCTCCAGGCTAAGAAGTATGGTTTCAAAGTGTACTGTTGTCTTATTACTTTTCATTATTTAATAATAGCAGAGTGATAGACAAGATACACATGCAAGATAGGAGCACAGGATATTTACTCTTAGAAAACCCTGAAATGACAAAGATAACAAGATGTGATAACACACGAATGTCAACAATTCATGAGAACACTTGGTATCAAAGGGATCAGGGCAAGAAAATATCAGACAGCAATGTGGGTACCAGTGACTTTCTTGCCATGATATCAGCTCTTTCATTGTGCAAACCAAATTTTATATCTAATTTTTTTATAGATACTTTCCTTTTAAACTATGTTTCAACATTGTAAATAATAAGCACTCCATTAGATAGATACAGGTATTGTTGTAGTAACCCGAAGTGGATATGCTTAAACTTAACTAGTTTACCTACAGCTCTGTTTCTAAAACTATAAAATCAACTTTTATAAATGAAGCATCTTAATAATTAGAATTATATTTATACTCTCAAGTATTTACATGTTTACTAAATCAATTGACTTTAAGGCCATATGATTTCTGTGACTTGTAATTTTATAGTTTTTGAAAGTATAAATATATGCAAAATTGTGATTTCTGATTTTTGTTTCTATTTTGACAGTATCACTCCCAATTCCTTCTGCCATCCCTCTCACTCTTCCACCAACCCACATCTTTTCCCCAACTTGTCCTTCTACTAACATCATGATTTTGGATTTTCCTGGCTCTTGTAGGGAACCGTAGTGCATTTAGTTGAAATGATAATGCCATGTCATCATCAGGGACAATGCCCCAATACTTTTCTTCCTATATGTTGGACCCTATAGTCTTTTTCCCCCTTCTACATTATTCATTGGGCCACAAAACAGTGATATAGATGTTCCATATGCTGCTCAGTACTCCATACTCAGTAATTCTTGGCATGATGATCAGTCATAAGTCCCTACTTTGATCCCCAGCCATTGCTAAAAGAGGCTTCTTTGATTAAAGCTGAGAGATGTCTTAGTCTGTGGTATAAGCATAAGTGTTTGTAAGTCATTTGGTGTAATATCAGTAATTCCTTAGTAGGCCCTGTGATCTCTCTAGCCATAAGCTTTTGGCCAGTTCTTAAGTACACTGCATGTTTTCCTAAAAAATTCAGTATGGGCAATTTATACCACTGGTACAATAAATGGGCATGTCTTTACAAGCATGTAAATATGGTAACATGCAGGATATATAATTGTGTGAAATCACTGCCAAAGATTTTCTCCTATCAGATTTCACAAACCTTTCAAATCTATTACTTCTAATACCAGGGAGAAAGATTCAGGAAATTCCTTCTTCATTTTTCATGTCTTGTATCCCAAATATGAGGTGTCTTTGATACCTAAGAGCAATGCAATAGCATATATTATGGAACCCTTAGGGAATTACCTTTCACTTACTACTGGGATTTTTTTTTTTGAAAGCCTATAATTTCTGGGAGCAGCGTTGGCTATTGGCTTCAAGTACTTCCATTTTGGCTACTTCAATAAAATAAACAAACAAGTACACAATCAAAAAAACAAGCAAAAAGCCAAATGTTTTAAAATTAACTTTTAAATTTGTGGGGTTTTAGCAGGATTTTTATTCATACACTCTTATTTTGCTGGGACATCCCGCATCTCTACATTCCTCCTACTTTACTATCCTCACCCTCTTTAAATGTTTCACTGCCTGCTATTCTGCAGTCTACTTTCAAATCAGATGGTTTTAATATCTCCCTTGCAGTTCTGCCTTCTTCCAGCATACTACAGCTTATATATGTTTTCTTGCTACCTGCCATCTACTGAAATCTTAGTCCAATGAAAATACAACTACATAAAAGTTTATATTTGACATGCACATATAAGAAAAATATATATGTTGTTTTTATTTCTGGACCTGGTCTCTTACTTAGAATCCCTTTGTTTTTTTTTGTTTTTTTTTTTTTTTTTTTTTGTCGTTACTTCCATCTATTTTCCTCAAAATTCATTACATCAATTGTCTTTATAGTTAAATAAAACACCATTGTTTATGCATGAAATTTTCATTATCCATTTCTCACTTGATCAACCGTGAGAATTCCTAGCCATTGTGAATATAAGAATATTGGCAGGCATGTGAAAGCATCTCCAATTAGACTCGAGAGTCCTTTGGGTATATGCCCAGGAGTGCTAGAACTATCATAGGCACATCCATTTTTAGCTTTTAGGAATTCTTCACATTGGTGTTCATAGTGACTGTATCAATTACAAATAGTGTAATAGATTTTACTTTCTCCATAGACTTTCCAGCATTTGTTGTCATTGTCTTTCTAAATAAAGGTTATTCTGACAAGGATCTCAAAGTTATTTTGATTTATTTTTCTAATTGGGAATATTAAGACTATTTAAAAATTTTTATTCATCATTCACATTGAGAGCTCTCTTTTCTCTTAGTCAGGAAAGTAAAAAAGTACTATCCCCAACCAAGAATGTGTCTGCAGTCACACATACCAACTTTCAAAGGAAAAATCAGTTTTCTCCATTGTTGATACACCCCTTACAACACTTTAGGATGGGCTACCTGTACAGCCAAAAAGAACAAACTTAGTAGTATTTTTGTTGCCTTTTTGTTTCATCTTATGTTGTCTGGTTGTTCTTGCTTATGTAGTAAGTTTTCTGATTCATTTTTGTAGAGTATTGTGTGCCCTCTTTCATGAGGGAATTATGTGTGTAAGAATTTGAATTTTCTATGTTTAGGTTTGTTTTTATTTAACTTTTTTTATAAAGAGAACAAAAAGACATGGGGAGTTGAATATAGAGTTGGGAGGATCTGTCTGGGGGTGTTAAAGTAGGGGACATACTATCAAAATACACCAAGCAAGGGTTCCCACTATGTGTACTCCCCAAGGAAGGCCTTAGCCCCTGTAAGGAGTGGATGGCGTTAGGAAAGGTGAGAGGCAGAGTGTGCCAGGAGAAGAGTAGGGAGGGAGAACTGAGGTAGGTATGTAATATAAAAAATAATTTTCAAATAAATAAAAAAGAAAAGCCACAAAAATCATTGCATGCCATTTTTTTCAATACAATGAAAATACAGTAAAAATGTAAACATTAAAGAACTCTGTTTTCAATTACATAGCTCTTCAATTGATATTTCTTTTTGTTTTGTATTTTGTTCTCATTCTGTTAGAATGCCTCTTTGTTTGATTGCCCATTTCTTTTCCTGTATGGAAGCTTCTTAATTTTACAAGATCCTAGTTATCTATGTTTGCCATCTGTCCTGTGAAACTGAAGACCTATTTAGAAAATACCTGTGTTTATATCTCATAGTATGCACTCTACTCATTTCTCTAGCAATTTCAGAGTTTCTAGTTTAAATTGAGCTCCTTGATTTCTATTGTAGCATGAGATTTATACATCTAATTTCATTCTGATGCATGTAGATATCAAGATTTTTCTTAGCCACTTGTTGACAATTATGTCTTTTCAATGAAGTCTTCTTGTCAGTGTCAAAAAAACAGATAAATGTGGCTACATAGGCTAGCTTCTGGATCTTCTGCTGCACTGATCTACAGAGTGATTTATGCCAATGTCATGCCTTTTGTTCCTCCCTTTGACTGAATGTGTGTACATGTGTATATTTACACATGCTTTTACATGCATGTGAGAATATATGGCTGTATGTGCTTATTTATAAATATGTATATGGATCCTATATTGATGTTAAAGATCATCCTTGAGTCCTCATCAAATTTTTGATGAAGGGTTTCTCAAGCAAACCTAGAGTTTCTTATATGACTAGTCCTGTAAAGTAGCATGCATAATAAATCCCAGAGACACATAGATATTGAGGTACAAACTGAAGATCAGAAAAGCAAAGTAGCTAGCCACTAGCTCTCAAGTCTTCCTCAGACTGAAAGGATGATCCTGTATCCATTAATTCTCAGTGTGCCTGGAGATTGAATATTGAATGTTGTATGGGACATTGAACTCCTGTCTTATATATCTCTCTAGTACTGGGATTAAAGGTGTGCACCATTACAGCCCAGCCTCTGTGGCTAACTAGTATGGCTGCTGGATTAAAATTGTGTATTACCACTGCCTGGCCTCTATGGCTGTAGCTAGCTTTGCATTCTGATCTTCAAGAAAGCTTTATTATATCAAAAGCAGTATATTACCACATTGTTCTGTGGCTGGGGTTATAGTCAGATCATCAGTCATGCCCACTTGTCATTTATGTGTAATCTAGATGTTTGAACTCCCATCTTCACAATTGTGAGGCCAGTGCATTAGTTACTGAGTTATCTTTCCAGGCACATGCCTGTTATATTAATGTTTTGGTTATCTGATGTCTCTTGTGTTTCTATATGGATTTTAAGTTTGTTTTCTGTTCCTGTGCAGAATAGTATGGGGATTTTCTATAGGATTTTATTGATTCTATAGATTGCTTTTGGTAGTATGATCATTAATAAAATACTAATTCTTCCAACTCGTTAGCAAAAGACACCTTCCCATTTTCTAATGTCTTCCTTGATTACTTTCTTCAGAGGTTTTTAAATTTACATTAAAGAGGTATTTTACTTCTTTGGCTAGATTATTCCTTTTCAGGCTGTAGTGAACAATATTGTTTTTTTTTTTTTTTATTTTTTTCACTGAATATAATGGCCAGTGGTGTACAGAAAGGATACGGATTTTGTGTGTAAGTTTTCTAACTTGCCAACTTGGTGAATGTGTTTATCAAAGCTGGAAATTTTCTGGTAAATATTAAGTTCTCTTGGTTAAGTATCATAAAAATATGGATACCATAACTTGGGCTCCTATTTTTATCTCTATTTATTTCCTTCTCTGTTCTCAGTGCCCCTCACCTTTGAGCACTACTCTGTGCAGGAAGGCAAAAAATGGATAACTCTGTGTTGTTCTTGATATTAATGGATAGTGTTCAAGTTCTGTCTGTGTAGCATATTGGCAATTGATTGTCATAAGTAGCCTTTACTGTATTGAGATATGGCCTCTGTAGCCCTGCCATATGCATAACATTTGTCATGACTGGAGATTTGGGTTTTGTGAAAGGCCTTTAATACACATATTGAGATATGATTTCTCTTTTGAAGAATGAATAAAGTTTTATTTACATAAAGATATTTTTGTCATTTTTAGGGTTCCATGTCTATAATCTCAAGAATCGGGAGACTGTAACAAGAAGATTTCAAGTTTGAGACCAACTAGTTCTCTATAGCAGTGATCTTTTTATACCAGTTGATTTCTTTTATTCCCTTTACATTTCATGCTGCTGGCTACAATAAATTTACTTTAGCACATGGAAAGACATTTTCCTTGAGAGCATTAGCTGCTCTTTCAAGGCATCTAAGTTTGATGCTCACAATTTTCTTTGGGGAGCTCACGAACCTGTAACTCCACTTCCTAAAAAGCAAAGTTGTCAAGACCAATTTGGAGAAACCCACAACAACAGCTGACCTGAACAAGCAGGCGTTCATGGATTCCAGTCTGGTAGCTGGGAAACCAGGATAGGACTGATGAAGATCCATTTATTGTGGGGTCAGTTAGGGGGACTGGGCAGTTGATGGGGTCCCTGGTAATGGATCAGTATTTATCCCTAAAATATGAATGGACTTTGAGAACCCATTCCACATAGAGAGATACTCTCTCAGCCTAGACACATGGGGCCTAAGCCCTGTTCCAAATGCTATTATGGACTTTGCAGATACTCCATGGAAGGCCTCACCCTCCCTGGGGAGCAGAAAACAAACAAGAAAGGGGGACAGGGATGGTAAGGGAACTGGGGTTGACATGTAAAACAAGCTTGTTTCAAATTTAAATAAAAACATTATCATAAAAATAAAAAAAAAATAAATGACAAATAAAGCAATTTTTAAAAACAACAAAACAAGCCAGGATTCTGTAGGCATTTACACTCACTTACATATACACAGACACTAACATGAACACAATTAAAAATAAAAATAAATGTTTAAAAATAAACTTTCTACTAAGTAAGAAAAGAGATACCATAACAGAGGTAGCCATTATAGGTTTAAAGAGAAGACTGGCACTAGGGAAATGTTTAGAGACCTACAAGAATGACCCCAAATAACAATCTTAGCAATAGTGGAGAGGCTATCTTAAATGCACTTCCCAGATAATGAGATTGATGACTACCTTATATGTCATCCTAGAGCCTTCATCTACTAGCTGATGGAAGCAGAAGCAAACACCCACAGCTAAACACTGAGACAAAAGCCTGGAATTCAGTTGCAGAGAGGGAGGAGTGATGACCAAAGTTGTCAAGACCAGTCTGGAGAAACACACAGAAACTGCTGACCTGAACAAGAGGGAGCTCATGGATTCCAGTCTGATAGCTGGCAAACCACCATAGGACTGACCCAGACTCCATAAAAGTGGGTTTAGTTAGGAGGCTTGGGCAGTCTATGAGGACCCTGGTAATGGATTAGTATTGATCCCTAGTATACAAATGGAATTTGTGAGCCCATTTCACATAGAGGGATACTCCCTAACCCAGGACATATGGGGGAGGGTCTTGGACCTGCTTTGAAGGATATGACACACTTTGAAGCCTATACATGGAAGTCTGCTCCCTCAGAAGCAGAAAGGGGATGGAATAGGGGTTGGTGGAGGGAACGGGAGGACAGCAGGGTCCAGGAACTGGGATTGAAATGTAAAAATTATCACAAAAATAAACTTGCTACAAATACTTACTATAAATACATGCAATATTATTTCTATTGACTAATTTTTAAAACTAAATTTCTATATTACAGAAATAAAACTAAAGCACATAGATATGTCTGTGTCTACATACTTTATTTTTCATAGAGCCCAATTTTACAACTTGTGTAGTTTCATATTCTGTAAGCTTGTTTTATTCTGAATTGCTTCATGAGCCACAGTGCATTTTAAGCAGTAACTCAAACATTGACTTTGTCAAGTTGCATAATTGCTGAACTAGCTCAGAACCATGTTTTTGTTCTCCTTTCTTTTTCTTCTTTTTAAACATGTCTTTGCTCTTTTCTAATAAGAGGCAGAGTAGATGTTTTACAGCATCCTTTGAACTTGTGGATTCAGTCATTGACATGTTTCCTAGCAACAGAGTTAATTCACTCAAAGAATGTTTTTGTGGGTAAGTAGGAGGGGGAGTGTATTTGGAAAGCAATCAAATATGGAATGAGCTTCTGGCTTCAGGTTTGTGTATGCCTAGAACTATCTACTTATTTATAAAATGGGAATTTCTATTGAATTTGGTGTGTGTTTGCACCTCTTTACGGTTCTATGTGTCATAGTTTACGTAAAGCACTTTAAGAGATATGATACAAATTAAAAGCTTCATAATATTCATGAAGAAGACAAGATAGTTATAGATGTCTAGAGTAGAAATTATAACACAGAAAACACCCATTAAAGTGTTACTATTTGTATCAAAATTCCATTAAGTAAAGAGTGGTATAGAAAATATACACAGAATATTACTTCATTTTCCCAAACCTGACATTAGCAAAACCAAAATGATAGTGGTAACCACCACCTTGACAGGAAACCTTTAAAATATATTTTTCAACTTAAATTACAGTGTGCTTTTCAGAAGTATACATTACTAGTTCACCCTATTGAAGGAATATAAATACTAATTGTTTCTTTTGTCTTTAGCTTGATTTCTCAGAGAGTTCTTTTGCTTAATTTCTCTGAGAGTTCTTTCACAGTAGAGTGTTGAAGGACTTTTGAAAGTTAAGAACAGAAGTACAAATATTTAAGACAAAGAAAAAATTTGCAGGTAATTGCAGGCTCTATTAAAGCCTTAATTAAAGGGCAGTAGGAAAGCAAATTAGTGCTTCTGAGATTTTAATCAAACTGCTATTTCAACCAATTTATTAATTGACTCCAGGATTAGGTTATAATGTGCACTGTTAAGATGTACAAATGTGATCTGAAATTCCTAGGAGTGAATCAAAACTCCTCTTATTTTAGGAACAGCAAAGATGAAATATGCATTTTAAAGTGGTCTTCTCGTTTTACTAGGGTAATTGAAATATTGTGTAATCAGAATGTACCCTTGATGCTTATAAAGAGCCAAGCTTAAAATAATATAGGAAGAAATTCAATAGGCACTTGTTGAACAATCAAGCAGTTATGAACAGTTTTTAATTCTTCTAAAGTCAAAGGTTCCTAACTGATGATAGTCCTGATGTGAAACACACTGTTGTTTTAGAAATAGTTACTAGATAATTACCCACAAGATAGGTTTTTCAAACACATCAAGGCTATATGTAGCAAATTCAGAAGGCACTATCAAAATTAAACAAGGCTTTTATGGTGGTATGAATTGTAGGCTGGCAATCATTTGCTCTATGTCTAAAATATATATATGAGTACATACTGTATTTGTCTTTATGTGATTGGGTTACCTCACCCAGGATGATTTCTTCTAGTTCCATCCATTTCCATGCATAATTCAGGATTCGATTCTTTTTTTCTGCTAAGTGGTACTCCATTATTTAAATGTACCACATTTTCTCCATCCATTCTTCAGTTGAAGGTTGCTTTCAGGTTCTGGCTATTATAAATACTGCTGCTATGAACATTTTTGAACAGATATCCTTAAGTATCAATGAGCATCCTGTGGGTATATGCCTAAAAGTAGAATTGCTAAATCTTGAAGTATATTGATTCCCATTTTCCTGAGGAACCACCATACTGATTTCCAAAGTGGCTATATGAGTTTGCATTCCCACCAGCAGTGGAGGAGTGTGCCCCTTTGGAGCATCCTCTGCAGTATAAACTGTCATTGGTGTTGTTGATTTTAACCATTCTAACAGGAGTAAAATGTTATCTCAGAGTTGTTTTGATTTGCATTTCCCTGATGGCTAAAGGATGTTGAGCACTTTCTTAAGTGTCTTTCAACCATTTTAGATTCCTCCATTAAGAATTCTCTATTTTGTTCTGTACCCCACTTTTTAATTGGATTTTATGGTGTTTAGATAACTAGCTTCACTGAAACAAAGAGGACCCTAAGAGAGATATACATGGATCCCTGGAGAGAGGGAAAGGGGCAAGATCTCTGAGAAAATTAGGGGCATGGAGGAAGGAGAGAGGGAGATAGGAGAAAATGAAGGGGGGAATAGAAGGCGAGAAGTAGGTATGAGGAAACAGGAAGGTTGAGGCAGGGAGAGAATAGAGGAGAACAAGAAAAGATGTACCATAATAGAGAGAGTTTAAGGAGAAATCAGGCACTAGAGAAATTCCCAGAGATCTACAAGAATGAACCAAACTAACAATCTAAGCAATAGTGGAGATGCTACCTTAAATGTCCTTCCACAATAATGAGATAGACCACTACTATATATACCATCCCAGAGTCTGCATCTATTAGCTGATGAAAATAGAAGCAGAAAACCACAACTAAACATTAGCTGAATTTCTGGAATCCATTCACAGAGAGGGAGGAATGATGAGCACATGGGTCAAGACCAGACTGGAGAAACAACAGAATCGGCTGACCTGAACACGGCAGAGCTCATGCAACCCAGTCTGATAGCTGGGAAACCAGCATAGGACTGACCCAGAAGAGTGGACAGTCTATGGAGCTTTTAGTAATGGATCTGTATTTATTCCTAGTATATGAATGGATGTTGGGAACCCATCACACATAGAGGGATACTTTCTCTGCCTAGACACATGAGGGAGGGCCTAGGCCCTGCCCCAAATGATATGATAGTCTTGGAAGACTCCTTGTGCAAGGCTTCTCCCTCATTGGGGAGCAGAAAAGGGATGGGCTGGGGTTTTCTGGGGGTGATAGGGAAGGATGGGAGAGTGAGGGAACAGGGATTGACATGTAAAATGACCTTGTTTCAAATTTAAATAAAAATATGTAAATAAAAAAAGAAAAGAAAAGAAAAGAAAAGAAAAGAAAAGAAAAAAGAAAGATATTTTGCTATTCACTCCATGCTAACTTCTCAGATGTATGTAATTTTCTTCAGGTTTACTTGGTATTTTGGGGTACTGACTATGTAGAGTGTGAAAGATTAACAAAAGGGGCACTCCATCTGTGCAGTTATGGGGAAGTTACCATCTATTCTGGGATAAGACTTTTTCTTTGGTGTAGATATGTTGGGGCCATTCATATCCCTGTTAGTCACACCTTATCCATGCTGCAGTAAGTCTAATAAACTCGTGGTTTCTTAAAAAAAAATACAAGCCCAATCCAAGCATTCAGTAAGAGGCCTATCAATTATCTCACCCAGAAAGCCTAGGTGCACAGTTATTCAATAAGCTGCATCATGATTTTGGAACACTAATCTAAGTTGGAAAACCACACCATTCAGTGGGTGTGGTGTTCTCTGTCGCTTTCTCTCTGTCTCTGTCTCTGTCTCTGTCTCTCTGTCTCTCTCTCTCTCTCTCTCTCTCTCTCTCTCTCTCTCTCTGTGTGTGTGTGTGTGTGTGTGTGTATCCCTCTCTTGATTTGAAATAAATTAGAAATGTTCTACCTCTGCCTCACACCCCCAATTCTAGGATTTTATGCATGTGACATGATGCCAACCTCCAGAAAGGTAAATAGTTTCCCTTACTGAACTGTAATAAGGTTACTGTCTGTTTCGGAATGAAAAAGATATCTGTGTTTTTCAAATGGGTAACAGGTTACTTAGCTTGAAATGGGGTGGGAGATTCTATTCTCTCTAACAGCCCTTTCTCTCAGATGACTTAAAACAGGTAACATACTTAATTCATTAAATAAATAACAGAAAGAATACTCCTCTACTTTAATTACATTTTCTACAAATCTGTGTTGCTTTTAAAAGATCCTTGAAAACATACCAATAATAATTATATATTTTTTCAGTAACTAGGCTCTCTGGCCTTAGCAACAACGGCAGTGCTCTTTCAGGAGCTTTGCTTGTTAGGAACTGACACTCTGGCCTGTTCTAAGAACAGTTCCATGTATAGCTATGCATTTCTTTTTGTCCATTCATCGACAAGTTAACACAACATTTTTGACATTGAAGAATGCCTTGACCATGTTGTTTTAATTTATGTTTTTCTTATGCTTTGACATCTGGAGTTTTATTGTTCCTTCACAGACTACCCCTTCCCTTTTGGACTAGCCACTCCAGCAGATAAGGAAGAGTCTTTGCTGCATAGGCAATACTTAAATCCTAGGACCAAGCCTACCACCCCTCCTGTAGCCTGTCTCCCTTATGGTGACCTTTTTTTATTTTTTTTTTTTTGCTCTGATCAGCTCAGGGTGAAATGGAGTAGTTCATAATGATTCATGATGTCTAGGTCTGCACCTGCTTTCTCTGCTATGCCTACTCTTCCATGGCAGCTTCTGTGAAGGCCTGATGCAGGGTTTTTTTCTGTCCTCTGCTTTTCAGTAATGGCTACTCAAGTTGTGGCATGCCTCTCCTCTTGATAACAAAGTACACCACACTTACCTCCTCATTTCATTTAAAAATAAATTCCTGCATGTGTATGTGCACATGTAAGGGATGGTCAGTGGATTGGCATGTCAGAGAACTACCTAAAATATTGGTACTTGTCTTCTACAATACTTGAGACAGATCTCTTGTTTGCTGCTCCCTGTACCAGGTGTTTAGTCCCACAAGTTTTGAGGGATTCTCTTGAATATACCTTCCATATTTCCACCAGAGAGGTGAAATTATAGACATAATAGTGGTGAACACTACATGAGTTCTGGTTATCTAAACTCACAACCTCAGACTTGAGTAGCAAGATCATTAGCTACTGTGCCATCCCCACAGGCCCAAGACCTCTTAAACAGAAATAATTCTGTGAGACACTGGCTTCATATAAGTGAAAAATAAAACTGTATTTTAAAGTTACAAATGAAAAGGCAAGTGTGCTGTTAGAAGAGAGAACCCTCTTACTATTAAAAGGTTTTAGGTTTCACTTCCCAGTAATACCTAATCACGATGGAAAACTTGCTGCTTTAAATAAATGGTTCTTAATGGCACCACATTTTTTAGCAAGCCCATAAAATATGTAAGATCCTATGACAAGTAGGATATATACATATACATATATATACATATATACATATATATGCATATATTCAGCCTCTCACAGTACAATCAGTTATAAGCAGTTTGGTGACTCTGACATCATACTACTGATTATATTTCACAACAGACTGTTACATCTTCTCAAGTGGTATTCCATAGTTTCAGTAAGTATTCATTTGTGTGTGGAGATTCTTTAACTTGCCATTAAAACTGTAAAAATTCTACATATTTAAACAGTCTTCTTTGTTATTCAAAATAAACTTACTTTATTTCAGCTTTACTTCTCTATTGTAAACTTCTCTCTTATTTCCTGTTCAACTTGGCTTTCTTTTATTTTTAGGCTCTATTTGTTTTGATGATATTCATCATGGATTAATAAGGATCAGGGAAAATAGGCTGAATAGATGTATATACAGGGAGAAATAACTTACAACAGAGAAAGATGAATACCAGTGGTTCCTGGTCCCAAGGATGCCTCCTGATGCTCTCTGTCCCTGTCCAGCAAGCAAGAGAGAGCTCAAGGGTCCCTTCCCCAAACCTAGCCCCCTCTCCCCGCCGCCCCCCCAAGCTTCAGGTCACATATGCTCCTGTCCCCACCCCCAATGGGCATGGTCAGTGCCACAGGTGCTGACAGAGTGAATATCTCACTACAGATATTTGGTGTAGATTTTGAAGAGAAGGTAGGAACAAAAATGATTTTCAATCTCCCAAGTAAGACTCCAGCTAGATTGTCAGGAAAAAAATGGAAAATAAATAAAGATTATGGGTTAGACTCTTTAAAGTATTTTCTCTTCACTAGGCTTCAGGTGTAGATCTGTTTGACAGCATTGACAGCATTGACAGACATGCAAACTAGATATGCACTGTTTAAGTGCTGTTATAGTACCATTTTAAACATTATTAACAACTTCTGCAAGCCATCACTTTCTACATGATCAGTTAAGACAAACTGCATGTTGCGGTAGGTTCCTCCCCGCCAGCCTCCCGGTCCTGCCGCCATTGTCCCGAGACCCACGCTGCACCAGAGCGTGTTGTTTTCCGGCCAGCCTGCCCGCCGCTGGTCTGGTGTGCCGGCCCCCAAATAACACGTGGGCCCTCTGCCGCGCCAGCCCCAAATAACACTCAGAGACTCTGTATTTGATACAATCCTGTTGGCCAATTACCATTACTGTTTATGGGCTAGCTCTGTCTTAATTATTAACCCATTTCTACTTATCTAAGTATTTCCACGTGGCCGTCTTATCGGGAAGCCTCGGCAGGCGTCTTGCTCCTTCCAGGGCTACATCTCGACTCCACCTACTACTTCCTCTTCCTCCTCCTAGTCTCCTAGCCCCAACTATCTAGTTTTCTATTGGCCACAGGGCTTTATTAACAGTATGAGAAACATATATACAGAATCACATCTCCCATCAACTGCACAATTCAGAAAAATCAATATTATTGACATCAAGTAAGATTGCTATGTCTATAATGAATTTAGAATTGTTTAAAGACTTAAATGTTATGATAATTGGTCATCATTGGTTGTTTGCTTAAACAGAACAAGTCTTATCCACTGAAAGACAGTATCAAAGACTGGCTCTCTCACTTGGAATGACTTCATTAATAATGAGTAATCAATCTATAGATTTTTTTTTTTACTGAAAATTCTTTCTTTTTCTAATCTCACTCTCTACAGAGTGAAAGCTGTAATCACTCTGTAGTTTATAGCTAGTCACTCTGTAGATAGGCCCTCTGACTACTACTCACAGTGCTGCCAGATAAGCAAGACTGAAGGAAATGACAATATAATAGTTCTCACCAAAAATGATTTTCAATGATTGCTTGTACTAAGAGGCTGCTTTGCTAACTTTCCAAAATGGCATAAATAGCTACTAAATTATTTATTCTATACACACATTACACCAAGAGTTCCAACAATGTTAGAGTCATACAGTGCTCTCAAACAGGGCATGTTCAACTGTCTCCTTTTGTTGTTTTCAAGCAATTTGATATATTTAGCTGTACAAAATCATAGATGTTATTATGGTGTTTTATACATATTTGGACGTAGATTTCATTATGACAGTTTTATTTGTAGACAGACAAACATTGATGAGTCCTATCCATTACAATCTGTTATCCTTACTTTTCCATGATTCACTTGCTTTTCCCAAATAGTTTTATATTTTCAGATAATTTATTTTAAAAATCTACATTAAACATATGAGAAAAATTGGATACTTTCTAAATTTGGCATATTTTAGTTAGTATACATTTTTCTGTAAACAACATTTCATTCTTATTTATGATGAAATATGATAGTGTATTTTTAACCCACTTTTCTTCTATATCATCAGTGACAGACACCTAGGCATCTTGAATATGTTATTTAGCTTTCAAATTATTTTGTGCATTACAAAAGTCTTTCTCAATAATGAACAACTCACATAACACAATATCCGTATTGGGGATGAATAACTTACTACATGTGTCTTTAATATGACCCCATCCATGCAACGTGTTATGAGCTAGCTCAGTCGGTAGAGCATGAGACTAATTAATCTCAGGGTTGTGGGTTTGTGCCCAACACTGGGTGCCATTAGGTTGAGTGGGTTTTACCCCAGCTGGTCTTGTCCCACTGCCACACTAGCCCCAAATAACACACAGAGACACTGTATTAGATATAATTCTGTTGGCCAGTTACTAGTTTCTTATAATCTAGCTTTGTCTTAAATATTAACCCATTTTTATTAATCTAAGTTTTCCACATGATCTTATCTTACTAGAGAGAGGGGCTGGCATTCCGCTCTCCATCTTCCATCATGGAACTCCTCCCTACTACTTCCTCTCTCCTCCTAGTCTCCTAGTACCACCTATCTTGCTTTCCTAATGGCCAAAAGTGCTTTATTCATTAACCAATAAAAGAAACATATTTACAGAATGACATCTCCCATCAGCAATGTAATCTCAATTTATAGATTCAGCTGCTTAAAGTAGTTGACTTAATGGTGGAAAACTGTGGCTCAATTGTTGAAACTGAATAAAAATATTAACTTGTGGTATGACTCTAAGCCTCATAAACTCTTATCTGTATATATCTATAAGCCATCATGGTTTCTTAACTTCTTAGTTAATGGAGGAACAATGCACTATCAGTAAACATCCCCAAAGCATCATTGACAAGTAAAGCCAAGTTAATCAGACTTAATGCAATCAACAAAAACACCATGTTGATAGTTTTGCAGCATCTTTGAAGGTCATGAAAGCATTTAGTGTTGTTTTAGGTTCTGGGTTCAATGTCTCAGAAAGTGTCCTATCAAGTAGAGAATTAACAGGAATTGGCAAATCTATAGCATAGCAGCTTCAGATTGGTGAGCAGAGATGAGTGAAGATCTTGGCCTGCTTGATGAGGAAATTGTTATTGTGTAATCTTCCAAAGCACAAACTTCATGAAGCAACAAATTATATTTTTTAGTTGACAAAATTACTTAGTATGTAACCAGAGATACATAGATAGCCCAAATGTTGCTTAATCTAACAACAAAAATAAATTGATTTGACTAAGAATGCCCTGGTATAACGTATTTGCATGTCCATACCATCTCCTGAAACACATAGAGAATATAGTATTTTACATTCTTCAACCAGAATGTTTAAAGTATGGGGCATTCCCTTGATATAGGACACGTTATGAAGTTGGAATAGATACCATATTAAAAATCAGGTAGATCACGAATCACACATCTCTCTCCCACTGTCTTCCATTCTGGCTCCATTCTCTTCCAGTGTTATTGCCATCTCTAAGCAATGCACTGTAGCTCCAACCATGCCAGTTGTCTGTGTTCCATGTCCTTATTTTATAATGAAACAGTACTCCCTTTGTATATTTTCCTTACAAACTTAAAGAGAGTTGCATTGGAAATTCATGAAATTTAGAGAGATACAGTATAAAATGTCCAGAAATACAATTTCATTCTTTTCTATTGTCCTGTAATTAGGCTTTAAAGATATATTCAAACATGTCTGTGACTGCTAGGATCATTTGGAAGATTCGTGTCAACATCATGAGATACCTTAATAAGTTTGAAATTTTCTAGATTATTTAACCATTACATTGTGTACTGAATTTTCAAACTCCAAACACAATGTAATTAAATCCAACAAAGAACTACAGTGTATCATTCATATGAAAACAATCTGTTATATTCTAAACAGATAATATAAATGAAGTATTCCTTTCTTTCAAGCAAAATGAGGGCATGCTGAGTCTTACAACCCAGCAGATAAGACATCTATTCATGTAATTAAAAAAATAGAAAATGAATGAAATACATCTAAATTGCTGTACAAGTAATATGTTGTCAGAGTTCACAGTAAGGAGTTTGGAGTTCTAAATGCAGTAAGTTTCTTCATATTATTTGGAAAAATTTGTCAAATTCATTCCTTTTCTTTTAGCTTTATATGCCTTAACAAAATCCTACCTATGTACTTGACTAAGCTACGATTTCTATCGCTGTAAGGACATGATGACCACAGCAACTTTTATTCATTTATTTATTTTTATTTTTATTATTTTTTATTTTCATTTTATATATTTTCCCATTTCCCCTCTGCCTCCCTCCTCCCTCCCTCCCTCCCTACCTCCCTAGCTTTCTCTTTCCCTTTCTCCCACCCTCCCATGCCCACTGACCACCCTCCCTGCCCACTTCCCTCTCCCACTTCACATATAGGGTGACACAGCAACTTTTATAAAGGTAACATTTAATTGGGGTAGCTTGCTTAGTGTTTCAGAGGTACAGTCGATTATCCCCATGAAGATGAGCACAATGGCCTATACGCAAACATGTTGCTGGTGAAGTAGCTGTGATTCCTACATCTTGCAGGAGAAAGGAAGCGAATGTGACAGTGGGAAGTATCTTGAGCATATATGACCTCAAGGTTTCCTCCACAGTGACACACTTCCTTCAACAATACTCCACAAGTCCACAACAATTCCTCATAGAGCCACTCCATTCAGGGCCATTTACTTTCAAATTACCACATTACCTATACAACTAGATGACAGTTCCTTTACTCATCTAGTTAAAGAATTGTATTGCTTCCTTCTTTCTTTTGCTAAGACTCTATAACTAAAGAAAAATACTTTAGTTTCCATTTTGAATGACACTTTTAGAATTGATTTCAGAAGATATATATATATATATGTATATGTATATGTATACATATATATATATATATATATATATATATATATACCTGGTGATGGTAGTGATGGTGGTAATGTGTGTGTGTGTGTGTGTGTGTGTGTGTGTGTGTGTGTGTTATGTGTAACTGTGTGCATGGCCCCATTTCTCTGTGAGTTTGGGTGTATCTGTGTTGGTGTGCATGTGTATGTTTGTATCTCTGTGTATGTGTTTGTGTGTAGTATTCTATGCGTGTGGGTAAATATTGTACAATTGTGTGTGCACATGTACAGCCAACATTGGGTGTTTTCCTTTGTAGTTCTCAATTTTATAATTTGAGGAAAGACCTTCCACAAAACCCATAGCTTGTCATTTCATGTATACTGGCATGCCAGAAATGTCTTACTCTCTACTTGCCTCTAATGCTCCCTGTTCTAGGACTACATATCAACATGGAACTATAGGAATTATAAGTAGTGCTGGGGATTCAAACGTAGGTCCTTGAGCTTGGATCCTTATATTTGGGCAATAAGTGATAAGCTATCTAAACCATCTTCACAACCTCTAAAAGTGGCCCTTTTCATTTCCCATTTTTAAATATAATAAAATGCAGATAATCATAAGCTCTTTTATTTTTTCTCATTTGTGTTAGTTCTTTGTGAATTTCATACAGTAAATTTTAATCATATTCAGCCCTTTCCCACTATTCTCAGATCCGTTTCTCTCTTCCATAGCCAACTTTATATCTCCTTAATTTTTTAAACATAGCAGTACAGTTTATGTTTTCTATATATGTGAAGTCAACCAATCAGGGGCCTTACTCTGAAAAATATTAACTCTTCCTTACCTGATGTCTATCAATTGCCAAGAATCCTTTATCAAGGTTTGGAATTTCATACTCACCTCTCTTCTGTATTTCATCTGTCATGAGGCTCTTTAGTTACAGTGCATGCTGAGAAGGCTTGTAAAATTCTATCATTTTCTGGCCATGTTGAGGAATACAATTCAGTGGTGTTGGGTAAATTTATTTTATTGTGGAATCATTGCCAGCAGGAATCTCTAGCACATATTTCATTTTGTCAAAGTGAAAATTCCTAACCATTTAAGCATGAATCCCTCATTTTCTCTTGTAGTCCCTGGCAATAACCATTCTATCATCTCTCTTTATGGTCTTGACTTTTCTAAGTTTCAATATTTGATTTCATACTATTTTTTCCCTTTGTGACTTGCTGAGAGCATTGCTCTTAGTGCTCACATGTGTTATCACTTCACCTCTTTCAAGCCCACTAGTGTTTTGACTAAATTTAATGTTCTCTTCCTCTATTTTCTTCTTCATTACTTCTATTTTCCATGCAGTGGTTGTGGGAGACTTTTTGTTAGAGCACCCGTAAACAAGATTCTCAGCACAACTGTAAAAGGAATAATATATATCTCACTGAGTAGAAAGAGAGCTAGAGAAAATGGGTTTATTATGATTGGTTTTAATGTCAATTAAATTATAGAAATTTAATTTATAGAAATTATAAACATTTGAGTAAGAACCCTCACGTAAGAAGTGTCTTGGGTCGTTGATGTGGGGAGACATACCCTGTGAATGCCATCTTCTTGTAGTAGCCCAGAAGAAATGGCAGAGTGGAGATCATCTCTCCTGCTGTCAAGTAAACTTCTACTGTTGCTGCTGCCAATACCTTTGCTAATATCAGTACCAGCATGTCCAAGCTTTCCCTATAGACTAGGGGACAGCAGCTCTTTAGAGATGAGATAGGGACTGCTGAGACACTCTAATTTGTTCACCAAGAAGCTATTTGTTGTTACACACACACACACAAACACACTCACATACACACACACACACACAGAGAGAGAGAGAGAGAGAGAGAGAGACAGACAGACAGACAGACAGACAGACATAAGCACATGCACACACATACACAGCAGCAAAAGACAGCCATTGTGGGACTTCTCCAACTGCAGAGGCACCAAACCTCATAGTATGAACAATATCTGCATTCTCAGTTCTCAAGAATGAATATTGTGTTGAAACTACTTTAAAGCTTGTGTGATACATTCATATGTATGCCCCTATGTATGTATGTATGTGTAAGTATGTGCTTGTGTGTGTATATGTGGATTAATCCATTGATTCTGTTCCTCTTTAGAACCTTGACTAATACAACTTAAAAAATATTCATTAAATATAAGGCCATAGCTTAGATACTTAGCCATGTCTGCTGTCATTCAAAGAAATAAGTGGATATAAAGTCTGGTGCTTCCTAAGGCAAGATTAGAGCAAACCAGGGCTGATTCTTTGTGGATATTAGTTATAACCATTCTGTGTGAACATTGTAATCATAAATTTCTGGAAAGCCAAGTTTTAAAATAACCCAGTGCCAGTTATGAGAATAAGAACAAAGCCCACTGAAGACTATAACCTCCAGATTTCCAGCAAGATTTCTAAGCTGAAATTTTGGACATTAGAGCAGACATAATACACAGTTGTCATGCCTAATCTGAATCCCTGAGTCAGGAACCTGTCTTTCCATTTATTTATTTATTTATTTATTTATTTATTTATTTATTTATTTATTATTTTTATGTAGACGTGGGTTATTACAATTCCTCTTAGATCTTACTTTATTGTGAAACAGCCATCGCAGATGATGACTCTAAGAAAGTAGCATTTTTCTAGACACAGTAGAAGTGACATACCTAATCTCTTGCTGAGATGTCTATAGCAGGCACAGGACTGGCACAACTTCCAGCCACTCAAAACTCTCAGCTCTAAAACCTCACATCCCACTCCTAGGCAAGAAATGTTTGCCTAGGAAAGAAAAACTGTTTTATTTATTGGACTGACACTAGATATGTCAGCCAAATTCCAGGGCAGACCTCTTGCTCAGGAGTTGACCAATGCTTTATTCTCTCTCTCTCTCTCTCTCTCTCTCTCTCTCTCTCTCTCTCTCTCTCTCTCTCTCTCTCGTGTGTGTGTGTGTGTGTGTGTGTGTGTGTGTGTGTGTGTGCGCGCGCGCATGAGTGAAGATAAAAAGCAACTAGGAAGAAGGGGGAGATCTGGTAGGAGTTGTAGGATGGGAAATAATGTGATCGAAACATTTTGTGTGAAACTCTCAAATAGTAAATAAAAACATGAAGGGTGCATGCGAGTGGGGAGAGAGGATAAGAGGGAGGGATGGAGGGAGTGAGGGAGGGAGGGAAGGAGGGAGAGAGAACTGGGATTGGCATGTAAAATAAAAAAATAAAAAATAAAAAAGGAAAGAAATCAAACTTAAAAAAAAACTAGTAGAGTCAACTAGTAAAATAAAATACTTTTCTCATGCAGTAATTTGAAAATTATTCAAATCAAAAATAAAACTAAAAACAAAAATCACACAGATTACAAGAGGAAAAGCTGTTTGAAACCTGTGTTTTTTGACTTGTTTGTAAGTTTGAAAAAGAAGAAGAAAAAAAGCCAACAACAATAAAAACACATGGAAGAATAGACTGGGAAGAAAAAAAAATCATATACTTAGCTTATAGAGCCATCAAGAGTTGTGAAAAAGTGAGAAGTGAAAGGTAAATCTGCACTCTGACCTCTTTAGCTCTCTGTGTGGCTGGCAGAAGAGAGAAGGGCATACGTGAGAGCAGAGACCACAAACTGGCCCAAAGCAAATGCCTATTACGCCACCCCATACCCTGGGCCCACACACCACAAGTACATCATCCAAAGTTTTATCCCACAAAGTAATATTCTCTGTAGCTATTTTATAGGACTTCTTAATGTTCCCCTGTCTATGAGCATTTGTAACAAAGTATTTTAATGTTTTTAAACTGTTATTCATGACTTTGCTGCATTTTCTGTTTTTAGTTATAGTTAACAACTTTAGATTCATCAGCGCTTTGCTCCTTCTTCATAGATAGAATAAACCAAGACTGTTGTTGGCTTTCAGTGATATTTTAGATGTGGTAAAATCTTGCTGCCAACCATCTGTTCAAGGGGTTACTTTTTTTTCATAGAAAACTTAAGGTTTATCCACAACTAAAACTCTTCATTTCTTACCAGAGTAGATGGGCAGTTTCCAGAAAGATTTTCTTGTTTTCTCAGCAGATTGTCAAGGTCACTCAATAAAGTGCAGTTATAAGTACTTAAAATAGCATCAAATCGGGGCCACTTACTATATTTTAATGGATACATTCAATAAAGACATAACTCTGAACTTAATGTGACCATACAAATGAATGATTACACTTTCTAATTCTTGGTCACAAACTTTCTTCTTATGTGGTTGTTGATTCTGTAATTACTATAACATTACCACATGATAGCACATACACACACACACACACACACACATTATAGATATTATCACAGTACTTCAGTCAAAAAAGTAAATATAGAACTAATAGATACTTGAGAGCATAACAGAGGATACATACATATATAGATATGCTTATATACATCTCACCAAGACAATTGTCATTCTTCCCCTTTCTTTTTAATTCTTCCATTACCCAAAGGCTGCTGGAGCACTTTGCCTGCACTTTTCTTTTTTATCCAGTTCTTCTCGACTAACACAATTTTACTCTATAAAGCCAGTTGCTTTTATATACACTTTTAAATATAAAATTCATCGAGTGTCTCTTCTCCCTAAACATTGCTTGTAATATTTTCCCTTAGTTACTTTGCTAGTTTCGATCCTTACTCACATTTACAAATCCTGAAAATGTGAGCAGAGTTCAATCCAGTAGGTTACACAGAATGAAGCTTGGAGTAATACTTGCCTATTTCTTAGAGTAAACATAATTTATTGAGTTAGTATCCTTATTAAACATTAAGAACAGGAATTATGCCTGTCTCATCTCAGAGAAGCAGAGCCAGAAACAGTGACACAGAAATATCTGAAGCTCATGACAGCTACTTCTTTAGTTAAGTGTCTATGGTCAGTACACAATATCCAAGGGACTTTGTTTATAGTGTGGCTTGTTACTTTAGTATGCCGAAGCATTTGACTCTATCAATAAAACATCAAAGTTTTATTGTTGGCATTTGAGTTTCTAGTTGGCATTTGGATGCCTTCATTCCAAATACCCTGCATTTATCCTCACAGATAAAAACTGTCCAGGATTCTTCTGGTAAAACTTTGTATAAACAACAAAGCTAAAAGTTTTTTTGTGTCTCTTACCTTTCTTCTTAATTCATTCCTCTCCCAGTGGTATTGGTTAGTATATCAGCTTTTATAATATATTCTGTCTTTCAACTTCTCATTTCATCTTCCCTAGAACTGGAACCATTCAAGTGACTGACCCTTAAGAGTTAACCCATACATCTCATTAGATTATTTTTCCAGAATTTGTGACTTTAATTATTACACTACCTCCAATAAACTACATTTCTCAAAATGGATAAGAGTAAATTCTTTAGCAACCTCAGCCTTGGAGACATGGGAAAGCTGTGTTCTTTTGGATTAGGGAATCTTAGTTCTGACATAGTTTTTCTCCTGATTATCACAACTCCTGTATGTATGATATGAAAAAGTTAAGACTCAAAGTAATAATGTATGGATAGGCAGTGAAGCAAAGATGCAAACTAACTATATATGACATTCCAGGATCAAGTCTGCACTCATCATCCTTAGTTAGTACTGCTAGTCAAAGCTAGACTCGACTTTTTCATCCATAGTAAATTCTGCCCTTACAAATTTTCTTCCTTTCTTGCCTTTGCTCTGAATATGAGAAATCATTGTAATTTTGAAGTGTATATTGTGGTGGTTAGTGTTAATTGTCGGTCTGAAAACCTCTAGAAATACCTGTGAATCGACCTCTGAACATGTTCTTTGGGCATTAATTTGTTATATTAACTGAGATGTGTGGTGATATCTTGCTTGTTACAAATAAAGCCTGTCTTAAGGTCAGAGAATGGAAGT
This sequence comes from Cricetiscus sungorus, assembly GCA_030556225.1. NCBI lineage: Eukaryota > Metazoa > Chordata > Mammalia > Rodentia > Cricetidae > Cricetiscus > Cricetiscus sungorus. The sequence goes on along the minus strand of JANBXA010000132.1, from coordinate 22,128,924 downwards.
GAGTTAGCTGGGAATAAACAGGATATAAGCAGGGAGAAATAGGAACTCTCTCTTGTCTGCTGAGATGCTAAGGAGGAAATTTGTGGTGGTGGCTTGCTTCTTCTCTCTGGTATCTCATTATTTTTCTTTATATCTAACTACAGGATTTTATTACTTAGACCTATTGAGAATTCCATTTACAGAGATGCAAAGACTTAACTTAGTTGTGGGCTGATCATTCCATAGGCATGGGATCCTGAAACACACTAAAAGGAAAAAAGTGAGCTGAGGAGTAGCACATATTTCTTTCTCTTTATACTTACTACAGGGATAATGTACCTAGCAGCTTTAAGACTCTGGTGCCTTTAATTTCCCATTAGAACAGACTAAAGATTGAGCTGTTGGCTGTTGGCTAACTTGCTTTTGTCAGGCCACTTACAAAACAAAAGGACAAATATCTAAGTTAGATTTTTGTACCCAAAATTGGGACATTGCAGAGATAAACCTGACCAAGTTGTTCTTAAGTCTTTGAAACAAGTTTTTGTCTGGGATGTTAAATTTTGCAAGTTTGAGCTAGGACATGCCTAGCAATGATTTAGAAACCACTTTGGTGTGAACTTGGGAGACAAGGATGCTAAGAGAAACAGGTAGTAAACAATAGGTTCATAAATTTTAGAGGGAAACAGGGACTCTGTCAAGAGCTGTGTTAGAAATCATTGATTTTAATTTTCTAGGCAAAAATCTTTTTTCATTCTCCCCATGCCCTAAGAATTTCAGTTAAATTGAATTCAAAGAGAATGTACTAATTTCTTTTATTGGCAGAAGAAATTTCAAGACAGGAAAGCAGTATGGTGCTGAGAACGAAGTTGTATGTTTGTTTGTTTTGTTTGTTCATTGGGGGATAATTTTTTAATTGAAAGTAGATTTTTTTTTCTCTCATGTAATACATACTGACCACAGGTTACCTTCCCCCAACTCCTCCTAGTTCTTCCTGCCACTTCCCTTCTACCCCAGGCTACTCACTATAGGTCTCACATCTGACAAGAGAAGAGCTTCAAGAAACAATAACCAAGCATAATAATAGTACTAGCAGTAGTAACACTAATAGAAGTAGTACTAATAATACAATTAGATAATACAAAAGTCATCACATAGTAGCTGGGCAAGGCAACCCAACAAGAGAAAAAGAGTTCAAAGAGCAGACAAAATAATCAGAAACACACTGGCTCATAGAGTTAGAAGTCCCACAAAAACATTGAGCTAACAGCCACAACATACATGCAGGGGATATGGTGTAGGCTTACGAAGATCGGGTAGTCTCTTTGAGTCCATATGTGTCCTGCTCAGGTAATTAAGTGGGCCATGTTCTCCTGGTGTTCCTCCATGCCCTCTGTCTCCTTTAATATTTCCTTGTTCTCTTCTATGGATTTCCTGAGCTCCAAGGAGAGTGACCACTTGTAGGTCAACAGTTTAATATCTCTCTCTCCTTCCCTCTCTGAATAATGCTGTGGGTCTCTGTATCTGGTCCTATCTGCTGTCTGAGGAAGCCTCTCTGACAATGACTTGGCAAGACATCCATCTATGAGTATATCGAGATAGCATTAGGAATCATTTCCTTTATTCTTTTTTTTTTTCCAAACCAGGCATGTTTGGTCATATCCTAGGTCTCTGAGCTATCCAATCTCCAATTCCTGACCAACCAAACACTATCATGCATGGTTTGCCATTCCTGTAGGGGGGCTCAAGTTAAATCGGACATTGGCTGGCCAGTCCCACAAGTTCTGTGCCACTATTGCCCCAGCACATCTTGTAGGATGGACTGACTGATGGTTGGTCAAAGGTGGTGAGATTGGGTTGGTGTCCACATTTCTCTTTGTGTAGTCAGAAGAGTATCTTTCTACAGCAAAGAGACTAGAATGTAGGCATGAAGGTACCATGAAGTCATCAGCTCAACTTCTCCATGTTCAGTGAGCTCTGTGGATGTTATCCTCAGCAATTCAATTCCACTGTCTGTTTGCAAATAGTAACCCTCTGTGATGGCACCAGCCAGGTTGTTTGGGAATCTCCACATGCATCACTCAGTCAACAAATGCACCAAATACAACCCATTTCTTCCAGTGGAAGTCTTGCCTAGTTATGAGAGATGGCCAATTAAAACTACATATACCACATTACTAAGAGTCCTCATTAGAGGCACCCTCATAGAAGTTTCCACCTCACAGGTTTCCCCTCCCTAAATGCCTCTGATTCTAGCCATATCTCACTCCAATCCATCTCCCACCCCCAAATAATGCCTCCAACTCTTGTCTCCACATACCTCAAAATTTTGTCCCCACCTACCACAAAATATATTGCATATCCCCTTCCCAGGGAGATCCACACGTCTCCTTTAAATCTCTCCTCTTTACCTAACTTCTCTGAATCTAGAATATAGCTTGCTTATCATTTACTTCACCTGTTCAAAAGATAAGCACCATTGAAGACAAAACCATGCTACACTTGTACAATAGGAATAAGGTCTGGATGACAAAACTCCACCCACTGTGGGCTTCATCAAATGAAGATTCGAGTTCCCATCAAGGAAGAAGTTCCTAAGCTGTAGTAGTTCCCTGCTCATCAAAAGCAACTGTCTAGCAAAGTGTACTCCTATTATACCTTGAACCATTAGCTAAAACACTTCCTTCTCCTAGCTCCTTTTGTCTAAGCAGTAAAAATCTAAGACAATTGTAAACATTAATTTGGTAGTATTTTCACTATTCCCTCTGTTATATTTCCTGCTTTTACCCTATCAACTCTTATAGTCAGGTTGAACAAATGACTGTATTACTCTAGAACCTAACATACTATGTTGGTCCTAATAGTTTAAGTTGCTATTGAAACCAACCTTGGAGACCTTTCTTCTTTCCTAGGGTTGTGTCTACTAATAGATTCTTTAAAAAACAAACAAAAGACACACAAACAAAAAACCTTTTTTTTTCTTTAAACCAGAACACTTCTCTTCCAAATGGCTTTCCATTTGCTGACTTCTTTTACATTTGCAAATGATGCAGGTCATGCTTCTTTTGTTTACTTGTTTATTTCTGTTAACATATAACTAATAACAATACCTCTTTTCCCCATTTTATTGACATTTTGAAATATAGATTAGGAATAGAAACTGTTGTTTCAGTTTCATCACTGATTTCAATATGTTTTGTAAAACTTCATTTCAGAAATGAGACACATATTTTGATCAAGAATTGATCAGCAACACAGTCCCACAACTCTAAATGTCTACTGAGTTTGAATTTAAAGAAAAATCTGTATTATTCCTCTGGCACTTGCTATTACACCCTGCAAAATTAGCAATTTAATAGTTACTTAGCTTAATATCTATTCCTAAGTAATTGTAATTTCATCAAACTGTTCATTCTAGCTATAGCCCCATGCTGTGTTGTGAAATTTAATCAAATATTAATTTGAATTCAGGTCGTAACATTTCCAGTTATCTCCTTATAATTAAAGTCTGGTTTCTAAAGGAATTGAAGAGAAAGAATATATTCTGTCTAGGACTGACTGTCTACCACTTCTTTGTTACTTTTAAACACAAAATAATTAATGTTAAAGGCATTAATGATTTGTCTTGGACATCTTGTATTTTTGAGATAACAAAGTTGATATGAAATAATCTTTTAAGTTTGACACAAATTGTCACTATGTATGCATGTTTAAAGCCATATTCATCATATTTAAAACTACAATTATCTCATCCACTTATTCTTTTAACACTTAAAAGTATTTAACTATGTGTATATTTTATAACAAAGTTAAAAATTACCAAATATTTAAATGATTGATTATTTTCTAATTGGATCTCATAATATTTTTAGTTGACAATCTTTGACTCGTCTTCCACACACTGTGATCTATATCCTAGAAGCATGAATATACTTTCTGCCAGCTCTTTACAAACAAATTAAGGATGGGAACTAAAATTTACAACAATGAGCTTAGTGTCTTGAACCTAAGAGATCCTTATGAAATAATTTAAGTTCAAGCTATTAGATCAGGGTGTTAGTGGTGCATGCCTTTAATCCCAGCACTTGTGAGGCAGAGGCATGATGATCTCTGTGAGTTCAAGTCCAGCCTGGTCTACAGAGCTGGTTCCAGGACAGGCTCCAAAGCAAGACAGAGAAGTTTGTCTTGAAAAACAAACAAAAAAAAAACCAAACAAACAAAAAACAACAAATTAGAGTGGTCTGGGCTCTAATATTCACTTATCTTGTTATGCATTTACTCGTATAATATTTTTTTATATTTATTATATATTTATCAGAATTAATTCCCAAGCACAATTAAAATTTATTTATGCATTTATTCTTTCAAATTTCATTTTACATTTCAAATACAGTTCTCCCTCCCACCACTCTTCCTACCCCTTCATATTCTCCCACTCCTCCCTATGGTAAGGGATCCCATGAGGAGTCATCAAAGTCTGACACCATAGGTTGGGGCAGGTTCAAGCCTCTCTCCCATGCATTGGGAGTAAGCATGGCAGCCTACCATAGGGATTGGGCTCCAATTAGCTAGCTCATGTACCAGGCTTGTGTCTGGGTCTACTACAACGGGCCCCTCAGATAGTCCAAGCTTCTCAACTTTCTTACAAGTACCGAGTGCCTATTTCTGTCCCCTAGAGTCTCCACAGCTGTTGGTCCAGAGTTCATGAGTTTCCACAAGCTTGTTACAGATGTCTCCATAGATTTTTCTATCATGATCTCATCTCCCTTGCTCATATATTATCTCCTCCCTCTATTTGACTGGATTCCCAGACCTCAGACTGGTTCATGGTTGTGGATCTCTGCATCTAGTTCCATCAATTACTGGGTGAATACTCTGTGATGATAGTTGGGGTATCCAGCAATCTTATTACAGGGGTAGGACAGATCAGGCATATTTTCCACTTTTGCTAAAAGTCTTAACTAGGATCATTCTTGTGAATTTTGGAACTATCCTAGTAACAGATTTCTCCGTAGCCCCATAGTAGTTCTCTCTCTTAAGATAGCCCTTTCATTACTCTTCCACTGCATCCCTCCCCCAATGACCCTCCTGTTCCCTCATGTTCTCATCCCCCTTCCCTCCTCCTTATGACGCCCCCGGGTTAGGGTTAGGGTTAGGGTTAGGGTTAGGGTTAGGGTTAGTTTACCCAGTATATCTGATATAATTTCCCTCCTCAGGGTGATCCATGTAACCCTCTCTTTTTCTTCCTTGTTACCTAGCTTCTTTGGATTTGTCTGTGTATCCTTTGTTTTATATCTAATGTCCACTTATAAGTGAATATATATTTTATCTTTCTGAACCTGGGGTGCATTACACTGGATGTTTGTTTTTTTTCTAGTTCCGTCTATTTACCTGCATATTTCATGAGGTTCATTCTTTACACCTGAGTAGTACTCCATTGTGTAAATGTACCACATTTTCCATATTCATTCTTCATTTGAGGGGCATCTAGTTTTTCCCCAGGTTCTAGCTATTATGAATAATGCTGGTAAGAACATTGTTAGGAAAATATCCTCATGGTAGAATTGAGCATCCTTTGGGTATATGTCCAAGAGTATTATCACTGGGTCTTGAGATACATTGATTCTCAATTTTCTTAGAAACAACCATACTGATTTCCAAATGGCTCTACAAGTTTGCACTCCCACCTACATTGTAGGAATTTTCTCTGGTATAGGCTATCCATGGTATTTTTGTTCTTAGCCATTCTGACAGGTGTGAGATGGTATCTCAGAGTCATTTAATTTGCATTTCCTTAGTGATTAAGGATGTTGAGCAATTTCTTAAATGTCTTTTGGCCATTTGAGATTCTTCTGGTGAGAATTTCCTATTTAGCTCTAAACCCCATTTTTCAATTGGGTTATTTGGTATTTTGATGTCTAGTTTCTTGAATTCTTTTTGTATTTTTCAAATCAGGCCTCTGTCAGATCTGGGGTTGGTTGAGATTTTTTCCCATCCTGTAGGCTGTTTCTTTGTCTTATTTACAGTGTCCTTTGTCTTAGAGCAGCTTCTCAGTTTCAGGAGATCCCATTTATTGATTGTTGCTTTCAGTGTCTATGCTGCTGTTGTTATATTTAAGAAGTGGTGTCCTGTGTCAATGCATTCCAGGGTACTTCTGACTTTCTCTTCTGTGAGATTCAATATAGCTGTATTTATGTTGAGGTCCTTGATCTACTTGGACTTGAGTTTTGATCATGGGAATAGATATAGATCTATTTGCAATATTCTACCTATTGACATCCAGTTATGCCAGCACCATTTGTTAAAGATGTTTTCCTTTTTCCATTGTACCATTTTGGCTTCTTTGTAAAAAATTAGGTGTTCCAAATCAGGTGTTCAAAGGTGTGTGGTTTTATATCAAGGTCTTCAGTTTGATTCCATTTATCTACCTATTTATTTTCATGCCAATACCAAGCAGTTTTTATTACTCAAAGTAGACTTTGAAGTCAATGATGGTGATACCTCCAGAAGTTTCTTTATTGTACAAGATTATTTTAGCTATTCTAGTAAATATGAAAGTATAGTTCTCAGTAATATAGCATAATAATTAATATAGTATAAATTAATAAAACATATTAGTTCTAGTGGTCTCTGTGGCTTTAGTTTAATAGGTAATTATATAGTTCTTTTATGGAAATGCTATGTGTTTATGTATGCCCAAGTGATTCAAAAATAAGGATAAAATTGACTTTGTAGGGAATAAGTAAAGTCCTAAATGAATATGTATTTTGAGTCAGCCTTTTGAGGACTTGACTCTGAGATAAACTGACTATGGTAAATTTGGGAAAACTATTATCTATTGTAATAGACTAAAAAGAAATGAGGTTTCATGAAATATTATTCAGTTGCTGCAAAGACTAGCACCAACAACTTTATCCCCTAGGATGTTTACATCCTGAAACTGCTCACCTACAAAGAGCAGTAGCCAAAAAACAACATCTCCTTGCCCCCATTGCACAGCTACTTAATAAATATGCTAGGATTGAGGATTGTATCATGTACAGAACCCCACCTGACTCCAGCTTCATTGTATATGGGTCTATGTGTCTGCCATTCTTCATTCCATCTTTGCCTCTAGACAGGTTCTGGGACCCAAGCCATGGGGGATATAGCAGGTTTTAATCACTGGCAACTCATGAGATACTAGGGGAAAAGAACAGCTTTGGTACAAGGGTGGGGGAAAAGAAAGTTATTATGGGAGTGCTGCACAGAGAGTGGACAAATTGCCCAATGAAATGAGAGGTCAAATTGAAAGCAGCATATTGGTGACATGTTTAGAAGCATTTCAGCCATTCACAAGGTAGAGACTGTAGAAGGAACACAGAATATTGGAAGAAAAGTAGAGTGAGAAAGCAAAAGAATGTAAAGTTTGCCATGTCAGTGATTGACTGCCCCTGACAGTATGTGTCAGCATAAACTAGACTGAAATGAAATACTGCAGCATCATATGGACAATGTACATCTCTTACACATTTTCAATATGAATTGTTAAAATATATTACAGAGTCAGGGATGAGGCACACTTGTTAAACAATGCCACCATAGTCAGCTGTGAACAGCTAGAACTGAGTCTAGGGGATATTTACTACTTTTGAAGTATCTAAATCTGATATTCTAAAATAGCAGCACAAGTAGGCAATTAAAACTATGTAAATTCTCATCCTGTCTATAGTTTATCTTTTACACATATATTTTAATCTTTCCCCATATAATCACTAAAATTTTCAATGTGTAGTACTCAACAATCACATGTAGGCATGTAAATAGAGAATGTAAGTGATGTGAATGAGTGTTTCAATTGAAAATGCACAAGTGTCTACCTCCATATGGGACACTGGTATATATGTTTCTGAAACATTGTAGACACACCTAACAATTGCTGCTCAGTCTACTGTGTGCTGCACTGTCAGGATGTAACAGAACATCTTTGTTTCTCTCCGTGGTTATAGTAAGTGTAATCTCAGTACATTCTCAGTTATACAACACATAGGACCCAGCATCATGCACTGTTGATGGTTCCCAGAGGAACTAGAGCTCTACTATGAGTCAGAAAAAACAAAACAACACAACAACAAAAATCTTGACTCTTTTTTTATTTTGATTCAATGAAGGTGCCATAAACCTGCTTATACAGAGTAGTGTATACATGGACTTTCCTTCCTTTTCAACAAATTTAACTTTTTATTGTTTCATTGTGGATCATCATGCCTCTCTATCCCACTCATGCCCCCCTTCTTGTCCCTTTGCACCTGTCCTCTGCCCTTGCTACACCCCTTTCCCACGTTAAAACAAAACTAAATTTAAAAGAAAATAAATCAAAAAAGAAACATTTCCTGCTAAAAGCTGTAGTAGGAACAGTGGGTCACTTGGTGCACTCTTTAGTCCATACTTCTTTCCTTGCAAGTGTCTATTGCAAGGGGTCATTGGTCTGGTTCCAGACCTCCCATTTCTGCTAAACTGTCAATGCTGGGACCTCACCGCGACTCCTCTTGAACATTCTCTTATTGTTCTGTGTTATAGAGATTCTGAGGCTTTGGGTCTGCAGGTTTGGACCCTTTACTTGCTCTAGCAGATCACAGATGGTGTAGATGTTGGTTCTAGGCCTGTGTGGTTGCAGGGTTGGTCAACCCAATATCTTTCCCAATCTTCACCACCAGGGTGAGTTCTCTAGCACTTCTTTGGCTAGCTTGCCCTATGCAGCAAGCAAGGGGAAGTGCTGGTTCTCCTGTTCTCAAGCTCCGGGGGCTGGCTCAGCTGCACCCACACCACAGGGCCAGCTTTAATGTTTTGCCCAGGCAAGGTGAGGTGTTGAGGTCACTCTCACAGTGCTGCAGCTGATGAGCAGGACCAGCTCTCCCACCTGCCAAAGGGTGAGGATGTTTCAACCAGTGAGGAGCCAGGACCTCACCTCAGCCAGCTCCTGACTACCTTCATCTCTTCAAATCTGCCTCTCTAAAAGGACATGAACCATTCTGTCTCTCTCTCCCATACCCTACCATATATTTCTCACTGTGCTAATTTGTTTTCTGTTGCTATGAAGAGACACCATGACCATGGCAACTCTTATAAAGGAACATTTAATCAAGGTGGCTCACTTACATTTCAAAGATTCAGTCCATCATGGCAGTGGGATGGGCCAGATGTGTTATTCACAACTTTAATCCCAGCACTCAGAAAGAAGAGGCAGGCAGATCTCTGTGACTTAGTGGTCAGCCTGGTTTAAAAGTTAAGTTTCAAGAAGACCAGTATTGCTACACAAAGAAACCTTGTCTCAGAAAACCAAACTAAATAAATGAATTCATTAAAAGTGGGGATGAATTGAACTTCATGTGAGAAAGAGAAAACCTTATTTTAGGACTTACCATTAGATGTTTCCATGATATAAGGGAATAAAATAGAGGCTTTCACCATTTAGTAAAATGAGTTTTAGTAACTCTCTCAGTTGAGTAGGTCTGATATTTGCTGATATTAAATGAATAAACAAAAATACCTTTCCTCTCAAATAATATCATATTCAAGACCTGACCAAAATGAAAAATGAAAGTAAAATGATTAGCTCAATATGTATTATGTATATATGTCACTTGGTCACTTAACTACCAAGGCATATTCTAAAAGCCTGCATCCACAAGCTCAGAAATCTTAATAGAAAGCCTAGCAGTATGTACCTAACAGTATGAAAAGTACTCTGCAGTGCATTCACATGTAGGAAGCAAGGTGGTAAGGTGAAATAATAACTCCTATATTGTGAGCAATAATCTAGTAAAACAATTTCTTTTTGATGACTGATACTAATGTGGCTACACACAACCTCTACACTGTTGAATTTATCTTGGACCTTAAAGAAAACTTGCTAAATGTTTATATCAAAAAGTGCAATGACAATAACACCATCCTTTAAAGTATTTCATATGTTTTTCAAAATAAACTCTAAAATTACTGTGATTTATGTATTTTATAATATGTGTGCCATATATTAATTGAATATTTAGTAGTAATTAGGTATACATTATCGGGTGTAATGATACAAATATGAAGCATAAATACAGAAATATATATATACATTTTATTTTATATTTCTCTACATATGTTCTCCTATCAGAGAAAGTCTTAAAAATCTATTACTTCTTTTAATTGTGCATAGCACTAGATCATTAGCTTTATTTTCTAACAAACTATCTGAGTTTTCACAATTAAAAAATTAAACAATAAAAAAATAAAATCACCTTACAGTCATCACTTGAAATATAAAACACAAAGCAATTAAACAAAGTACAACAATAATACAGTCTAAACATTCCTTAATCTTAGACTAATACAATTTAACACAGTATTTTAGCTGTATTAGTTCTAAAAACAAGTGACAATACTCAAGAAATAACTTGACCACCAAGAAGAATAGAAGTTATGTATCTTTGCTGGTATGCCACAGTCTCATCTCTGGCAGTGGAGATCTCTACCAGTATCCTGTTATCCTGGAGGAGCCATTTAAAACCTTACCTACAAAAAATTCATAAAAAATAAAAAACCACTATGACCAACAACAATAAAAAACATTTGCATTTAATTGTGTCGCTTTAAGACAACTCAATATCTGGAATTCAGTATGTTCCCACAACATTTAAAATATGAAAGCCACAGAAGTCAGAATAAATAATGATCTTGCAATATAGTATTTTTAGTCAAGTTTATTTATTGAGGAAAATCTTAAAACTCTTCCACATTAGTAATATGTTAGTGATGACCCTTACTTTTTTTTCTCTTTCTTTCTTCATTCTTTTCTTCCTTTCTTTCATTCTTTTCTTCCTTTATTTTTATCTCTGTGTCTTTCTGTCTTTTCTCCTTTTTATAGTAATGAGTATTAAATACAGGACCTCATAAATGCAAGGCAAATTGTGCTGACATATTGTTTATGTATTATTAAATCCACTGGAGATCAAAATAGCAAGCAGCCATAATATTTAGTTATAGATGTTAGACAGTGGTAGTACACACCTTCCTTTAATCCCACAACAGAGTATTAAGAGGTAGATGGATCTCTGTTAGTTTAAGGCCACAATGACTACACAAATCTGATCCAGTCTTAAATGAAACAGCTCACACAAATGCAATCTTAGCACATGGGATCACATGCCTTTAATGCCAGCACTAGGGAGGTAAAGATAGGAGTGATATGGCTGGGCCAAGAAAAAAATATAAGGAGGAGGAGACAGGAATTTAGAGTCTTTTGCCTTTGAGGATTCATGGAGACAGGATTGCTATTTCAGCTGGGTAGTATTCTCTGACTTAGCAGTTTTGCTTCTCTAATCTTGATCTTGAAATGAGCAGTCTCTGATTCTTTTAGTTTTCATGTTAAAGCAAATACTCTACCACAGAGCTGTATACTAAGTCCTTTTATAATGACAGTGATGTGTATGTTATTCAAAATAAACTAAATATTGCATAGGTTATAGAATATACCAAAGCAACCCAAGTGGATGAGTGGTGACACAGAGTAGCTTTACAGATAGACTATATGAAGTGAAATACATCACCTAATGTCTGAGGTATATGAAAAAAATGAACTATCTTTTGTCTCAGTGACATCTACTTCTCCGCGAACATGGCATCAAGTGTGAAACGTTTCTGAACTATTGAGATGCCTGGTGGATAATTAGTTTTTTGATGACAACCTAAACATGATTTTAATGGAGAAGTTTATTTTTTTCTATATTAAACCCTTAGTATTGTCTACTCATTTGTGTTGTATAGTCTAATATTCTATCTAATTATCTGGAGTATCTTTTTATAACAATTTCTTGTGAACATAAACTTCATCTTTTGAAATATCTATATTGACTTTTTTCAGTATATTTGCTTTAGGGGAATGAAATATGATAACATCACAACTGTAGCTCTTTGTACACAGATTATTGTAATCCCTTTGTGGCAGTTCAATGGCCACTTTTTGAACTAGATACTAAGTTAGATTCTTTGTATAATCAAGATTTGATTAATGTCTCTGGATATACAGCAGGCTTCTGAAACACTCTGAGAATTTGTGGAGCATGGAGATATGTTGTGGTCCCAACCCAATCAGTATGGTCTATTAAAAAAAATATTCCATGATGGAAATAGACGTTGGGTTTTAGTTTTGCTTATCTACCCTACCCAATTTTATATGCAAAATGTTTTTGAATGTAGTTATACTTTCAATAAAACATAGGGGAATATTATCAATACTCTGATCAAGATATAATAATACAGTTTATGAATTAAATAAATGTTTATTAAATGGCAAAATGAATTGGGCATTTAGAAATAAAATATACAAAGCTTTGATGTCTGTAGCTCACATTTTGCTTGAGAGAAATAAACAAGAAGATACATAAAATAAACAAATGAAAAGATAATATGTTTGTGATGTTTCTTTAAAAACTATGAAAAAGTCTTTCCTAATCAAATGGAAAATAATTACTATCTGATTTTCAAGTACTATTGGGACTGTTAAAGGCAACTGAGGAACTCTTGCAGTATGAGTAGGGAGGAATTGCTGTGGCTTGACTGGGAATTATTTCTCTAGTGTGAAGAACTATAAAATTCTGCTAAATATATTGAACTAGGAAAAAAACACAACAGCAAGGAACAAAACAGCAGTTAGTATTATTTCTTCAGGGTGTAGATGAAGAGATAGAATGGCCATCTGGGAACAAAATCTCTGTAAAGGGATATTCATCAGCAGAACAGAAGGATTTTAGCTCTTCAGCCAGCTTGCCCTGTCTAGAAAAGCATCATTTAAAAATTTACACAGCTTTTCTACTTTGTGCACCATATTTTTTACATGAGAAAAATAGAAATTTATCTAAGATATTTCTGTACTTCACATTTTATGTTCATCCACACTATGAACTTGTTTGATTTGAAAAAAAACAGATCAGTCCTAGAAAGGGAAGATGCAACAGGTGTAAAACATTTCAAACATTTCAGCTCAGTGCCGTCCCTCTGCTTGTCCATATTGCACATGCTGAAGGACACCTTCCTCTTCTCACACCCCACACATTGAGAACTTGCCTTCTCTCCCCTCCTGTCCCACACCATATGGTGTGACCACTGTTTGCAGATTTGTTCAATACATTTCTTACTCATCTTCTGAAGTAAAAAACAGCTTAACTTGGTTAAGCTTTACCCAGTGCATCTTGGTGTGCAGGCTAAACTTGAGAATTAATGTGGATATGAAGCAAATAATCAAGGAATGAGTTTCCAGCTAAGGCAAAATGAAGGAAAAACATATTTTGTGTAAATATTTGATCTATTACATGTAAAGAACAGAAAACCAGTTTAAATAATTGTGCATAAGATTTATATAAATTATGTTAAAGAAAATGTGGAGATAGTAACAAGAAATGTCAAGATGTTACAGTAAATTTATGTTAACATAATATTCATTATGAGGCAATTAGATGCCATTGTTCATACAAACAAAACTGCAATGCAAACTGGGTATACTGACTATTTCTATGACCAAATAAGAAATTATATTCTTTGTAGACAGACATTGGTGATGGTTATGATCACAATTAAAACTGCATGACAACTCATGTTTGTGAATGAGGAAAGTAAATAATATTAAAGTATTTCTGACATTACCATATGACATAAAATATAATTTTGTTCCTTTCAAATGGCACATTTTCCAATTTAAGAAGACATTATTATGTTTACAAAATGTGTGTTTTCAACTATTCTTTACACTCTCTCATGCATTTCTTTGGTTCAGCTTTTCTGACATTGTGTAGTTTATCTTTCAGTCTCTGAATTATAGTTTGAAGTTTTCCCTAATTTCTGGGTCTTTTATAAAATATAAAATGAATTAATTTGAAACAATAGAAAATGATATAGAATTTCTACACTCTACTTGAAGTTCAGATATAAAATTAAATTCTCTGTTGCTGATTTTCCATGGATTGATGGACAGGAAATGAAACTTGCAAAATATAGGTATTAACTCATAAAGCAGGTATCAAGTTACCAAGATAGCATGGGTTTCTTCAGTTGTTGGTTAGAATCAATGGGATACTGATCTGCAAATTGTATATCAAATTGTTTATTCATAGTCTTCAAACCTTCTATTCAATGTGCCAAGATGTTTTAAAGAACTTTTGGCATATTACAAGTCCATTGTGCTTTCCTTCCAGATCCCAAGTTTTTCATAGAGAATTATGATATAGCATTTTAATGATCAATAGCAGCAGATTTTGTAAGGCCTCTTGAGTTTCTCCTCAGGTCAGTTCTTCTCATGCCTCCCCAACCATATTAGATTTTGCAGGTGATAGAATATAAATATAAAGATACTAGATGTAAGAACTGGGGTTGTATATTTCTATGTATTAATTAATGTTAGTCGCTAAGTCATTTTTATCTGACCCAGACTTTAGCGGTCTTAAAAATAATACTGACCTCAAACAGAAACTAGATTCTTTAGGTCAGTCACAACGGACTTATAATGAACAGAACAAAACTTTCATAAAAGTTAACAAACTGTAAAAATAAGAGAGGGCTAAAATTTTTAACTTAATTTCATTTTCATGAAAAATTTTAATAATGCAATCTTACAAAAATGGTGATCATGAAATGTTTTGAATGTTTTCTCCTTGTGTTTTAAGACAACTATAAAATGAAAAACTTGATTTATATGAAAATATTGCCAAAGTTGCTACTATATTTTTAAATTATCACGATAAAATTATACATGCCAACTAGAAACACAGAACTTTGAATACTGTTAGTATGTGAATACATATAACAAAGTAGATTTGGCCTGGAAAAGATAAAGACTTGAAGTGAGAAGAAATCATGGAGACATGTTTACTTCTGAAAAGAAATTTTTCATTTTCAGATTGCTGAATATATATGCCTTCTTTCTGGTTGCAGTAGACAGAGTGTTCAATAAAACATTAAGTTATAATTGATTTAATGTGTAATCATGCATTGACTATTGAGATAGTACAGATTTAGTGGGATGTTCTTTTATTTAGTAAATTCATTAGCGTAGTGAGTATTTAAAAAGTTATGTTTCATTATATATTATTATTACTATTAGTGAATTTTGTAAATCAATACAACATGCATTAAAATATTTTACTTGCAATTCATGCATAGATATTTTAGGTTCAAATCCCTCAATTATCCCTTCAAATACATCTGCTATCCCTCCTCCTTCTTTTTCTCCCATCTTCTTGTGCCTCCCAAACATTTTGAGTTAATAATACAACTTTTCTGTCATCCCTGCAAAATACTATCTCATTATAAGCATCTACTGCCTCTGGATCTTAAATACATCCAGCATTAAATTCAAGATTATGTCTGAATCCTGGGGAGAGGAAATGTGACATAGTTGTACTGTTTAGATATAATGATACTATAGACTCTTTTTCTCTGTAAATTGATGATTTTCTTTGTCTTTCAGTTAATTGTTGTCTTCTGTAAAATAAAGCTAAACTGATGAGAGTTGAAAAATGCAGTAAATTACATATATATGTATATATGTATATATATACATATATATATGTGTGTATATAATACGTTAGGTAGTACAGGAATTAATATTAACAATCAACAAACGGGAACTCACAAAAATCAAAAGTTTCTGCACAGAAAAGAACATCATCAGAATGAAAAGGCAGCCAGTGGAAGGGGAAAAAAATCTTGAGAAGCATACAATGTGTAGGGACTTTAGATGTAGGGACTGTGATATAAATGCATTAATTGGGAGCTGGAAATACAATGGCCAACTTTTCTTTGCATTTTTAACAGTTGTGTTATATATCGGTCTCAATTTGCTGCATAAGAAATCTTCTTTGAAAAGGGATTAGAACTACATTTACTTGATGGTATACAGACATCTTTTTAGAAAGACATTGGGAATTATATACTGCTTTATTAATATATCAGTAGTAGATTCTCTTGTAGGTTTGTTCATAGGTAATGGGTTTCCAATTCTTTGCATAATTTTCTCCTATTGAATGTGACTTAAGTGCAATTATATGGTGTTGCTACCACATCCTTCCCATCCCTGGCAATGATATGGAACCTTTGTAGATATCTTGCCTTATTTTTCATTGGTGTGGTTCTTGGTGTCACACCTGGATAGCAATATAGATTCCTTTTCCTTTTTGGCAAATTGCATAAAGTTTTTTGATACTCTAAGAGTTATTCTTCAGCAAGGAGGTTTCCAGATCAGACAAGTTCAATTCCTCAAGCCCTGTGTCAAAAGTAGGAGGTGTGTTCAGCAACAGGGATTTATCTTTTGTTCCAGTAGTCAAACAAGGCAACATCAATAGATTATTGTTTTGGGAGGTGCTTGGAATCACTTTACCAATGATTCACAGAAATATTCTCATATCTGATATTGGATTTTTAAGATTGACTAGGGATTTTGAAAAATGTTATCACTCTCTTGTTGCACTACTTAATTTATATTTTATAATATTATATATTAAAACCAAATATATGAGTATTATATATATATATATTTCAGGCAAAATAAAATAATGTGATTCCTTATGCCTTTTTCAAACAAGAATACTGCTTTTAAGTGTTAATTTATATAACTGCTCAAAATTGTCAAAACAAGGAAATACATTAAGGTTAAATATTAATTACTTAAAACCAAATGGTATCATAATTTACTGCTGATCCTTATACTATATTTGTTTGGACTCACAATATTGAATATCACATGAAAATTAATTGGTAACAAAAATTAGGAAAATACATTACCAACTCAAGCCTAGAAAATTGAACCTGTGCCCATATAAAAAATGGTGGTGTGTATACTATTCAAAATCTATCCTAATTTTGAACAAAATCTATCTATAACCTGTTAAAGTAGTCTTATTATGCAAGGGAATATGTAAGAGATTATATTTGGATTAAATATTTGTTTATTAAATGTGTGCTCTCAAGTCTTATTTCTTTCAAATACATCAGTTTTTTGTTTGTCTTATTTCTAAATGGTATTATTGAACCATGTATATGCCATTTTCTGTTGAACTATTAAGTTGAGGAAAGACATTTGAGTATTTTGCAGTTCAGGGTTATTAGAACTAGAGTTATTCATATTTGTGTATAGTTCTTTATGTCAAATTAAGTTTTCACAATTTAATGATAATATATATAGATATAGTTGCTAGGTTACACAGTGTGATTGTATTTATATCTCTGTGAAAGTGTCAGTTTTCTAAAGTCATTGATTTTATGTCCATCAGTACAGGATGAAATAATGCATCACCATATCCATTTTTATAGTGACAGACCTATAAAAAAATTAGTCATTCTATTAACCACGTAATTTTATTTTATTTTGAAATGTGTGCATTACTCTAGTTTTGAATTCGGTTGAAGAGTTTTGCTTAGCCTTAAGAACCATTATGTGTCATATTTACTGTCACATCTGTCATGCCTTCTATCCTGTACAATTTAAAGTTATTTGTCTATCTCTGATACAAGTCTTTCATCTTTGAAGCATTTGATTTGAAAATATTTTCTCCTTTATTGCATTATTTTTCATCCTCTTGATAAGTCATTGGTTTTTTTGGTAATATTACATATTATTTTTATTTTGGTTTAACATTTTCTCTCATAAATTAAAATTAAAATATCTTTATGGATAATTACTTTGATTATATTCATTTTGTTTCTTATGAGATTTATACTCACTATTTTATCATTTCAGTATATGAATTACTCATTTGTTTTATTAACATTTGCTAGTTTGTTTATTTTCAGTTAGCATAAAAAGGGGCAAATTTTGTTGTGGCATTTTTATACATATGTAGTTTATTCATTTTCCTTGTCTTCTAATCTCCACCTCCTCCGTCCCCATCAAGCTTGTCCACGTTTCCCTCAGTCTTTGTCATATTTCATGGCATGCATTTTCTGATACCTTTCCCTAACTACTCCTCAAAAAGCCTTATTTTCTCTCAGTGTCCCCTTTTTTAGTACCCATATCATAGGTGTGGGGAGGCGGGAGGGAGAGAGAGGGAGAGAGAGACAGAGACAGAGACAGAGACAGAGACAGAGACAGAGACAGAGACAGAGACAGAGAAACTGATATCCACAGTTAGCAAATGAAAAATTATCATAATTTGTGGCTGAGTAAAGTTTCATTGTGTATGTTTACTGCTTTTCTTGATGGCTGTACCCCTTTATCTTTCTAGAAGCAGGTTGTTTTCTTGTGCATTTACCAGCATTTATTGTCTTTTGCTTTCTTGATGACAGATAGCTATTCTGTCTGAAGTGGTACAGAATCACAGGATTATTTTAATTTGTATTTCCTCCATGAATAAGAATTTTATACACTTCAAAATACTTCTTGACAATGTTTGTCTTTTCCTTTGACACCTGTCATTTCAATGCATTAATCCACTTTTGTTGTCAGGGATTTCTTTGGTGGGGGTGCTTGGAATTTGCACTTTCTTTGTATTTCCTGGATATTGGCCACAGATATAGCTAGAAAATATATTCACCCATTATGTAGGCTACATGTTCACTGTGTGGATAGATTGAAGTTGCTTGTGTTGCTGTAAAATTTATTTTAATTTCATATAATACCGTTTGTTATTTCTTGGGATGGTTTCTTGTCCTATTGGAGAATTGCTCAGAAAGTTATTGTCATTGCCTTTACATTTAAGTATATTCTCCAAACACTTTTTTCATTTATTTTTGTGTATGTGTGTGTCTATGTGCACACTACAGGGTCACAGTTATCTGGAGAGGCTAGAAGATCCCCTGGACTCAGACTTATAGGGAATTGTGAGCCACCCCATGTCGGTTGTAGGAACTGAATCAGGTCCTTTTTGGGATCAGCAAATGAATTAACCATTAAACCATCCTTTTACTGCTAGCATTTCAGGTGTTATATTAAGCTTTCTAATACCTTATTAGTTGACATTTGTGCAGGACTAGAGGGGTATGAACAGAGTAGAATGAGAAAGATATAAACAGAATTTCATTCATTAGCAGACGAAGTACTTTTTTTTTTTTCAGAAATGGTTTCAATTTCTTCCTCAGTAGATTTAGTATTGGATATAAACAGACTTATTATGTTTTGCATTTTGATTTTGTACCCTGCAACTTTATTGAAAATAGTTATGAAAGTTTCCTCATTACAAACAAAACATTTGTTAATACTCAATTAAACATGAAAAAATAAAAGACTGAGACACTGATATTGGGGTTTGACCTGAATATCAAGGAAGTAAAGCAAGTGGCCACTGTCTCTAACCTCACTCTCAGGCTGAAAGGGGTGATCCATACAGGAGCTTTTCCGAAACCTTTCCTCAGCATTGCTGGAGAATGAATGCTCCTACTTTGAGTGTGGCTGGATAATGAATGCCTCATACTCAGACATTGCTCCTGTTTTATATAGTCCCCTATTGTTGGGATTAAAAGTGTGAACTAAAATTTTCTTTTGGATTGATTACACCTTGTGTAGATATGGGTGGCCTTGATCTCACAGAGATACGCATCAACTCACAGAGATCTGCTACTTTTTAATTCTCAGTCCTAGTATTCAAGGTGTGTACCACCACCTCTTAGCTTCTGGCTGCTAGGATTAAATGTGTGTGACTGACTTTCATGGTTTGTGGCTGACTTTTTTTCTTAATCCTCAGGGCACCATACTTGCTATCTGCAAATAAGTGTAATTCGATTTCTTCATTTTTTATTTGTATATTTGTGACATTTTTCCTCAAGTTAGTCTAGCTAAGAGTGAGCATTACATTAAGTAAGACTGCTCACTCTTTTTAGCATCTAACATTATATTGGCTATATATTTGTTATATGTACTCTTTTTATGTTCAAGGATGTTCTATACTTTTCTACTGCATTCAAGATATTTGTCATGAAGGCACAAGTGAACTTTTCAAATAATAATTATTTGAATCTATTGAAGTGATTGCATGATTTCTACCTTAGGACTATTACGTAGTGCATTACATTTAGTGCCATGTGTGTGGATCTAACATGGAATCTCCAGAGTGGTAGCACTAATGATGTATCATCTTTATAATATGTTCTTAAGTATGGGCTTTAGGTATATTTTTAAAAACTTTTTTCATCTATATTTATCAAAGACTTTGTTCAATTGCCTATTTTTCTTTCCTTTTTAGTAATGTATTCATCTATTTTTGGTATCAGAGTAAAACTGTATTGAAAGTTTGAGCTTGGTGACATTTTTGTATAGTTGAAACAATTTGAGAGGTGCTGCTATTAGATATTTTTCCTTTATTATTATTATTATTATTATTATTATTATTATTATTATTTTACATATTGATCCCAATTCCCTTTCCTTCCCTTTCTTCCTCCCTCCCTTCCATGCCCCCAGACACACCTCCCATCCCATTTACCATCACTGCTATTAGATTTTTAAAATTTTTGCAGAATGCAGAATAGGTTCTGAACTTTTGTTCAGAATATTACTTCAGAATATTACTTCAGTCTCATTACTTGTTATTGGTCTGAAAGAATGCATTTTCTTAGGTTCTATGAATTTTGAAGTTCAGCATATTTTTGAAAGCTAGGTATTAAAATATTTCTTAATATTATTTGGATTTCATCAGATTCTGTTGTAATAACACTCTCTTCATTTTTAGTTTTATTTTGATTTGTTTTGAGATATTTTTCTTAAGCAAGACGTTGTTAATCTTGTCAATCTTCTCGAAAGAAAAACAAAATCTCTTCATTTTAGTTTTTTAAGTACTATCCTTTTTCTTTCCTTTTTATTAATTTCTGCCCTAATATTTATTATTTCTTCCCACCTACTCTGTTACCATTTAGGTTGGGCCTATTCATGTTTTTTCTTGAGACTTACACTGCATCATTAGGATATCTATTCAAGAAGCCTCTGGATTTCCTTAATGTGAGTATTTGTAACTATAAACATTCCTCTTGTTAGTGTACATGTCTTACCATGATGTTTAGATATATTGATAGTTAGTGATTACTCAATTCATGAAACTAATTTATTTTACCCTTGATTTCATAATTAATCCATGTGCTTTCAAATCTATGTTCATTTATTTGACTGAGGTCTTACATGACACAGGGTATTACCTAAAGTTTTCAATATTTAATATTTGATTTTACAATGTGATCTATAATAATGAACCTTCCATGGACTTCTTGAAAATATATATGTTCCCAATCTGTGGAGTGGAATATCCTATAGACATCTTTTGAGACATGGTATAATTTAACTCGTGATTCTTTTTTACCATTTTTCTTATTTGTGTGTGTAGAAGACCTAGATAGGTGAGAATAAGATACTGATATCTCCACTATTCTGTCTTGGTTTCTATGTGATCTTTGATACCATGCAGTATTTGCTTTATGGAATTGACTACCTCAGGATAAGTAAATAGCCTAAATTTTAATATTTAAAAATTATCCCAAATTAATTGTTCTTTTATTAATATGTAGTAGTCCCCTTTATCGGATTAGTTTTAGTTTGAAGTCTATTTTGCTGATAATAATAGCTATAACAGCAGCTTATTTACAACTTGCACTAACTTGGAATGTTTGATTTCTTTACTTGATATCTACTTTTTGTTTGCAAGCTGCATACATTTCCTAAGAATAACTTTTCCTTATTTTTATTTTTAATTCATTAAGTTAGTTCACATTTTGAACTCATTTGCACCTAGGGTTATCATTGAGAAGGGTCTGTAATTTCATATGGTTTGACTAGATAATGTCCTACTTGATAAGAATCTTTCTCTTTGCTTAGATGGACATAAGTGATTTCTGCTCTGTCATTTTATTTAGCAATTTCATAGAATGCATCCTTTCCTGGGTTCTCATGGATAAGACCTTTTTACTTTCCATGAGTAGTATTCCTTTAAGTATTCTCTGTAGTGGTACCTTTAGAGTCTTGAACAGATTTAACTGTTCTGGTCTCAAGACATTCTTATTACTCATCAATTTAAATAGCCAACTTCTAGGTGTATATCAATCTTAGTTAAAAGTTATTCACTATAATAATGAGATATTTATGGATGCAGCTTAGAGATGTGATGTTTTCCTGGACAGAACTACTGGCATTCTGCATGCATGTTTTGCATCACATGGATCGCTGATTCCTGTAGATGCCCAAGGAGGGCATCAGACCCACTGGAATTAAAGTTACTGGAAGTTGAGATGTCCAATGTTAATGCAGAAAATCAACCCAAGTCCTCTGGAAGAGCTCTTTGTTTTATTTTACTTTAATTTTTATTGTTTTTTTCTTATTTTACTTATCGATCCCAGTTCCCTCTCCTTCCCATCCCCCCATGACAGTCCCTGAACCTCTCCCATGTCCCATTCCCCACCCATTCCCCTGGGAGTGTGAGACCATCCAGGAGGGATTATTGAAATTGGTCAAGTCATTTGGGGAGGGCGTAGACCCTCCCAAGGGTTTCTAGGATAAGTGAATATCCCTCCATGAAGAATGTGCTCCCAAAGTCCTTTCCTGCACAAAGGAGACCTTTAGAGATGGCCCTGTGGTTAAGAGTGTTCTTAGGTTTGCTTGCTAGAATGTATCCCAGATTCCTTAGAAATCCATCCTTTTTTAAATGTATATTTGATATAGTGTGTCTTTACACTTCATCTCTGACATTTGTTCTTCTTGATCTTGTTTATTAATGATGCTCTTTGTCATGTGTTTTATTTTATTGGTTGATTTTTTCCCATTACTGGAATGTTTTGTGTTTTGCTCAGTGTTTAAAATTCTTTCTGTATTTATTTATTTTTCATATTAATTATTTTAAATATAATCCCAGTTCCCTCTCCCTCCCTGACTCCCATGACCCCTGACACCCTGTCCCATCTTATTTCTCCCCCCAGCTCCACAGAGAGGGTGATGCCTCCCAGGAGGAATCATCAAAATCTATCAAGTCACTTGGAGTAGGGTCTAGCCCCCTCATGCTAGGGAGTATCCTGCTACTGGGAATGTGCTCCCAAATCGTTTCTTGCACGAGGGATATATCCTGGTTCTACTCTCAGAGGTCACTTAGACCACCCAGGCCTTCTGAGACTGACATTCACATGGTCTGATTTGATATACAGCTGGTTTCCTAGCAATCAGTCTGGGGGGAGAATGAGATACCCCTGTTTAGGTCAGCTGTCTTTATGGTTTTCTGTAGCCTAGTCTTGACCCCTTTTCTTATTGCCCCTCCCTCTCTGCAACTGGGTTCCAGGAGTTTGGTTCAGTGTTTAGCTGTGGGTGTCTGCTTATGTTTCCATCAGCTATTATATGAGGGCTCTATGATAGCATATAAGTTACTTTTCAATCTCATTATCATGGAAGGCCATATAAGGTAGCCTTTCCACTGTTGATCAGATTGTTATTTGGGGTCAGTCTTGTAGATCTTTGGACATGTTTCTATCGTCAGCTTTCTCTTCAAACCTATACTGGTTCCCACTATTGTGGTATCTTTTTTTTCCACTCTCATCTATTTTCCCCTGACTCAATCTTCCTGGTCCCATATGTTCTCCTTACCTCCCCTTGTCTTTCTCCTAACACCATCTCCACTCACTGCCCCCCAATCCCAATATGCTCAGAAGATCTTATTTCTTTCCCCTTCTGTGAGGGACCTTGTATGAATTCTTAGGTTCCTCCTTATATTCTAGTTTCTCTGGCATTATGAAATATAGGCTGGTGATACTTTGCTTTATGTCTAAAATCCATACATGAGTGGCTATGTACCATGTTCCTCTTTTTGTGATTGGGTTACCACACTGATGTGGTTTCTTCAAGTTCCATCCATTTGCCTGGGAATTTCAAGATCCCAATTTTTGTTTGTTTGCTTTGTTTTTCTGCTGAGTAGTATTCCATTGTGTAAATATGCCACAACTTCTTTATCCATTCTGCACTTGAGGGGCATTTAGGTTGCTTCCAGGTTCTTGCTATTACAAATAATGATGCTATAAACATACTTGAACAGATACTTTGTTGCATGGTTGTGGATCATTTGTGTATGTGCCTAGGAGTATTATTGCTGGGTTCCATGTAGACTGATTCCCATTTTCCTGAGGGACCACCATACTTATCTCCAAAATGGCTGTACAAGTTTGCATTCCCATCAGCAGTGGAGTAGGGTTCCCCTTACTCCACATCTTCTCCAACATAATCTATCATTGGTGTTTCTAATTTTAGCCATTCTTACAGGAGTAAGATGGTATGCCAGAATTGTTTGATTTGCATTTCTGTAATGGCTAAGCATATTGCTCACTTTCTTATGTTTCTTTCACCCATTTTGGATTCTTTTTAGAATTCTGTATTTAATTCTGGAACCAATTTTTAATAGGGTTATTTGGTGTTTTGGTGGCTAGTTCCTTGAGTTCTATGTAAATTTTGGAGATCAGTCCTCTGTCAGATATGTATTCGTGAAGATCTTTTCCCAGTCACTGGGCTGCCATTTGATTTTGTAGACTGTGTCCTTTGCCTTAAAGAAGCTTCTCAGTTTGAGGATGTCCCATTTATTGTCAATCTTAGTGTCGGTGCTACTGGTGTTGTTCAAGAAGCTGTATCTTGTACCAATTTGTTCAAAGGTACCCTCCACTTTCTCTTCTAAGAGGTTCAGTGTGGTTGGCTCTATGTTGAGAACTTTGATCCATTTGGACTTAAGTTTTGTGCATGGCAACAGACTTGAGTCAATCTGTAGTGTTCTACACACCATCATCCTATTGTGGCAGCACCATTTGTTGAAGATGCTTTTCTCCTTTCATTGTATAATTTTGGCTGTTTTGTCAAAAATTGATTTTATTTTTCTACCTGTCTGTTTTTGTGATGATACCAAACTGTTGCAGGACTACAGCTCTACATTAGAACTTGAAGTCAGGGATGGCAATGCCTGACATCAGGTGAAGGGACAGGATTGTTTTATTCTGGGTCTTTTGTTTTTCCATTAAAGTTGAGCATTATCATTTCAAGGTCTGTGAATAATTGTGTTAAGATTTTGATGGGGATTGCAATTGAATCTTCCCTGGTATTTTTTTTTTCAGGTCACTTATGTAAACTACCATATCATCTGCAAATGGTGACAGTTTGACTTCTTCCTTTCAAATTTGTATCCCCTTGATCCCCTTATGTTGTCTTACTGCTTTAACTAGAACTTAAAGTACAATATTGAAGAGATATGGAGAGACATGGCAGCCTTGTCTTTTCCTAATTTTAGAGGAATCACCTTAAGCTTCTCTCCATTCAGTTTGATGTTGGCTGTTGGTTTACTGTATATTGCTTTTATTATTTTTAGGAATGTTCTCTGATCTCTCCAAGACCTTTATCATGAAAGGGTGTTGGATTATGTCAAAGGCTTTTTTAGCATCTAGTGAGATGATCATGTGGTTTTTTTTTTCAGTTTATTTATATAGTGGATCACATTTATAGATGTGCATTTGTTGAACCATCCCTACATCCCTGGGATGAAATCTACTTGGCCATAGTGGATGATTTCTCTGATGTTTTCTTGGATTCAATATGCCAGAATTATATTGAGTATTTTTTCATCAGTGTTCATGAAGGGATATTTGTCTGTAGTTTTCTTGCTTAGTTGAGTCTTTATGTGGCTTGGTTACCAAGGTAATTGTAATCTCATAAAAAGAGTTTGGTAATGAACCTTCTGCTGCTATTCTATGGGAAAATTTGAGGAGTATTGGCATTAACTCCTTTTTTAGTTTTTGGTAGAATTTTGCACTGAAGCCATCCAGTCCTGGGTTTTGTTTGTTTGTTTGTTTGTTTGGCAGGATTTTAATGACTCTATTTCATTTGGGGTTGTAGGTCTATTTAAGTTGTTTATCTGTCCTTGATTTACTTTTTATAAGTGATAGTTATCCAAAAATCTGTCCATTTCTTTTGAATTTTTGAATTTTGTGGAGTAGAGGCTTTCAAAGTATAACCTGAAATGTCTCTGGATTTCCTCAGTGTCAGTTATTATGTTCCTCTTTTCATTTTTGATTTTGTTGATTTGCATGTCCTCTCTCTGCTTTTTGTTAATTTTGGATAATTGTTTGTTGATTTTGTTGATTTTCTTGAAAAACCAACTCTTTTTTTACATTGATTCTTTGTATTGTTTTCCCAATTTCTACTTTATTGATTTCAGCCCTCAAACTGATTATTTCTTGGAGTCTACTCCTCAGAGGTGAGTTTGCTTCTTTTTGTTCTAGGTCTCTCAGATGTGTTGTATTGAATCAAGCCTTAATAGATACAAAAAAAAAAGTGGAATAGCCCCCTGTATCTTATTGTATTTGAATCCAAATACAAAACAAATTGCAGAAAGCCTATAAAATCATGGAAGCAGAACTATGTGCAATTGCACCTTTCCTGGTCAAGGAAGCAATAAAGAAAGAAATTAAATAGTTCCTAGAATTCAGTGAGAATGAAGACACAACATACCTTAAGTTATGGGACACTTTGAATGCAGTGCTATGAGGAAAGTTCTTTGCACTAAGTGCCCATTTGAAGAAGATGGAGGGTATAGTCACAGTAGAGAATCTACATTATTTTTCTAAATTAAGAAAACAAAAACCAAACAAACAAGTAACCAAACAACTTTTCATGTTACTAGGCAATTCTATTACTTTGGTAACTTTCTTTAGAGAATTGGAACTGCCTCCCCCACTTCAGTTTTCTACATGAGCACTAATATTTTTTAAACATAAGACTCTGAGTTCCTTCCCTGAAATTTCAGCTGTCCCCATGTCTTTGGTTTCTGATTCTGGGGAGCTGTGAGTTTACAGATGTTTTGCATAGGATTGCTATGTAGTCTTCTTGGTGTTTTGTGAATCTGTCAGGGTTTAAGCATCTCCCCAGTTTAAAGTTCACTTCCCACCGCACACACACACACACACACACACACACACACACACACACACACACACCTTTCTTTTTTCATGTGTTTTGTTTTGTTCATCTTTTTGTATGGGTGTTTCTTAACAGGAATTGTGTTTACTGCTATTATACCAATAGAAGTTCCCCAGTGACATCTCTGCATTAATTTGCAGTAGAACATCCTTATGCCTTTCACTTTTATCTCTGACAGGTTCAAAGATAGTGGTTTGTGTTATTGAAAATATGATTCATAGAAATTTTGAAGGTAATATTATCAATATTTCAGTATAAAAGCAAGGTAACTGGTGGAAGAGAAGAGAGAATAAAGTGCAGTTATGAAAGAATTCATAGGACTTGGAGGTATAAAGGCAAACTGTCATACTATTATAAATAAGTAGATCTTCACAAGTGAAGAGTGTAGGGGACCATCCACATGTCTTTCTTTGCTGAGTTTAAACATAAAACATAGGAGGTTGATAAATAATGCAAATGTTATAGACAATAATTTAGACTTTAGGAAAACAACAACTTAAAAAGTTGTAAAAGGGAAAATGTGATGATATAAAGTAGAAAATATATGCTTTTTTTTTCCCCCTTACTTTAAACATTTGGTGTCTTCTTCCCCTTAGACTTACACTTGTATCAGTCTCCATGGTGAATAAGTGTGACCAGCTGATTAGGAACTTATCTGTGTGTATAAACCACTTTTTTCCCCATAATTTTCAAGACAGAATCTATTCTCCTCTCCATAGCAAGTTGCAGTTTTGCCTCTAGTGAAATAAGAATCACAAGAATGACGTTCTTCAACTTGAACTCTGAAGGAATATGGAGGCTCTCATCTGAGTATCTCTCATTCTATCTGAGTAGTATACAGGGTTACACAGCATACTTCCATTGACAACAGGGAGTAACCCATTAGTAGTGGTGGAGGAAAGGCTTTGCTTTTAGCTGGGTATTTTAACTTTAGGTTCCATTTCCTTGACTACACACTTTACATGTTCTATACTTTATACACTCTCAAAGTTAAGAAAGCTTCACCTTAAAGGGGGGTGGCTTTATCTCAAAATCCTATAGTTCCAGTGATGTCTTTCTTTTGATGTGAAATTGTAATTTGATGAAGGGAAATTTTGACATTTATTTCTTAGGGAAAATGAGGTTACAACATAAATATCTCAAATGGAAACAACCAACATGTATATATAAGGATCCAGCAAGACTGCCAGAGTCACTATGGCTACACCTCTTTAGGCAGTAAGAAGTTAGTGTACTTGAGGATAAAGAAGATGATGAAAATATCCACAGTAATGATGTTGTCTTTAGAATTTCCATAATGTTCCTAAAGGTAAAAATAGGCCAGCACTATAGACCAACTAACTCCACCCCACACATGGTCATGCCATGCAAAGTGGTCAGACACACTTTATTCCATGCTGGCCAAGAAGAACTTCCATGATGAACAGTGAGACTAAATATCCTAAGTGCTTCCTTTCCCACTGCAGTCAGCCCTGGAGCTACAGGTCTCCAGCTGCACTAATATCTCTGGTTTCCACTGCAGAATCTAAGACCTGGCAGCCAGCTAAGCTGCTGCCTAGGAAATATTAGACAAAGGATTTCCATGGACCTTAAGGCCTGTGGTCTAAAAGGCTCCCAGGACTAGCTTTCCAAAGTATCTGAGTATTGGAGAAACTTTAAGCACGCATTCCATAAAGTGCTCAGAGGGTGGTCACCTCCTGTTGTCCAAGGGTGTTATTATTTGAAATGTTCAATATCAAGCACATGGCCAGGGTATACAGACACTTTTTCAATGTTACCTGTGTGTCTTTGCCCCCTTGTATTTTTTTTATTATTTTAATAATATTTTTTATTTAAATTTGAAACAAGCTTGTTTTACATGTCAAAGTTCCCACACACTACGGTCCTCTGATCCTCCCTTGTTTCCTCCACCAACCCCCATCCCATTCCCATTCCCTTTCTGCACTTTAGAGATGGTGATGCCTTCCATGGGGAGTCTTCAAAGTCTGTCCTATCATTTAGAGCAGGGCCTAGAGTCTCCCCCATGTGTCTATGCCTCTTGTAGTTCTTTTATGATATGTTGTGCAATAGTATAACTTTTTACTATTCCATCAATAGGCAAGGATTTATTTTATGATATATGGTGTCTAGTTCAGAAAATAAAATTCAAATTATTGAAAAAGTTAAAAAGTGTGTGTTACCAATTCAGGGCTATATATATATATATATATGACTTCTTTTATCTAACTCAGTTTCTCATGTTTATACAACAAGCATGTTAGGGACAGAATCATCTCCTCAAACTCTCTTCCTGCTCTAAAATCAATTTTAATTGATTCTGTTTCTGCAAAGAATATATTCTCCTATTTTGTTGGTCATTCTATACTTATTTTCATATTACATCCCATATGTTCATATAAGTCAGGTTGAATATGTCTTCTTACTCCTTGTTGGGTTCTACTCCTTTTCTAACAATAGTCTACAGAATAATGCTTTGTATATTATGCTCTATATAGTTTATCACAATCTGAACATTTAAGTGAACTTACTATATAGCAGCTATATATATATATATATATATATATATATATATATTTCATCTGTGTGTGCACAGGTGAACATGTGTGTTTTGTATACACACACACACACACACACATATATATATGTGTATATATATATATATATAACCTATTGATTACATTTAATGTTGATTATATGTACAAATGTTTCTATATGACTTTTGGAATTGGATAACTATCAGAGATCTCTTTCCTGAAGATGACTAGTTCTCCCTCTCAGTAATCATTAATTGTCTGTATATCTTCACCCAAGGCATAACCTTATGAATTTTCCTTTCTGCAGTCTTGTTGCACAATCATGTAGATATTTCTGGGTGCAGTTTCCCTGCCATGTCTATCTAGAAGTTCCTATCTCACAGTATTTCCCTGATCCTCTTAAAATATTTCTGCCCCCATTTCTGTGATATTTCATGGTCCTTTGATATGAGGTTTGAATAATTAGCAATTGAATATTTTATGCATCTAACCATTTGTAGGAAAGTATGAATACAAATAGGATCCCCTATATAATATGAATTTAAAATATCTGTTGTGAAATATTATCTTAAGATGTGTTATATTTATTTATGCTCTGGAATACTTGTTTAATACTACAAAGATGTCTTGCATATTTCATTTTGCATTTGTTTTTCTCTGTAAAACTGTGTTACTTCTTGGTTTAAAACACTTCATTGGTCTAACAAAGTGAGTAGAGTGGCCAATAAGAAGGCAGGATAAAGGATAGGCAGGGCTGCCAGGCAGAAAGCATGAATAGAAAAAAAAAGAAGAAGGAGGAGGAGGGGAGGAGGGAGGATGCTAGGTGCTAGCTACCCACCCACACAGCCAGCCACAGAGTAAGAGAAAGTAAGATATACAGAGGGAAGAAAAGGAAAAAGCCCAGAGGCAAAAGGTAGATGGGATAATGTAAATTAAGAAAAGGTGGCTAAAAACCAGGCAAGCTAAAGCTGGGCATTCATAAACAGGAATAATGTACCATGTGATTTCCTTGGGAGCTCGGTGTGGAAAAAAAAAAAAAAAAAAAAAAAACTTTCCAAATACTATCATCCAAGGAAATGACTCCTAAAGAATGAGTGTTTAATGTGACATCTACAGTAGAAGATTTTCATGATGATACTAGTTATGTAAGATTCTGATTTCCCCTTTTTCCATACAATTGCTTGATCACTACTATATTATTTAGATAGAAAAAAATAGTTTAACTTCTGTTTCCTTAGTTTTTTTTCTTTTTCTTCTTCTTCTTCTTCTTCTTCTTCTTCTTCTTCTTCTTCTTCTTCTTCTTCTTCTTCTTCTTCTTCTTCTTCTTCTTCTTCTTCTTCTTCTTCTTCTTCTTCTTCTTCTTCTTCTTCTTCTTCTTCTTCTTCTTCTTCTTCTTCTTCTTCTTCTTCTTCTTCTTCTTCTTCCTTTTCTTCTTCTTCTTTTGCCACTGTTTTGAAGTACTAGAGATAAACCTAGCTTCTCAAACCCTGCATGTGAATGCTGAATAAATAAGCAAATAAGCCAAATTCTTCACAGCACCTACCTCACCCCTCTCCAAATCTAACTAAAACAATGGGAAGGACATGCTTAGAATCAGGTTCCAGTACTCTACTCCTGGCTTTACTTTGGAAAGATAACTCTCTTTAAAGTTAGGTCAGATTTTATTTTCTTAATTAACAAAGGATGAAACTAAATAAAACACTGCACACTTCCTTTAGGACTCATGTAGAAAATCATCTAGGTCACCCATTCCTTCACTAAGATTTTACAAATATCTGACCAACCAGAAGATCAGTCCAATGACATAAAGACCAATCAATAAAATATCACTATGCTGAATTGTTTCAATGAGATGAAAAATGAGCCTTCTCTTTCCCTATGAGTAAGATGACCTCATTTTCTTTTAATAGTATATTATGCGATTATTTGATCAATGTGTTTTCTGGATTTTAGTATTTTCAATGATAGTCATTGATAGCAATAGCTGTCAGTTTTTGATGGAAGGTTTAAACAGATGAAAGTGGCTCATACACCAATGTATTAAAACATATAGCACAACCCACATATAGTGGAAGGGGACAAGACTGAAAACAAACATTCTATAGAAAAAAGAGCTCTAAAACCAATAATATTTATTTACCATGTGTGTGTGTTTGCCCTACAAAAGTATTATCTCATGGTACAATTGAATGAGCATGCCATAAAGCTCAAATGCTAAATCTTGCAAAACAACTATTTTGATGTACAATACATGTTTCTGTAACCACATGAGGATAAAGCTACACATAAACTTGAGATCAGAGTCCAAATTCCTAATTTTATTATAAAGAAACTTAATTGAATTTAATTTGTATGTCTAATATCAGCTATTGGGTAGTGATAAATATAAGAGTAGGTGATAAGATTCTACAGTTCAAGTTTAATTATCCTTTAATTTTCAAACAACTCCCCATTACAAAATTTAAAAATAGATGTACAGGAGTTAGCTTGTTTAAAGATATATTAGGATGGCAACTGTTCTATTGAGTTGTGCACTGGTACAGTTTACACACTTAGAAGATTTTTATTTAGGTTGGATTATGAAAACTGTTTTGCAAGTAACATGAACTAATTGTAACAAATTATATAACTCAGAATGGGCTTTTACTACAGATTCTGCTAAAAATGAGGATGATGTGTATATAGATTTTGGGTTCATTTTTTTTGTTTGTTTGTTTTGCTTTCTTTTTGTTGTTTTGTTTATGCCAAGGTAGATAAAATTAGGAATTTGCTACTCTATCTTCTCCTTTTCCTAAGTTACCAATTTTTTACCATGTTTACATAAGCAAGTATCAATCATTAATGCTCATCTAAATTTTTTGAATGGATCAATTTATGAGATATTTCTCCTGGACTAGTAATTTTGTAGATGCTCTGAGAATTGACAGAGCTGGAGGTGAGATTTTCTTATTTTTTAGAAAATTCTTGTTCCATATATTACATCCCAATCACAGTTTCATCTTTATCCTCTACCCCTAGATTTTCTTCCCACCTTCACTTTCCCCCAGGTCAATTGCCCTCCTCCCTTCAGAAAAGATCAGGCCTTCCAAGGATATCAACCAAACACAGCATAACAAGCTACAGTAAGACCAGGAGCATACCTCCACATTAAGACTGCAGTAAGCAACTTAGCATGAGGAAAAGTTTCCTACAAGCAGACAAATGAGTCAGTGGCTAATGATTTATATGAGAGGATCCAACTTACTTTAGACAGGACATGTCCTTATGCAGGTGGTCCCAGTTGGTAAAAGAAAGCAGGCTGAGAATGCTATGAAGAGTAAGCCAGTAAGCAACATTCTTCCATGATCCCTGCTTCAGTTCCTAACTCTAGGTTTTCTGCCTTGAGATCCTGCCCTGACTTCCCTCATGATGACTGTAAATGGCAAGATGAAATAAACCATTATCTCCCCAAATTACTTTGGATATGGCCTTTAAGACAGCAATAGAAAGAAAGCTAGGACAGAAGTGTTATTTCTTTAGTGGATATTGCAAAGTCTGAGTGTGATGTCTAGCAGCTGCAACTTGTACATTATCACACTTTTCCTATGAATCTCACCATCATGACATTGTGTCACAAAGGATGTAAAAAAGAATTTGAGCTCTTAAGGAAGTGAGTGCTCTGACGAGTTTATTAGCCTGTATTCCAGTTCCTTATGTACCCTCTTTAATAAACTATTGTCTGTTATTATTAAACTCACATTGAAAAATGGTTTTTTTTCCTTCATTTGGAATAAAGGCAGGACAAGTATTATGAATACTACTGGATATTGACACCAGCTAAAAATGGATCACATCAAGATTTAACTATTCCAAGAATAACTAACAAGAGACAAAACAGTGATAATTCCTTCTTATTCACATTCACTATCAGTCTCTATTTAAGTAGTAATTACTTAGAAATACATGCCTCAGATACCCATGCTTAACATGTGCACATATTATACAGTATAAACAAAACACAATGTATATGCTACTTTTCAAAGCCCACTCAGTCTCATATTTTCCCTTAGATATAGTATTTGGCAGAATCTAGTGATTTCTTAGCAACCCCAAGGAGTTATGAACAACTCTTATCCAAGATTATCAACAGATACATCTAGTATATCACATCTTAGTTGCACATTCTACACTTTAAACATAATACATCTTTAGCTCCCTGATGTGGCACTCTGTCTTCCACCCTCAAGAAAACAGGAAGCAGATTTGAAAACTCCATGCTTCTGCCAATGTTCTTAAATCTTGGAAAATAGACAAGATATTCTCACTCAAGTTCTGCTGGTTTCCCCCATCAATGCTACATTCAATAGTTTCACTGTCCTTGGGAAGTTAGTCCTGGAATCTCCTTCAGACTACACTATCCAGTAATGCTTCAGTCCTTTGTATAAAACAGTGAAGTTTTGTTTACTACATAGTTTTCTATATACTTTAAATTAGGCTTTTATATATTTTATCTTTATATTACTTAAAACTAGTTTGAAATTTAAACATAATTTAATTATATTTTCCTCACCCACAAATGCTTCCAGATTCTCTCTCCCTACCTACCCACTTAACTTCAAGTTTTTTCTCAAAAACGGAAACAAAAAGCAAACAAAAAGAACCCAAGAGAAGGCACAAGAATCACATACCCACATGTTTACACACTAAGGAATCCCATAAAACCACTAAACTGGAAGGATATATATGTGTGTGTGTGTGTGTGTGTGTGTGTGTGTGTGTGTGTGTGTGTGTGTGTAATGTTGACCACAAGATGAAGATCTATGCAAGCCCTGTGGGGGTTACCTCAGTCTCTTGTGAGTTCTTAGAAACTTTGTGCACATTGACTAAAACATTGGTTTTTAACCTTCTTAATGCTGCTACCTTTTATTTAATACAGTTCTTCATGTTGTGGTGACCCCCAACCATAAAATTATTTTGTTGCTACTTCATAACTAGAATTTTGCTACTGTTGTAAATCATAATGTAAATATCAAATAGGCAGGATGGATATGTGATTTATGACCCCCAAAAGTGTTGTGACCCATGGGTTGAGAACCACTGACTTAGCCTTGTTCTTAATGTACTCAACCCCCTCTGGTTTTTACAGTCTTTCTTTCTCCTCTTCTGCAGAGTTCTATGAGGAGAGGGATTTGATGGAGACAACCTGTGTAGGGTTGAGTATTCTAAGGTGTCTCTCACTCTATGAATAATGCCTCCCTGTGGGTCTTTGTATTCTGCTGCAGGAAGAAGCTTCTCCAATGATAGTTGAACAAAGCACAGATATGAGTATAGCAGAATATCATTAGGAATCATTGTAACACTTGTTTTTTTTTTCCTTTATGCAGACCAATATTACTTAGTTTTACTTAGTTCCTGAGATGCAAAGTCTTGGGTCTTTGTTTTTCAAGCAGTGTCAAGTATGAGTTTTATCTCATGGAGTGGCCCTTAATTCAAGTCAGTTCTACATCAGCTCCCACAAGCTTTATACCATAGTTGCCCCAGCATATCTTTCAAGCATAACACCATTGTAGATCAAAGGCAACATGGCTGTGTTGGAGTTTAAATTTCTCTTTTGGTAGCATGAAGAGTGCTTTCCTATACAAAATACTAAAATATAGGGGTGGAGGCTATATGTTGATTACCAGCTCAACATCCCCATGTTTAATGAATTGTGTAGGTGTTGTCTTCAACAATAGGGACTTGCTGGCAGTATGTAGGTAGCAGTTTATTGCCTTGGCAATAGCCTAGGTTGTTTGAGGATTATCATGGAGACCCATTTTGCCAAAAACTCAGTCAGATGAAAACCAGTCCTAGTACAGAAAATTTTATTTGGTGATAAGAGCTATCCAGTTGGGACTCTGTATCCTCTATAGGTCAATTTCACTTATATTGCCTTTAGATATGTATATATTTTAGGAAATTTCTACTGTTGTAGGTTTCCATACTACCTTTCAAATCCCCCTTAATTTTAGCTGTATTTTTCCTTATTTCCTCCCATAATCCCTTCTCCTTTTCTCATCCTCACTTGATCCCCTTGTTCAAGCCCCTCATATACCCATATTTATCTATTCTATTTTCCTTTCCTATTTTTTTCTATATGTTCTCTTTAGTTCCTTTCTCTATACTTCAGCTCTGTGGGTCTATAAAGTGTAGCTTGGTTATCATTGATTTAATAGTCATTATCTACACATGAGTAGATACATAACTTATTTGTCCATTTGATTGCTGATACCTCACTTAGGAGAATTTCTTTTCTAGTTCTATCCATTTGCCTGCAAATTTCATGATGCCATCCTTTTAACAGCTGAGTAATACTCCATTGTGTAAATATATCACATTTCCTTTATCCATGCATCTGCTGAGTGACAACTACAAGTAAATTAGACTTCTATTTTAAACTACTCCTAATTTGTCATTCTTAATAAAATGTAAAACAAAACAAAATAACCTGTACTTATTAGTAAAATAGTAAAGATGATAATTTTTCAGGTATTTTCAACCTACAGTTAATCTGGAACAAACGTATAGAACCTTAGGATATAGGGAACTATGCTCATAGGAGGGTCTATAAAGAATCTGTTAGGTTTTCAAGGTAAGAAGAGATTTCCTTTATAGGAAGTTTTGCCCAGCTACAACTCCTCTACTCTGTGTTCTTGGGGAAAGAAATCTTATGAAATCTGCCTCCTAACTAAGAACAAGCTATGCATATAATTATATGCAGCCACTCACTTCATGAATGACCTAACGTTTTAACTATGAATGTGCTGATAATTGGCACACCATTGGATAAGTTTTGAGACAAATATGATTGAGTCTCCAGTTAAAATATTGAGACCTCAAAAATAAATTCCATTATGACATTTCATTTTCCATATGGTACCCACATTATATATTCAAATTCAGTCACAGAACTAACAGATTATTCCAAGATGCTGAAGAGGTTTGTTTTAGAAAATAAAGGGACAAGGGATTTTAAATGTAGAAGGGAGAATTAGACACAACAATATACTTTTCTTTAGTACAGAGTAAAAAATGACTATTTGATATCATTTGTGTCCTGTGAAAAATAAAAATAGTTAAAAAAAAAACCATGAGGACAAGTATGTGGTACCTTAGAAACCAAAATTCCCAAGAAATTATCATCTCCTATATGATTTAACAACATCACATTTTTTTTTGTATCACTGGATCCATAGCCCCATTATCTTTACATGTAGAAATAAATTCATCATGTACATCTACTAATGACTCTTAGCTTAGCCACAATCCTTCCCTAAGTTTATATATATATGTATATATATATATATATATATTATATATATATATATTGGGGAGGGAATTTGGCTCCTGTGTTCTAACAGACCATAACCAAGAACAAATCAGCAGGATAAAGGCAGGAGAGAGCCTCCCTTGTCTTTTGATGTACTGGAGAGTGGTAAAGGACAGATAATCATGTAATTAAACTGGATGTTTTACCCAGTTCTTGGAATTCTTGATCATTTTTATAGAGATATTGCCTAGATAGGACTCTGCTATAGAAATTACCATACGGATCTAAATGATCCGAATGTTGAAGAACGGTGTTTAATTAGATTTTAGAGCAGGACCTAAGCAGTGAAAACCTAGGCCTTCTGTGATTGGAGGAGAAACTTGGTCCAAGCAAGAGCATTCATGTTAGTGACAGCAAAGAACGTCTTCAAAGAAAGGTTTATTTAAGGCCAAGTCTTTATCCTCACCTCAATTTTCTTTACATGGATAAAAAAGGGACCTTTCATTCACATGTCTCTGTCACAAGATTAACCAGTGTTTTGAGACTGCATACTGAACTCTGCATACATTTGCCAAACATATTCATCCTCCTTGAAGGAAATTGAGTTCCACCATTAATACCAGAATAGCAGTAGCATGAATCCAGTTGAACAACTATTTTTCCCTTCTCAGTCTCTTTGAGTTTGCAAATATTCCTTCTGAAATGTAAATGAAGTATTTCTGTTCTCTTGATGTTGCACAGACTCTCAGCTTTTGCTGAAACAAAATAAAATTAGCCTGCAACGTTGCTGAGGTGTGGAATTTGAGACCTCATTAAGAAAGAATCCATTGTTAGCTAAAAATTTTGACACAAAAGTCTAGGAAGCATAAGGCACTTTCCAACCATATCTAATGCATATAATCCACAGATATTTTGGCAGCTTTAATAGTAGTTTTAAGCAATACATCTTACATACATGCACAGATAGTACTTACTATTTAATTCCAGCCTTTTATCATCATCCAGAAATTAGAAAATAGGGCTTCTTCAGCTATGTGGAATTTTCTGTGATTACACTTTTTATAGTTAAGCTGCTTAGACAAATATCCTCACTTGCAAAGAAAGTAAAACTACCTTTATCTTGCATATTGTCAGAAGATCAATAAAACAGGTCCTTCACAGACATTGTGTTGTTGTGGATCTGGAAAGAGAATCCTTAAACCTCAGGGAATTGTTTACAGTTAGTGGTAATGCTTGGTAATATGCCCACAGGTGTTGTAGTTTCATTTCTCTTGCTGTGATAACCACTCTGACCATTGAATGAATGAACAGATAAATAAATAAATCAACATAATATAAAAGGGTCTGTTTGGTTTGAAATTCTGTTACAGTATATATATTTTGGGTGTAGGATGTCAAGGTAGGGGCTTGAAGTCTCACATGCATTACAGAGAAAAGATGATAAACACATGAGTTGACGTTTGCTTGTTCTCAGCCTTTTTCTCCTTTTTTATACTATTCAGGAATCTCTAACAAGGGGATGGTGCTACCCACAATGGTCCCAACTTCCTACAATAATTTAGCAGTTAAGATCAGCTTACACAGACATGTTATAAGCCCCCCTGACTTAAATTATACCTAAAGACACCTAAAGACTCCAGGTTTTGTGAAATTGACGAAGCTTAGTAGAACAAGAAAATTGCAAGGCTAGGAAATGTATGTGATTGATATGATCCTCTATGCAGTGGCCCAGTTTTTTTCTTGAAAGAATCTTGCCTTCTCCCTTGCTTCTCGCTTAAATGGATGACAGGAGGATAGTTGTAGATGAGTGAAACTCTTATTATATTCTATAAAGTTTAAAGCTGAGCTGCAATGAAATATTTAATAATAAAGTTTAGATGGAAAGAAAAAAAATGAGTTACTTTATCCAGATACCCAAGTATGTTAAATAATCTTCAGAAAACAGATTAAGCTTGCTATGACTTAACTTTGTATAGGAAGATCTAAATGCAGAGCAGCACTCAGGGATTTTGAGCAAAAAAGCACAAGACAGTCTTTCTTTTTCCAATGATGATTGATACACTCAAGTTTTAATAATTATAAGAACAGGAAATTTGGGCACTGTTAGAAAATACCATCAAGGGTTTACTGTTCTTCAGACACTGGGAGTAATGTTTTACACATATGTCATTTTCATGTAGGTCAATTTTAATGAAGTAGGTTCTTTTATTCCCAATGTTGTGATAAAGAATGTTCTAATGTCATGTGACCAATAAGTATTAAGGGGGAAGTCCAATACCATTCCCTGGGATTCACAATCTGAATGCTCCTTTATATTTTATAAAAAAACCACTGTTTATAATGTTATGAAAACTGCTTTCAGGGTTTGTATTCATTTTCATGCTTCTGATTTCTATGCCTTTGGTTTTTTGCATGACTATTCTGTAACTCAGGTTGGCAATTTCTCATTTCTAGGCCTGCCAATTGTCCAGTACTTTCTGAAGAGATGCGAATCTTCATATTGAGACTAAGGTTCCTCAGTCCATTTGCTCTTACAGTCGTGTGACAGCAGTTCTTAACAGAGACAGTGACACTTCCCTCTCTCAGGCAACTTTTACCCAACTTGGCCTGCCAGCAATCATTTTCACAACACAGTATCAATTTCCTGTTATTGTTAAATAGCCACCACATTTTGATTTAGCAAATCTTTTTTTTTCATGGAATAAAGTTTTTTGCTTTAGATTTGGAACTTTCTATTTTCACATTTTAACACTGACAAATACAAGAAACTTGTATTCTTTTTTTGCTGGGTGTGTTATTAGGATAGGTATAAACTTTTTAGTTGGATGTATATCTGATTTAAAATATGAATTTACTTTAAAATAGTTCCTAACATAAGAGATAGCCTTATGTTTTCTTTTTAAAATTGTTTTGTAAATGTTGTTTTAATTACTACTGAAATAAAATAATATGTACCTAATTGACAATAGCAAATGCCTCTTCCTTAAGCACATCCTGCTTGCTGACAGGCATGGGAACATGTCTGCATCTCATATTTCTGGAGTGTGTCTTGATGATATAATGAAAAGAAATTGAAATCTTGGTTAAAGAAAAATATGACTGAAACAAATCAGAAGGAGGTGGAAAGATAAACATGATCAACAGTGAGAAATGAACCTGCTCCAGCTACAATTAACCTTCTAGAAAACAATTTGATAAAGTGGTCATGACAAGCTATGTTTTGAAACTAAGTGTGGAGAAACAAAACAATAATTGTTCCTGCACAGAAAGAATATATTTTAATATGCTACAAGGTTCAGAGGTAGACAGTCTTTCAAATGACTACTATCCTGATATTCTAGCAAGCCAGCAGGCTTTAGATGCTCTGGGCTATTGTTGAGTATTTTGGATAGTTCCACCCAGATGAAGTATGCAGTGATGAATATCAAGGAGGTGGACTGGCACAGCCACCCATTTTGGTTAGAATCATAAATGAAATATGTTAAAAATCTGTCCCAATGTGACAAGTGTGAATAAAACTGAAATCAGGCTGACTGGAAGCTGAAAGTTTACTATTCACACTGAGGTGTGCACACACACACACCTCTCTTAGTTATTGCTTATTCATCAACAAAATTTGAAAATTGAATAGTCATGTTTATTTCATGTACTTAGTTTATGATATAAGGGGATAATGAGTCACTCATGGTCATACAGTGCTGCTGTTCCAATTCCTTTCTTGTATTTTTAGTGTTTTCTTTTTGTCCTTCGTGTGTGTGTGTGTGTGTGTGTGTGTGTGTGTGTGTGTGTGTGTGTGCCTGTGTGTGTGTGTTTAGACTCGGTTACTGTTTGAGGGTGGATGGAGGGCAAGATATAATATTGTAGCCCATGCTGGCCTTGATAGATCTGAAGCTCATTTCAATCCCCCTGGTTCAACCTCTCCCTAAGTGCCATGCAAAGTTTGTATTTTGATATACTATATATTATTTATGTGTTCCTCTATGAAACCCTGTTGTGAAATTATAAAATTTTGATCAATTGCTGTTGAAAATATATGTAGTATTATGCTGGGTTCCAAGAAAATGTTTTCTTACAACTCAATGTGATTAGAACCAACTAAATGTAAATATTATGAATATATGAAGAGATAAAACTAACATTTTAGCCAGAAGATCCTCATATTACAATAAATCAAAGTACTC
This sequence comes from Cricetiscus sungorus, assembly GCA_030556225.1. Classification (NCBI taxonomy): domain Eukaryota; kingdom Metazoa; phylum Chordata; class Mammalia; order Rodentia; family Cricetidae; genus Cricetiscus; species Cricetiscus sungorus. Next base: position 22,088,025 of record JANBXA010000132.1, on the reverse strand, counting down.
ATTTTAAATGAAATCAGCATATGTAGAGAAAAATTCCCACAAATAACCACAGTTGAAAGACAGTAAAATGTCAGCAATCTGACTAAGAGATGATGTGTGGGATTCTCAAATGCTGTGATATGAAAAGTAGCAGTTTCATATGATACTTACAGTTTTAATAATAAATAACAAACTAACAACTATGTGCCAGGCCTATCTTAAATATATCAGATGAATTAAATCTTGACATTCTAACCTCTTTCACTCAAGAGATGACCCTATAAGTAGCAGCATTACCATTACTGCAATGAGAAGGTATCACTCTGTAGAAACTTGAAGTTAAGGATCCAGAGACTGGAGCAGTAACTTGTCAGTTAAAAGTTTTGTTGCTCTGTGAACCTTCTGGATTGGTTCCCAGCACCCACATATTGGCTGACAACCATCTCTATTTACAGTTCCAAGTGATCATACACCCTTTCGTGCTCTCCAGAGACACCAGACAGCAAGCATGTTGCACACACAAAAACAGATGCAGTACAATAACTATAGGTTTAAAAAATAAAAATTAAAGAAATCTTTTAAAGACACAGAATTGAGAGAGTTGTGCTCCTTGAATTGTTCCTTTAAGATAAGACTAGAAAGATAACTATGTACAATAACATTAAGAGCCATGGTGGAGTGGATTTCAAGCATTACTTCTGTCATTAGCATATGAATTCCAAATGTTGTTACCATAGCAACTGTGTGTTTCTCTGCTTGTGTGGTTTTCAAGATTACTGTTACAAGAGGATGTTCCTATTAATTTCTTTTTTGAGAGATATTTAATTAGTATTTGAATAGTTTTACTGCAACTGTTTAATTGATTATTAGGCTTTAGTCTTACTCTATTATGAAAGATAGAACTGATCAATTTTCAATTGGGTTTAACAATTGCATTTCCAGACAAAAAATCTTACCAGGTTCTGATATTTTTGTTTTGTTTTGTTTTTTAAATACACTTTTCATATATTTTTCTGTAATTCTGGAGATCAAACCCAGGGCCATGTTCTATATTAAATAATTTGTTGTCCAATTTTTCTATTAATTTATAATAAATGGATACTGAAATCTCAATGATCTAGAAGTTGTTGTCTCAATACTTTTTCTATTCTCAATCCTATATGTGAATGCTTATTAGAAAAATAAATTTTCTGTTATGTGTTCCTATTGGGTTGACATCTTTTCTGAGACTCTGCTGTGTTTGTCTTGATAGTGATTTTTGTCCAGGAATATTTTCTCATATTAGGACTGTCACCTGATGCTTCTGTGTTTGTTCTTTTAAAGACATGTACTTTTTCAAAGGAAAAGGATCTGTTAAAGACCCCCAGGCCAAGTTGTCAACAAAAAAGTGATTTATTTGTACCAGGAGAACAGGGAATAAGAGACAAAGACAGGAGATAGAGGACAAGGAAGGGGAAGGAAACAAGGGGAAGGGGACAGGAGGACAAAGGACTTCACCTGGATAGAGAGGAGGCTGATATGGCACATAGGAAAAAAAGTTTATAAATATACAAGGGGAAATCCCATGTTAGAATGGGATGTTTACTTTTAATTGGCCATGATAATTAGTTGAGCCAAAGGAGATTTTGACTGATGCACTTCAATATTTTGATAACTGGACCTTGGGAGTTAGACATAGGAGAGAAATTGGCTAAATAGGGAATGGACCTTGGTGGCTATCTTTAGGAAGGTAACGTAATAGAAGGGACAAGACCATCATCTAGTCCTCTGCTTTGGCAGCCATAACAGACTGCAGAAAAGACCCAGCAAGATGTTGACCTCTGACTCAGCAACACATGCTGAGATTCCTACCTTGCCCATCCTTGCCCCAGGCACTAGGAAGCCAGATATTTCACCATGTGGCAAGGAACCAATCAGAAGTTAGCTGTCGTGCTCTAAATGGGATGTGCTTTATAGTAACAGTGGAATGCAGAGCATAGCAACCTCCCTGGTAGGGCCTCTAGGCCATAGAAATCATTCCTGCAGGTGAAGTTGACCATTCAACACAGGACGGATTGACCAAGCTCAGAGGTGTACTAATCCTGAGACTGTTCCTATGAACTAGCAGATGTCCAGACATGTCCTCTTGCTCTACCCCAATACAAACCCTGCTACATGGTCCCTCCAGACCCTTCTTGTTCCATCCCCTGTGCCAGATGGATGGTGGACTTGAATTAATACAGTTAACTCATTAATTAATTAAAGACTCTTTGCTTTTGCACTAGATTGGTTTCTGGTGATTTGGGGGGGTTAGAGTTTGGGCACAACAAATAGATTTTAACCAGGCAGAAGAAATGAGGGATTAGTTCAAGTCCTGTCAGACCCAAGCTCATTATGCTCCAGATGGCCAGAGTCCCTTCATTCCCACCTTTTTGTTTAATTTTTTGGTCACTGGGTGTGGGGTAATTGGGAGTCATTCTCTTTCACTGCTTCCTGCTGACATTGGGGCCCTCATTGTTAGAGGACACAGAATGCTAGGTTAGTGATCAAAGCCAGAAAGAGCAGGCTCTGTCTGTCAGATGTTCAGGTTCTGTGGGATCCCCTTAGGCTAGGAAAGTGTAGTCTATGATACTACATTTTAGTTTTATATACATTTTCTCTTAAATTGTGAACATATATAAGTCAACTTTATCTTAGTATAATTGATGTCCAAGGTAATAAACATATGAAGAGGATAAACTTTTCATTTATTTATAGTTTGGACAATTTTATTTTATGACCAGAAGGTTCTATTGTTTGGGCATGTGGGTATATTACATCACTTCATCACCTACATCAAAAGAGGCCACTCACTTCATGGTATATATGACAAAGAGAGAAACAAAGGGCTGTTGATGGGGGATGTCCTTTTGCATATATGATTATCTTGTTGGTTGATGAATAAAACTCTGATTGGCCAATAGTCGGACAGAATATAGGCAGGACTACTGGACCAGGAGAAGGCTGGGAAGGGGAGGCAGAGAAAGGCCATAAAGAATTGCCATGTAGAGACCAGGAAGATAGGATGCACAAAGCATTCCCTGGTAATACATGGCCATGTAGAGATATATAGAGTACTGGTTATGGGTTAATAATTAAGAAATACCTAGCCAGTAAGAAGCCCTAGCCATTGGCCAACAACTTGACAAATATAAGCCTTTGTGTGTTTATTTACTACAAGTTTATGCAGGACAAGGCTGGAACAAAACTCCAGCAACAGGCTGTAGTATCTATGTTCCCTTCTTGAGCACTTTTCTTCCACAAAAATTGTTCTTTCAAGTCTTCCCATTGTCTTCAAATCTCAAATTTCTCAGTAATATTGTTTCACAAAGATGCATTCAATACATAGAACTGTGTATCTGGTCTATACTATATTACTGAGAATCCACATTCAAAGACTATTCCTTGGAGACAACATATAGGTTTTGTTCTCATGACTCAAACACCAGAATAATTAGTGTCTTAGTTGTGTTTAAGTCAAAATTCATACTTGTTTTTCTCATTGTTTTAATTTTCCTTTTTTCCCCTGTCTTCCGCAAAATGACTTAAGATTCAATATTAATATTATTTATTTATTCATTTAGTTTTTCCATTTGATGTTGTTATTAGTTGTCATAAGGGTTAGATGTACATTCTAAATATTTTTCATAACAGGTTTTTTGAGTTATATTTATTACGTTATAAGAATGGGGAAACATTTTAACCTACACACTGAATAGTTAAGCCTCTCTGCTTACAGTTTTTATCTAAATCAATGTAAATTATAATTATACTGCTTTATTTTAAACAACTCTACACAAGTCTACTCATATACTTACTGTTTCTAACAGTCTTTCTTTATTCATGATTGTTAAGTTTTATTTGTTTAGTGTACCCCAAAATTCTCAGCTTATGGTTCTATTAGGAGGTGATTCAAACAGCAATGGTTTAAAACACTAATCAGCTCACAGCTGAATGAATTCTTAATAAGTGGGACATTGTTACAGAAAGGAGTGCCTGAGACTCAGGTTTTGAAGACTGTATCTTTTCCTTGGCCTTTTCCTTCCCTTTATTTAAAATGAGGAGAGCCACTTCACTATTCCATAAGCTTCCTGCCATGGAGTTTTGCCTTATCAGGGGTCCTAAGGCCCTGGAGTAAGCAAATTATGGACTGGCATCACTTTAATAGTGAACTTTTTTACTGTTATGAGATTGAATTATGTGTCTTTTCTTTCTATGAGTTGAAAAATGACAACAACATCCTTGATATTTTTCATGTTTTGCAGTTCTATTATCTTAGTATTATCACAAAGACTATATCCATTTTCTACAAGATTTATTTTGGTTGATTTATGTTCAGATTATTTTGATTATCATTTTTTGTTGTTGTTGAGGGTAGAGGGAGGGCAGGATCTAAAACTATAGCACATGCTGGCCTGGAATAGATCTTAAACTCATTGCAATCTTCCTGTCTTGTAGAGAGCTGCGAAGTGCCACACTTTAAAGATGGCACTGGCTTCTGCCTTCCACCTTCCCAATGGTGAGCACTCTCTGGCATAAACAAGTCCTTATTTGGATAACCCTGTTCAACCTGTTTGCTTCCGCGTTAGAGTAGCCTATCTGCAAGGTCCACGTAGCTCACTGAGGTTGGTCAGCACAAGGGGATTTAAGCCTGTGTCGGCATTTCCCTGGTGGCACAAGAAGCTTGCTCAAGGATCCTGAATAAACTGCATGAAGAAGATCTTCCAGGAGTTGCGTCTTCGTCACTGATCAAAGTTGGGCGCTGCAACTGGTGTCCGGTATGGGGAACCTTCAGATCAGAACTTCTTGCAGTCAGGGCAGTGCTGGAAAGTTCTCAAGGTAAGTTGGGACCAAGCTAAGGCTTTCAGTAAAGAGGCGATAAGATCTCCAGTAGGGAGCAATAAAGTTCTGTGTTTGGACAAGGCAGTCAACTGGTAAGTACCAGGTAAGTTGGGACCAAGTTAAAGACCTCGGAAAAAAAGCGGCAATAAAGTCTCAGGCATTGAGCGAGAGGTTCTAACAAACTGAAAGTAAAATTTTTAAAATGGGGACTTCTCAGTCTCATCCAATTTTTCTGGATCTTCAGGAGCTACTTTTGTCAAAGAAATTTAAAATAAAGAAAAGCACACTAGAAAGATTCCTGAGTGAGTGCAATGCCATTGACCTTGGTTCGCAGTTTTGGGATACCTCACTGTAGCGTGCTGATACAAGTTAGGCAGAGATCTTGACTTTGCTTGGGAACCAGGGACTCTAAAGTCCGGAGTCCGACCTGTTTGGAATTTAGTGCATATTTGTATTGGAGACCAGAGGTACTATAATGAGGCAATGGAAAAAGGGAAAGCTGCACTAGAAATGCTACAAGAAGAAAGATCAGAAGAGGTTAAGAGCACAAGAGAGTCGGGGTCGGACAAAACAGATTATGAGGAGGAATTATAGGCCCTCATAGAAAAGGTTCAGAAACAGTCCCTTAAAGAACAGAGAGGGGAAGGAGAAATGGTGATGTAAGGAGGAGGAGGACCCTCCTGGGACAATGCTGTCAGCACCTCCGCCTTATCAGAGTGAGGAAGGGCGAGCCCGAGGTACAGGGCGCTCCTTTTGCCCTGAGGTCTGAAGAGCAGTATGAACTGGCTTAAGTTTGGCCTATCCAGTTTTCCAGAACGCCTAAGGCAATAGATATGAGGGGCCTTTAGACTTTACTGTCATCAAGGCTTTGGCTGAGTTCTTGAGAACATATGGAATTTCAGCTTCTTTTACTGTAGCTCAAGTTGAAGCCCTAAATAGACATTGAATGACTCCTAGTGACTGGAATGTGTTAGCTCGAGCATGCCTAAGCCCCGGACAGTATGTGGATTGCAAAGCGTTTTTAATTGAGTGTGCCAATGAACAGGCTGCAGCTAATCTGGCAGCCAGAAACACAGCATGGGACAGGGACATGTAGTTTGGACAGGGATGCTTTGCCAATCAACAGACAGGATATCCATTACCAGGTTTGAACAAGTAAATCAGATTGCCATGAAAGCATGGAAGTCATTACCCAATAAGGGAGAGGTGAGTGGTAACCTCACTAAGATACTGCAAGGCCCCATAGAAACATTTTTCAGATTTTGTGGCCCGTTTGGTAGAGGCTACAGGGAGAGTTTTTGGCGATCCTGATGCTGCTATGCAATTGATTAAACAGCTTGTTTAGGAACAATGTACAAAAGAATGTAGGGCTGCTATTACTCCTCATAAATATCCAGGCTTATGTGTTACCAGCATTCAGTATGAGAACTTTACACATGCTGTTAATTTGTCTAACCATCTTTTAAGAAATTGGTCTGCTGACTTTGATGACTTAATGGTATAGCTGCGAATGGCCATCGTTGCAGTAAATTCAACATGTGTAGATGCAGGACTGGTGGCCAGATTGTCTTCGTGGTTCGCCATTGCCATGGATCATCTGAAAGAGTGGGCAGGAATGGGAGCTATGGCTGTCCTCTTGTTGCTTATCTCCTTCGTGGGCCTGTGGTGCCTTTGCAGGATGAGGTTTTCTCAACAGTGGCAAGCAGCTATGGTTGTCCAGGCATTTACAGCCATTGAGGCAGGGCAGTCCCCCCAAGCATGGCAACCAGTCATGAACAAGAATTGATCCTTCACACTCAGGTTGTATGGCTTAGCACTGTACTCCGAGTTAGCTGTGGAAGTGAGCAACTCCAAGAAGGGCAAATCTGGTTGCATGTGGGGTGGTGTCCACCTCCAGAAAAAAAAATACCAGACAGGTGTGGCACTGACTTGGATGACTACAGGATTCAGGGTCATTACAATGTCCACTGTTTTACTGGAGACCAGACCACTACCCTTGCCTGTTGCGTTATTGAAACAAAAAGAAGGAACTGTAGAGAGTTGTGAAGTGCCACGCCTTAAAGATGGTTCTGGCTTCCACCTTCCACCTTCCTGATGGTGAGCGCTTTGTGGTGTAAACAAGTCCTTATTTGGCTTTCACGTTAGAGCGTTAGAGTAGCCTATCTGCAAGGTCCACGTGGCTCACTGGGGTTGGTCAGCACAAGGGGATTTAAGCCTGTGTGGGAGTTTCCCCAGTGGCAGAAGAAGCTTGTTCAAGGATTCTGAATAAAATGCATAAAGAAGGTCTTCCAGCAGTTGCGTCTTCCTTGCTGGTCGAGGTTGGGTGCAACACTGTCTCATCAATCTTTAAATTATTGTGTGTGGTTAGAGAAATGAAATTTAACTCACATTCAGATCAAAACCCAGGTATAGTGGTTCACACCTCTAATAAAACAGACAGAAGTTAGAGTCAGGCAGTTTTTTTCTGTAAAATCCAGAATAGCCAGGATAACATGTGAGACCTTGCAAGTTAGTAAGCAAACAAACAGCAATTACAAAAAAGAAAAAAACCAAAAAACAAAAAAAAAAAACCAAAACAATATATTGAAAAGAAAGAAATGTAAACGATAAAGTCAAATTTAGAAATAAAATTCAACTACTGTCTAAAGTGAAAATTTCACTAACTGTGCTATAAGCAGAGAAACAAAAATCTTTCCTCCTTCCAGTTGTTTATGTATTTGTCACAGAAAGGATGCCTGGCTAGAACAATGAGTAAGGGCGTTCTTTGCAGCCATTTTCCTTTAGCCTAAGGAAATTATTTAGCATTTATTTCTTCTCTGTGGAGCTATTAGAAGTATTTAAAAATATGCTTTTATATAGAAAAATATTTATCTTCACTCTGGAACAATTTTTGTGTGAATATACAACCCTTGGCTCTCTCGCTTTTGCCTTGTTTTTGTTTTTCTTTTTTAAATTTTTTCTCTCAAATATTTATTTAGACCATATTGCTTCATCTTTCTCCATTTGAACCAGATCCTTCAAATTTTCCTACCCATCCAACTTCATATTCTGATTCTATCTCTCTTTCAAAACAAAACAAAACAACCATGAAAATTATAACAAAAAGTAGAAAAAATAACAAAACAAATAATCAAATAAAAATAAAATTCTACTTTCAAAATCATGGAGCACATTTTGTTTTTGCTAGCTACTCCTGGGCATGGATGCTGCCCTGAAGTATGATTCCTGTACTGAATGACCATCCCTTGGAGAAAATTGATTTTACCTTCCCCAGTAGATATCAATTGCAAATAAGTTCTTGGCTAACAGTGGAAATATTTTTTTCACCTTCCTTTCTCATGTCTCAGACTTTACCTTGTTTGAGCCTTTACATGTCCTTTGCATGTTTTCATTCTCTGTGTATATGTTCAATATGTCTGATTTCATATGTGTATCATGTAGCTGCCTACATAATAGTATTTTTTTCCCAATGATGCATCTAGTAGAGGATAAGAATAGGGAATATATAAGGAACTAAGAATAACTATCACTAAACCTAAACATCAAGAAAACAATGAGGTACAGGCTAAAACAGAGATTTCTGAAAAGATGAAACAAAATGGCAAATAAATATTTTAAAAACCTTCAACCACCTTAGCTATCAGGAAAATGCAATTTAAAACTACTTTAAGACTTTTACTTTTCCCCCACCCAGTCAGAATGTGAGACCATGATGTAGACAGACACTCTGGTAGGCAAATATTAGAGGGGACATGGCTAGAAACTAAAAGCCACAAATTTCCAAGATGACCAGATATTTTCCCTCCTCCCTGACTTGAGACAAAAACATGGCAACTTAAACAAAAAGCTTTTTAAGCTTCTGTCACCCACTAGCAGGTTGAGTATTGACTCAACAAATGCAGGCTGGATCAAGACATATCTAACACAACAGCTGTGAGCCAATCAACCAAGATCCTATTTTTCTTCAAATTGATAAACCCTAAATGATTGGTGACGAACATACCCTTCTGAGACCTTAGAATACCCAGTCTTCAAGAGAATGGATTTTCCAGCTCCTTTCAGTGCACTCCTGCTTTTTCCCTGTGTGTCTGCTGTGTATAGTCTCCCCACCCCCAGTAAACGCCTTTCTTCAACTGCTGGTTCTGTCTCCTCCTGTCTGAGGTATTGAGGAGTTTTTATTGCTATCTATTGGTTAAAGATTTTTATTTTTCCTGCTTTTTAATTCTTTAACCAGCAGGAAAAACAAATCAACCAGGACCCCTAAATTATACCAGCCAAGATCAATAAAACAAATGACAGCATATGCTGTCAAGAATGCAGGAAAAGGGGACACTTATTCATTGTTGATGGTATTGTGAACTACTGCATACTATAGACATCAGTATGGAGGTTCTTCAAAAGCTGAAATCAATATACGGTAAGATCTACCTATAGTACCTTTGGTTATGTACCCAATGGACAGACTCTATATCCTGCTAAAAAGGAAGGTGATCTTCCTCATTCATTGCTGCTGTATTCCTTTTTTCTTCTATTATTTTTAAATCTTCATGTTTGTGGTTGAGAAGCCTGTTATAGTTTGTTTTATATGTATAATCTATAATTTTTCTTTTGAAAACTACAAGATCTCTGTAAGCTATATTAGCTTCCCAACTTTTCTTATTTGCTCAACTGTGAACTTTTTCAAATTTGTCCTTGTGTTGGTTTATATTTTGTTATTGTTGTCATGTTATAACTTCATACATATCTCCATGTTGGGATAGCTTCCTGGCACTGTTTCACCAAATCCCTTTTACCCAAATTTCCATTCATCTTTCCTGGCGAAACAAGACTGGGTTGAACAGGTCCTTGAATGTCAATGTTGTAAGGCTGCATAAAATAAGCAGCCATGGACACAGTTGTGGATTTATATTTTTGTTTCATTTTTTTTGAATCAACACCATAAAGATACATATTCATTTCTCCTCTCCTTAGGCTTCTTGGTTAAAATAATGGAAATTCTTTGGCCTTGGATGAAAAATGACATTTTAATCAGCCTAAAAGATTAAAACATTGAAGACCATTGTCTCTTCCCTTCATAGTTAACTCAATTGAGCTTATGTCTTGGTTAGCCTTAACTATCAATTTAACATAGCCTACAGCAAAGGTTTTCAACCTGGAGGTCAAACAACCCATTAACAAAAGTCATACATCAGATATCCTACATTTCAGATGTTTACTTGTGAGTCATAACAATAAGTAGCAAAACAGCAATTATAAAGTAGCAACAAAAATAATTATGTGGTTGGGCATTACCAAAACAAGAAGTTTTATAGGTTCTCTGCATTAGATAAGTTGAGAACCACTGGCCTAGAAACATGTAAGTGGAGTCTCAGTTGAGGAACTGCACAGATGATATTAGTCTGTGAGCATGTATATGGGGAATTATCTTCACTGTTCATTAATATAGAAAAGCACAGGCCAGGGAGAGCAGTATCATCTCTGTGCAAACAGTTCTATATCTATAAGAAAGGTAGATTAATAAAAGTTTGCCTGTGAGTCAGTTGGCAAGCAGCTTCCTCTATAGTTCAACTTTCTTGTCTGTGAAGGAAGTTCCTTGAGCAGAGGCATTGCTGTGCAGAATAGCAAGCAGGTTTGCCTTTACATTTCTGTATTGAGTTCCTGCCTTGATGTTTTTTTCTTTTTTTTTTTTTCCTCAGTGATGAAATACACCCTTCAATCTTTTTAATTTGCTTCTGGTCAGGGTGTTTTGTCACAGCCACAGAAACAAAAGTAGAATAGCCTCTCACTCATCTGGATAGAAGTCCAACCTACCAAGAGGGAGAAACAACTTTCCCTATAATAAGAAAATATTCTTGTATCCTCAGAAATCCCTCCCCTGTGCATTTGCTTACACGTTGCCCATTATCCTGGAATTACTTAATTTTTCCTTCATTCTCTTTTTCTATAGAAATCTGGCCAAACACCCAAGCATACTTGCTTTGACATACTAGGATTGCTCATTCTTTCCTCAGCCCCCCTTCTTATTTGCATATAAATTATAGCTGGCTTCCACTCTAGAGATTTACTTAAAGAAGATGGATTTCTCTTTTACTTCTCCATTCCCTTCTTTCAGACAGTTGCCAAGATTTACAGCTTGCCTGCCCTCTTCATTTTCTCTCTAATTCTTATAAAAGTGTCCTTCATCTTACTTCCAAGTCAATTTTTAAATTCATTTATTAATGAGACAATAACTCAGGAAACGCTAAACATGTTGGTAAATTCTGCATAAGTTTTCAATCTTCAGTTTTGTGTTATTTAATTGAACAACAGCTATATGTCTGCTTTCAACTTATTCATTTTTTTTTAATTTGTTTACTGTTAGCCCAGTTTGTGAAGTTCTCATTTTAGGGAGTGGTGGAATTTTATTTCTAAATTTTAACTTTACCTCTAATTCTTTTTCTTATATTCTGTTAGATTTATAATGTTTTCTATCATTGGTCTTTCTTCTTTAACCACACCTTGGTTTTGATCTCATTGTAAATAAGTTTCCTTTAGCTAATCACTCAGCAGAGAATTTGATTTGATATATTCCAATGTATTATTAAAATTTCTGTGTTTACTTTCTTCTGTCTTGAGATTAAATTTTGTATCTATTTTTTTCCTGTATGTTGAAAATGCTAAGAGCACCATTGATATTCTTCATGTTTTGTAGTTAGATTATCTGAGTATTGTCCCAAAGACTATATACATTTTCTATAAGTTTTTGATTTAATCGGTTGTTTAAAATAAAGCATGCAGAGCTCTGTAAGGGATGAATCTCAATTCAGTATTTTAAGCCGTAACTGAAAGCTGCTTTGGTTCTTCTACAGCTGCTCTTTCTATTTCTGTTCTGTCATGTGCTTTCTTATCTGCTGTTATCCTCACAAATTCTGTTTGGTGGTTCCTGCTGATAGCCACAGGTTTTCATATAGATTAGTAGACAGGCTCATTTTGAAGACCCCCACTTGTTCCCACAGGGCATCTCTGCCTCCACCCATCCCCCAGGGAAACAGTCATTACTGTGGTCAATCCATTTCATAACATTCTGCTTATTAAAAGTTGTTACTGAATTTGAATATTAGTCCATTTGCATTTTTTTTTCAAAATAGTTTCAGTTGTTTAATGAGTTTTTCTCAGAATTGGTGGTTATTTACACAAGATTTGGTCTAGCGTCAACAGTTTAAAACACAGAAAGAAACACTGCTCAGTCTCTCATATTGAAAACACAACGCTCTTTTGTAATTTATTTTAAGATCTTCAGTTGGAGACAATAAAAATAGTGAAAACCCAATTTTTGTCTACTCATGTGGGCATCATGATTTAACAATAGAAACTAAGAGAGGAGTGCCAGTAATGAATGTGCAAGCAATTATTCTATCAATGCACCAAGAAACCAATTGATTCACATGTCAAAATACAACTTAATTGTAAAATACAGTTTGTTCATGCAAATGAAATAAACACCACCAACTGCATGATACCCTGTGGCTATAGAAAATCAGCCTTCCTACTCACAACTGATTTTTAAGAAGAAACAAGAAATGACTCACAACTTAGCTTTCAGATTCTAATTCTATTTTCATACTACTAATGGAGGCATGCAACCAGCATTTTAAAAATCACAAAATAAACTAAATTACTTTGTTACTCACCAAATTTTGTCATCATTTGATACTTTTATTCTGCACCTACTTCCAAGGACTTTTCTTCCACCTTGCCATGGATTACTTTAAACCATGAATGGAGCATATCTGATGCATGTGTATATTCTCAACCTTTTCTATGTACAGAGTGAAGCAGAGTGTCATTTTTACTAAGAGATTTAAAAAACAACACACACATACACACAAGGCATTAATAACAAACAATGCTCACTTAATAAGAGGATAATATCAACAATCATATTTACGTCTAGGTTTGACGAGTCATGAATACTACATTGTTTCCATTTTCTGACACCTGTCATTTTTATGTGTCAATTACAAAGATTTTGGAATAAAAATTATGTTCTTTTTATGTGAATAAAATATTTTAAGATATTTTAGTTTAGTTTTCTCAGGGGAAAAATAAGGACACTTTTTTTTTTTTTTTATAGAAGACTATCTCCTCATATACTGTCATTGTGATTTTTTAGCTTGTATCTCAACACTACCTTGTGATTTGTTTATTTTCCTTTTATAAAACAGTACACCAATTGGAAATTATTATTATAAGTTAAGTATTTTAGAAATAAAACATAAAATCAGAGATTTGGCTTATCTCTTTATATTCCTATATAATATGTATTTTAATATACAGAGATACTTTGCTATCAGTGGGAAAAAAACCTGACTAGTAAAAGCCTGCCTTTTTCATTCCTGGATGTTTGTCTAATGGAAAGAATAGAAAAGGTAGATCTGGAGATATGGTTCAGTAAGTAAAGTGATTGCTATGCAATCATGAGAACTTGACTTCAAGTACCCCGAACCTTCATAGGAGATGGACAGTGTAGTATAAATCTGAAATTCCAGCCCACTATCTGAAGGAAACTAGATTTTTTGCTTAAAATATCATTCAACTGGCCCATAGCTCAGTTCCTATTAAGACTTTAATGTCCACTGAAACTGAAGCCAGGCCTTCATAATATGTGTTTCTCTCAACATTGTCTTTCAAGCATATTATTATTCTGGAATGCTTTCAGCATTCCAGAACTATTCAAGGCCCAAACACAAAATTATCCTACATTCTAGCAACAAAACAATTCCAAAAGCATAAGAACCACATGGTTGGAACTGCCATATGCAGCAAATTGACATTGAATTTGAAGATAATGAACTAATTACTATGGACAAGAAACTCTTAAGAGAGGATAGCAATCTAGACAATTTTGAAGAAACAGCTGGGATTGTGGAAAAAAAACCCAAAACAAACAAACAAACAAATAGTACCACTAAGGAGAAAATTCCTTCACTAAATTAGAACAGCAAAGATGCCAGGAAGTCAAAACTCTATGTGCCAAGGTCTCCCACCTGTGAAAGCAGAGAGCATGAGCTAAGAATGCCAGGTCAGAAGGTTTCCTGCTCCTCAGAGCAACTTCCTAAGAGAACATTTTCCAGAAACCAGCACACAGAACTTGGTAGAGCAGTGATAAATCTCCATCTGGCAGCAAAACTTAGCAAATCTGGTTTTAAATACATGGAAGATGCCAGGATATATTTTTTCTGGTGTCTTCAACATGGTTATATTCCTAAAATCCATTCTGTTTTATCTTACATACCGTGTTTGTGCATGTGTGTGTTGTCTGTGAATGTGTACTTCCTTGAATGTCTGAAGACAAGATATTGATTTCATGGGAATTTTCCATCCCTCTCCACCTCATTTCTTTGAGACAGCATCTCACTGGACTTGGTAGTCAATTGTCTAGAGTGACTACTGGCATGCCACTGAGTCTTATCTCTGTCACTTTAGACCTGAGATTACAGATATATTACCACACTAAATTTTTTACACTGATCCTGGGAATCCAAAAAATAAGGTCCTCATTCTTGGGTGGCAAGCAGTTTGATGACAGAACCATCTTTACAAACCCACTACTGTGTGTGTATGCGCCCTGGGCATCTGTATATGATGGGGGTCAGGGAGGAGAGTGATTCTAGATTCCAATCATTTCTAGTGTACTTTCTTTGATTTTTATGGGTGTGCATTTTTACATTATAATGTATGAATATGCATGTATTTATATTTGTGTGCTGGTGAAAGTATGTGTATGTATGCATGAGCAAGAAGTCAGAGTGTTATTCTTCAGATTGGTCTTCCCTAATATTTTTTGAGACAAGGTGTCTTACTTTAGCTGGATGCTTAAACATTAGGGCATGATGGTGGGCTGGCAAGCCCCAGAGGCTCTGCTGTCTGCCTTTTCACTTGCTGGGATACAGCAAGTACTGTCATGCTCAGTTTGTTTACAAAACATAGAGTGAGAGTCAGGTCCTCAAATACTTTGTAGAAGGAGCTATCTAGCCATCCTCAGTTCCATTCTCTTCTTGGCTTATTCTTGGCTGTGAAATGCTTTCTGCCATAGGGATCACCCACCCCTTAGTCATTCTATGCAATTCATTCTCTTCAAAGTAGACCTTCTACTGAGCTCACCTCACAAGCCCAGTAATTGTGGCATTAAGTTCTGATAGGGCTCAGACAAAAGTATCTTTTTGGTACCTTCCACTTGAAATGCTTAGTATTCCTGTGGAAGATAGTCAGTTACATAGCACAGATTTTGATATAGCTGATGATTGAGACAGTAAGTGTGATGGGAGATGTTATTCTGTATACATGTTTCTCATACTGGTTAATAAAGCTCTGTGGCCAATGAGATAGCAAGATAGGCGGGGCTAGGAGACCAGGAGGAGGAAAGAGGAAGTAGAGGGGAGGAGTCGAGATGTAGCCCTGGGAGGAAGGAAGATGCTTGCCGTGGCTCCTGGATAAGACGACCACGTGGAAATACTTAGATAAGTAGAAATGGGTGAATCATTAAGACAGAGCTAGCCCATAAACAATAATGGTAACTGGCCAACAGGATTGTATCAAATACAGAGTCTCTGAGTGTTATTTGGGGCTGGCGTGGCTGTGGGCACAGACTGGCGGGCTGGCGGGCTGGCGGAAACATACACGCTACAGATGGCGCCCAATGTGGCTATAAGAACTTTCACTTAAAACTAATAAGAGCTTAAGAAATGTTTTAGAAACAAAGGAACAGAGACTTGCAAGACTTCTTAGTAGCAGCATTTTCTTGGTTGGATTTGTTTTGCTGTAGACAGAGATTTGTGTGGCTCCTTTAAGGGAGGTTTCCAAAATTAGCATAAGCGGCAAAAAGCTGGCTTGCTTTTAAAGAGCTCTGCTAACAATTCATTGGTGTGTACAAGAGCTGCAATGAAGGTGTACACTGTGTTTTAAAAAAACAAGCTGGCTTGGGAGAGAAAAAAAAAAACAGGGTACAAGGTTTAAAAAAGAAAAAAGAAAGTAGAATGAATGGGTATAATGGGGCATGCCATTAATCCCAGCACTCCGCAGACAGAGGCAAGTAGATCTCTGTGATTTCAAAGCAAACCTGGTATGCACTGAATTCCAGGACAGATAAAAGTTACACAGAGAAACCCTGTCTCAAAATATGTAAAAGTATAAGTACAAGAAATAGAATAATAAGAAAGCCACATAAAGATGGAAAACACAGAGAAATTTTGGATACTATATGCACTTCTGTTGTCTTTAAATTATTTGATTGCTGAGAAAATAACTACTGATAAAAGAAATGTGCTGGGTTAATTCAATTTATATATTTTAAAAATGCTTTGACTCCAAAAATTAAGCCTAAGGACAAGTTACTGGGGAAAAAGATTTCTAGTTTTGTTTCCACAGAAAATGAAAAGCTATGGATTTCTTCCAGACTTATGTGGTTTGATCAAGCCAGACCCCCTGAAACAGCTCCCCAGGTGATCAACATTCAAAGCAGTTGAGACAAAGCCTTGCAGACTACTGCCAAGATTTCTGCATCTTCTTTGGACCTCCCATGACAGCGCCCTCTACGAGCAGGAAGTAGTTTGGAAAGAACGACACCCAAATTCCCAAATATTGTTTATAAATGTTTGTTTTCATTTAAATGGGCTTGGTTATAACTGGTTAATGACACAAGCAATCTTTTTAGAGGCAAAAAGGGAATTATGGTATAGATATGAATATTTTGCTTTGGAATGGATTTTCTTTTATTGATACAATTTAAGGTCAATTTTATGATATGTGTATTTCTCCTCTTGTTTAGGTATTGTGTTTATATAGCTCTTTGGAAAATGTAATGTATAATTGAGAGTTACCTATGATAATTAAAACTTGTAATTAAGTTAGTTTGGATTTCTAGATATGCAGAGATGTATTTGAAATGGATAGGCATTCTTCAAACCTTTCAAAGACCTACAGAATATGGCATTTAAAATGGTTTAGGGTTTTTCTTGACAATGAGGCACAATTGCTCCTGGTAAAACCACTTGCATCAAAAAGGAAGATGGACATTGAAGAAACTCGTTAGGAAGTTTGCTTCTAATATGGCAAGACTAGCCATTTGGGCAAGGTACTTCTCTTTTCTAGACTGTTTGACTTTATGTTGTAGAAACTGGACATGCAGGACCCACAAAAAGGTGACTGCTGATGCAAGATGGACATTGCTACAGGATTCCTGCTTCATGGAAGAGGATGCCAAACAGCCAGACATTCTGCAGGACACAGAGAAAAATAACTGACAAACTGCCATTACAGGTGGACAGTTTAAAGTTTCCTGCCTTGTTGAGGAGTCTGGACACACACTATGGCCTATGGGCTGAAGATGGAACATTAAGAAGAACTTCGGGTGACTGACCAGGCAGTCAGAAATGAGTTGTCTCTGTCATTTCTAGAGTTTATATATTATCCTTCTGTGGTCTTTGATGGAGTTGAAGACAGGTAGTTATGGTTACAGTTTTTCTTAGTTAGGATTAAAAATAAGTTACATATAGGACTTTAGACTGACAAAGAGATAGGATAGATGATATTTTCTTTAAGTCTTACAAAATATTAATGGACTAAATATTGTTAACTATGATTCTTATTTGATAACTGTTGAATGTATATTTTGCTATGTTAAGGTTAAACCCCTTCTTTTATTTTAGACAGAAAAGAGGAGATGATGGGCGATGTTATACTGTAAATATGTTTCTCATACTTGTTAATAAAGCACTGTTGGGCCAATGAGATAGCAAGATAGGCGGGGCTAGGAGACAAGGAGGAAAGAGGAAGTTGGAGGGAGGAGTCCAGATGTAGCCCAGGGAAGAAGCAGACACCTGCAGCGGCTCCCCAATAAGACGACCACATGAAAATACTTAGATAAGTAGAAATGGGTTAATAATTAAGGCAGAGCTAGCCCATAAACAATAATGGTAACTGGCCAACAGGATTGTATCAAATACAGAGTCTCTGAGTGTTATTTGGGGCTGGCGCCACTGTGGGCCCAAACTGGCTGGCTGGCGGGCTGGAGGAAACTTACACGCTACATAAGTGTGCTCCCCTAATACAGAAATCAAATGGTCAGATTTCTTTCTGTTAATATTCCTTTCAAATGACTAGAAATGAACAGCATTTCTATATATAATTTAGAACATCAAGAACTGTATCATGAGACATGGAAGAACCAATGTTTGCTTTGAGCAGAGAAGCTGCAGCGAAAGGTTAATAAATCCAACCTCCAATAAGTAGATCTCTTTTTTCTAAGGAACTATGATACCTGATGTTTTTTGAAAAGCACTTCTGACAAAATTTAAAAGGTTGATGGGGTTTGGGGAGGAAGGAGAAGCTGTGTTTTATCGTACAAACAAAACATTGGCTTTGATGGCATATTAAGACCCAAGGGAGAAAATGAAGGAGAAGAAAATAGACATCACTGATAGGAGAGAAGAAAACCCATTTATCAGAGTATGAGCAGGGAAAGTAATGGGAGGATTACAAATATTCTAAGTGTTTATTGTTGATAAAAGTTTCTTTCCTGGACAGTCCTGTAGATGGTGTTTCTGTGCTGACTGTTCCCAAATAAATACAAAAAAACCTTATATTAATTATAAAAGATTTGGCTGATGGCTCAGCCTTCTTATTGACTAGCTCTCTCTTAACTATTAACACATTTTTTAATCTAATTATTTCCACATGGTCTTATCTTACTGGAGAATGCTCCATTATTACTCTTTCAGTGGCTACATGGCATCTCCCTGGTGACTTCTTTCTGCCTTACTATCAGAATTCTCCTCCTCTGGTAGCCCTGTTTATATGTCCTGTCTGGCTACTGCCCAATAAGAGTTTTATTCATCAACAAATAAGAGAAAAACTATAATCCAAATGGGATTTCCTATCATGAACCCACTGCTATTCAGTACCAAAAAGCACTGAAGATTATATTAATTATAAACTGTTTAAGCTGATGACTTAGGCTTCTTGCTGGCTAGCTCTATCTTAATTATTAAGCCATAACCACTTATCCATGTAATTCTATATGACCTTATTTTTGCTGGAGAAAATCCAGGCATCCTACCTTCCTAGTAGCTACATGTCATCTCTATGGCAGCTCCTCTAATCTATCCTTTCACTAGAATTCTCTTACTCTGGTAAACCCACCTATACTTCCTGCCTGGGTACATCTTGCCTCTCCACTGGACAAAACAGCTTTATTTGACCAATAAAAGAAAGATATGTTCATCAAAGCATACACAAAAACATCCCCATCAGTTTATTGTCATGTGACTCCTTTAAATTAGAAGCAAGATATTATCTATTCTTGTCACAACTATATAGATAGATGTCATATCACTTCTTTCAGAATGAGTGAAAGGAAAGAATATGTGTAACAATGGCTATGTCTGAAGCTTTTGAAGTGGCCTTTTGAAATTATGACACAGATAAGAAACATGGCTTTTGGCATTCTTGATAAGACAACCTCGGATTATTTTATTTTCTACTTTGTCTGGAATACCTATAGGTAGATATTAGCTATCTGGTCTTGTTAGGTTTAGCAGCATGTCCAACTATGGTATACCTGTGAACTGTTGCTCTAGAAAATTATAGACAAACTTTGATTTTTGGAAGACATAAACACATTTTATTTTTATTATAGAAATACATTGAGGAGAAAATTGTGCTGTAAAAATCAATCCATGTTGCTATTCATTATATATTTGGGGTTGTACTGTGATAGATTCAGTTTGAGTTCTTGAATAAGAAATGGGTTATAACATTGAGAACAGTCAACTACATAGGATAAAAGAACTTCTTTCTCTCAGTGTCATTATGCTTAATTTCCAAATGTGTAGGAAATTTCACAGGTATTGAAGAAAAGTTTGTTTAATATGTTCTCATTGCATAGTGAGATATTCATAGCTTAAATTAAATATTACTCTAGGGGTTAATCTCAGACTCATTTCCTACTCCCCCCCCAAATCCTTCAACCTCTTTGCTTTATACTGAGAATGTTACAGTATTCTACATGGTGTATCTCTTTCAGGAACAGGGGAGCATTTCTCCCGGATTAAATTGCCACCTGTATATCCAGGTGTAGGGCTGCTTATACATACTTTTACTCAGAGTACAGATGGGTCTAGTATTCTTATGTTTTGTGCCCATGCTTCATGAAAAAGACAGTGTATTCAGTTTTTACAGAAGAATATGTTCATAAAGCTGTCTACCACAATATCATAGCATAGAATTACAAAGAATTAAATGAGAGTGGGCAGGGTTAAATGGGAAATATGGGGAGAGATAACTAACACTAAATGCCATTTACCTACTACTGTAGAAGCTTCCTAAGATTTACATATACATGAAAGGAATTTAAATGAAGTAGCCAAATAATGGAGTAGAAAACGACCAAACTCAATATCTTATGCCAAGTAAAACCTCCACTCTTTCTTAAAATTTCAAAATGTCTTATCTTAGTAGACTGTTCTTCAAAGAGATGCCTTAGGTAATATTTGCTCTTTGGTGCCAGTGTATTACACTACACATTTCCCCTTACTGTCAACTGTTAAGTTTGTTTTTTTTTTTTAAGTTTGTCATGTAAAAAAAAATATGACTCAACAGCTAAGATTATTTAGTGTGTAATCATGAAAGGTGATAGGTCATGCTTGTATCCCAGCATCCTTATATTTAGGATTGCACCTGTTTCACACCTGTCACTTGAGTACCATGGAGGAACTTGCTGGGTTCCAGTCTGACCAGACACATGCAGAGAAGACCTCAAAGGAATAGGCAGTTGTTATGAGTTGGTTTTCCCCCCCACTGCCGGTCTGGTCCCGCTGCCATGCCAGGCCCCAATAATATGCACAGACTCT
This sequence comes from Cricetiscus sungorus, assembly GCA_030556225.1. Lineage (NCBI taxonomy): Eukaryota > Metazoa > Chordata > Mammalia > Rodentia > Cricetidae > Cricetiscus > Cricetiscus sungorus. The sequence continues at coordinate 22,067,299 of JANBXA010000132.1, read as the reverse complement.
GTATTTGATACAATTCTGTTAGCCAGTTACTATTATTGTTTATCAGCTAGCTCTGTCTTAACTATTAACCCATTTCTACTAATTTAAGTATTTCCATGTGGCTCATCTTACCAGAGAATGGTGGGCCAGCATCTTGCTTTCTCCATGCTCTACATGCTGATTCCTCCTTCCTACTTCCTCCTAGCCCCACCTATCTTGCTTTCCCAATGACCCAACAGTGCTTTATTCATTAACCAGTATAAGAAACATATTTACAGAATAACATCTCCCATCAGGGAGTGAGCGATGAAGAGGATACTAATGACCTTTCTGGCCTCTGCATATATGTCCAGGCACAAGCATCTGCACAGCATGTACACAAACATATACATCCACAACTAAATCAAATTTTAAAATTTGTACTTAAGCACATTGCTAAATTAAGGTATATTGTGAAATTTTCTAAATTAATTAAATTTGCTAAATTGATGATAGTGGTTAAGGTTTTGTTTGACGACTGTCCTTCATTAGGAAAGAGTTGTGTCACTTTTTATTTTTAAAAACACCCCAGGCATAATTTCCCAGTTAAAAAATATACACTACCATGGAAAGTATTCTTGGATGTATCAGACTTCAGGTGCTTGAATCTTCTGCTTATTTCTTGTGGAGTAATTGAAAATTACTTTAAAATTATCTATTGGTACAAAATGTATATTGTTGGACTAATAAGAAGGAGAATCTAATACTCCCCAGTGAGACATAGCCAACCAGACCCAAATATAAGATATTGACTTGTAGATTAATTTTATTGGACATAGGAACTGGAGTAGCATCAGATGGAAGAAGTGTAATCTGTGCTTCACTTTTTTCTGAAAACCCTAAATGGAAATTCTCATGTGAAAGCTGATCTCTCTGTACCCACAGAAAGCAATATTTCTGATATGAAGTCCTTGCCAAGAAACTTCAGTATCAACCGATTTGTGAATTGTTTCTTTTCTTTTAGTCTCTTTCCAAAATATTTACTTTCCACCATTGCTTCTCTCTTTTCAACAAGACACCGACACTTAGATTTACTAATTTGTACTCCTCAGACTCTGCCAAAATCCATAATAGTGGTGGTAAAACTGTGTCTACCCTACACTAAATTCTACTGGAACCTTTATATCATGCCTGTGTGGAAGTGTATCAATTTAGACTCCTAGCATACCTTTAACATCCTCCACATTTGGACTCAACAGACAGCAAGCAGAAGGTATCTTCATTCAGTGTTTCATCTCTTGTTAAATTATTCCTATAACACCATCATTTTTATGCATTTCTCCAGAATAATAAACATTTTGTCATCTTTAACTTCACAATTGGTTCAATCAGTAAAATTAATGAGTTAAAATATCAACTTTATTTCTACTTTTTTATATGTAACATAATTCCTTATTGATTCTTTGGATATTTCACATCATGTACCTCAGTCTTTTTCACCTCCCAGCCCCTCCATAACTACCCTGCAATCTTGCAGTGTCCCCCTCAAAGAACACTCCCAAATTAATAAAAACAAAACAATTAAAACAAAAATCCACCTCAATCCTCTTTCTTTTCCACCTCTCCAACACCTCATCTGTCCTATTGGCTTTTGGAGCTGGGATATATCACATACTAAACCCTTTTTTTTTTTTACTGTAATCTCAACCCAATAATGTTCATTGCAATGAGTCTGGATCAAGGATTATCATCACTAGATTCTCACTGAAACTCCTCTTAAATATTCTGCTATTGTCTGAGTCATGGGGATACTGTGGCTATCTTTCCACAAATGAGTTCCTTAATGCCCTCTAGTAAGTCATCGAAGAGGTGATTTTAGGGTGGTCCAACCCAAGGATCAGGATATGGGTCTGGGTGGTAGCTGAGCAAAGTGTGGCCTTTGGATTTCAACAGATATGGTTCCTATGTTCCCTTGTGGTAACAAGAACCATGAACATCAACAAAGACCCCAAACTGTAACAGGACCATGTACCCAGACATGGCCCTTGGCAGCAGCCCAGACCATGATATTACCATGGCCACAGTGGCAGTGTAGCCACCTAGATCAGTAAGGCTCTGGTAGCAATATGGCCCTCAGACAACAACATGGTATCAAATGGGTGACTGTCATCACACAACCCTCAGTGGTAAGAAGAGCTACAGACATCAACCCAGAACATAGCTTCTGCAGCTCCATGGATCCAGACATTGGTCTCACCAACTGCCCAGGGCAGATGTGACCACAGCCCCATGTGGCAGCACAGATCACCCAGATTTGCTTATTCTTGGTGGTTGCACAGCCATGGCCACTGACTGTGGGCATAGAATATAGGCATCTGTGTGGCCTTTGGTAGCAATATGGGCCATGGACATCAGCAGAGATATCAAATGTGAGAGACCATGGATTCAGACACAGTCCTCCACAGTAGCTTAGAGATGGATATAGTTAGGTCCCACACACTGTCTGGATACCAACACACAGACTGACTGTGATTGACCACAGATCCAGACATGGCCCTTTGCAGCAGCCTGGGCCCAGGTGGCAAGTAGGACACCCAACATCAACCTGTTCCTCACTGCCTTTACTTCTTTGGTTCTACAACTTTCCACAGCACAGGAAACACTCTGCTTCTTTTCTCTCTCATTTCTCCACCAGATAATTGTGCATAATAAAGGCACCTACACACTGAACACTGCAAGGCACCAGCTGGGCCTGCAGATGCCATCAGTTAGCTGAGGCTGTGAAGAATCATGTTGGCCTTATCTTCCACCTTTTAAAAATATTTCCTTTCTTGCTTCTTCATACTGCTAAGTCCACAGATTGTGGGAAAGAAATGAGCTCTCTCCTCTTCCTCTTTGATGATCAACTCTGTCTCCATCTTCTTCTGTATCTGATAAAATGATGTAAAGAGGAGGCCCTTCTGGGCAAAGGAAAGATGAGATGGTCCTTGGCACAGAATATACGTACTTGTTGAGTATTGTTGTAATGTTGCATTTATCCCCATTAAATTTTCTAATCTGGTTGCTTTCCTATAGAGATGGTTCTGCTCTTCTGCAATTTCATCTTTGATACTACCTGCATTGCATTGCCATGTAGGTTGAATGTATCTATTAGCTACTTTGCATTTCTTGGTCAACTTCCCTTGGGACTTGGGAATTTTAGTGAAACTTCAGTCATTGTTCTTTGCTAGGATTTAAAATGGCACCAAGGTTGCTTCTTATAGGTTATCCCCACTGGTTCACTTAAAAATTCTCACATGCTCTCTCACCTTTAAGTTCAAAATTTACCAAATCCTAGTTCAATAATGTATCACAGACAGGTCAGTTACATTAGCAGTTTATCACCTCACAGTCTGGAAACCATATCTCTCATGTCAAGTTGTTAGAAATTAAGTTTGTCCTGAATGTCTCTTCCTGGCTTACCAACAGTGGTTGTTTTTTTGTTCTTCATATTAAATTGATGCCTTATATAGCTGTCAGTTACCACTTTGAAGAAACTCCAAATATAATTGTATTCTGAAGAACTGAGTAATAAAAGTTTTACATATCATTAGGCTATCATGCTGATGAGCTTTTATGGGCAAATGCCTGTCTAAACATGAACTGAACAAGGACAATAACAAACATGTTAACATGTACAAGGAAAGCCCTGAAGACAACAACTCCTTCATAAAGAACTACAGGAAACTAAGGGAGTCTATAACAGGACAAATAGTATTTTCTTGGGAAGAACACACCAATTGGTTATCGAACACCATATGGTCTACCCTGAGAACATAAGCACAATAACATTATATCGATTCAGGAGAATGTACTTATAAATTTAGGGATATATATATATATATATATATATATATATATATATATATATATATATGTAATAACAGTGAAAAAAGAAGCCAAGAACTTTTAAAATGTCAAGAAGATGTATATCAGAGAGAAGAAAGGAAGGGAGGAAAAGGGTAAATGATTATATTATATTTTTAAAAATTAAAGGAAATTTGAAAAATAAAAATAATATGGTAAATACATTCAACATATGTATTTGGGAGTCACAATTTTTCAGATAATAGTAGGGGAAATTCCTTTTCTCCTTGTATTCATGGCTGTTTATGGTTAGAAACATAGTTACATCCTATGGATTTTATGATAAACTGTTAAAATCACTGTAGAAATCAGGGTTCTAGTTACTACAAACACACATACACACACACACACACATATATATACATACATATATATATATATATATATATATATATATATATATATATATATTCTTTAGCTATCTTTCTGTAGCATCTCCTGTTAAATTTAGAGAAAAGGGAACATAGAGAAGATATTTCATAACACTACAATCTCTGTCCAAAGAGATTTTCTTTTGTAAATTACTTTTCTAACAGGCAGCCATTTCTCACACTTGATGTGAGTATTAAACAAAAATTGTAAAACTTTTCTGAATTTCTCCATTAAGTGATCTAATAGGAAGAAATTCCATACCAATTATTTTGTTATCAGATGTTTGGAAACTTGGCAACATTGTGATGTAGCTAAGAGTTTAGTGAGCAAAATTTCCCAGGTTTCAAGGTATTTAAGGAATATTTGACAAATCATCCAAATCGTCCTGATTCAGTTAAAGTGTTTGAATAGAATGAGAAAGAGCGAGTCATCTGCTAAATTTGAAAAGCTCACAGATGCCTCAAATGGTTTTTCCCCACAGTGGAGTCTTAGTAATAATCACTAATATTCTGATTTTCTCAACCTTCACCAAATGTCAGGAATTAAATATTTCATTTCTCAACACACAAGAAATAGAAAATACAATAAATCCTGTAAGATGACTCTGCATTACTGTTATACACCTTCTGAATAAACCAGAGAAAATAACAGTGCAGGTTGGTGGAGAAACATTGTCACCTACTACAACATTAATCCTCACAGCACCCCCCCCACACCACACACACACACACATACACACAAACACATACCTCATGAAAACAAAAGAAAGAAAAATATGGTGTCCATAAAATCTGGAGATTTGGACAAGAGAAAAATATATCATGAAGTAGAAATTTATGAATACATAAGTAATATTTTAGAAGAATTTTTTGTATACTATGTATGAACACAATCTCAATATTAACAACCAAATTATTATTTTATAAGTTTTTAAAATTTAAATTCGAAACAAGTTTGTTTTACATGTAAATCCCAGTTTCCTCACCCTCCCCTCCTCCCCAGTGTCCATCCCAACCCCCATTTCATCTCATTTCTGCTCCTTGGGGAAGGTAAAAACTTCCATGGAGAATTTTCAAAGTCTGCCATATCATATGGAGCAGGGCCTAGTCCCTCCTTTATGTGTCTAGGCTGAGAGAGTATTCCTCTATGTGGAATGGCCTACCAAAATCCATTTGTATACTAGAGATAAATATTGGTCCACTCTCAGAGGGCTCAGAGACTGCCCAGTCCTCCTAACTAAGACCCACATCATGTGTTCTGGGTCTTTCTTATGCTGTCCTATGCTTGAGTTCATGAGCTTCCCTTTGTTCTGGTCAGTTGTTTTTGTTTTTCTCCAGCCTGGTCTTCACCTCTTTTTTCATTACGCCTCTCTCTCTGTAATGGAATTCCAGAAATTCAGTTCAGTGCTTACTTGTGAGTGTTTGCTTCTGCTTCCATCATCTATTGAAAGAAGGCTCTAGGATGGTATATAAGGTATCCATCAATGTCATTATAGGGGAAGGACATTTAAGGTAGCCTCTCCACTATTGCTTAGGTTGTTAGTTGTAGTGATTCTTGTAGTTCTCTGGACACTTCCCTAGTGCCTAATTTCTTTTAAAAACTATAATGGCTCCATCTATTATGATATCTTTTTCTTCTCCTCTATTCTCCCCCTGACTCAATATTCCTGTAACTTCACGACCTCCTCTCCCCTCCTATTTCTCTTAACTTCCCTTCCTTCCCCCATGCTCCCAATTGCTCAGGAGATCTTGTCCCTTTCCCTTTCTCCATGGAAATATGTGTGTCTCTCTTAGAGTCCTCCTTATTTCCTAGCTTTGCTGGTGGTGAGGATTGTAGGCTGAAACCAAATAAGAGCATTTTTCTAAAGTGTAAATATATTTCCAGAGTACTTTGTGTTATTGTGAGTAGATAAGTTCATTGGCTGATTTGTATTGCATATTTATTATTTACCTCAGGAAAGCTAGTATTTATGATATCCCACATATGAACTATGTATATTTGAATTATTGTGTTCAAGACTTGATGAGTTAGGGCCTAAGAGAAGTGCAGACTATAAAGGCTTTGCCATGTAAATATGAGACCTGAGTTGTAAAAATCTAGGCATGGTGATACCTTTGAATGAAATCCCAGTAGTGAGAAGGAGGACACAGTATCACTAAAGCTCATTAATGACTAGTATGAAATTTGTTTTTATTCACAGAACTTTATTAAAATCCTTGACTTTTTTGTTTCTTTTATAATTTATTTCTGCATATTACTATTCCACATGGTTAATTTATCTCAAATCCTCTATCAATACTTATTAAATATGACTTAAATAAATTTGCTTTACAACATTTATCCATTTCATATACTTTAGTTTTTACCTCTACTCCTTTTATTCTTTAATACTATTATTTTACTCTTTTAAAGTTTTTGAGATTATAATATAACTATTTTTATTTTTACTCCATCAAAACTCTCCCTTATATCATTACCCACTCTCTTTTAAATCTATGATCTATGGCTACTTTTATCACTACTTATTTCTCAACACAGAAATTCAACTCATCAACAGAATGGGTTATACTCATTATTTTATTCTTAGCTCTAAATCTTTCATAATTTTATCTTTCTTAGTTAAACTTTATATCTGTGGTGATTTATGTAGATTTTACCTATACTGTGGAGACTAAAGATAGCTGAATGCATATCACTATCTAAAACACTAGTTGAATGATTAACTTTTACTTTTCTATTAGCACTATCTCTTTGCCCATCATCTTCTGAAATTTGGGGCTATTCTTTAAAGATCATTTTTGCTTTGTGCATATACTGTGGAGGCCAAGAGGATTATCAGGTTAATTCTAACATGCTTCCAGATATTTTTCTGGATAATTCAGGACAGACCATAATATCCAGTTATCAAAGGCTACAGGACTTATGTTTCTTTACTAATTTCTTTTTACTTGTAAACTTCTCCACCATCTCTTCATTTGAATTTATAATTTATTTTCACATTTTTGTATAGTATGTTTTCCCTTGGAGTGAATTAGACTGAATTTTAGAAAGTATTTCAGGGTGGAAAATATTCAGTTTGTTGAGATGAAAGTTTGTTGGCCTATAGATACAGGTCAGTAGTAGAATACATCCTATCATGTGAAAATCCATGAATTAAACTCTTAATATTTTATTTTTTTATTATTTTCTTTTTCTTTTCTATTTAAATTAAAAAATTAATCTTAGTTTACATACCAACCTCAGTTCCCTCTCCCTTCCTCCCATGTCCCCAACCAACCCCCAAACCCACTCCTTCCCAGGCCTCTCCCCAGGTAGGGTGAGGCCTCTCCCATGGGAGATCATCAAACTGTCACATTATTTGGGGCAGGGCTTAGGCCATCCCCTGAATATCTAGGATAAGAAAGTACCCTTCCATAAAGAATGGTCTCCCAAAAAGACTACGGATAAATACTGGTTCCACTGCCACAGCCACATAGATTGCCCAACTGACACCCACATATAGCGGTGTCTGGTTCAGTCCTATGCTGGTTCCCCAATTATCAGAGCTCCCACTTGCTTAGGTCAGATGTTTCTGTGGGTTTCCCCAGCATGGTCTTGATCTCTTTGCTCATCACTCCTCCCTCTCTATAACTAGACTCCAGGAGTTTGGCTCAATGTTTAGCTGTGAATCTCTGCTTCTGCTTCCATACACTACTTGATGAAAGCTCTATGATGGCATTAACATCATCAACCTTATTGTAGGTTAAGGTGATTTAAAGTAGCCTTTCCACTATTTCTTTGATTCTTAGCTGGAGTCATCCTTGTAAATCCCTAGACACTTCCCTAGAACTAGATTTATCTTTAAACCTAAAATGGCTCCCTCTATTAAGGTATCTGTCTTCTAGCACTCCTTCTCTAATCCTCCCTGGACTTGATCATCATGATCCCTCATGTTCTCCTCCACCTTCTTCTTCCTATCTTCCTTGCCCTTCTCCCTTTTCTCCTAATTTGCTCAGAAGATATAGTTCCTTTCCTCTTCTCTGGGGGACACTATATGTCTCTCTTAGGGTCCTCCTTGTGTTTTGGTGTCTCTGGGGTTGTGGATTATAGGATGGAAATCCTTTGCTCTATTTCTAATATCCAATGAAGATTGAGTACATACCATGTATCTCTTTCTGTGTCTGGGTTACCTCACTCAGGATGGTTTCTTCTAGTTACATCCATTTGCCCGAGAATTTCAAGATTTCATTGGGGTTTTTTTGTTTGTTTGTTTTGTTTGTTTTTGTTTTGTCCTTGTTTTTTTGGTTTTGTTTTGTTTTTCCACTGAGCAGTATTCCATTGTATAAATTTACCACATTTTCTTCATCCATTCTTCAGTTGAGGGGCTTTAGATTGCTTCCAGGTTTTGGCTATTATAAATAATAGTGGAGGTGTTGCCATTGACAAAACAAAAACACAGAGACCAAAGAAATAAAATAGAAGGCCATAACATTAGTACTAGTAACTACTGCCAATTGATATTTGATAAAGAAACAAAAGAGAGTGAGAGAAAGAAAGAAGGGAAGAAATGAAGAAAGAATGAAAAAAGAAAGAGAAAGATAGAATAAAAATACACTGGAAAACACCTAGTGTCTTCAGAAAATGATACTGAAGAATTTGGATATCCCCATACATACCAAAGAATGAAATTAAACTTGGCTCTTTCACTTGAATAAAATTAGCTCCAATATGAAAGCCATCAATTTAAAATCTAATATGGCAATGAAGCTGAAGGAAATCATAGACGGTATCCTATAATATGCAGTTGTAAGAAAGGACTTTATGAACAGGATTCTATTTGCTCAGGAATTATGGACAACAGTTGAAAAGAGGGACATCATAAAACTAAATAGCTTCTGAACAGCGGAGAAAACAATCAATTGAGTGAAGACAAAAATCCATAGATGGGGAGTGAATATTTGCCAGCTACACATTTGGTTGAAGATTAACAAATAAATGTATGCAAAAATTCAAAAGCAGAGTCAAATGCTAAATTTAAAAACAGAGCTAAAATGCCTCAAGAAGAAATCATCCTTAGCTTAGAAAAGTTAAAAGAAATTTGTAGATGGAGATGGGACTAGGACACAGGCAGATTCCAGATAAACAAGATAGACAAACTTTTATCCAAACTAATCAAAAGGCACAGAGAGAACATACAAATTAAAAAAATCAGAAATGTAAAGGGGAACATAACAACAGACACTGAGGAAATCCAGGGAATCTACAGGTCATAATTTGGAAACCTGTACTCTACAAAATTTGGAATTTTAATGGAAACAGACATCTATCTAGATATATATTACTTACCAAAATTAAATCAAGAACAGATAAGTACTTTAAATAGACCTAACACCTCTTATAAAATAGAAGCAGTTATCAAAAGTCTCCTAAACAAACAAAAAATAATTCAAGGCCACGTGATTTCAGTGCAGAATTCTACCATAAATTTAAAGAACAGCTAATACCAATACTCCTCAAAGTGTTCTACACAACAGAAGAAGTGTCTATGTCAAACTCTTTTTTAAGAGGCTACAATTACCTTGGTACCCAAGCCACACAAAGATACAACTAAGAAAGAGAAATACAGACCAATATCTCTCATGACTCTTTATGCTAACATACTCAATTAAAAAAAAAAACTGGCGAATGAAATTGAATAACACATCAGAGAAATCATCCACTATTACCATGTAGGCTTCAACCAGAGGATGTAGGGATAGTTCAACATATGAAAATCCATCAGTGTAATCCACCATATAAACAAACTGAAAAAGAAAAACCACATGATCATCTCACTGGATGCTGAAAAAACCTTTGACAAAATCCAACACCCCTTCATGATAAAGTTCCTAGAGAGGTCAGGGATAACAGGAACATAACTAAACATAATAAAAGCAATATATAGCAAAACCAACATCCAACATCAAACTAAAAAGAGAGAAATTCAATGCAATTCCTCTAAAATCAGGAACAAGACAAGAATGTCCACTCTCTCTGTAACTCTTCCATCATATACTTGAAGATCTAGCTAAAGCAATAAGAAATCAAAGGAAGATCAAAGGGATATAAATTGGAAAGGAAGAGGTCAAAATTTCACTATTTGTAGATGATATGATAGTTTATATAAGTGACCCAAAAAACTCTAACAGGGAAAATCTACAGCTAATAAACACTTTCAGCAAAGTGGCAGGATGAAAGATTAACTAAAAAAAAAATCAGCAGCCCTAGTATATAAAGAGGCTTAAAAGAAAGCAGAGAAACATCACCCTTTACAATAACAACAAACAACATAAAATATCTTGGGGTAACACTAAACAAACAAGTGAAAGACCTGTACAGCCAGAACTTTGTGTCTTTAAAAAATGAAATTAAAGAAGATACCAGAAAATGGAAAGGTCTACCATACACTTGGATAGGTGGGATCAACATAGTAAAAATGGCAATCTTGCCAAAAGCAACCTACAGATTCAATGAAATCTGCATCAAAATCCCAGCACAATTCTGCACAGACCTTGAAAGAATAATACTCAGGTTTACATGGAAAACAATAGGGCCAAGATAGCCAAAACAACCCTGTACAATAAAGGAACTTCCAGGGGCATCACCCTCCCTGACTTCAAGCTCTATTATAGAGCTATAGTCCTGAAAACATATTGGTATTGGTGTAAAATTAGACAGGAAGATCAATGGAATCAAATTTAAAACCTCTAGTATAGGAATGGACTTTGGGAGCCCTTTCCACTCTCTTAGCCTTGACACATGGGGAAGGGCCTAGGCCCTACTCCAAATGATATGACAAACTTTGAAGACTCCTCAAGACTCCTCATGGAAGGCCTCACCCTCCCTGGAGAGCAGGAAAAAGATAGGATGGGGGTTGGAGGTAGGCAGGGGTGGAGGAGAGGGTGTAGGAACTGGGATTGACATGTAAACAAGCTTGTTTCAAATTTAAATAAAAATATTACTATAAAAAAGGAAACAGAGAAAACAATAAACAAAAAGAAAAAAATAATTTTGTAATTTCATCTCATGCCACTCAGAATGTCTAAGATCAACAAAACTGAGAACAGATGCTGATGAGACTGTGAGAATAGGAAGCTCTCATTTGCTGTTGAATATAAATTGATACAGCCACTCTGGAAATTAGTAGGAGAATCCTAAAAAAAAAAAAAATAAATCTACCATATAACCCCGATACATCACTCTTTGGCATATGTCCAAAGGACTTGATATTCACTCATCAGAAAATTGCTCTGCTCAATCGTGTTCATCACAGAAGCAAGTCTTAAACAATCACAGTATCAATAGACATACTAATATGGAAGTAAGGAAATCTCCCATTCCACACCTAAAGAAAAACAACAGGTGGCTAATGACTGCAGAAAGGTGGAGAATTAGCCTCTGGCCGGGATTAACCCAGTCTCTAAATCTAAGGGTGACAGGAAGACATGGAAGGTGCTCTGTGAAAGGGTATTTGAGGGTTGCAGAGAGGATATGGAAGAAGAAAGTGATGTTATTATATTTTAATAATCAAAATCCAAAATTAAAACATGAAGAAAGAAATAAAATAACTGAAAAACAAAGTTGTGGCATCCTTCCATCACCACAGACCAGATGCACACCAGCTGGATCTGCTATAGATGCCAGTTTTTTGGGTTTTTTTTTTCTTCCTCTATTCACAAAGTGCTTTTATGATGAAATGTTCTGGCTTCAGTGACAAGAAAAATCTTAATTTAAATTAATGAAGGTTTTATTTATGAGTCATTTAATTATGCAAAAAATGGATTGAAGTATTATGTGGGAACTTCATATCAAATCCTGAACAATTTTATGGAAATGATTAGAAATTCTTAACAGCAAACCCAAATGTATTTTGTTGTTTATAATACTTATGTCCTGAGCATTACCACTACAATTTTCAGAGATTAAAACATTTTAATAATGAGGGTGAAGCCCAGAAATTTTTCTGCTGTATTTTCTTCTCTGGAAGAGATGTGAAGGATGAATTTCAAAACCACTACTAGGCACTGTCAGTGCTTGCAGACTCTCCTGGGGAAGTGCAACTCCTCTGATGTCCTACCAGGCTTCTTAAGACAGCACTGCAGAGGACTGTTAACTTCACTGGTATCAGAACATCCAACTCCATCATGTTGCTTCATTTCTGCTAAAGCAGGATAGACATATCTATCCATGTTTTTCTGGAAAAACTGTTTTTTTTTCTGCAAAACTTTTTTTTTAAAAAAAAAGTTTTCCTATGTTAGTTTATTAGTACAACTAAAAAAATAAAAATTTCAATTGTGATAGCTTTGAAAACCCACAGTTCTATTATCACAGACATAAATGTTTACAATTTGTTTACTGAGGTTCCTTGGTCCACTCTTTAAAATTCCTTTTGTATGTTTAAACAATTCACTATATTACTTGAAATTGTAGTACATCCTTCTTTTATTACACATAAACATGTGACATTTGCTATAAAGGGCTAAGATATTTTATGCTGTTTGCTACTTATCATTCCTGGGGATAGAAAGACAGCTTCACTGGTGAAGGGCCTGCTGCATAATTGTGAAAACTTGAGTCTGGAGTCCTAGCACTAAAAGCCAACCATACCATACACTAATTCCAGAGCTTCAAAGCAGAGACAGTAGGATATGTAGGCTCATGTCCAACCAATCTTGCCAAAGCAGCAAGGACAAGCTTCAGTGAGAGAACATATTCAAATAGAGAATAGTAGAGAATATTTCATGAAGCCATAAAGTACAAACCTCTGGCCTCCACATGTTCATGCACAAACATGCCCATGCCCATACATGCTCCCACACATATAAAGAAGGCTTCCATATCCTAGCTGCAGAACTTTGAGTTATATTATGTTTAATATCTCAAAAGTTCATTCCTGAGTGTTACAATATGAATATTTCTAAAATCTCAATACTTACTGATGTCTATAACAAAAGCATTGTTTCATTGTTTATAAAAAATAGAAGAGAATGCTTGTTCTACACTAATATTTTTTAGTAGTTGTTATATGATTTAGTAAACAAAAACTAAAAGAAACAACAGAACCCCCATTCATTCATGTCAAGGACAAATATATCTACTATTGAGGAATTTCTATCTGAGTCACCATGGGGGATTATAAAGCAAATACAATCACCTTATAAAACTTATCATGAGCAATTATTTTTAATGGCATGTACATAGTTTTTATTCTTTAGTATCTTAGGTACATCTCCAAACACTTAAGTTCCCTTGATCTTAGATGAATACAATTTAGGAAAAACACCACTGAATATTACAAACTGTTTTAATTGGACAAACATATACTATTAGATGTCATACTTTGATATGTAGTAATCTTGAAGATTGGTTATCATGCCTGATTGTTGTGAAATTGATTATGTACATATCTGTTTTATTGTCTGTTCTTATATTGAAAATAGATATGTTTACATATATTATATTCTGGTTCTAGTAACCCTATTCCCCAACTCCTCCAAGATCCCTCCACTTCCCTTGGAATATATCTACTCTAATTTTTAATCCTAAAAGGAACTGTACTTTATTCTCTTTTTGATAATTTTTTATCTAAAATTTGAAACTAGCTTGTTTTACATGTCAATCCCAGTTCCCTCACCCTCCCCTCCTCCTCTGTCCCCTCCCACCAACCCCCTTCCTATCCCCTTACTGCTTCCTAGGGGGGGTGAGCCTTCCATGAGGATTCTTGAAAGTCTGTCATATCATTTGTAGTAGGGCCTAGCCCCTCCCCAATGTGTCAAGGCTGAGAGAGTGGAAAGGGCTCCCAAAGTCCATTCCTATACTAGGGGTAAATACTGAACCACTAAAAGAGTCCCCATAGTGCCCAGTCCTCTTAACTAACACCACATTCAGCACTTTTGGGTTTGTCCTATGATGGTTTCCTAGCTATCAGACTAGGGTCTATGAGCTCCCCCTTGTTCAGGTCAATAGTTTATGTGGGTTTCCCCAGCCTGGTCTTGACTCCCATTTCCTCATCACTCCTCCCTCTCTGCAACTGGATTTCAGGAGTTCAGCTTAGTGTTTAGCTGTAGGTTTCTGCTTCTGTTACCGTCAGCTACTAGAAGGCTCTATGATGGCATTTAAGGTATTCATTATTCTCATTATTGGGGAAGGACATTTAAGGTTGCCTCTCCAGTATAGCTTATATTGTAATTTGGGGTTGTTTTTGTACATCTTTGAGGGAGCAGAAAGATTGAGTCAGGGAAAGAATAGAGGAGAGCAAGAAAAGAGATACCATAATAGAGGGAGCCATTATAGTTTTAAAGAGAAATCTGGCTCTTGGACAATGTCCAGAGATCTATAAGGTAACTATACTTTTTATAGAGTTTATGTAGTAGATCTCCCACAGTGAAACAGTATGTGCATTTGATATTGATACAATTATTACATTCATATTATAGAAGTAGTTTGTAGTGTCTTTTGGTTTTTAAAATTTCTTACAATTACTTCTCTACAATTGATATTTTGAAGCAGTTAAATCATCTTCAATCTGTTTCATGACACGATCTTCAATTGTACTATTATAGAACATAATAGCCTAATACAGACATATTAAAACACTTAGATTATGTTAAGAAAATAACTGATTTGTGAGAATATAAAACTTTATATTCAGGTATATCATTCTGTTCACCAGGTAGAAAACACTGAAAATATTCAATTTCTTTGGAAATAGAATAGTCATTTTGTCCATTCTAAAATGTTCTGAGGCATCCTTAAGATATCCCCAGGCAAAGAGTAAATCATACCTTAACTGTCGCCTTTATTTTCATTTCCACAATAGTATCACTTCTAAAGATTGAAATATATAATAAAAATTGGTAGCATTTTACCTTCATAACCTTAAGACATTTACTCAAACTGTCCTGGAAAACAATTTTCAGTTTCTGACCTTCTCTTTGTTCTTTGAGATTCAGTACATCAACTGTGTTGCACAGCATTAAGGTGATCTGCTTTCTGAATATGTGATCCATGGTGCCAGTTTTTATTCACTCCAAGGCAGGAAAAGGTAAAACATAACTTTCCTTCCAAAAGGCAGGCTGAGGAAAAAATTGATCTGTGGCTGTTCATGACAGAACCATTAGAAATACTTACTTCTTCATCCTAAGCAGATCGATTTGCTAAAATCTAAGTCTGAATTAAATCTCATCCTATAAGGAAAATGTATTCCTCTGTTTAAATGTGAGAAAATATATTCTATGAGAATGAGTAATGTTAGCACCAACTTGGGCAGACATACTGTTTTAGGAGGTTTTTCTGTTGAGAATTTATTCATGTTTGTTTTCTTATTTATTTTTAATTGTATAATTATTTGGAATAGAATGTTACTTTTTTCACTCTCTTTCCTCACTCTACCCCGCATATTCTCCACCTCTCATGTAGATAACCTATCTTTATTGTTACACAGGTCTTACCATGTTGGTTATTATGGTGGTTCATAGTTGTAGCATTTGGGTATGAGGACTGTTAGATTATTTTCCTCCCTTGAGGACTTGTATAGTATTTTCTGGTATCAAGGAGAAAGCTACACCACTGGAAGGAGGCGTTTTGGTTTGTTAGTTTTGATGTTAGGGGTTGTTTTTGTTTCTTTGTGTGTTTTAATATTTTTGAGAGACAGGAAGACAAAGAATATGCCATTGGGTTTGTGGATAGTCTGACTGGGAGGTGTTAATCCCACCAGGCAGGAATGAGAGCACTACCACAGCTTTAAGCCAAATTTGAAGGTTGCACCCAAGTGGTAGCCAGCAACTGCTTCCTAAATTGGGTTAAAGAAAGCAACCCTGAGTTCATTCCTGCCCCTGCCCCTTTATTCTTAACTTTTATGATACTTTGTAAATTTTACATTATGCATTCTGATCCTACTTATTTGTCTGTCCACTCAAATACATCCTCTGCCCTTACAACCTCCCTGCAAAGTAACACTGAATTTAAAAGAAAGACCAAAACCCCACAACCAAACCAAGACAAAGAACAAAAGGAAAAATTAAATAAAAAGAAAATAAGAAAGGATGAAAGGAAGGAAGGAAGGAATAAAAGAGTCTTGTTGAGGAAGCTGTAGTGTAGTGTAGAGTGAGACAGTTTACCCTTCAGTCCATATCTTTTTACTTGTAAGTGTTCATTGCTGTGAATCATTGGTCTTGTTCATGGCTTCTGGTTTTGCTACACCACCATTAATTGGCTCTCACTGGTACTCCTCTTAGATATCCTATTGTCCAGTGTCATGAAGATCCAACCTGCTGTTTGGGATCTATAGTTTCATCCCCTTCACATTTTCCAAAAGTTCATAGATAGGTAGATATTGGGGTTGTTTCTGTGCTCCTTTTAAGAAGTAAAATCAGAAGTCGTTGTAAAGTGGTATGTAAAAGAGAGACAATGAAGCAACAAATAAATACAAAAAAATATCAAAAATGTCATGTGGTTACGACATGATTATGAATGATTAGTGGAGGCAGGATTAGGGTGTTCTCAGAAACAAGTCAAGGTCAGGCTCTTAGACACAGAACTCAAAACTATGACTCAATTCTTATAGTTAATGGAAACACACACACACACACACACACACACACACACACACACACGGGGGGGGGAGAATTTTTCTTATATCAGTCCCAGTTCCCACTCCCTCCCATGACCCCAGACACCCCTTCCATCCCACCCACCCCCACTCCACAGGGATAGTGATGCCTTCCAGGAAGGATCATCAAAATCTGTCAAGTCATTTGGAATAGGGACTAGTCACTCCCTCCTGCCTCTAGGCTAAGGGAGTATCCCTCCATGGGGAATGTGCTCCCAAAGTCCTTTCATGCACTAGGAATACATCCTACTTCTACTGTCAGAGGTCCCTTAGAATGACCAGGCCTTCCATCTGAGATCCATGTTCAGGGTGTCTAATTCGGTCCAATGCTGGTTTCCCAGCTATCATTCTGGGGATCCGTGAGATCTCCCTTGTTCAGGTCAGCTGTCTCTGTGGGTTTCTGTAGCCTGGTCTTGACCCTTTTTCTTATCATTCCTCCCTCTCTGCAACTGGATTCCAGGAGTTCAGCTCAGTGTTTAGCTGTGGGTGTCTGCTTCTGTTTCCATCAGCTAATAGATGAGGGTTCTATGATGGCATATATGTTATCAATCTCAAAAACAGGAAAGGGTATTTGAGGGAGCCCCTCCACTATTGCTCTGACTGTTAGTTAGTTGTAGTCATCCTTGTAAGTCCCTGGACATTTCTCTAGAGTCAGTTTTCTCTTCAAATGTCTCCCTCTATTATGGTATCTATCTATGTGCTCTAATCTATTTTTCCCAACTCAGTCTTCTTGATCCACATGTTCTCCTCTCCTCCCTCTCCACATACTGCCCCCCCATTCCCAATATGCTCAGGAGAGCTTGTTCCTTTCCCCTTTTATAAGGGACCTTGTATGACTCTCTTAGGTTCCTCTTTGTATCCTAGTTTCTCTGGTGGTGTGAATTATACGCTGGTGATACTTTGCTCTATGTCTAAAATCCATATATGAGTGAGTACATACCATGTTCCTCTTTTTGTGACTGGATTACCTCACTCGGGATGGTTTCTTCAAGTTACATCCATTTGCTTATGAATTTCAAGATTCCATTGTTCTCTACCCCCACCCCCACCCCGTTGAGTCGTATTCCATTTGTGTAATCTTACCACATCTTTTTTTGTTTGTTTTGTTTTATTTATATTTTTATTTATTAATTTATTTTTTATTTTTATTTTATATATCAATCCCAGTTTCCTCTCCCTCTCTCTTTTCCTCTCTCCCACACTCAAATGCACCCAGACCACCCTTCCCCCTACTCCACATGTAGGGTGATGACCTCCATGAGGAGTCATCTAAATCTGTCAAGTCATTTGAAGTAGGGACTAGGACTTCTGTCCTGTCTCTAGGTTAAGGGAGTATCCCTCCTTGGGGGATGTGTCCACAAAGTCCTTTTGTGCACCAGGAATACATCCTGGATCTACTGTTTAAGGTCCCTTAGACTGGTCAGGCCTTCCAGCTAACACCCATGTTCAGGGGATCTGAGTCAGTACCATGCTGGATTCTTAACTATCAGTCTGGGAGCCCATTAGTTCTTCCTTGTTCAGGTAAGCTATCTCTATGTGTTTCTGCAGCCTGGTCTTGTCCTTCCTCTCTGCATCTGGATTCCAGATCAGCTTAGTGTTTAGTTGTGGGCGTTTGCTTACTAGATGAGGGCTCCATGATAGTGGATAAGTTATTCATTGATCTCAATATCAGGGAAGAACATTTATGGTAGCCTTTCCCCTGTTGCTCAAATTGTTAATTGGAGTCAGTTTTGTAGGTCTCTGGACATTTCTTTAGGTTTAGTTTTCTCTTCAAACCTCTAATGGCTCCTTCTTTTATGGTCTTGCTCTCTCTCTTTCCCTCTCTCTTTCTTTCTCTCTATTTTTCAGTTAATGGGCATCTAGGTTGCTTACAGGTTCTTGCTATTACAAATAATTCTGCTATGAACATAGTTGAACGGATGTCTTTGTTGCATGGATGTGGATAATTTGTGTATATGCCTAAGATTGGAATTTCTGAGTCCTGTGGTAGACTGACTCCCATTTTCCTGAGGAACCACCATATTGATCTCCAAACTAGCTGTACAAGTTTGCATTCCCAGCAGCAGTGGAGGAGTGTTCCCCTTTGTCCACATCCTCTCCAGCATAAGTTGTCATTGGTATTCCTGATTTAAGCCATTCTGACAGGAGTAAGATGGTATCTCAGAGTTGTTTTGATTTGCATTTCTTTGAGCATTTACATTGTTGTTGAGCAATTTCTTATGTGTCTTTAAGCTCTTTTGGATTCCTCTATTGGGAATTCTCTAATCAGTCACTGGGGTCCTCCTGGATAGTCTATTGTCCTCTGTCATGATGATCATGCTGTTTGGGATCTATAGGTTCACCCCTTTCACATGCTCTAACAGTTCATAGATCAGTGGATACTGGGGTTGTTTGGGGGCTCCATTTGAGAAGTAAAATCAGAAATAGTTGTAAAGCAGGTTTATAAAAGAGAGACAATGAAGCAACAAATAAATGAAAAAAATCTCAAAAATGTCATGTCGTTACCACATGATTATAAATGATTAGTGGAGGGTGGATTAAGGTATTCTCAGAAACAAGTCAAGGTCAGTCTCCTGGAAACAAAACTCAAAATGACTCAACTCTTGTAGTAAATGGAAACTTATATTATGGAAACTTATTTTTAACAGTACAATATAATGGCTCCTGACTTCAAAATGAAGTTGGAATTTTCCTCAGAATATCTGGAAGGAGTTCATACAGTAGTGAGAATATGATCAAAGTATGCTATTCTAAAAATATTAAATACATTTAATTTTTAGAAAGATGCTTTTAGATCAGATACAGTTGGGATCACCCAAGTCTTGTGCATTTTTTATTTGTTTTGGCTCTTCCAGACAAGGTTTCCCTGTGTTGCTCTGAGATTCCTGAAACTCAGTTTGTAGACCAGCCTGGCCTGAAACTCCCAGGGATCTATCAGTCAACCTCTGCAGGGGTTAAAGACCTATACCACCACAAGGTGCATTTTGTGTCCTAAGTGAGTATTTATTTAGTGATGCTAGCTGACAATGAAAAGTATCTTTGGCTTTGGAATTTGACCCTGTGGGGATAGAATGACATCAGTGAACAATCACCTTAAAAGACAGACTTATTATAGATAAATAGAATGTAGCATCAATGGGATTGAAGCAAATGTAGAGGCAAAGAAACTCTTTTCTGAGTTCTCTCAGAGTAGTGAGAGAGTGTAGCTGAGGTACAAAATGCACTTTGCAGAGCTGTAAGGAGATTCCTGGAGAAAAATAAGCCTACTTTCTTTTTCTTTTTTTACAAGGCAAGAAAAAAAGGCTATATCATGAAAAGTAGGCTCCAAAAGAGCAAGTGAGTGGTTTAAAATAATGGATTAAAATGTGAGAGTTACAAAGAGATTTATTACATGCCTGTGCAAGACAGAGATTTACATTTTGGACATGTAATTGCATAGAACTTTATATGGGAACCTTCCCTGTGTGCTACCCATCAATGCATCTGAAGAATGTAGTGAAGAGCCTGGCACAAAGAATGTGCTTTTAAATTAGCGAAAATGTCTCCTATTGCATTTTATACAAAAGACCTTGAATATAAGATCTAATAGCTTACTTTCATACCTTTTTCCAAACTCAACTCTCTAAACATGGGAGAAAATTACCTGAGAGTGAATCTCCAGAATTCTGGAATAACTGAGCTAGTAATCTCCTTTTTCATAATATGCCCTGCTACTGACCTGAAGATGATTCATATGAATAAAGACATACCTTCCCCTTGGCTTGTGAGTTCATGAAAGTTCAAGTTAATCCATTTTACCATGATACCTCAAAGGATCAATGGATTTTAGTTTATATATAACCTCCTCTGCCAAGTTGAATTTATAGGTATCTCTCCTTATCACATGTCACCTTCCTACACATCTTCTCTTAATCAGTTCTCTTAGATTGTCCTTGTGCTTTGCTCTAGGGATGCTGGATCAGCTCAGTGAAGCTGATACACACACAATATTTTCACTGAAGACAGGGCACTAGAGGATCATGCATGCACTGAAATCAGTGGTGATCATTAGCAAGAGAAACAAAACTCACTATCCAGAACAAGTGAATCTTCCTAAGGAGGGACCTCAGTAGCATGACAAGTTGAAAGAAGTATTCCTGTACATCTCATACCTGTGCAGTCAACAGACTGATGAAAACTCTTTATCAGCCTGAAGGCATAGATCCTGAATCAGCAGGTATCCCAAGTGTGACTTTCTCCCACATGCCCTGGGTGTCTTGGAACTTAGGTCTACTGTAATGATGTATAGGAAACAGTGGCCTCAGAAGTAAATAAACTTATTATCTCACAGTTCTGTAACAGATACCACTCTAATCAAGGCTACAATTTTTTTGTAGGTTACCTGGAGACTCCTTCCCTGTCCCTTTCAGTCTTTGGTGGGCTCTCATACTCCATGGCTTATTGCAATTCACTCTCTTCTCTGTTTCAGTCTCTCCACGATCTTATGTTCTTTGCTTAGTCTTCTTTACATATACTTACCATTGGATTAAGACATTAAAATAATCCACTATGTCTTACTCCAAGATATTTGACTTAATTAGGTTTGTAAACATAATTTTATTTTCGGAAAAAAAATGTGTTTACATTAACACATCTATTTCAAGTTTCAATGAAGTACACCTATAGAGTGTTAAGTTAAAAACTTCCAAGTTTCTGTTCACCCTGTTTCTTCAGCTTCTGTCTCCCAGTTTCTGCTCACCTTACCAAATCTCTGCACTCTTTCCTTAAAAATAGCCATTCACAGAGAAGTCTCAGTGGAGCATTAAATTTGGAGTTCAAATGATAAGCAATTGAAAACTAGACCCTTTGAGCTATAGAGGCCTTGAGCCTCATAAAAACAATTTGTTTAGTTTTCTTCTCTTGAGAGAAGGGCAGTGAAGTTTTAAATCAGTATATGGATGAATAACTCCTGTCTCATAATGGAAAAGTCAAAGTAAGCTAAAATTGGTGATATTTAATACATTCTTATATTGTGTACATTGAACAACTATAGGCTACTAAATGTGCAACTAAAAACTAAGTATAAAGTTTCTTCTTTTGTTTTATTTAACTGCATAAGCAGAATGCTTTGTAATTTTAGTAATTACAAAAGAGATAAATAGAATGGTTACAATTTTGGAATTAATTGAATGTGACAGATGATTACTTTCTGAAACAAAACACCTGTGGAGAGACTAATGGGGCTGCTGCCTATGAAATGTAGTTTCTTAGAGTATGTGTTCCCTTAATATGCAGGAGGAGGAATAACATCCTAACATTTTCTCCACTCAAATGACTGTGGAATGAGGGCATTTGGTCTTCTTTTCATGCAAACAATATTTGCTGCTCATTACAAGAACCAACAAAGAACTCTTGATAACTGCAAGCCAATACAACAATAAACACTGTGGTGGTTAATAGGGCTTGACCATTTACTATCACTGCCACTGTTAGGCTTCTTAGCTGATATTAGCACAAGGTTGTTACAGGAATCCTTCAGGCCATGGAGACTTTGTCTACAGATTGGGATTGCTAAATTATTGACATCCAGTGTCATAGATTGAGTGACTACTAGATCTTCATCCTCTCTGGTGTGAGACAGACATGATTGGACTACCCAAATCATATTGTGTAAGCCAATCTAATAAGCCAAACACATATGCACACACACACACACACACACACACACACACACACACACACACACACACCGGGAGAGAGGGAGAGGAAGAAGGAGAGGGAGAGGGAGAGAGAGAGAGATAGACAGACAGACAGAGAGAGAGAGAGAGAGAAAGATTGTGCCAGTTTTTCAGTTCTCTTACTACAGAGAATTCTTAGTAAATGCATAAGGCTAATGTCTTCACTAAGTAGATCATATAATTAATGTCTAAGACCAATCAAATTATATTTCAACCTGTGAGTATAAGTGGGTACTGTGTTACCACTCATCCACTCATTTTTGGCGTAAACATAGGTTCTAGAAAGCTCAACATCTAGGACTCTAGCAAGTTTCTTTTACACTTTAAAAAACTACTCTTTGCTGAAAATTATGCACTGAACTTATTTTTCAGTCTGTAGAATCCCAAGGAAACTAGGTTGCTTGTTAAATTAAGAAGTCGTATCACTCAATTTTTCCAGATAACTTTAAGACTGATACCAGCAAATAAAAGGTGAATTTTGTAACTCTCAAGATCTCATTTTTTTATTGGAGAGAGTTTGGAGTCGAATTACACTGAAACCTTGACTGTCTAATTCAGTTTGTAGCTATCGGGTCCATGTAAAGGAAGTGATACCATCTGAGACTCTTCTAAGTCATAGTGAAAATTTCCAGTTTTCAAAATATGGGGAATGATTTCGAGTTAATCCAGTTCTTAATCTTCAGAAAGTACTGATGTTGTAAATAGAAATATAAGAGGTAGAATGTACAATTACTTTCCCACAAATAAAGTAGACAGAAATATTTCCTGCCTGCGTTGTAGATAAGGAAGTGAAGGGATGTTTGAGTCTCACTCAGGTAAGATTTAATATAATGAACTGTGTTTTCTCAAACTTTTATGCTAAAGAAACTGCTTTTGCCCCATCCATCTGTGAGACTACATTTGGACACAGGGATTTTCACAGGGGAAATCAGTGTTAAGTGAGGTCATGACAGTTAGGATCTAAACACATAGACCAATATACTCTTAGAAAGAGGTAGCAACATCTGAGATGACTATCTCTGCAAACATGATGGGGATGCTGGGTAAAGTTTCACTGAGAAGGTGACAATTAATAGGAAAGAAAGAAATCGTCACCAGAAATCATTTCCTCGAAGATTTATCACAGACTTTTAGTCTCTAAACTTTGTAAGCCATCAGTTCTCTGCTATTTTGTCATTCCAAACTGATGAAAACCCAGAACAGTTTGATTTTCCTGCTCTATCCCAGATAAGTTCTCTATTCTACACTCAACTGTCTACCTAACGTTTTAACTATAATGTCAGTATGAAAGAAGTGATTCCTGCTGACACTGTACTAAGACATAGTTGAAAACATTATATTTTGCAGAGTATGGGGTATGATTTTGAGTTAATTCAGTTCTTAAAGAACAAAACTTGACATCGCAAAACCTCCCATCACCATTGGCTCTAATTAGTCTTCTCCTGACAAGCAAAGTAACATGACTACTGCTGAATATTAAACCAAGATGGAATAAATGAGTCTATCCCTTGGACCTCATAATTCTCAACATAGCTGGTATTAATTGCCTCAGAAGTCACTGTAAATGTAGTATAATTAAACCCGATGGTTTTGTAGCCAATTGAAGAATTTATTTCTTCTGTCATCATGAAATATTCTATGCCACACCCACAAAGGCTGAGGAAAAAAATAGAATGTTTTTTTGATTCCTGTAATAAAATATGTACAATTATAAGATATCTTGAGAATCAATTATAAAAATTTTAGTGCCAGAAATTATTCACATTATATCTACTTTTCATGTCTCTGAATATGTTTTTAAAATGTAGCAACACAAGTTTGATTTACTGGAAAGGGCAGAACAATGTTGCTGAAATGTACAAGTCACTGAAAATTCGGGAAATCCTCGTTGTTTTCTTCCCTTACATCTGACTTCTGATTTGCACTATGCATTTGCAAACTGAGTCAGCCTTATTAGCTCACCCTTGTGACATATGCATGAAGTAGATGAATTAGGAGCATTAGTGTGATACATTAGGAGTCCTCTGAGGAACGTCATCACTCAAGCACAGGAGGCTTAATGATTGTTATCCAATTGCCTATCAGGTCTGAAGAACAGTCTTGTCTCAATTTCCTACCTGCTAAACTGTAGCAATATCAAGGGTAATATTATACTAAACATATGATCATTCATAGGAATCTAACGTGTGCCCTCCTTTAAAAATGGAAGCTCTCAAATGTGTTTTCCTGGAGTACTGAAAAATCTATCCATTGAGCAAGCATATTAGATGTAATATATATTTCTTTGTCACTTCTCCATTTAAGATGGGATCATCGTAAAAGGCTGTGACATGAATTGTTGTGGAAAAGATCGATTAGTTTAAAAGCTTTTTCCTTTTAGCAGATCCTATAGTCATTATATTTCACCCTTTTGCGTGTGATTTTTCATACAGCCATTCTAATCATTTATTCATTTGAAAAAGTTTCTCCCAAACTGGGAGGGTCTCTAAATCTAATTTTCATCTCTGGCCTTCCCTGCTGATCACTAGGTTTGAACTTCTGGGAACTGTAGATATCTGCCTCACTCTAGAAGTCTCTATTCTCAGAAATACACCTTTTTTAAAGGGCTCTTCAATTATCTTCCCAGGTCAAATTCAGTAATTCACATATAATTCCTTATTGTACTGGAGAACTGCAGAGCATGTTCCTGAGCTCTGAAAGAAGCACATGCTTTGAACATGAGGGAATGGAAAAAGGTGAGTCAGGCTACTGAGCAAAGCCTAAGCAGCACATATTTAGGATGAATGATTCTCTTCTTCTCCTTGTACACTATGCCTTTTGTTATTTCATGATGTAACAAATGTTTTTTATTCTAAAAAAAAGCAGATGTGAAGATAGATCACATACAGGGTAGTAGGCACATTATCATCTTATTTTGTAATATAAATGAAAAGCTGGAAGGGAATACAGTTAAAACTCTTTTTGATAAAAATACATTCATGGATCTAAACATGAGAAACCCAGCATATTGGAACAATATTAAAAATATGGTGACTGATGTTTGCATAAGCAATTACACATTTCAGAGTATTTCCATATTAAAAATTTGATTCAACCTTTTTACTAAGTTTAAAAAGCCAGTGTTGTGAATTACCATTTCTATTTGACACATAAATGAAGGTATAAGGTGACTGGAACTTCTTCCAAATATTTATTTAATATAACCAAGAACACTTGTTTTCACAGCAAGTCCAGAGAATTCACCTTAAATTTTTTTCTTACTATTCTACTTTGCCTTTCTGTATTAAAGCACATTTATGGGTATTCCTTAGGGAATCTACATAGCCTCCTGTTTCTGAGAACTGGGAGCGTTTCAGTGCCATCTTGTCAATCAGATCCTGGATAACCCATCAGGACCAAAAAGAATATTGACATTTTAAACTCTGGTGGTCGTTTTAACCCTTTGTCTATTAACTGCATTTATAGTTTTGCAATCAAAATAGAGTCAGAAGTATTTCCTGTAAATATTGTAAAGCTTACTTTCAACAGCATCCCTCCCAAAAAAATTGAGTGGAAGTACCTGTCCATATGTCCAGGAACTTTAGATATGTGCCATTAGTGAGAGTTAATGCAGTGCTTGTGCACATGTCTAGGAAATTTAGATATATGCCAATAATCAGAGTTAATGTAGTATTTGTTCATATATACATGCACTTTAGATGCATGCCATTAATTAGAGTTAATGGGTTTCTGAAAGGACCTATTCCATGACAAATTTGTGAGCTTAAAATTACTAGTGGGTTACCTCCTGTCTCTAACCAAAACCAGTCCTCTTACTGTTTTTCTCATCTCTGGGAGACACCACAGCTTCCTTCTCCTGCTTTTCTTCCCTACTCATTTACAAATTGTGAGGTTATGCTAACCTGATCTTCCCTTCTTCAAATATGCTTTGTGCTCTTTCTCTTGGACACATAAAGTATTTGAACTCTCTGTGGTAGTTTGAATGTAATTGCTCCCTCCCCAATATCATAAGGAGTGGCATTATTAGGATATGTAGCTTTGATTGAGAGGGTATGACCTTGTTGGAGGAAGTGTTCTACTACAGGGGTGGGCTTTGAGGGTTTCTATGCTTAGGATACTTTCAAGTGTCAGACTGACTTCTTGATGCTTGAAAGGTGTACCATTCCATGCTCCAGCACCAAAACTGCCTGCATTCTTCCATGTTCTCCTTCATGAAACTTTAATTGAGTCACCCCAATTAAATGTTTTCTTTATAAGTATTGCCATAATCATGGTGTCTCTTCACAGCAATAAAAACCCTTAGACACCATCTATCACCTACCCATTTCCTACCCACTCAACACATGGATACAAAAACTTTGCCTTTAGAAATTTACACACTTGACTTAATTTGAAGCATAAAATGTATTGACATTCTTGTAACATAATTTTAAATACATGCCATCTTTTCTTTTTTACTCTCTCCCTTTTTTTCACCAAATTTAGTGAATACTAACAATCATTAAATGTCAAAATGTTCCTTGTTTGGAACAGCACAGCAACTCAGGGGTTGCCATGCTTGTTATATTTAGACTATACCAAGTTATTTTTAAACAATACCAAGGTCTAGAGAGATAAGCTTGCTGGACAGTTTTGAAATCAGCAGATGTCAGATGTTAGCTGGCACTTTCTGGCTGGCTCTAGTTTCTTATGTCTTAGAAAATGTAACTGTACATGAATATGTGAATAGTAGCAGAAGCAGGGCATTGCGTTGAAAGAATTGCACTTAATGCTGCCTGGGGCAGAGAAAACAAAAGATAATAGCAACACTATTTGGCTAACGAGGCTTTTATGATAAATTGTGAAGGCAATTGTGTCCTTTGTATATGGTTATCTTTGACATGACATGGAGCTTTGCCTAAAATTTCATGTTTCTATGTCTTATGAGGGGTATGTGTGCATGTTAGTATATTATGAAGCATAGATCACACTGGGGCATGTCTTAGCCAGTTCCAAGCTTGCAGCCATAGTCTTCACTGATAGTGTTTTCCTGTTAATTTAACAGACTTGTAAAAGGCTGAATGATCTCACACTCTGTTGTCAGACAAAGACAAAAAAAATCGGAAACAAGGCATTTATGACCAGAGAGCCCAACTTTATATTAATATATGACCCAATGAAAATTTATAATTGATAATGGAAGTCACAAGTTAAAACTATTTGCATGCTAAAGGAAGTAGTAGTGTATTTCAGACAGACTCCTAAGACACACACACAAAAAAAAAGGAAATGTGGAAGCCATGTGAAATTCAAATGAAGTCTGTGGTTAATTTTCTAACTATTGACAAATGTGTTGTTTTTAATGTGATAGGAAATTCCAGCCATGCTGCACAACTCAGACATTCAAAAACCAAATATCTATCGGAGAGATGGAGAACTCATCTTTATTACACCAAACTCTGCAAGCTAGTGCTCTGGAGAGAACTAGGACCTGACCTGGTCTATAGTTTTGCACATTTGTGAGCTATACTAATCATTTTTAATCATCTCTGTGTTTAAGATTAAGAGTTTGACACTGATCTATGAGTAGTTTGATTACAGAAGCAGAAAGAATGAGCCAGGAGTGCTGCCTTGTAACTGTTTCTAAACAAGGCTAGGGGCCAGTTCAACTGAGCATGAAGTTTATAGAAGGAAAACATCACCTATTGATCAGAGCTACAAGTGTAGTAAGAAACGTTAACTCATTTAAATCCTCTTTATGATTATGAAACATGTTGACATTAAGCTTGCAGTATAGTAATTCTAACTAACTATCATGGATGCTTTCCCATAAAACTAATGTATTACAATGGTTTCATTGGAGCATGTCATGGAACTCACTCTGTAAAACAGGCTGGCCTCAAACTCACAGTGATCTGCCTGTCTCTGCCTCCTGAGTACTGGGATTAAAAGCATGTGCCACCACTGCCCAGCTTCAGCCACATATTTTAAAAGTAATATTTCATTATTTCTTTAAGAATTTTTTGTGATATGTCTTGTGGATATTAAACTCCTCCAAAATTCATCCCTAGTTCAAAACTATCCAAAGTTCAAAGTTATTCTCTTTCCCACATTTTCTAAACCGACCAGATCTAATTCATGATGTTCAATTACATTGGGGTGTGAGGCTCTCTTGAACAGTGGTAGACCTGCCAGGGGGTCACACCGATAAAAATTATTGTCTCTCCCTCTCATAGTGGCTATCATTTGTTGATAGCTCTTCAGCTAGAATTGGAACTTCCTGCCCACCTTCCCCCACCCAATGCTTGGCATTTGCCTAGCTTGAGCTTGCATAGTTCTCACACATACAATTGCAATTACTGTGAGTTCCAATAACGAACTATCTAGTTGAGTCCTGAAAACAATGTTTTCTTGTATTCAATCACCACCTCTGGCTCTTAGTGTTTTTTCTGCCCCTTCTTGTATCATGATTCCTGAAACTCTGTGGGGGTGAGTAGCAATGATATGATACAAGGCTAAGCACTTCAGGGTCTCTTACTCTCTGTACGTTGGCCAGCTATACTTCAGACAAAGACCTAATATTCACAATTTATAATTTCAGAAATTAAATACTAATGAAATGAAACTTCCAGTTAATAAATGCATTAAAGAACTGAACAGACATGTGTTTATAAGAGAATATGAATGGCTATCAACTATTTTTAAAAGTGTTCAGTATCCTTTGGCATCAGGGAAAAGCGATTTAAAACTTCTAGATTCCACCTCCCTCTAGAAATAATGGATATTGTCAAATATGACAACACATCTTGGAAAGGATGTGAAGATAAAGAAACCTTTGAAAAATACTCATCAGGTAATTGCATTTCATATTTTGAGATCTTCCTGTTCAGTTCCTTGCCCCAGTTTTTAAATGAGCTGTTTATTTTTTATCAGTGCTCTTTTATTTTTGTTTGTTTGTTTTGTGTGTCTTTTGGTATATGGTTGATTGTAACTTTGTGTAAGTAGTATAGCTGGTTATTATAATTTTCCCATTCTGTGGGTTACATCTTCACTTGAATGATGATGTCATTTCCGTGACAGAAGCTTTACAACCTTCATGTGGTCCTGTGTGTCAATAATTGACCTTAATTCTGTACTACCAGGGTCCTGTTCAGAAATTCCTTTCCTATGTTTATAATTTCAAGTGCCTCTCCTACTTTCTCTGTTGTCTTAGACTAGGGTCCTGGATCCATTTAAATTTTATGAAAGTTGAGAGGTAAGGATCTAGATTCATTCCTATATATGGATTTATATAATTTTACCAACACTATTTGTTGAAGTAATTTTACTCTTTTTGTCAAACATCAGATGGCTGTAGGAGTAGCAATTTATTTCTGGATCCTTAATTCTGTTCTATTGATCTATGTATCTGTTTTTATTCAAATTCTATAGTGTTTTTATCACTATAGTTCTTACAGTATAAGTTGAAATCAGAGATGATGATACCTCCAGCAGTTTTTCATTGTTCAAGATTGTTTTAGATAGCTGGATCTTTTGAATTTCTACAAAAATTTAAGATAATTTTTTCAAGTTTTATGAAGAACTGTGTTGGAATTTTGATGGAGGTTGCATTGAATGTATATACTACTTATGTTAGGATGATCCTTTCACAATGTTATTTCTACCCATCTACCAGCAGGGAGGTGTTCAGTCTTCACATTTCTTCTTTTAGTTCTTCAGTTTTTATATGGTCTTTTTATTTTGTTAAATAGATTTATTGAAAGGTATTTATTTCATTTTTTGGAGCTTATATGAAAGGATTGTTTCTTCAATTTTCTTCTCACTTTGTGTGTCATTCATAAATAGGAAAGCTACCAATTCAGTGTGTGTGTGTGTGTGTGTGTGTGAGAGAGAGAGAGAGAGAGAGAGAGAGAGAGAGAGAGTATGTGTGTGTGTGTGTGTGTGTGTGTGTGTGTGTGTGTGTGTGTGTGTGTGCTGTGTGTCAGTGTCTGTCTCTGTGTACGAGTCTATGTTTCATAATAGTTTTCTAGTGGAAAATTTAATGTGATTTATGTATAACATCATATCACCTTTGAGTAATAGTAAAATTATGGCTTCTTTTATCATTTATATTTCTTTTATCTCTACTTGCCTTCTTTTTCTAGCTAATACTTTAAAGACTGTAATGGGAAGCTATAGAGAGTAGATGTCCTGGAATTGATCCCGATTGTATTGGAAATTATTTTCATTTTTCTCTGTTTAACATGATGCTATCAGTGGAATTGTTGTTTATTATGATTATTATGTTAAAAAATGGCCCCTGTATCTCCACATTCTTCATGATTTATCAGAAATGATGTTGACTTGTGTCATAGGCCTTTTCTTCATCTAATGAGATAATAACTGTTCTTTATTCTATTTGTCTGACAGAAAAAAGTTTACTTGTTTGCATTTTGTGTCATTGCTGTAACTCTGCAATAAAGCTGACTTGATTGTGATATATTATCTTTTTATATGCTTTTCTATTCAGTTTGCAAGTATTTTTTATCAATAATATAATTTAAAAGTTTTACATGTTGATCCCAGTATCCCCTCCCTGCTTTCTTCCTTTCTTCCCTCTCTCCCTCTGTCCCTCTCTCCCTCCCTCCTTCCCTCCATCCATCCCTTCTTCCTTTCCTCCCTCCTTCGCTGTCTCCCTCCCTCTTACCCTCTTTCACTTGTGACATGCACCCTGGCCACCCTCCCCTCCCATACCCCCACCCCCATTCCACTTGTAGGGCTATGCTATCCAGGTTGGGTCATGTAAATCTGTCAAGTCATTTCAATTAGGAACTAGGACTTCTCTCCTGTCTCTAGGTTAAGGGGGGGTACCCCTCCATGGGGGATGTGTCTGTAAGGTCCTTTTGTGCACCAGGAATACATCCTGGTTTTACTGTCTGAGGTCCCTCAGACTGCTCAGTCCTTCTAGCTGAGACCCATATTCAGGGGGTCTGAGTCAGTCCCATGCTGGATTCCCAGCATTCAGTCTGGGGGGCCCATAGCTCCTCCTTGTTCAGGTCAGCTGTCCTTGTGTGTTTCTGCAACCTGGTCTTGTCCTCTCTCTCTCTCTCTCTCTCTCTCTCTCTCTCTCTCTCTCTCTCTTCTGTCTTCTATTCCTAACCTGTCTCAGTCTTTCAGTCTTCCTAGATACATGTGCTTTCCTCTCCTCCCCCTTTCTTTCTCCTAGTTCTCTCTCCATTAAATGCTAGGCTCACAACCAAAAACTATAACAGTTTGCAATTATTTTATTTTTTATTGAGAGTTTTTTATCTGTGTTCATCAAACAGAACTATATTTCTCTTTGATTTTTGCCAGGTTTGGGTATGATGGTGATATTGGCTTCATGAAAACAATTTGGAAATGTTTCTTCCTTTTCTATTTTGCTAATTATTTTGAGTAGTAT
The DNA here is from genome assembly GCA_030556225.1 of Cricetiscus sungorus. NCBI lineage: Eukaryota > Metazoa > Chordata > Mammalia > Rodentia > Cricetidae > Cricetiscus > Cricetiscus sungorus. Next base: position 22,035,318 of record JANBXA010000132.1, on the reverse strand, counting down.
TGGTGTTAATTCTTCTTTGAATGTGTGTAGAATTTTGTACTGTATTTATTGGGCCCTGGGATTTTGTTAGATTTTTAATTACAGTTTGTACCTCATTGATTTTTACTGATATACGTAAATAATTTGCTTAATTTGTTTTTATTTTGGTATATTGTATTTGTTTATCTTTATCCATGCCTTTTATATTTTTACAATTTAGTTGAATATAGATGTAATTGGTTATGATCACAGATTTTTCTTCCTAGGACTACCTTTGTTATGTCTCATAGGCTTTGGCATGTTGTGTTTTAATTTTCATTCAATTCAAGAAAGTTTGCAAATTTCCCTTCCTGGGGCCTCCATTTGTATCCTCTTAGGATACTCCTTTTCACATCACACAGGATGGTCTCTTCAAGTTCCTTCCATATGTCTGTGAATTTCAACATTCCATTGTTTTTTGTTTTTTTTTTCCTGCTGAGTAGTATTTCATTGTGTAAATGTACCACATCTTTATCCATTCTTCAGTTGAGGGGCATGTAGGTTTCTTCCAGGTTCTTGCTATTACAAATAATGCTGCTTTAGTTGAACACATGTCTTTGTTGCATGGATATGGATCATTTAGGTATATGCCTAAAAGCAGAATTGCTGGGTCCTCTGGTAGACTTATTCTCATTTCCTGTGAAACTGGCATACTGATCTCCAAAAGGGATGTACATATTTGCACTCTCACCAGCAGTGGAGGAATGTTCCCCTTCCTCCACATCCTCTCCAGCACAAGCTGTCATTCGTGTTTCTAATTTTAACCAGTCTGAAGGGAGTTAGATAGTATCTCAGAGTTGTTTTGATTTGCATTTCCTTTATGGCTTAAATTGTTGAGCACTTTCTTAAGTGTCTTTCAACTATTTTGGATTTCTCTATTAAGAATTCTCTCTTCAGTTCTGTACCCTACATTTTAATAGAGTTATTTGGTGTTTTGGTGACTAGTTTTTTGAGTTCTTTGTATATTTTGTTATAACACCAGCAGCACAGACACTTAGATCAATAAATGGGACCTCCTCAAACTGAGAATCTTCTGTAAGACAAAGGAAATAGTCCACAAGTCTAAACAGCAGCCCACAGACTGGGAAAAGATCTTCACCAACCCCACATTGATTATTATGTTTTGAGGGGAGTGTTTCATCTGGTCCTGTGTATGTTGTGTTCTGTATTCCTCTTGTATCATGATGGTCATATTTTCTCCATTGGTTTTAAAATTTTTTTCTATGATTCCTTTGAAAGTGCTTCCTGTATCCTGGATTTACAGATTTGCTCTTTCCACAATATTTCAGAGTTCTTGTGTGTTTGGTTCCTGGGTGTTTTAGATTTAATACATCTTTTGATAGGGTGAATCAGTTTTTCTACCTTGCCTTTGAGAACTGATATTCCCTCTTCTACTTTATCTAATCTATTGGTGAAGCTTCTTCTGAGTTTTGGTTATGGGTTTTCCTGAGAATTATTTCCAAGATTTATTTCATTTTGAATCTTCAATGGATATTCCATATTTTTATTAAATTATATTTTATAGCTTTGATTGTTTTCATTATTTCATTCAACTATTATGATTATCATGATCTTCATTTAGTAATTTAGCCATATTATTTTTTCTGTTAATTTTTTCAGTATTGTTTATAATTGTTACTTTGAAATTACTGTCTTGTCAATCAACTAAGTGGATTCTGTCAGGGAACATTACATTAAGGTACTTAATTTTTTTTTTTTTTGTATATGTTTGTGTTCTTCTGAAATGGCCTTGACATCTGGAGTAGGGACTTTGATAATGTTCTTTGATATGAATATCTGTTCTTAGCATGTTAAGTGGGTATTTGAATCTTTGTTTGCTTTTACCCTAACCAGTGAGATTGTAATTCTTAATTTTGGGACAAATCAACGATGATGTATGAATGGGGTATCAGAAATCATTTTTAGGTTAGATAGTTCTCAGTTTCAATATTTAAAAGTTAGTGGTGACCTCACTAGGTTCTATAAGTTGTCCTGAAATTGCAGGAGTTGAGTTTAGAGTGGAGGTGGAGTGTGATCCATGGGGGTAGAGGTGAGATTGTTATACTGTACTTAGGCAGAGGTATGTGTAGACCAGGATGGAGGTCCTTATATAAGGTTTGGGTTCAGGATTCCATGTGATCCTGGTGCATCCTGGTAAGCGGGTAGTAAACCGGTTCTTGTCATCAATATTATAGCAGTTAGCATTTTAGGATGCCATGCAGTCCATAAACAATCTTTTAGGTAGGGTGATTGTTGGGCAGGTAGGCAGACTGGTTCTAGGACCCCTGTTTGGTTTAAAATTAGTATCATGGAGTTACCAGGAGATAGGACAGATGAGGTGGGCAGGTGTACTGGCTCTGAAGTCTGTACTTGATGTTATGGTCACTGTATTCTACTTTGCCTCATTATTTATATTCCTGTATCAAAAGGGACTAAATGACACGAAACAGAGCATTCTGTATTTTTACTTCCTGTAACTTTGCCAGTCGTTGTATATTTTTATTTCATTTCTCCATTTATTGTCCAATATATATTTATGTGTATATATATACATAAATATATATATGAGATGGTATCTATATATTATATATATACATTATATATATATATAAATAAAGTACATGAGTCAAGAGTGAAAGTCAAATTCTGTTGATTAACTCAAATGGAAAATTGGTAATTTGGAAAAGTTCATGAGTTTTAATACATCTCAACATGTTCAGTCATACTCTATTTTATTGAGAATGTGTGGTAAGAGGATGAGTGAAATGTGTAGATTTACTCATTAAGTTAAAGATCATTAAAGACCATTAAGTTAAAGATCTAAATATCTATTATTATTCCAAAACTGTAGTGTGTACCTGTTATAAAACCTGACCACAAGATGGTAGCCTCAAGTATTATGGAGGACAGAATCCAGTACTACTGTTATCCATTACCCTAGAAAAGTAACTTGTTATAATTTAGATTTGCTATTGTATTTTATATTCTTTGAAATTTGGGGAGACCATTTTGTTAATAATAAAATTTATGATGTTTGTCACACTATGCAAATGCCCTATTCCCAAGCTTCACCTTGGTTCAATAAGGTAAAAGAACAGTGCACAGATTCAAAATATGAAATAATAACCAACTGCTTTGGTTTTTAATTTGTTTTCTTTGATTCTAGATTTGCTTTTCAAAATCATATTTTATTTTTATTCAAATAAGGTAATTCTGTGGAACAATCATTGTGCACTATAAATATCTATTGCTTTCATTGTTAATAAAAAGGCTGGTTGGCCTATAGCTAGTCAGGGAGAGATTGAGTGAGATAACCTGAGACAGAGAGAATGCTGGGAAAAAGAGGGGCAGAGCCAGAGGAGTTGCCAGCTGATGCAGAGGGAAGAGGAGATGAAAGAGCTATGCTAATAAAGGTACTGCCAAAAGGCAGAGCATAAATAAGGAATATGGGTTAACTTAAAAGGTAGTAGTCAGTTAGTAATAAGCCTGAGGTATTGGCTGAGCATTTACAATTAATACACAACACTGTATTGAATTTGGGAAGTGGCTTCTGGGTTTTTGGGAACCGGCTGTTGTAACAGAAGACATCTTTTTACAAGGTGCAGATTTATGGAAATTATAACAGAAACAATGAAAATAAATTCATGTTTTTTATATAAAAATGTTATAAACATATCAAATAAAACAAATACATAAAAAAAGCATATGGCTACATGGGTTTAAAGTTCTTGTCACCCCAAACTGCAGGCACAGGCCCCTGAATGCTCATCCAGAGGCAGCAGGTACAGGAAACACCAAGGAAAGCTGACAGACTCCTCCCTCTCTTGTAAGGGTTCATTCCCTCCAGAGCTGGAAGGTGGCTTTGAAAACCAAACCCTTGTATTTATGTGCCTGATCTTATCAGTAAAAGCATAAAGTCAGGGTGGAAAAATCTAGATTTCTTTGCCCTTGACATCTCAAAATTCTTGTACAGCTGCTGAGTTAATGAATGTCATCATCTGGGGCAGATTTTTCCACCCATGCCTTGAAAATGGGAATAGATGTGCAAATCTATACAAATGTGTTTCTGTTGCCATCTATCTTGTCAAACTAAAAATTGACATGGGAATTAAGTGCTTCAGTAGATTACAGAGAAATAATGTATATTTTTCTCCTCTTGAGTCACACAGAGAAACTATCACTTCCTGCTGTGCTAATTTCTCTCAGGCGAGTGGTTCTGAAGGTGAAACCTTGAAGGTCCTCTGCATGAGAAGCTAGCATTGCCAAACGGATACAACCAGCCAAAGGACAATGTGCAGGCAAGATAACAGATTATAGGCAGGAAATGTGCTGTCTTGTAAAGTTTACTTTCTATTTTTTCCCCTATGGTATATACTGCTCTCTTTAATACCTATAAAGTAAATAGAGAAGCTAAAGCTAGAGAGATGGCTAAGTACATAAGAGTGCCTACTATTCAAAGCAAGAAGACCTGATTCTATTCCCAAGCACCCATATAAAAGATGAGCTTAGCACTAGGTGATTGAAGACAAGTAGATCCTAAGTCATTGGCCACCCTGCTTGACAGGACAAGCTTCTGGTTTATTGATGTATTTTATTTCAAAACCATAAAGTGAAGAATGATAATGGAAGATGCCTGATGTCCTCGTGTGAGCCCAGAAATATACCATACAGAAAGAGTTGGAGAGAAGAGAGAGAGTGTGGTTCATACATTTAATTACAGCACTCATGAGAGACAGGCATGCATATCTCTGAATTTAAGGGCAGCCTGTTCTACAGAGTTTCAGGACCATCAACGATAAACAGAAACATCTGGCAACATCCTGTCTCAGAAAACAAAACAGAATGACAATGAAAAAAAAAGCAATAAAAATAAAAACAACAAAATCTTGAACCATTTAAGAAATAAACTTTGGATGATGTCAAAAACCAAGTGTGACTCCTGTCTGAACTGCTCTCATCTCCCAAAACACTGACTACATGTTTGTTCTTTCTATAATCTTGTAATCCTCCCTGTAGCACATGCTTAGCACCAGGATAATTTTATTACCTTTATAAACATTTTATTCTATTTCAAGGAAGTTGCATCATTTTCTCAATTCTAACTTCAGATGTAGCTTTTTAGTTTAATAGAGAAAGCATTTGTGTAAGCAAAAGAAAGGGCAGGTAATTCTCAATCCTGCTTGCTTTAAGAGATCCCTTTTTTAAGTCCACAAAGGTGCCTTTTACTGGAGATCCAAAAAAATTATAGTCTCCCTGCCTCTGCCCTTGGGATTTGCCAGCAAGTCAGGTTGTCTAGGGAAAAAAATCTCATTACTGCAGTACATACTATCCAAGCAACTATTAGCAGAGAGAAGGCAAGGAGAAAATAACCCAGGTGACACTGCAAATTGACACAGATTAACTGTTCTTTGTGGAGAATCTAGGAGTAATGCCCAGGAATTGCAGAAAGCTGTCTTAGGCACAGTACTGAGAAGAGAAGTAAGCAATAACACACATGTATAGAGGAATTACAGCAAGGGCCACACAAGGGGACAAGTGTAGAAACTAAATTTGGTCATAGCCTAAATTCCAAGAATTGATTTCAATTGAGTTAGTTCTGCACATCTGTGGAGCTGACAATTTATTTAATCAAGAAAACCATTAAACTACTTCATTGCAAGGAGCAAAACTATGAGATTTTGGAACCATGTTCATAACTATAGATTTACTTTTCTTGTATTCAGTTGAGGACACTAATTGAATTTTATTATGGACCTAGTTGGTTTCTTTCCAGGAATCAATTCCCTTTTTAAAAGGAGGCCTAAAATGCCTGGGATTTAGCCAGATATTTTTTAGAGCAGAATTATTAAAGTGGTTGCTAATTCCTTGCTGAATATGTTTCCCTCTACTCTGTATTAGGCTCCCAACTAGCCAATGTACAACACACTTCCTCATTCCATATACCCAAACAACTTATTTAAACACATCATCTTAGTTAGGGATATTTAATTGCTATGAAGAAACACAGTGTGCACAGCAACTCATAAAGAAAATTAATTTGGTGGCTCACTTACACTTTCTGAGGTTCAGTCCATTATCATTATGACAAGGAGCATGGCAGCATGCAAATAAACATGGTACTGCAGCTTAGAGACCTTAGATGCTTTTAGGCAGGCAACAGGAATCAACAGAGACCCTGGGCAGTATCCTAAGCATAGGAAAGCTCTAAGGCCATCCCCACAGTGACAAACTTCCTCCAATCAAGTCATACCCACTCCAACAAAACCATAACTCCTAATAGTGCCACTGCCTTGACATGCCATTCAATCCCTGAGGTCCAACAGCTTGTAGCCATATCATAATGCATAAATGCATTCAGTTCAACTTGAACAGTTTTCACAGCCTATAACAGTCTCGAACTTGTTTCAAAGTCCAGTCTCTTCTGAGTTTCATGGCAATTTTAAACTATAATCGAAGGCAAAATTCAAAATTAAAATGCAGATCACATACATCCAATATATAATGACTCAGAATATCATTAGTATTCCAAAACATAAGGAAGTGATATAACAATGAAATACTGGACCAAAGCAAGGAAACCAGCTGGGCAAATTCCAAACTTCGCATCTTCATGTCTGATATCACAATGCTCTTTTGCTTTGTTGATTGCAATTTACTTTTCTATCTTGGGCTAGTTCCACTCCATTTAAACAATTCTCCTTGGCAGGTGTCCCATGACTCTGGCATCTCTAACATCTTGGGGTCTCCAAGGCAATTCAGGCTTCACAACTTCACACAACAACCTCTCTAGGCCTCCATTCAGCACTATAACCTCTCCAGGCCTCCATTCAGCATAATAACCTCTCAGGCCTCCATTCAGGGCCACCCCTGACACATGCCTGGCCTTAGTAGTTTTCTTTAAGCAAGGAGACAAATTCCATAATCCATTTCTTCTATCCTTAACTCTAAAGCCAGAAGCACTTGACTGAAGCTGCCAAGTTTTGCTGATGCTGGGGTTGGAAGATAGCCCCCTGGTTTAATTACATCTTCATCAGTTCTCAGTCTTTCACTGCCTAAGCTTGGCTGTTCTGAAACTTACCCTGTAGATCAAGATAGCCTCAAATTCAGAAATCTGAAAATCTCTGCCTTCCAAAGTGCTGGAATGAATGGTGTGTCCTACCACACCTAGATCTAAGCCTTCCTTTAGTTTCTTTCTACAAGTTGGAAACATGGCTGGGTGGGGTCTTGCCCTGAGCTCACCATTCCCTTTATTCCATTTCTTAATTTGTTTATATCTTTAATAACAGAGTTTAACTCGCTTACACTTCCTGGTGCCCCTTTTCTCCTCAAAATTTTCATTTTATAGTTTACCCTGGTCAGCTTGCTCCATTTTATTATAAAGTTTCCTCAGAATGATAACTAAAATGCCACACAACAGAGTCTATCGTAGGCTGTTTTGAGACTTCCCTTGACGAAGGAACTAATCCAAAATTCTTCACTTTGACCTCAGGCTGACTCTTCAGTCAAAGGCAAACACAGCCACTTTATTCACCAAACTATCACTAGAATAATCTCTATGTAGCAGTATCCTGAGCGTAGGAAACCACTAAGTCCCCACCACAGTGACACACTTCCTCCAACAAGCTCATACCCTCTCTAACAAAGCCACATCTACAATATACAACACATGATTTTAAATCTTAGGATTTTAAAACAATTTGGAAGATCATAGTTTTATTTATACATATAAACCTTACTGTCACTTAAATAATATTTAACAATGGAAAGATAAAGAGGGAATACTTCTGCAATGATGCCTTAATTAGCTAAGTTAGATTTAAGTATAATCACTGAGTCACTTTGCAATTTAAATACACTTACTCATACTTGTATGTTTTATTTTCAATGATAGTTTAATGTACATATTTGTTATGCCACCTTGGAAGCTTTGCATGTTAGGAATGTTGAAAGTGAGCCAGTAATTTCCATCTTGTGATCTCAAACCTTTTGAAAAACTTGCACACGTACCAAAAGAAAAATGCAGATAGAACTTAAAAGTGATATCAGACATTATATTAGCCTATGATTTGACTGAAACTTGCTCTACAGTGTTAGTTTCCATAGCTTTAAAATATTTACAAATAAATTTAGCCTTTTTTTGTACAAGAATTGTAAAATCCAGATATTAAAATAAGGCATATAGAGACTTTTCCTGAAATTTATATTTATATTTCATTTGCTATTGAGAGTTCTGTCTTTAACTAGTATTCAATAAACCTATGCAGTCAACTTACGAGGCTGGGTTGTACTTTCTGATCTCCCTCTGTAGAAAAGTCTGCAGCAATTTTGCTTCTTAAAATGCATGCTCCTGACAAGAGTTCCAGAAATCAAAGTCACTTCAAGTTAGAAATATCATGCCTACCTTGGAATCAATAGTATATAACTGCCACATTCAAGATTAGGAAATAGAAAACCAATTATATTCACTATGCTCAAAGAAACTTAGTATGGTAGGGAGAAAAGAAATCCCTGAAGAAAGCTTGTAATCAAGTTTTAACAAAGAACAGAATAATTGCATGGGCTTCCAGTGTGTTAGAGTTGCAAATTGTAATGTTTGCAAAATAGACAGGTAAAAATTAAATAATCTGTCATGTGACACACTAAGTGTGCTTATAACTGAGGTGATTGTGAGGAAACCCATATCTCAGTGTTAAACTGGTAAAAGTCTGATACAAGGATCATCTATCTCAGTACTGACCTAACTCTTACCAAAATAAGTATACCTGAACCATGGCTTTAAATGCTCCCATTTGCTTAAAGTTTTGTTAACTCTACTGTGCCTTGACACTACCAAAGGGGCCAGTCTACTCTGAGAAAGCCATTTATCCCACTTTCAGCATTCCCAGTTGTCTACAGACCTTTGTCTAGTGTTAAATCACCACAAGCGTTCACCTTGCCATGTTAATATTTCCATTGGTGCTATCTTTGTTTGGCTTATGTTTTAGCAACCAAGTTGATGAGAACTAATAGCTTTAGCTACTCTAACGTTTCTAGGAAATGGAAGCTTATAGAAATCTTCCTATTTATCTAGCTTATACAGTCTTTCTGTCCCCTTTTCTGAACTGGTCTCCAAGCCTTATGTATAGAAATTGTGCAGTAGTTATATCTGTTTGGATTGGATACCACATTACCTCTGTAACCCCAGACAGTTGGCTATATTTCTAATGAAAAAATACATTTTTCTTTTTGTTGTGCAGTTCTCAAGACCTATTACAGTGCTGTTGGTAAAGTGTACCATATTGTCATCCCTGAAATCATATGCGTAAAAGTAGTATTATACCAAAATTACATTTTATGCCACCCTTTTACATTTTTTATTTTATGCCAACTTTTGATAAAATTTTTTTAAAAAAATGTGTGTTTGCATATATTTGTGTGTGTGTGTGTGTGTGTGTGTGTGTGTGTGTGTGTGTGTATGTGTATGTGTGTGTAAGAACAACTAAAAATATAGGGGCCATGACTGACAGAAAATGCAGGGTGCCTAGAAGGTGTTGGAAGTAGAAATAGGAAAATGATTTGAATATATCATAATTTCATAAATAAAAAATAACTATAGAGTTGATTATGCTGACTATGTGAGGACTTGGTGCTCATTCACTTTGAAATTATTACTTGAATTGAAATTAATTTGTTTATCCTTGGGTGCTAAATAGATTTAGTCAACAAAATCTAGAGTCACCTGAATAGAAGGAACATCTTCAACAGATTTTCCAGTAGGCAAGTCTGTGTGGCATTTTATTTATTAAAGATTGATGGGGGGGGTAATCTATGGCACAAGGTGCCACTACTGGACTGCTGATCATCCTGGGTAGTGTAGAAAAGCAGGCTGAACAAGTCATAAGTACTAAGCCAGTAGCGGTATTTTTTATGGTTTCTGCTTCAATTCTTGCCTCTGGGTCCCTGAACCTGGACAATGGATTATAATACATAGCATAAATAAATCCTTTCTTTCTCCTAAGTTCATTTGGTTACATTTTATCACAACAACAGAAATCTGAAGCCTGCAGTTTTTATTTCAATATATCAAAGACTTTAAGCTTTCTGAGCATAGCACATGGTGAAAAATAAATTGTATAGGGGATGGAAAAATGGCCAATGATTAAGAGTGCTAGCTGCTCTTACAGAGGACACAGGTTCATTTCCTAGCACCCAAAGAGTGGATCATAACTATATACAACTCCAGTTTTTAAAGGATATGATACTTTTCCCTGGCCTTCTCACGTGTCTGTATATATGTAGTTCATATAAGTCCACACAGGCCCTTACACACATACTCATAAAAATAAATATTTTTAAAAAGAAATATAATTTATACTACTAATTAAACCATACATACCTTTTATGAACATTTATAAAACATTTTTATGCTCATTATCAACCTTCAGAATAGAATATCTGGGGCCTTTACCCACATTAACTGTTAACATGATAGCCTTCTTTTTTTGCTATATGTCCCTGATACTCAGTACTTGTCCTATAGCCAAAGAGTGACATTCTCAAATGACTGTAAATATAAATAGCAAAGAATGTGTTAGGCAGTGATATCATGGTACTACATAGCCTCCCTTTTCTGAACTTAATTAGGGTCAAGCACTTTGAAACTTGTTTTAATCAAGTAGTATAGACTCAGGGATAACCCTGGCCATGCTAAGAAGTACCCTTAGTATGATTTATTTAATCATTTAATATGTCAAAACTGTCAGAGAGAAATATAAAATAACATTCCTATGGTTCATCCATATCTTCAAGATTTTTATCCCCCTATTACTCCCTGTCCTTTGTATTTGCCTCACTCCTCTCTCCTCAATTTAATCTCTTCCACACATTTGTTAAAGGGAGAAAGGAATGTTACAATTATTTTTTAGTTAAAGGACATAAATTAAAACTATATGAGATATCCTAGTGAATAGGTAGCAAATGATTATGACATTTTTGAAAGAAATTAAAAATTTGGAGCATTATATGATTTGTTTTAAATTAATAAAGTCTTATGTAACCCAGCCTAGCCTGAAACATCTAACTTTCCTGCCTCCACATCCCTAAATGCTGGGATTTCAAGCATGTACCATGACATCCCTTATTTAGTGGTGCTGAGACTTGAAAGTGCACTGTACACAGTACCCCATCAACCAAACTAGATTCCCTACACTCCCAGCCCAACATAACCATTCTCATTAGTTCCGACTAGAGTTCATGTAACAAGTGAACTAGATAACACAAAACTATTAAGAATCATTAGAGACGTGTGCAAAAAGTGAAACTTTTTTTTTTCTAGCAGCAAAATTCTGTTTTAATTAATGTATGGCAAGACACAGAGGGAAGTGACCTAAAAAGTAGTGTTGTAGCAATTCAGGTAAGGGATGGTGAATTAATACACCAATGATCAGGTCTAATCAGGACTAGCTAAGGCTAGTCCTCAAAGTACAAGTAACAAGATGATACATAATTTCTCATGGTTTAATAAGGAAGACAGACAAGCAGTTGGTAACCTGATACACTGTGATCCACCCTGTTTTAATAGTACTTATGAGGTATTGGAAAAGGTAGAGGTTCACACAGAAGCACTATGGTTTACAGGGTCACTTTGTATTAGAGTGATAATTCCTGAGACTTCTATTGAGTATTTGACCTCCAAATCAAAGTGACTGAGGAGTCAGGTGAACTAGTCTCTTCTCTTGCTCTATCTTTCTTCCCTTCCTTTCTTTCTTCCTTCCTTCCTTCTTTCCTTCATTCCTTCCTTCATTCATTCCTTCCTTTCTTCCCTCCCTCTTCCTTCCCTTTTTAATTATTTTGCATTGTATATTTGGAGCTTTGAACCTAGAGACTTATTCCTATTAGACAAATGCCTTGCCATTGAACTGTTTCCCCAACACTACATGCAAGATGTTGAAATGCCTTTAGACACTGGAGAATGTCATGTTACTTAATATGACAATATATTAGAAATAATGAAAGCACAAGTTACTGGATCTAACTGTTAATTTTAAAAAGGCAATGAACTACAACATTTTCTCTCAATTTGATATAATCCTACATAGTCTCTGTGTAACAGAATCACTTTCAGAAAATTCAAAGGACCTTCTCTAAGGCAATGTGGAGATTGATGACTCTCCTTTCTCTGACATTGCTGTTCAAATAGATAGAGGTCATAGAGACATCTGCTCTGAACTTCAGCCATGAGAATTAAAAACTACAATGGATTGAAATTCCATAATTTTAGATCTTGGCACATGCAAAGAAAATTCTCCTTTCTCATATTACTTCTTCCAGCAGCTTCCTTTTAGTTTTTCTGTAAATTTCCCTCTTATTATTTATTGCTTCATTTTGTCCCACTTAGCAGCCTTCCCAGTCTCCCTGTTTACTCTTTTTATATACAGTTTGACTCAGGATCAAATGCAGCGAAGGTTCCCATTAAATGCTGGACAACCAGTTTTAGAAACTCTACCTTCACACGTTACACAAGAGAAATACATAACATAATTTTTATGGTTGACTGCTTCGGGATAATTTAGCACACCAGAAGCATAATTCATTCAAGAAAAAAAATCTCTTTAGCTGAATTATTACCTGAGTGAAGCTCTGCTTCTGGAAATAAAGTTTGAAAGTGTCTGCATACATCGGAGTACAAATGGATTTGGGTCATCAATAAACGTGACTAAGTTCAGAATCAGAGTGTTAAGGGATTTCCCTGTAGTAAGTAATAACAGTTGTCATTGTGCCCGTGCCTCTAATGTGACAGGCTCCTTGCCCTACACTTTACATAGGCTACTTTGTTATACCCCTGGCAGCCACAGCATATGAATATTATCATTCCCATTTAGAAATGAGAAAGAAGAAGATCAGAGGTTTAAAGAACAGTCATGAGGTCACATTGCTAATAAAGCCTGAAACCAGGTCTGTTAAATGCCATAGTCAAGGGTTGCCCTTTTGCTTCTAGTGAAATTTTGACTTCTTATCCCACAGGATTTATTTACCATTGAGTGTCCGTAAATAATATTGATGTTGTTCTGCACCTACTTTGTCAGTGCAAGCAAAATACTAAAAGAACTGTAAGAGGTCATGAGAACCAAAACAACACAAACCAAAGGTCCCATCCCCCAGTCTCAGAAACACCCCACAGTAAGCATTTTAACAGAGCAATGAAGATGGGGAAAGTAGGAGCCAGAGATGATTCAACTGCCAAGACCCAAACACATGTAGACCTGGTGCTTGCCAAATTATGTGTTTGCACATCTAACTGTATTAAAATACAGAGTGTAAAATGTTAACTGAAACACTTGTTTACTTGTTCATATATATATATATATATATATATATATATATATGTATATTCCTAGGTCTCTCTCTCTCTCCTCTCTCTCTCTCTCTCTCTCTCTCTCTCTCTCACACACACACACACACACACACACACACCAACTTCATAGTTTTAAAGGCTGAATCCAAATGCAGTAGTGCTGTGTATGAATTTATGGTGAATTTTGTATATGTAATAAATATATGTTTGAATGTACATAGAGATGGGAAATGAACACTGAATGTCTCCTGGTGTCCTTACATTCTCTCTATCTTATGTATTTATACAAACTCTCCTGAAACAGAGCCTTGGCTATTCTGGAGAGACAGTGAGATCCAGGAAATTGCCTGTCTGGTATATCCTGCTACCATCTGCCCTGAAGCCCTGTTGCCCTGCACACTATCACTACAGATATGAAAGACCATATCTGTCTTTTAAACATAGGTTCTGGGGATCAGAACTCAGGGTCACCTGATTGTATTACAGAGTCTTTCCTGAACAAGCCATTTCCTAGCCCATGTAGTGCCATTTTAAAGGAAGTTGCCTGAGCCAAATGAGAAGTTAAAAAACCATACATAGGATATGCACCACTCCTTTTATTCATTGGTTTCAGGACTAATGAATTCCTCCCATTTATCATTAGTTAATAGGTTTCACCTGTATTAGGATACTGCTTCAAGAAATTAGCTCAAGTTCTCTTCTTCTTCTTCTCTTCCTCCTCCTCCTCCTCCTCATCTTCCTCCTGTTCCTCCTCCTTCTTCTTCCCTCCTTCCCCCCTCATTATTCTTCCTCTTCTTCTTCACTCATGTCAGGCTGTACAAATCAGAAAGAAAGGGAAAGGAGACCAAGCATCAAAAGAGTGACTCTTAGAAATTCAAAGATTCCAAGACCTTTTGATTTGATCTCTACTTTTCTCTTATGTTTCTTCTACTTTATAGATATAGAGAGTACCTGTCAAGCTGAGAATGTAATCATCAAATGTCCACTATCCAATCACTAGTATAACAACATAAAATTAAGATATGCATGTTGCTTAATTCAAATTTATAGAATAGGAATAATTTCATCTTTTTATTCACATCTCCATTCTTGGTCTGTGGCATGGGACCTGGCATTCATAAAATGTAAATGGGGCTTTGGTGTTCCATAGCTGCAGAGGTGGAATCAGTTTAGAATCATGCTGAAGAGAGTGGTACAATAGCAATTCACCAAGTTCTTTGAGTGGAATCATTCACACTATGGTCTCTTTGACTAAAAATGTCCTCCTTTCAAAATTCTCCCAAAGTACTACAGTCTGTTTTACCAATTTCACGTCTATGTCCACAGAAAGCATTAATAAATCTGATGGGGTCTCTTTGGACTATCTCACCTGATTAATATGGATTTGGTCATGCTAATGGATTTTAATTAGAAAAGCATTCAATTAGTCATACTAAACTCCAGCATGGTTGAAAAAATTCCTGGTGTTGTTATTTTGAACTGAATTTTTACTCACTGCCCAGATTTCTTTATTTCTTGTGTAAGATATTTAATATTTTTTTTCATTTAAGTTTTAATTTTATTTGTTGTCCTTAGTTACTTTATATGCTGTTACCTACAGGAAATTTTGTGTTTTCTAGTTTAACGTCCTGAGAATAGAAGCAACATTCAAACTACTATGTATGAAAACTGCAAAATTCTGAATAGAAATATACAGTTTGCCAAAATGCTTTGGATTGTGTAGTCATTTTCTTCATACTCATTTCTCATAGTCAGAAAACTACCTGTGGGACTGTTTTTCTTCTTCCGCCACATTGGTCTTTTGTGTAGTACTTAGATCTTTAAGCTTAGAGGCAGATGTCTTTAGCTGCTTTGTCAATGGCTCCTGGATTTATATGGGACCTTTGTGCCTGAGTTCTCAGTTTGGGCAACAATCCCCTGGAACAATCCTGATGGTGAAGATCAGCTGAACCTCTTCCATTCTCTACATTCTTAATCTCCCTAAAGAGGAAACTGTTGCAATGTCTTAGGTATGTGGTTTCTCTTCTCCCAAGTTCAAATTCCTATTATGCAGGCATAGACAGAGAGAGAGAAAGAGAGAGAGAGAAAGAAAGACTTGTATTAGTTGCTTGTGCTTGTTCCTATACCACCCAGCACACCATTAATTACCTATAATTATAATTATTTCAATTCTCTATTACCTAGTTATTTTCACATCACAAAAATATACATACTAATGGCAAAATTTTGAATTCTTTTCTTTCTTTTCTATTCTTATTTTTAAAATAAAAATTTAGTGCCTAGTACATGTACTTTTTTTTTTCTAAATGGGTCAAATGACAACACAACTAACATCCAAGGAGTACTGAGTGTTGACTGTATCAAGAGGTACCCTGAGGAGGTTGGGGAGAAACTAATTACTAGTTATGATTGAATGAGGATTGCCAGGATGAAAATGACAGGGATGGAAATGGAATAATACATGGGTCATTTAAGTGTCACAGTCAGTACCTGAGAGAAATAAAAAACAACTGCATTATAAGAACTATAAGAACATTAGTCCTTGGGACTTCTATTGCCTATCCTTAATGTCCTCAAGTCACTTCAGAGAGGGATGAAATATCTAGGGAATTATTAAATTTAGTTCTAAAACACAATATAAGTAATGAAGTAATCCAAGGACAAACATTGCATGGCTTTTTTTATTTAAGAAAAAAAAGAGAGCATTATCTTAAGTTTCAGGCTAATAAAGAATATAAATCATCCTCTGTAGCGTGCTTGTTTCCACCAACCCGCCCACCGCCAGTCTGGTCCCACAGCCGTGCCAGCCCCCAATAACAGGCAGAGACTCCATATTTGATACAATCCTGTTGGCCAGTTACTATTATTGTTTATGGGCTATCTCTGTCTTAATTGTTAACCCATTTCTACTTAACTAAGTATTTCCACGTGGCTCATCTTACCTACCGGAGAGCATCGGGTCAGCATCTTGCTTCCTCTAGGCTCTGCATGCTGACTCCTCCTCACTACTTCCTCTTTCCTCCTTGTCTCCTAGCCCAGCTTATCTTGGTTTCTCATTGGTCACAGTGCTTTATTCATTAACCAGTATGAGAAACATATTTACAGAATAACATCTCCCATCAATCCTATAGAAGGATAGTTTATAAAATGTTGATCTTGAATAAAATGTCTTACTACAAATGTGGTAAGACACTGATGGGCCAACAAATCAAACATGAATATGTTGAAGACATATTTATTAAAGAATATACAAAGCTACTGATGCTTAAAGAATACATGCTAAATGAGATTCACTGTGGAGATATTTTAGCATTATGCATATAATACTATAAAAATATTCATGTATTTCTCTATTTAGGCGCAGACACAGGGTGAAGAGATGCATATGTCTACATTTACAGACATTGAAAAATCCAGTGTTCTGGTTACATGTGGTCAGTGTTAGCAAAAGTGATTATAATGTGGCACATGGGACTTGTAAGGCATGATGCTCAAGGGAAATACATTTAAGAAGAAGAAGCTAATCTACTTAATAGAGAAAAGAAATAATTCCAACCTAAAGGAATGAATAAGCTGGTGAGTTAACATATATATCTCAGTTGTACAGATATTCAAATGAATACTTGAATTGGCTTCTAGATGTTCTTTGGATGATTTACAGGTCACAAGTCTTTCAGAGGTCAATAATATCCATATCCTATGAGAAAGATTCAATAGCATAACACCAACACTACACACACACACACACACACACACACACACACAAACACACACACACAAATAGCCAGACTATCTTATTGGACAAAATGGTGAAATGAAGAGTTCTTTTCAAAAGAGCATCCATTTTCCTCTTGACTGTCTACAAGATATCCTTATTTCTCCAGGTTTTAGCTGCCTTCCATCCACCTTAACATCAGGATAGAGTTCAGGTTTTGATAATTTATCCTGAAAATACACTCATCTCCTCATAAGAGACAAATCTATGACAGTACACCACTGTTTCTCTGCAAGGGAATATCTACCAAAAAATCTATTCTTTTTATATATTTGCCCTTCAACTTCTATGTCATATCTTTTGTAATACATTTCACAAGTAATTTATAAAAAGACTGAATGTGGTGAGTCAAAAAACATACTTGTCACAAGCAAACATAAAAGTCAGTTGCAACTCTTGCATGTCTCAAGTCTACAATTTATTTCTGTTTTTTTTTGTTTTTTGTAGTGATAAGGGAAGAACATGGAAATACATTCCCAAAGACATGATGATCATACTTAAATATTGAGGCTAACAAACAAATGTCTACTTGAGTTTAAGAGTCACTCAATAGATTGAAATCCATGACTGGTACTATAAACTTGTGACTGGCAAAGCCATTGACCATAGAGGAGAACATGTTTCTATCATTTTTACTGAAGTATAATTTCTAACTTCATTCTGAATACATATCATTATACTCACAGATAACTGAAACTCTCACCTCATATCAAAGAAGTTTCTTTTAAGGTGAACTGATATCCATAGGATAAAGAAAAGTTCTATATTTAAGTGTAGTAGCATGAAACACATTTAGAGAAACACCCACAGTGATGTTGAAAAATATAAGCCTTAGGCTAACATCTAGATGCTATTGGAGTAATATGCAGAAAAGCATTACTTTAGTAAGAAAATGGAATGAGAACTTTTTCCTCCATGTCCTCACCCCAAATAGTGTTTGTTGTTCAAGCATACTTTGCAGGAATTGAAGTTAGGTTCTATGAGAAGTAGATTTTCTCAGAAACAAAAGGTCACATTGTAGAGATGATCTGGTGATTAAAGGTCAAATTCTTAATGGACTTTAAGGGCATGAGAATATGCTGTTACCACAGCTTCTTGTCACCTATGAGAATGCACCATAGGTTAGACACAAAGGTTACCTTAGTGTTTCTGGGTTACTTATAGAAAAATTTCAGGGTATTGTCTGGTAATTAGACTCAGAAGGTAAAAGCACTTGATATGTGCATTTGTTTAAATGAGAATGGCAACTATAGGTTCACATATTTGAATGCTGAGTAACAAGGATGTGGTTATACCTCGTTTTTGTTTTTGTTTTGTTTTGTTTTTAAAAAAAAGCATGGCTGAAAATCAGAGGGTGGAGCTTCACATTAGCTAAGAGATATACAGGAAATGAGATTGCTGAATGGAGACAGGAAGTGAGATGAATGAGCAGAGAAAGGATTATAGGCAGGAGGAAACAGGAATTTGCTGTTTTTTTTCAGCAGGGAAGTGGACAAGGTAAGGTGTGGCTGTGGTTGACCATCTTCTAATATTTCAGCTTTTGCTCCTATATCTGACCCTTGGTTTTTATTACTGAGACCTATTAGAACTCACAGTACACCAGTGAATGTAATTGTTTGAAAAGGGGAAATTGCTTTGATAGAGGAAGTGTGTCATTGAGAGTGAGCCTTAAGGCTTCCATAGCTGATTCTAGGGCCAGTTTCACTTTGATTGTGCCCCATTCATTCTCCCTCCTGTGCTGGTAATCCTCTGATACTTTAAACAAGCACCAAATTGAATACTTTATTTTTCCCTTTCATTTTCTTTCAATTAATTTTTATTTAAATTAAAAACAATCTTGTTTTACATAACATCCTAGTTCCCTCTGTCCCCTGTTCTCCCATGCCCTGCACCAATCCATCAACACTCCCCACCCCCATTCACTCT
Source organism: Cricetiscus sungorus (assembly GCA_030556225.1). Taxonomy (NCBI): domain Eukaryota; kingdom Metazoa; phylum Chordata; class Mammalia; order Rodentia; family Cricetidae; genus Cricetiscus; species Cricetiscus sungorus. Next base: position 22,016,266 of record JANBXA010000132.1, on the reverse strand, counting down.
TCAAAGAGTGTGAGGCCACCCCAGGTGATCATCAAAGTCTGTCACATCATTTGGGACAGGGCCTAGGCCACCCACCACCAGAAATATCAGTCCATGGGATACTGGTTTTATTGCCAGAGGCCCCATAGACTGCCCAGGCTGCCTAACTAACAGCCACTTTCAAGGAGCTTGTTTCATTCCTATGCTGGTTCCCCAGCTGTCATACTTGCTCAGGTCAGTTGTTTCTGTGGAAACAGTATTTCTTTCCTTCCTCCCCAAACTAGACCTTCCAGACCCTTCATGTCCTCTCCTATTTCTTACTTCCTCTTTCTCTTATCTCCCTCTCACATCCCACCCTGCTCCTAATTTACTCAGGAGATATTGTCCCTTTCTCCTTCTTGGGGGGTCCATGCATATTTCTCTTAGGTTCTACCTTGTTTTCTAGCATCTCTGTGGTTGTGGATTTCAGGCTGCTTATCCTTTGCTCTTTGTGTAATATCCACTTATGAATTAGTACATATCATGTGTAGATAATTCTGAACAGAGGAATTTTAGATGGCTGAAATGCACTTAAAAAACTACTCAACATCTTCAGCCAACAGGAAAATATAAATCAAAACAACTCTGATACAACACTTATACCTGTCAAAATGGCTAAAATTAAAAAAAAAAAAAAACAATGAGAGTTTATGCCGAAGAGGATGTGGAGAAAGATGAACACTCCTCCATTGCTGGTGGGAATACAAACTTGTAATCCAGTTTGGAAATCACTATGGTAGTTTCTCAGGAAAATGGAAATCAGTCTACCTCAAGATCCAGCAATTTTACAATTAGGAATATACCCAAAGGAGGCACATTCTTACCACAATAACATTTGTTCAACTATGTTCATAGCAGCATTATTTTTAACAGCCAGACTGGAAGTAACCTAAATACCCCTTAACTGAAGACTGGATAAAGAAAATGTGGTACATTTACACAATGGAGTACTATTCAACAAGAAACCAAAGAAGAAATGACATCTTGAAGTTTGCAGACAATGGATGGAACTAGAAGGAAGAAACCATCCTGAGTGAGGTAACCTAGACACAGAAAGAGAAACATGGCATGTACTCACACATAAGTGAATGCTTTATTTTTTAAGAATTACCTTTGTCATAATGTCTCCTCACAGCAATATAACATTAGATAATACAGCCAGACAACCTGGGTTCAATCTCCAGAACACACCAGGTAAAGAACCAACTTGTGAAAGTTGTCTTCTGACCTCTACACATGTCCTATAGCGTATTCATACTCATACTCTGGCATACCTACATATACTCAGAGAGAGGTTTGTGGCAGAAAGAGATACATAAACAATAAAAAATTAAATTAAGAAGTCAACATTTAGGGAAAAGTTAGATAATGGCATCAAGCATCTCTTGTGTATGAGGGAATCTGAACAAGTATTGAAAAATTGGGGAGGAACAAGTAGGCTCTTCCTGAAAAGGAAGATGGAGTATAGATAAAAAAGATGCTCAAATATTCTATGAAAGGTTAGAGATATAAGTATGAGAGCAGAGCAGCAGGCTGAGTACCCTATCTCCTGGGTTAGGCTTCAGTATAGCCTCAGATCATATATGAGATTGTCAAGGACATAAACAAGCATCTTAACTCCTGACCTTGAATATCTTAGTAGGGTATTCTATACAAGTGTGCTCAGAATTTTCAAGATAGGATTCCATTGCTAAGACCTTGAGGGAGAGAAAAGGAAAGACAGAAGAGGATAATGGATCTAATTCCATAATATGAAGAACTATTGCTATTTTGAGAAAGATGAAAAAATTTCTTCTTACATTGAACCATAATATTACCCATAGAATTAGAATATTTGAGGACTTTTATAGAAATCTCCTGTTGAATATGTGGAGAGAAAAAAAGGATGTGTTCATTTATAAGTCAATAAATGCCATATATACCTATTAATGTTTGTCTTAGGTATCAACAACAGAGTTCATAGTTTCCAGAGACATTAAAAATCTCTCTCTGAAGCAAGTATGTGAAAGATGGCAAATAATTCTGTAGTTGAGATACCGATTGGACTTAGTCACTTCAGCCTGCTTTTACCTGGAAGAACCTAATGTCAGAAGAGGGGAAAGTTGATAGCAACAGAGAAAATTGGAAATATAAAGAATTCCTTGTCTGGATGTAAATGTAAAAAGCTATGGATTTCAGAGTTATAGACAGATTTGTGGCCATGATTTAAGAAACAGCAAATTCAAATAAAATGTGGTTTGCAGACATTCTTTTTATGTATCTTAAATGTTCTCTTGATTAGTATCAAGAACTTCTGAGATCCAATGTATTATTTTAAAAAGACAAGACATATATGCAATGAAATGAAAGCTAGTATTTTGGTTATAGACAGAGAAAAAGATGTAGGATTATTAAGTCATGAGCTAAGGGAACTAGCAAGAGCAATCTAAGTTAGAGAACTGGCCCAATTAATGTGAATTTTATTGTTACTTTTGTTTCATTTTGTTTTTTAATTGTATACCCAGTAGGTCACCACTAAAAGGATCTTAAGTAATGGATCTAATCTGAACATGCAAAGACAATTTGGCAGCCTGCCTGGCTGTCTGGAGAATGATTGTAAGAGGGGTAAAATCAGAAGTAAGAGCAGTTCACAGACAATTACACTGATTCAAGTATAAGATGATAATAGTTTGAATCAGAGAGAAAAGGTGGCAGAAGATTGATGAAATGCACCTATAGTTTTAGAAAAAGTTTAATTGTCTTGGAGGATTGGACAGAGCATGATGGGAAAGCAGTGACTATTCAGAAACTACTACTTGTGCCTGTTACCTGTGACTCATGAAACAAGTTGTTCCATCTCTTTATACTTAATATACTTGTCTATAGATGGGAGATATTATAGCTCTTTTGAAATGCATATATGAATATCATATGGTAATAATCCCTGACATTTAACAGACCAACAGGAAACAATGTTTTTGTATATACAACATTTAATCTAATATAGTTAATATATGGAAACCATCACCTTGGCAGAGTCCTAGTATTTTCTAAGAACAGAAATAACTGACAAAAATAATTTAACATTAGGACCTGAATTAAATGTGTTTCAATGATGTGTCTTATAAAGTGGTAACACTAGACTGTGTAGCTTACAATATGACAGCTTTGGAATGATAACTCTATCAAGGTAAAGGGACAACCTGAAGAAAATTGTACCCTGGTAACAAGTAGGTCATATTTTTAAAAGTATTTTATTTATTTTTCTTTTACTTTTGAGATTATAACACAGTTACATAATTTCTCCCTTTCCTTTTCTCCCTCCAATTCCTACAATATAACCCTTCACACTCTCTTTCAAATGCATGGTGTCTTTTTATCACTGTTGTGATAAAAACACATATTTGCATATATGCATATGCATGTACATCACAAATATAACCAGTTGAGTACATATGTTGCTTGTATGCTGTTTGTTATTAGATAACCATTGGTATGCACTTCCATGGGGAAGACTATTTCCCAGCTCTCAGTATTCCTTAGGTCCCTGTAGGTTTGTGTATTCTTTGATGATTTGTGGTCTTTCTTCTGCCAACTTTGGCTATATTATTTACCTTGTACAGCTCATATTTAGGCAGTTATACTGGATTGGTAAGACTTGATGGGTATAGGTTCTGATCTTACATGTAGGCATAGTCTCACAACAGACTCCCTGATCTTTTCAGTGCTACAATATTCCCACATACTATTTTGCAATATTCCCTGAACATTAGGTATGAGAAGTATTGTAGATGTGTACACAGGGACTTGAACTCCCCAACTTAGTACTTTGAATAGTTCTTTTTATGTTCTCTGTATGTTGCAAATAGAAGTTTCCTTAATGAGGGATAAGTACTTCAATTATCTGTTGGTATAAATACAAGGGTTAGAATCTAGTTACTGTTTGTGTTGATTTAGTAAACTGGCAGAAGTATGTTCTCCAAGACCCATGACTTCATTAGCACTGGGTAGTTGGTATGTACTTCAGAGACAGGACCCTGAGATATATAGAACTAAAATGAATACTTCCTCCCCAAGGATTAGCTTTCATGGAACCCAAAAGTAACATAAAAGCTTCCAAAACAGGGAATTAAATGAACCAATAACTGAAGAACACAACTATAACCAGGATGGAAAAAAGATCCCAAGGGTAAAGTAATGACATATTAACCTTGGTGGCAACAGAAATTCTCTATTTGGCCTTAAGACCCACTCAACAAGGGGAAATCTATGCCTGGCACTAGAAACCTAGCCAAGCAGTTCACTGTTAGTGATATCTGGTATTGTTTGATACTGGATAGGAAATGTACCCATTCTGTGGAAATGTTCCAAAAGTATGAGAATAATAGTGTTTCCAAACTCTTTATACTATTGATATTCAAAATTTGAAAATGAAGTTGTTACTATAAACACTGTCAGACTATCTTTGCAACTGTTGGTAAATAATTATGAAATAACAAGTATTATTTTACCTTTAATTTGGGTATGAGACTATATTATTTCATGTTACCATTTACATGCATTTGACATTGTGTGGTCTCTTTCACTACCATGATCATCAGCTGAATAATGATCCATGGGAAGCATGAACAAAGTTCAGTTTAACATGACTCAGTAGCCAGTGTTGCTTCATACTTTGAAATATTTTATTATAGGCATATTTAAGCATGGAATGATTTGGTGAAAAGAATTCATGGTGGTTAACAACTCAATTCCCTGTGCACAACAAACTTCTAAGATGTAACTACATCAAAATTCTTTGTAAAGTACATGTGACATTTCAATAAAGATGAGCTCTATAGAGTTACAAGTTCATGATTAGAGTCTTGGGAAGGATCTGGTGTGGTCACACAGATAGCACAAAGGTCACTAGGTTTTAAACACATCTGTACTTGGCCTTCTGGGCAAAAAACATTATACATCTTTGCTCTGGAAAAGACAAATCTGTGTACTTAACAATCCTGGATTTCTAGTGCTTATCTGTAAGCACACACTCTTCAGTGCCACACACATGGTTTGCTGTAGGACTGAATATTGCTTTTGTCCCCTTGGGATTTGAATGTTTTGAATTTGTATTAAAGTACTTTCTAACAAATATGCTCATCTGCTTCTCTTTGCATATCTTGTGAAGACTTTTGTAAACAACTATAGGCTAATACAAGCATTGAAACACAGAATATCACCTATAAATACTATTGAGTTGTATTATAATACCCTAATATTCAGTTCTATTAGCAAAGATAACAGTACCACACACTCTGAAATCAAAACTACCAGTGTAAGAACATTGTCTGTTGGAATACTTGTTATCTTAAGTATCATTGATGGGATTTGTATAAGACACACTACCACTATAGACTTAATAATGTTTATATTATCAGTGCTAAGAATTCACCATTATTAACACACTTCAAGACACACTTAAAACAAAGCCACGGTTATATGCTATGAATAATTATGTTTATCCTTATATCTTGTTAGTGCAACCAACCTTTGCCTCTGATTATTTTAACTGTTCTGTGGTTATTTAAATTTTACTTCCAAAGGAGAATCATAAATGTACAACAGTTGCACTGATTTCTTAACCAATTTTTCTTAGAATAATTGGGAGATTATTAAACATTTTAAACATCATATTTCTGTGGATATGCTACAAAGAACTTGGATGTTAGCTCCCATTGCTGTTTGTTCCTTAAAAAAATATTGTCAGCAAGCATTTAAAAGAGCTCCTGGCACATACTAAGTAATAAATAATAGCAGTAACTCATCAGGTTGGAATCTGTTAGATGTGCTAACATGTTTGTCTTGTCCAGCATAGCTCTAGAGACAGATCTGATTTGGATACTAAGAAAATGAAGAAAAGACAAACAAAGTCACTTAGAAAAGTTAGGATTAGGTGAACTGGACACTGTTGGAAAGCATTCCAAAAGTCAGTATATTTATTATATTTGGTTGAACAGCTGGCACAGTTATTGCATATAGCCAAATCAAGTACACAGAGTTAATTATATATTGCTGAAAAGGAAGATATGCTTAATTAATCTAGCTAGAAACACTTTATAGGGGAATAGACTTCATGTAGTAAATATCTGGGAAAAGGGAAAAATCAATGGTGTATATTTTCTTTCTTTCTTTCTTTTCTTTTTTTTTCTTTTTTTTGAAACACCATCAAAATTAGCATTGGATAACCTTTGTCTTTTACCCATAAGTCTGAGTTCCATGACAATAATGACAATAGCTGGCATTCTCTCAGGACTTGACTCACAAAAAAGTTCTTCCTCAACCCACAGTTGCTCCTGACCTTTCTCTTCAGTCTAATCTGGTTAGGAAATAGAGGTCAAAGATTTGGTCAGGAAATATTCAGGTACAAATGCTTGTGCCTGAAGTCTGGAGTTAATGCAAGTCTGACTAGAGGTACAGATCTCACTGGTAAGACATTATTACAATCCACAAATGAGAAAAAGGTTATATTCAGAGTATGCTAAGACAAGAAACTGATAGCAGGGTTGGGTTCTTACAGGCAGACTGGGACACCTACTCATCTCTAAGTTGAATGGTTATACAATTTTTCATCTTAGTGCAAAGCAAATGGGTCCATTCTAAGGTTAACAAACCAAGTTCTCAACCAAATTCTGGCTTTTTGGCCTCCCCTATATCCATATATGCAATGACTATGATCTTTGCCTAACCATTGTTACATCATGCTTTTGTGTCCTGGGAATTTAATTTGCTGTAATTTTTTCCTTATTTTTTTTTCTTAAATTGGGAGCTTAGATTATTTTTCTTTATTGTTTTCAAATGTTAACCACTCAGTAGTATATATTTCTTTCTAATGTTTGCTTTCACAGAATCCCATATATTTCTGGAAGTTGGATTGCACTATCATTTAGTTCAAAATAAATTTTTATTATGTCTCTTAAAACTTTCAATGTGACCCACAAGTTATTTGGAAGTATGTTGTCTAATGTATATGAATCCTTCTCTTTCTATTTCTAATTCATTCTAGTGCAGTCTTTAGTGTACTTTCTAGCCTTCCAAGATTGTTGAAGTGGTTTCTATAGCCTTGAAAAAGTTGTCTATCTTGGTGAAGAGACAATGTGCCATTAAGGAGATTGTTAAATTTCTTGTTACTAGATGAAATGTCTACAGAAATCAAATATTATTCAATTAATGTTCATTTATAGCGTCTATTTGTTGCCTTTTTTTCATTCTGAATTGTAACTTTCGCATCTTCCTGCCTTTCATAGTTTTCATTGAACGTTGCATTCGATTTCACATTTTTCTTAATATAGGAAACTTTTAATTTTGGGATTTAGTCCTGAATTTTGCTTCACCATGAAATACTACCACACAACTTTGTGAGAACTAGAGCTCCCTATAAAAACAAAGCATTTCCACATCCTTCTCCCAGCCTCTGCATGGCTGGAGCCATTCACTTGTCTATATGCTCATATTATCTATATCCATATACACACATATTCATACATAAGAAGGTATATAGCAAACTATTTTGACATAATATCTTTGTTCAAAGTATTGTCTGCTACATCAATTATGGAACTGGCTTTATCTCACCTTCCCTTATTATGTACTTTTCATTTCTGAATATAGATTTATGGTGGATATTTGTTGACTTTCCTGGGTTTTTTTATGAGCTTAATGTGATAAAATTACTAATGTATCTGAAATTTTTCGCATATAAACTGAAAACCAAAACTGAGAAACTTTTAGCATAAGTGTATGCTAACAATGTTGTATATTGAATATTTGTCCTACCTTAGTGTTCTAGTAAATGCAGTAATATCACAAGATGGATTTGAGGTCTTTACTATAGTTTAATTAATTAATGAGTATTTCACTGTGACTTTATCATGTCTTTTAACATGTCATAATTTCCATATACTTTGGATCTAAAAATTTAAAATTGTTACAATCTCAGGTGGCTCCAGTTACCTAGCAAAACAGAATAAAAGTGAAATATGAATGAACTTTATGAAATAACATAAATAAGTCAAAATTTGTATTAGAATTAGTAAGCAATATTTTCAAAATGCAAAAAAACCCTAGAGACTTATGTTTAAAAATGTATTTAATTTCCACTTAATTGGTTTGTTAAATGGATTTCTGTTGTCAAGAATTCTGCATGATGTTTTAAAAAATGCTTCTGTCTGCTCCTTGCAAAGTAATAAAATGAAAGTATAAATGTGGGGACCAGACTCAGAGTAGATGACTGTGTGCAATTCATAGTGTTTTATAAGCAAACATTAGAAAATCTGTCAATATGTTGATGTTTACTGAAATTCTGAGCAAGAGTCAGGGCAAAATGAGAAGAGCAATTTGAGTGTGGCTGCATGTAACTAACTAGTAGTCCATTACTAGTGTTAGTGGGCCATGATGGAAATATTGACAACTGTGTTAGGTTCACAGCCCAAAGAGTGAGAATCTTGAGGCAGCAGCTCACTAACTATTGATGACTTGTGAATGATTAGAATAGGAAATTTTTTTTAAAAGTGACATTTCCTAATCTGATTTTCAAACCATCATTATCCTGCTTTATTCAGGGAATTATTTGAAAAAAGAGTGGAAAAGTTTTTTTAAGCTAATCTTTGAATACCATTGGGTTGGCATTGGCAATTAAGTTTATTTTCATTTGCAAGTCTCAGAAGTTGTCTTTAATAGAATAAATTGTGAACCTCTAGTTAGAATGTCCAAGTGTTTTGTATTATGTAAGATAATGAAAGTGTATCACAACAGTGCCCAGTGACACCCAGCAGAAAGCACTGTATTAGAATCTGCCTATACTCAAGATTTCGGATGACAAAGTTTTTTCGGGATTTTATAATTCTTTAATGAAAATATTGGCAAGAGCAATGAAAACAATAAGTTTCTGGACACTGATTTCTGAAACACAATTATATAACTAAAAGGATGAGCACTCTTGAGGACTCACCAATTCCACATATAGTAGAAAGATGCAGGAGGAATGAAGGAATGGCTAGAGGAGAGAGAAACAGAAGAAGTCTGCAACATCTTACACTGAAAACAATATTAAATGAAATATAGGTACGGTACAAAAGACCTCAGTGAACAATAATGAATGAACAAATTGGTAAAGAAAAATTAATAGTTAATGATTAGGAACATAATAGCTTAATTGAACCAAGAAATATCCACTTTCCTGAAATCTATTTATTAAAATACATAGATGAAATAATGGGACTATAAGAGAACCATCAGTAATCATAATTATACTTACATCAAGCAAGTTTACCACATGCTCACTAAAATGAGTGTGTTAAAGCTTATGCAGAAATGGGATGTCGCTATAGCTTCAAGTAGGAAAAGGAAAAAGTAGCTTTGCCATAGTGAATTCTCAAGACTGCCATCACAATGAATACATGTGAGTATGGACATATGTACAAAACGTGGTGCTGTGAGAGGCATGTCCTTTGTGTCGAAGGCAGACTTCTGTTGCATACTTTATAAAAATCTCTATTCTGAATGAAAGAGTATGGAAACACCAATTAAAAAAACTAAACCAAAACCAAATAAAACCAATGAGGCACATTTGAAAACTGCACTAACCAAACTCTTCAGAAACATCAGGATTAAGAAGATGAAAAAAAAACTAATATTTTCAAGGATTAAGTAAGACTTACAAAATATAAATGCATACTGTTATTCTTTTGCTGCAGCTCTTGCCTAAGAAACACAAATACGAGACTCAGCACCCACGCGGAGTTTATTGAGAGAAGGGAGAGAATGGGGGGTAGCTGGTGGCCAACCAAAAGTGGGGGAGACAGAGGGGGGCTCAAAGAGAGAAGGGGCCCCAAGAGAGAGAGAGAGAGTCATGCTTTGGCATGCTTGCTTTAAAAGGGGGGCTTGCGAATGCATAACTGAGTCCCCTGCCCAGCCAGGTAAAGCCTGATATAGGGATGACATGGCCATGAGTGTCCAGCCCATTGTCGGAGGCAGGGTCAGCAGATTGCTGATTCCCAACATTCCCACCTCTTATTGTTACTAAAAAGATGGGGGTTGGGCGTGGCAGGTTAGGGAATAAGGACTTTGAGTTCTCAAGACTGCTTCTTGCTGACTTGGGGGCATTGATCATATTTGGGGGTTCCAAGAAAGCTGGGGTGCTGCCACATCCTGGTAGCTGGTTGTTTCATCACAGTCCTGACTGTATGGAACTCTGTTGTCTCTTTGAGACCAGGCAAGATGTTAGCAGAGCAGAGGACAAGGTTAAGTTTAGAAAATAAAGTTGTCTTTTTTTTTTCCCCCCTAGGTCTTTGTATTTGAGGGGAGAATTGTAAGATGACAGAGGGGTTCCCGAGGTGAGGGAAAGGAGTCTGGGGACCAGGGAAAGATTGAATATTTATTTGGAGTGAATCTGACCTGTTTGTATGGGTCCAATTCGGCTCCCTGGAATTTACAAGAATCCTTTGAGTTTGTGAAAACATAAATATTAAGACACATTAGCAGCATACTCTTGTTAGAAATGATTTGGCTGAAATAATTAAAACATACATCTGGCAGATTTTTAGCACAATGAAAAGTTCCTTAATTTTGAGCTTATAGTTAATTATGATCGTATAGTGGCATAGTATGGTGTTTAGTACTCTGTCAGAATTGGATTAGTAGCTCATTAAAACTTTACTGACTAATGTTAAGAGTATGAACAGTAGCAACCTTAAAATATCCATTTCTGAAATCTGTTTTGTAACAATTGGAACCTTTAAGCTGACAAAGCTACCAGTCGTCAAAAGCATCAGAGTTCTTGAAAAGGATAAAATTTTACCTGAATGATTAGAGAGTAACAGAGACTCACTAGCTGGCAGCGTTAACAGACACCCCCTGGTCCTCCACAGTTGTTGAGATTATAGGTCTTAAGGACATCTGCCTTCTGCTGATGGCATGAGAGCTGTGGATTAGGAGCTTTTGGAAGACTTACTTGGCCCAAGCAACATGGAGAAAGCTGATTCCACTGCTCTTTTGTCCACGGCCCTTAGAGCCCTTTGCAGCAGTTGAGATGATATGCAGGATTGCTCAGTGGCTAGCGTTGCCACTTTTTTGAGTGGAGCTTCTTCAGTATCCAACAGTCTTCTTGGAGGAAATTGGTGGTGCCAGAAGCTAGCCTGTCTCTCTGTTATAAACGCTTTTTAATGAAACATATTAAATGCCATATTCTCTAGATCTCTGAGCATTTGAGGGTTGTCTGACTGTTTAATATACCTTAGTATACAAAATTTGTCTTTAGTTACTTGCCTTAAACACATAGGTGGCTAGGTATAGAGTTGTATAGAGTTAACTTACATTTGCATATAAAGTTAAATTTAAATCACATGTACAGATATATTAAACAGGACTGGGTAAAAATGAGAAGGACTAGAATAAGAAATCAGAGACAAATAATAAAATGCAAAAGGTAAATGAATTACAGTTTTTGTTGGTGGCAAAAGCTGGCTAGACTCCCTCTGCCTAGGTGGCTGAAGTAGCAGAAGGAAGAACTGTGTGGGGTGAGGCTAGACACATGGTCAAGATAGCGGCTGCCATAAACACATTCCCAACAGCTGGCAGAAATCACAAAGTTTTGAGATAGCAGGAAGAGAACAGAAACAAGTTTAGAGAAAGAGATTGTTTAGCAGGGAGGTATAAAAAACTCCTTCCAGCTACCTGTTCACTGGCAGTAATTTGAAAGATCCAGTAAGATATTGGGATCTGGAGAGTTGTTACATGGCCAATTTGAATAATTTTCTAGGGGGTATCTAGGCCACTTTTTAATACAAAGGTAAATAAGTCTGGGTGCCTTAACAAGTGGCATTAAGTGAAAGGGTTTTAAATTTTCTATTAGGCATCCCAGTGGAGCAGTGGGGGTATTTTCTTGGTCTGTTTATTCCCCATGGGTGAAGTGAGAAGTGACCAATCAGTCTTGGAAATCAAGAGTGTGGCCACATGATAAGCAGAGAATGGCAGAGCGTTATTCGAAGCTCATCAGCCCAAAAACGTTGCCAGGGCCAACAGAGGCCTGAGGACTCAGCAGTCTGAGAGCAGAGAGGAGTCAGATATACTGCCCAGGGCAGTATGTCATCCACCCATGAGGAATGCACGGACCCTAAGGACATGGGTTGAAATTTACAAAAAAAAGGGTACCTTACCTAATTGAATCCAGTGTGGGATGGTATTTCCAGTGAATGGGTGGATGAATCAGAATCAGGGTCCCCTAGTGTCTCTGGCTAGCTGCTGGCCAGCAGACGGCTGTTGAGTACTCGATGAAAGCCTGACTGGATTTCGGCACCAATATTGTTCTTTTGCTGCAGCTATTGCCTAAGAAACACAAACACTAGACTCAACATCCATGTGGAGTTTATTGACAGAGGGGAGAGAAACGGGGGGGGGGTAGCTGGTGGCCAACCAAAAGCAGGGGAGAGAGAGCGGTATACTAAAACAATGAACTTACCACCAGAACTTATCACATATTTTTACAATTATATTATTAGTCATCATTCTCTAGAGGAACAGAACCAGCTGACTGTAGATGTATGTATTATACAAATGGTTTATTACATTGGCTTACACAACAGGGATTTATATCTGAGGATCAGTTACTGCAGGATGGAAGCCTCAGAGACAGGTATACTTGGAAGAGGATTGGAGATGGGCAGGAGACAGAGCTTTTCTACAGACTGCTTTATACCATTGATACCCTTTGGAAAGAGTAGTTTGCTGTGCTTAATTCTCTCTAGCAATGCTCTCAGAGATGTGCTCCCTGAATAATTCTCAGTCCCATCAAGTAGAAAATCTAAACCAGCTTCCACAATAATGCCACTGAAAGAAGAAACTAAAACAATGCTTGCAACCTGATTAAGTTCTGAGCATTAATTCATATTATTGAGCTAAGGTTACTTTTGATCAAACCACTTGCTATTTTTTAATACACTTAACAAAATATGGAAGCTGGGAAATGAAACAGAAATATTTTGGCAGCTTTTTGTAAGCCTGTTTTATGTCTCAAATTTTCCTTAAAAATTAAGGAAAAGTATAATTTTACTACAAAATTCATACAGTATGGGTACATACTGTATGAATAACTATAAATTGAAGATTTTGGATAATCAGGACAGAAATGGGTCAAACATTAACAGGTCTTTCCTAAAGTGTTCATGTCACTTAATATCACTATGGAGATTGTTTAAGAGAAAGGTTTCTGCTTTATTTTACAAGTGTTTCTGCCTTTTCTTTGAACTTCAAAATACACTGTTAATTGAACAGTGATTACTAAACATATCTTCTTAAACTCCTAAACTCTAATTCCAGCAAGATGGGAAGGGAGATCCATAGGATGTTCTGTATAGCTCCTATGTTTACAATTTGCCATGTTAAGAGTTAACTCTCTCTTTCTTCCTTTCTCTCTCTCTCACACGTTAATACACTACTGTGATAAAATACTATAACTCTTAGTTCAAAAACAAAACTATACAAGTTTGAGAGTATGAAAATATACCTTATTGTAAGAGATTGCTTATTTCAGGAGACAAAGAGTAAAGTGATCATTGTTAAAATGTTAAAATCTCTGAATAGAAATTGCCATATTGTTTGCAAAGCCCAAATCTCCAGTTGGCTTATCAATATGATTGTAATTTCCTTTGGGCTTACACTGTAGTTCACACAGCCTTCTGTGTGAATCATCTGTTCTACAAACAAACAATAGAGTCTTCTGTGAATATCTGGTTTCTGACAGGAGGATGTTCTTGTCCATGCTTTGTTCTGGTGGACTTAGTTTAAAATAATAATCAAAAGAAGAAAAGAAAAAGAAAGAAACTAGGAAGATCTAGCTGCATTGTGGAGGACATGAAAGAGTCAGCCCTTCTTGACGGATGGTACTATTAGGACCAGTTCTTAGTATCTATGATGGACATGACTGTCCTACAAGCACACTTTTGACTCTTGGACAGCTTTTGCTGGTGTAGTTCTTTTCCACTCACTGAGAGATTTGGAAAAAGGGAGTTAGCCTTGACTCATGGCCCTGACTCATGATATATTAGAAACAACCTTTGGAGAAATAATTTTATATATGACCTGAAATGTTATCTGAAGACAGCAGAAAACTTTCAAGTATGCTGGTATTCTTTGAGGGTATATAGAAGCTTACTTTCACAGTCATCTCCCCAGAAGTCTAGCCTGGACTATGCATAGTTCAACTTAATTAAAAGCATATACCCAATTGTTCTACATCCATGCAACAAAGACATGAGCTCTACTATTTTCAAAGCAGCAATATTTGTAATAGCAAAAACCTGGAAGTAACCTAGATGCCCCTCAACTGAAGAATGGATAAAGAATATGTGGCACATCTACACAATGGAATACTACTCTGCAGAAAAAACAATGGAATCTTGAAATTCATAGGCAAGTGGATGGAATTTAAAGAAACCATCCTGAATGAGGTAACCCAGTCCAAAAAGAGAAACATGGTATGTACTCGCTCATATATGGATTTTAGACCTAGAGCAAAGGATCACAAGCCTATAATTCACACAGCCAGAGGAACTAGGATACATGGTAGATTCTAAGAGATTCATATAAGGTCCCTCACAGAAGAGGACAGGGACAAGTTCTCCAGAGCACATGGGGAGTGGGGGGCAGTGAGTAGAGAAGGAACTAGGAGAAAGAGAAGGGGAGGAGAGGAAAACACATGGGACTAGGAAGATTGAGTCAGGGGAGGAAAAGAAGGCAGAAGAGAGAGAGAGAGAGAGAGAGAGAGAGAGAGAGAGAGAGAGAGAGAGAGAGAATAATTGAAGAGAAAACTGAACCTAAAGAAATGTCCAGAGACCTACAAGACTAATTCCAACTAACAATTTGAGCAACAGTGGAAAGGCTACCATAAATGCCCTTCCCTGGTAATGAGATTGATGACTAACTTATCCACCATCATGGAACCCTCATCTAGTACCTGTTGGAAAGAAAAGCAAACACCCATAATTAAACACTGAGTTCACTGGAATTTAGATGCAGAGAAGAGGACAAGACCATGCTGCAGAAACACATAGAGATAGCTGACCTGAACAAGGAGGAGCTAATGGGCCCCCAGACTGATAGCTGGGAATTCAGCATGGGACTGACTCAGAACCCCTGATCATGGGTCTCAGCTAAAAGGCCTGAGCAGTCTAAGGGACCTCAGACAGTGGAACTAGGATGTATTCCTGGTGCACTAAAGGACTTTTTGGACACATCCCCCATGGAGGGATACTCCTTTAACCTAGAGACAGGAGAGAAGTCCTAGTTCCTATTTCAAATGACTCGGCATATTTACATGACCCCTCCTAGATGGATGGCATCACCCTACATGTGGAGTGGGGAATGGAGTGGGAGAGGAGGGGGTCAGAGTGCATGTGAGGGAGGAGAGAGGGAAAGAGGGAGGGAGGGAAGGAGAGGGAACTAGGGTCAATATGTAAAACAAAACAACAACACCAAAAAAAAAAAAAAGCAGAATCTCTGCATTTTTCTGGATGTACAAGCAAACTTTTGATTTTGCAGTTGATACAATGTTCCTTAATACAATCATCTGAAATCCAAGAATATTCATATTCCTACTACTGCTAATTTACAATGATAATAAGGATTGTGTGGTGAGATACAGTGGTGGCAGCATATGCTGGGTGTGGTATGCCAGGTGATTTATATTCTCATCTAAAGTTAACTTGTCAATGTGAATTTATGATGGGAAGGGGGCCTAGCAATAACCACTATAGAAATAACCAAAATTTATTTGTGACTTTTCAAATGTTATTCAAACTAGCTTAAATAAATATACAGATATTATTTCACTTCCTAGGAAAAACCTACCAATGGAACATTTGACCCCAGTTTCCAGCACTTTCAAAGATACCCTGTACACAGTATCATTTTTCTAATTCCTCTTAGTAAGCATGGGGAAATAAATGTGTGCTAATTGCCTCTGGGGAGTAAATAATCAGTCTCTTCTTCCTATTTCCAAATGCTTTTCAATTCTCCACTCCTGTAATTACCGTGGGTAACTTTCGGGTTGATGTAATTGCTTAAGATTACTTAAGCTAACAGGGTCTTCAGCTGGAGCAGTGTTCTATAGGTGGAGTTATTTGTCAGGACCACTGATTTCCTAATAAATGACACAGAGACTTATTATTAATTATAAAAATTCTCGGCCTATAGCTTATGTAAGTTTGTTACTAACTAGGTCTTAAATTGACCCATATCTATTAATATACATGTTGCCACATAGCTCATGGCTTGTTACCTCATTTCCTACCTGTCCTGCTTCCTCTACATCTCACTAGATACTCTTCCCTTCTTTCCAGCATTCGCTCAGTCCAGCTGTCCTGACTAACCTCTTCCTGCTAAGCTATTGAACAGTTAGTTCTTTATTAAACCAATGAGAGTAGAACATCCTCACAGTGTACAATAGGATTTTTCCACAGCAGTGACCTGTCTCACTTGTGTGGATTTTGGAGCCAGGCTTGTAAAGAACTGGTTTGTGTTTTAAAAGTGCCTACATGTGGTGTAGGGAATGGATGGGATGGGAGGGTGGTCGGGGGGCATGGGAGGGTGGAAGAGAAGGAGGGAGAGAGAACTGGGATCTATATATAAAAGAAGAAAAATAAATTTAAAAATGGTGAGGAAAAAAAGGTAAAGATATTAAAAAAATATGTGCCTAGCCTGAGGCCTGCTTGGACTCTACCTACATTTCTGTTCCACTTCCCTTCATCAGCTACTGTAGCATGTATGTTTCAGCCAGCCCGCCAGCCCACCAGTCTGGGCCCACAGCCTCGCCAGTCCCAAAAAACACTCAGAGACTCTGTATTTGATATAATCCTGTTGGCCAATTACCATTATTGTTTATGGGCTAGCTCTGTCTTAATTATTAACCCATTTCTACTTATCTAAGTATTTCCACGTGGTCGTCTTGTCAGGGAGCCTCTTCCTTCCTCCATGGTCTACATCTTGACCCTCCTACTTCCTCTTTCCTCCTCCTAGTCTCCTAGCCCCACCTATCTTGTATCCTATTGGCCACAGGGCTTTATTAACTAACAAGTATGAGAAACATATTTACAGAATAGCATCTCCCATCAAGCCACATAAGGCCTCTGCTTGCTGGAGTCTTCTGCTATTCTGCTGTTCTGTCATTTGTTCTAGCAGTTCCATCGGGTTTTTTTTGCTATGATAAATTTTTTTGCAGTTTTAGAAAGATAGAAGTGGCTTTTTGACCCTAACTTGTACCTCAGGCTTTTGTTGTTTAGTTGAAAAATATAATTTTGTCATTCTTCTTCTTCTTTTTCCAACAATAATAGAAAAATAATGGACAAACAAACAAGAAACAAACAAAAAATAACTGAAGAGAATGGCTGTAAAAAGTATAAAACATTTTGGGCTATGAGATTTTTCTTACTAGAATGTTTTTCTACTCAAATACCAATCTCAGCCATTGTCCTTAATGACTAACATAAAATTAGGTTAATATTTTGAATTACTGTTGATACTCATGAATAACTAAGAACATACAGAGTTTAGTTTCTAGTAGCTGAAATCATGTTTAGACTCACATTCTAGAATAATAATAAGACAACACTTGTAGTAAACAAATATTGACAATTACCTACGTGGGTATATAAATTTTTGGCTTTTACCTCTACTGAGGGGATGCTTTTTTTTTTTTTTTTCAGGTAAATGTGGTAATGAACACTTCACTAATGTCTCACATAGTCATTCCTCCCAAATATCTACCACTAACATTGGATTTACATGGTCTCACCTATGCCTTCTCACAGTGAAGAAGTAACTCTGTGTGTGTGTGTGTGTGTGTGTGTGTGTGTGTGTGTGTATTTGATTGATGCTGAATATTTTCCTCCCATTGTCATTTAGAATG
This sequence comes from Cricetiscus sungorus, assembly GCA_030556225.1. Lineage (NCBI taxonomy): Eukaryota > Metazoa > Chordata > Mammalia > Rodentia > Cricetidae > Cricetiscus > Cricetiscus sungorus. The sequence goes on along the minus strand of JANBXA010000132.1, from coordinate 21,998,331 downwards.
ACAGCAGTGACAGCAATGTCATTTAGAAAGTCAGCAGTGACTCCTCTTAGCTGAACCAGTGCTGATAGCAAGCTCTTGAACCTCAAACACTTTGTAAACATGTACAAAGTACATAGTAGCTTGCCTCTGATACTGTTACAGTGGTGGATAATTTTATTATACACTGACTAATAATGTATATAAGGAGGTGTCAAATAAAATCACCAGTTTCCCAGGTAACAGGGTAGGTACTACAGTTTGTTTCATAAAATTTGGAGATAGATATCTATATATATATCATTGCACTGAATGTGGCAAATTTATATGTCTGTTATATTGGCTTTGTACATAGCTATTTTGGTTCAACATAAAAGTAACAAAGTACCTCAAAATGTTTATATTAACCAAGTTTTCACTATCCATATTTTCTTTCCTACCACAGAAAACTTCTTGTAAAGTGAAATTACTTTCTAATCATTCGTAACTATTCATTAGGCCAAGGTCATACTCAATATTATTTTCATGAGCTAATAATATGAAACAAATTGTCTAATAAATTCCCAGTCAGTTTTATGTGTTATTCTAAAATTCTTTATTGTAAAGCTTCACTGAGAATGAAAGATATCTGGCTGATCAACAACACATTGCCAGGTCCTTCTGCCCAGATTTTGTCTCTGTGCATCTATAGGCAGCTTCAGAGAAACTGTGTGATGAGCAAGTACCAAGGTAACGCTGATACTGTTGACTCTGACCTCACAATTTAAGAGTTATAACCTAATTTCTCCTTCTTTTAATACATTGTATATTAAATAAGCACAGGTCTTAACTTTGCCATGAGAAGTCCATCCATCAATAACAACTTACTATGTACTCCAGCCTACCTTATGTTCCTATATTCTGAAAACTTTTGATCATTAAAATGGAAAGTAGTTTGAGAGTATCAAATCCTATGTTTCCTAAACATTCTCATTACATGCTAGTTAGCTTATCCTCTGCCTAGGTACAGTCTTCAATACCATGTCTTCAGTGTACTCATCTTCCTTATAAAGAAATTTTTATTCCATTCACAGTGAGGGAAAAACATTTGCTTCAAATAGAAGGAAATTGTAAAATTAAATTAAAATGTTTGTCTTCAAAAGAAATGAATATAAATGATAAAAGAAAAGATATTTACAAAGACATATAAAAAGGTAGCTTATTTCACAAGGTAAAAATGTTTGCTTATGATTCATTCTTAACAAAGGGGAATTTTGTCAGTGCCATTTTACTTAATACGGAAAAGATAGTCAAAAGTAAATTAATTCCGTTCTTTTAGTTGCAATGGCTGCTTCCCCTGACGTTAAGGATACAAATGCAGTCAGATGGACAGGTAATCATAGATGTTTCCTTGAGAAGAGTGCCTATCAACATTTATATTTTAGACCTTAGTATAAAGTGGCCAACTCCCTAGTATTTGACAGCCAGCCTCTTCAGCTACCTCCACAATTGTCACAGTCTTCTCTTCCAGACTGCTATTCTTTATAAAGGGAAATCATATTATTGATGTTTTTGTGATGTGTGGAAATGCCTTCCTTGGTGTACTAGGCAACAATTAGACTCTCCTTAGACACAAAGATTCAGTGTAATTGAAAAAGTGACTAAAGTTCATATAACTTTTCTTAAACTCTCCAGATCCCATGTCATTAGTCACAAATATCTACTATGTTTTGAATAGAATGAATATATAAAAGATATTTTAAATCTCCCTAACTTATATGAGTGTATGATGGTTATTTCAATTTTACAATTTGGAAGCAGAAATGCAGAGATTGAAATGACTTATCAAGCACAAATATTCAGTGCTGCTTGAACTAAGACTGATCCTGAATCTTCTGTCCCAGCCCATCAGATGGGAACCAGAAGTCAATGGAGAATTCTGCTTCCTTTGGGTGATCCTTTATCTCCAAATAGTCTAGCTCCACACAGGCACTACTCAAAAGACTGCTTTTCTGCAATTTTTCTACCTACTGGTCTAGAGACTGTTAAGAGGTCCAGTGCCTATTCTCTTCACCCAGGCTTTGTTGTGCACTGAACTCTCCCTAGGTATTACCTAAAAGACACATTTTCTGAAAACTTTCCACCTGCCTACCTATAAAAAGGTCTTAGTGCCTGCTGCAGTCAGTGCCTGTGCTGTAAGGGTGGCAGTAACTATCCTGTTTATCACCAACTGGGGATCTGACCTATAATTATAGACATTAGTCTACCCTACTGTGCCCCTTTCCTTCCATATCCCAGCTACCTTTTTGTACCCTAATATATGTTTTTGTACTTTGAGAAATACTAAGTAAATTTTGTATATGAAAAAAGCATCTCTCTTCTCACTGATAAACCACATTATACATAAGTAAAGGCACAACCAAAAAGAATCATGAATATCTAGAATAACTAATTTAATATGCAAAATTAGCATGCACATCACAATTGCACTTGTATATGGAGAAACTCACATGAAAATGTTATTGTGTTTGTGTTTATGTGTGAGTCAAAATGCACACGCATACACGTGTTTGTTTTTAGATTGTAAGATGACATGACAGGAGCTCTGAGGCAAACGTCTAAGATTTTTAACCTAAACCTCTCTCAGTTCCTGAATATTCTCAGTAACATAGACTGTAACCATTTTATGCGGATCCTTTGATATGAGGGGAGTTTCTGGTCTACTACACTCTATCTCAATAATATTAATCACCATAATGCAGTTACCTGCTTCTACTATACAATTGCAAAGCAGCCAGGCCCATGGGATACATATTCAGACTACAATGACCTTCTCTAGTAGCTGCAGAATGGACACAGCTCAACAACATTCAGATAGTCTTCCCTGAGTCAGCCAGGGCCTGAACTGGACCCTGTGAGAAGCACCTCTTCAAGGAAAGAATTTCAAGTCTGCACTAGTGAGGTGTGTGTTGGTAGTTCAAATGTGTGAAGCAGGTTTTAAATTCTAAGCTACAGAAGGCTCTCTGGGCCAAGACATTTAGCATCATCAAAGTTTCTCTGGGAAGTTGATATATTTATAGTATTGTACTAATATAAGATCCAGAATTTCTTCTACAAAGTGGTGCCGTCCAAATGATCCAGCTCCATGGCAAGCTTCTGGAAGAACATAAGAATCAACAGTTCTACAGTCAGTGGGCATTGACTACCTTCCTCAGATGTAAGGATTTTTTCAGGATTAAGTTGTAACACAAAGTGTTAAGAGTAGTATAAACACATAATCGATAAGGTTTATGCCTGAACATTGTCTTACCTGTAATGTACTAAGAACTTTGAAAAAAAAAAACTCTTAAATTTCTTTCATTATTTTTCATTCTCTTAGTATTATGAAGTGCTATTCTTTTCCCTTTTTGTGATTCAAGTAATAGTAAGTGCAGCTCAAAATAGTTAAATTTGATATGACTCTGAGGCACTTTCATTTGCTAAAGCACAATGTGGTGAAGGCCTTCACAATGTCAAATGCATAGCCTGATGTGCATAAAGATGCCAGGGTGGCCTCAATTGCAGTTCTCAGGACTTCGCCAGTAAAGAAAAAAATGGTGTGACATGACATTAACAAATGGTTTGAAAAGTATTGTAAAGAGCCCACAGGTGGGGAAGGATGATGACAAAAGTCTTCATCCAGAGCATACTTTTTAGAAAGTTGTCATTCCTGGAAATAGAAGGAATGCTAGCATGCCTTGGACAACAAAACAGCAGAGTGCAGGGCCATCACATTTCCACAAGTTGGTGACTACTAGGCCAGAGTTATCAGTCTGCCAGGGGATTTCTCCAGATAGACTGCTGGAAACTTTAGAGAGCCTTCGTGAAGGAGTCAACTGTGTGAGCACCAGGGCATGGAATGAAGTTTGTTAGAAAGGCAGAAGAGGCAGAAGCAGGACTGCAGAGGCTAGAGCACAGGGTGCAGTAGCCAAACACCCATGTCACAGGCACAGACAGATTGTAATGCTGCTGCCCACCCACCAGACTTCAAGTAGAGGATCTCAGTGTTTGGTCACAGCTACAGCTACACCAGTGAATTAAACAAGGAAAAAAAAAACCACCAAATCTCATCTCCTTCAATGCATTGTCAGAGACCACACACACATTGACTCTGAAAATCAGACATTTACAATTTTCCTTTAATTTCATTCACCATGTGTGGTTTTCTTCCCTCAATTCCAGCCATGATAATAGTCAATTTTTAAAGAAATATTTTCATAAAGGTGCATGTTTTAACAGAGATGATGAGACTCCTGTCCTGTAGTGAAATTGGCAACATGTTCCTGTGAAATTGTTTCTACAAGTGGATGCCACACTAGTCTGGATATGATCAAAATGATCGTTGAAATTGTTTGACACTTCTCCTTCCTTAACTCACCTGAGTCCACAGGGTTTCTAGTCCAGTGGACCTTCATAAATAATTTTGAAACTTTTTAATTGGGCGAAATCATTCTAAGGGAAATACTGGAACAGAGTGTAAAGATTACAATATATAGTGAAGGAAGAGCTCATCACATCTTCCTGCATGACTGGGCTGTGTGAGAGAACCCAGTGGTTAGTACATTCAGCCCTTGCGCTTTGAGAAGGGCAGTGTTGCCATAGTTCCTTATCTCCCTAGTTACATGTCTGAATGAACTGAAAAGAAAACTCACGAAAGCATAGCTGAGGGAACAAGAGAACTTGTTCAGACAATGAGCATCAGGGACTGTGAATGCCCCTCTGTGCCTCTTTCTACAACTAAATTGTCTCCCAAAACCAGATTTTATCTAATCACTTTGAAGGGCCCATAATCCTTAAAAGAAAGCGTAAGGAGAAACTGTTCTCAAATGGCAAGTAATATAGCCTTACCATACATGTTTCATTTATTTTTATAGCTGGAGAGAAATAAATAAGCTTTGAAGGAAATAGCATTAATGATTTACATAAAGTGGAGTCAATATTGATGGACCTATTGACTCTGATGACTACCTCTGTGATGGCACAATGACTTGACTTGGGTCACTTCAACTGTATGAGTAATGGCCTTGCAGGACAATTGTAAGTATGCCTTAAAAATCACTAAAGAAATGGTCTAACCTTTTCCAGCAGTCTGCATAGAACCTGCATGCACTGTGAAAGTTAGTCAGAATACAGGAAACTTGCCAATGGATCTGAGCCTGAAGTTTTAATGTCTATTAATCAAAGTGTGTGCTGTTGTCTCCAGCAATAGGATCCTACATGTAGTTATGGAAGGTAAGTATGAGCAAGAAGAATACTTTAAATTCTCCAGTTCAGCTAGGAATGATGAAGTGTGTATTACATGTGCTTCTGTTTTTCTGTTTGCAATATAGATACTATATTATATGAGCCATTGTAAAGAAAGCTATGGCTTTTTAAGAAAAAAAAGAAAAGTGAAGTATTGGTTCTATAGTGAAGACATTCTTAGTGCATTTTATTGTTCTGTTACCTGGCCTATAATAGTATTTAGAATTTCATTGACCTCCCAGGAATTATAAAAGCATCAGACAGCTTCCACTTGCAAAGCAAATATTGTATTTAAGGGGAAATTGTTAAGGGTCAAGTAGACTTCCAAAATATTTGAACTAGAATATGATTTTATACCTGGAATATGATATTGTACCAGTAATCATGGAAGAGAAATAAAAGTAATTCAGATGATCTTTCCTAGAAGTTGTTTTACTGTCAGTTCTTTTGATTTGTATACTCTTACAATGTGTGAAAATGCATAATTAATTCTTTGACTTAAATTTAGAAATCAATTTAAATTGGTAACACACTCAAGGGAGAGTTCTCTTCTTAAAATCATTAGGTTTTCTGGGTCAATACCTAAAAACTGCTCCCTGAAGGATTTTTACATTCCCTCATTCTGTGAGAGAATCACTGGAGAAAAACAGCAGAGTAAGAAGCAAGAGATGTAATATTATTTTTACTATGGACACAAATTAGTTGTGTGATCCTAAGCTGATGGTTTCAACTCTCTGTGATTCCATTTTATTGTTGTTTGTTTTAATTTGTTAAAGGAGAAAGATAGACAAGGAAGTTGCATTCATATGGTCTATAATTGCTAGAGATGAAGCAGGCCATCTTCCTCGGGGGAACAAATTTCTTCACAAATAGGAGAACAGTGTCCAGCGAAATTTATCCCAAAGTTCAAGTGGGTTATGGACAAAGTGGAAAATAATATTTAGGAATCTAGAATTTAATTCAGTTTTTGCTTCTGTATAGTGAATGTTTTAAGGGCTGATTTAAATGTTTCAGATATTTCTCAAAGAAGTACAAGTTATTTTAAGAGTTAAGGATTAAATAGATATAAAACTATACAAATATGTTCACCATATATTTATTACACTAACAGAAAATGATGTTACATATTATATGAAAAGTTTTATTTTTAAATATTAAATAAATATAACAGTACTACAGTTTCACTAACATAAAAACATTAATTTGTTACATTTCCAAGAAGATTTTTAATTTCTCAGAAGTTTGATCTTACAAAATGCAAATATTCAGTAGGCAATATTTGTTCACAGTTGCTTAACAAGAAATTTCAGCCATTGAACACAGTGTCAGTATTGCCTGAAAATAAACTATCTTTAAAAAAGTTTATTCTCCTCAAGGAGACGTTTCCAGTAGGAACAGAAATAATAACCTGTAAAAAAAATATATAAAGAGTATGGAAAGATGACTCATAACTGACTTCTTAAGCCCCCAGGAGACCTTATTAACTTTGAGAATTCACCCCAGCTTTAGAAAAGTAATGTGTCAAACCCTTGTAATACCCATGTCACCAAGAAACTGTGAAAACTTTGCCATGTTAAAAGATCTTATAGGAAAAGTTATATGAAACCCCAATATTTTTAATCAATTTTAATTAAGACATAATTTCTAAGGAGACTGAAGAGTTTAGTCTTTGGCCAGCTCATTCTATGTGTATATAAGATATTGGTATAGTCAGTTTTTAACCTAAACCTTGCTTTCACAAATGCAAAGTCAGTTCTAGGGTAGATAACAATACAGTATATGCTTAGCAATGTCTAATCTCTCCAATACCCCAGTCTCCGTTAAAAGTATATAATGCTTCTTCACCAATGAATGTAATCGCTGACATGCTGCTCTTTATAAATATCATATACATTATCAGCTAAAATAAATTTGCACTAGAAATGGTACATAAGACAACTAGCAAAAACAAGGGTCAGAATAAAATATTTCAAATTCCTACACTGATAAATAATTTCACCCAGCTGGTACTCTTAAAGTGCTGACAGAATTGTGAAGTTCTTAAGTGCACCAGTGGGATGAAGTACTCTATGGGACAACAATTACCAAGCAATATGGACACATATCTGTATTTAAACCAGTCTGGAAAAAACTGGCATATTATCTTCTAAGAAGGTCTGGAGACTTTGGAAATATAATTTTTCTTCTACTCATTCAATAGTTTATAATTTAGTTTAGTCTTAGTGTCCATGTACATAGCTGTTGCCTAAATTTATAATAGCAATCCCTTTGAATTTCCAAAGTGCAAAAAGTAACCACACAAAATAACACCAGGTCACACCAGATTTCTGTGATATGGAAGATTCTTAAAACTGGGTTGGTAATTTATTTTTCTGTGTCTTCCTTTCAGAACTGTCACTCCTCATTTTTGTCCTTGCAGTTTCCTCTAGCAACAAGCTGCTGATGTCTCACAGACTGAGCTTATTTTAAATTTACTCAGAGAAGAAAAACTTAGCCAATTTGCAGACAGACATGCATAATAATGATGAATAAATTCCAAATCATGGCTAAGTGCAGGATTGGATAGTTTAAATTGATTAGTCTACACTGGATGCTATGAATGATTGGTTTAAGATGTGCGGGCTTTGTCATAACCCTATAAAAGCTGTCTCACGTCTGTACCCAGAGTTCCCAGTCCTCTACCCCCATGTGGAGTATGGCTGAGGACCCCAGTGAACTTGCAATGTAAAAGATCTCATGCTTTTGCATCAAGACCACTTCTCGTGAGTGATTTGGGAGGGGGGTGCCTTTCCTGAGTTGGGGCATGAGTGTTGTTCTTTTACTGCAGCTATTGCCTAAGAAACACAAACATGAGACTCAGTGCCCATGTGGAGTTTATTGAGAGAGAGGAGAGAAAGGGGGTAGCTGGTGGCCATCCAAAAGCAGGGAGAGAGAGAAAGAGAGGGGGGGAGTCAAAGAAAAAGAAAAGGGGCCCCAGAGAGAGAGAGAGAGAGAGAGAGAGAGAGAGAAAGGTGCGCTTGGTGCGCTCATAGGCAGGTAAAGCTTGAGCAGCCAGGTAAAGCCTGAAGTAAGGATGACATGGCCATGAGCGTCCTGCCCATCATCAGGGGCAGGGGCAGGACACTGTTGGTTCCCAACAGTGAGGATCCATGCTCTGCGGGTCTTTCACATGCAATGTGACCAGCTCACTGGTGTGAGCATGGCTTACCACCACCTAAGGCACTAAGAATGGAAAGAGAAAGGAAACCCTTCCTCCCTTAACTTTTTTTTTCACCAAGTTCTTTGTCATAATAACAACTCAAGTAATGCAATAATAGTGTACTTAACATTCAAAAGCCAGCAATGTCAAACATGAAGTCAAATGCCTAGGCTTATCTAAAAATAAACTGTCTGTTATGCAATTAAAAGAGCAATGCACATTTAAACTATAGCTTCAGCCATGAGAGCAACACATGAAAAATAAAGAGAAGCAGTTTATAGGAGCCTTTGGGTTCTGAGTCAACTGCTCTCTCTATTCCTATGCTGCAGTACTAGCTCTCACTTTTTAAGCCTGTGACCACACATGCAAATGAACTAACTGCAGATGTAATTAATTACAATAAAGTCACACATCAATGGGGAGGAGTCCCTTATCTAGTGTAATTGCTTCTCTAAGGAATTTTATATGGAAAGATGCAGAGGGGCAGAGAATAAGACTGTTATATAAAAATGGAGACAGAAATTAGAGGAAACAACCACAAGCAGAGTAATTCCTGGGGCCATGGGAGCTGTAGGGAAGAATGACTCTTGATTTAAGAGGAGGAGGCCTTGGAGGGCTTTGATGGAGGGGAGCAAGGGAGGCACTTCTAGGGTCTCTGGACCCTATTTATGTAGTGCAAGGTGTTTTCAGCAATATGGACTTACCATCTACATCTTGGGGGTACCCAAAAAGAAAGCAATAAAGTGAATATTTTGGGGGTCTCTTAGGCATCCCTGGTCAATAACTCAAAAGAGATCTCTTCTTGTCTGCTATTAAGGTTTGTATTAGGTGGCCTTTGGCTCCTGGAGGCAATACCATTAGCTCAGATATGTTCATTAAATCATATATGTTCATTTGTACACTGAGTTATATGCAGTATGGATTTTTAGTTATGTAGTATGATCCTTTATGATTTAGTATGATTCTTTGTGTTTTTTTTTTTCACCATCTATTTTGTTATTTTACCTACCTTACCCCATCTCTATTTACCTCCTTCCCATTTCTGTATGGACTCCTTTTACCATGCCCAATTGTATTTCAATTAAAATCTTTTTTTAAAGGACACTGGAAGGAACATGGCTACATTAAGAGGTTTATCCTGTACTTTTATTCTTCTTAACACATGTTTAAAAAGTACAATTTGTAGTACTTTATTATAACTTCTATATGAAATAATTTAATAAAGATACTTTTATCATCAATTTCTCCACAAAATAATTTAATGTTAACACATCTAAAAGCATATTTTTGTATAGCTCCATAGCTAGCAAGAATAAAGATCAGAAATTAGGCTTTAAATATGTAGGAGTTACAAAATAAGCAAAGAAAAAATACTATTATTTAAGGCCCCTCCCTTATCAGTGAGTATAAAATAGAATCAGCCTTCCCACTGTCAAAAGTCTACAGAGAGATGAACCAACCTACACCTAAGAACTGAGAACAGAAAAGAAGAACAGAACTCTAAGAACTCTGTCCTGACATTTTCCAACATTAGTCATGAAATTAGACTTACAATCAAAATTCTAGTAATTTGCTGGCAAGCTAGGAGACCAACAAAACAAAAGCTTGCATGCTGTTTGCATTCTTGGGCCAACAGAAAAACTCCTCTCTTAGAAAATTCCTGCAAGCAAATATAGACCTAAGATATGATACACACACACACACACACACACACACACACACACACACACACACAAGTGCACATATAATCTGACACAAAACCCAAAAACCTTTGGCCTCATTAAATATAGAACTTTTCGAATTTAAGTATCATCTGCAGTTATGTGACCAAAATTCCACTATACATAATTAGCATCCACCAAAAATAAATAGCTTAAAAATGAGCACTGAACCTTAAAGAATTGTATATAATTATCAGACTATACAATAATGTACACTTTAAGAATTAAAAAAATAAAGGAAGAAGTATATACTTTCAACAACATATATTAATTTCATGTAAAAATTAACGTAGAACCAACTACATCAGACTTATTTTTTCTTACTTAGGTTACAAAAACTAACAATGTTCCTTTTGGTGGGATTTATATTCTAGTTGTAAATGACAGATGTACAAAAAAAAAAAAAAAACAAGCAAAATATGCTCCATGGCAAAGTGAGTTAGGAATAAAAGTAGAAGAGCAAGGAGAGAGGGTGTAACTCATCAGTACATTGGGAATCACAAACAGATGTATGAGACTGAAAGAAAAAAGTAGTAAGTCCAATACATACCTAGAGGAAGAAAGTGACAGAAGAGAAAATAAAAGTGCAATAGCTCTAAAATGGTTTATGTGAAACTATAAGGACTCCTTAGGAAGCATTTCTTCCCATGGTAATTAATTAGTAGGTAATGGAGAATTCTAGACATGCATGTTGGGGGAAAGAGTTTAGATTATCAACAACATGCCCTTGAAAAGTATGGTAGGCTCCAATTTCTCCCTTTTCTCTTTCTTTGCTACTTGTTCGTAACTCTGAGTTGCTTCAACATGTGTTCCTGCCATGATAAGGTCTTTTAACATTGGACTGGTAACACAAAGGAGGACCAGGCATGAGGCAGAAACTCTGAGAGCACGAGACCAAATAAACATTTTCTCCTTACTCTATCAGGCATTTGTCAACATAGTGACAGACTGGAGATGGAGCAAGGGTGGGAGGAGCAGTTGTGGAATAAAGCAAGGATAGCAAAGAGGTCCTGCCAGGATAGCAGAGCAGAAAACAACAAAACACTGATAAGGTAACACAAAGAAGCTTATTAGAATTTCTAAACAAAGCATGGAATTGCTAAGGCATGCATATTGAGCAGGCTGCAGATGAGACAAAGCTGGAAAGGAAAATAAAATGTGCATTGAGACAAACCAGAAAGCGGAGGTTAAAAAAAAAGAAAAAAGAAAAACAACAATAGATCAAAATTGTGAAAATCAACCAAACATGCTTTAAAAATATGATAAAGAAGTCCCAAGTATTCCTGGTTGGATTTCAGAAGTAGAGAATAAGACTGGAGAGAGAGGCAGTATTTAAAATGACACTAAATTAGAATTTTGTAGAATTTCAAAAATGCATGATAATTCTGATTCTCATTGGATTCTGAGAAAAATAAACAAAAGTAAATATATATCCTGCCATATTAGAGGTAAATTTCAGAACATCAAATCTCAGAAGTCTTTAAATTGCCTATAGAGTGGGAGCCAGTGGTGTAGCTCTGTGGGATAGTGTGCGCTTAGTATAAAGCAGTACTGCAATGTTTTTAAATATAAAACTTACTTGGCAAAGGAAAAGAAAGAACAGAGAAGTGCAAGTCCTTCCTGTCAGAGCCTCCCAGTTTTATCTGTTTAATTCACTGTTGCATGAGAAAGCACTCACTACTGCTACCCTTACAAAATGAAGTACTCTCAAAGTCCTAATCAGCATGTTTAGAAGCTTTGCCTTAAAAGGCAGGTTTATCTTGAGCCTTTTGCTAAAAGTCCGGAAGCAAACTGTGCCATTTCTTCTTTGTTACCTCAGTTGTTGTATTCTAACCTTTTTGGTTGGAGCTGAGAAGAGAAGTGAAGGGCAGCAAGAGGAGAAAGCAGTCCTAGTTGTTTCTTGATGCTTACAAAGAGATGGCTGATGCTCTCTTTGTGAGACCCTGGCAGTGGGACCAGGACCTATCTTTAGTGCATGAACTGGTTTATTGAATCCAGTTACCTATGCTGGAATGATCAGCCTTGATCAGGTCAGGGAACTTGGTCCTGCCTCAACTGAATGACAGGCTTCATTAAATCCCCATGGGAGGCCTTAGTCATTCTGAGGAGTAGATGGGAATGGGTTAAAGGGAGGTTGGGGAGGGCAGTAGGGGAGGAAGGAGGAACTGTGCTTGGTATATAAATGAATGAAAAATAAAATAATAATAATTATTATAAAACACAAAATTAAAAAAAACAAAACAAAAAAATGGCCAAATTTCCAGGTGTGAGGTATCTAAAATTAATAATCATTTTTTATTTGAATATTTTAGCTATATTCATATACAGGTTTTCATTGTGTCATCTTTGGAGGATTTATCTAGAGATTTTATCTATTTGTGTTTGTGTGATTGGGTATAAAAAACAAAATTTTTAAACTACATAAGAAAACTACCTTCCACAATATGTCATCATCTTTCATTTCCCTTGATAATATATTCCCATATATGATCATATACACTAGTAATTTTTCTTGTACTTTTGATAAAAAGACCTTACAAAGGCAATTTAAGGGATACGGTACTTGTTTTGCTTACAGTTTGAGGAGATGTTCATCATAATAGCAAGTGTATAAGGAAGCATGCCATAGATCATCCAGTCAGGTAGATGAGAATAAAGAATGCTATGTTGGCTCACTTACTCCTTTGTATACACTGTAGGAGAATGGTCCTACTCAAAGAATGGTGCCACCAGCATTTACGATAGGTCTTCCCACCTCAAATCACTCAATAGCCTGCTAAGTGTCTTGGTTTTAGATCCTTTCAAATGTGTAGTCTCAAATATCACATGAGTATATGACTATTTTAAATATTGAAAATGCTTATTATTTTAAACAGTTGCTCCTTTAAGGCCCAACTTGATACATATTTCAAAACTAGCAAAACAAATGACCTTTCTTTCATTGTTCAGAGTGTCTATAGTGAAGTCACACCAATATGAAGTAAATGCTCTCTGCAGGAAAAATAATGGGTATATTGGATCATTACATGTGCAAGTTGATGAAGGAAGCTGAGACCTTGGACCAGGGTGGTGAAGAGATAGTGGGATGCTGGGTCTACTGCAAACTGAAGCTGAAGGACAGACAGCTTCACGCTCTAGTTCCCTGACTAATAAAAACAGTTTTAAAATGAAATCGCTAAACACATCAAGATATGACTTGAAAACACCAAAGCCTAAGCACAAGTCCCCTTAAGCTATTGGACTAGCCACAAGCCCCTGAAGCTAGTTTTGGGCATGAGCTTATGATAACAGAGCATAGCTTCCACAGGGCCATTCCTCCCAAGAAGATTGGAAATGATGACTTAAAACAGAACACCTAATCACATCTTGTGTGACAGCTATAACCTGGCTCTGCTGCAAGGACAGCTCACTCATAACCCATTAATAGCAACAGCTCCTGTAGACTGGCACAGAGCCAGAAATAAGATTAGTGTGAGTCCTATTATCATTATCATTTACATAAAGGGATAGAAGCTGTTGTTCAAGATGTTGTGCATTGGGGTACAAACTTTAGCATTTTGCTTACATTCCTATCTAATTTTCTGAGTAAGTCTATGAATAAATACATTGTATTTATTTTTATTCATCAAATCCAAAGTAAAGCACATATTCCTATATACAAGAGATTAGAAAAAGTATTTAGTTGTTTCAGGAAACATTCTTCAACATTCTGGCTTATTGGAATTACCTCTTCCTTATTAACTGACATGAACACTCTCAATTATATTTAGCCTTCCAAGATTATCATGCCACATAATACACCTCATAACAGTCACACCTTTACACAATTTAAGAAGCATACCTGAGTGCCACAATGTTGGACCCTAAGGACCACAACAAATTTTGAATTAAATATTCTTTTTCCTATTGCTGCCAACAATACTACCCATCACTGAAACACCAAGACTAACCCCACTATAGGCAGGGGCACTAAACCCATATTGGCAATCTATCAAACAGGGATCTAGAATCACTTTGCCAATTGCACCAGCATCTGTTGCCAGAGCAAAATTTCTCATTACTTCCTCCCAAATTCTGCAATTTAGCTCTAAAATTATTCTTACTCTACAGAAAGCTCATTCTTGTACAAAAATCTCATTTAGCTTAAACTGGACTAAGACAACAAAGGCAGATCAATAAAAAGAAAAGAACATTTTTCACTGATGACTATAAAAACCAATAAAGAAAAGATCAAGGTTCTACAAATTTTAAAAGGCAGAAGGTAATAGGCCAAAATACTATACCTGGCAAAAATATTCATTGTAATTGAAGGAGAGGAAACTAATCATAATAACAGAATCAGGTAATTTATTATTATGAGGATAGCTCCATAGATGATACTGGAAAGAATATTTATAACTAATGAGACAGTTAAACATGCCCAGAATCAAAAAGCACAACTAAAATATTCTATAATACTAAATAAAAAGAAGTCTAATAAAATACCATAAAGGAAGCAAAACAATAGGATCACTAGATACTTTTCAGAGGTAACTCAATAATATTCTCAAATCCCTAATAAAGACATATAGACTAAGAGATAGGATCAGAACACAAGGTCCATCTTTTTTGCTACTTACAGTAACACACCTCATGTTGATATAAATGTCTATAATATAAGATTATTTATGGAAATTGACAATTCAAGTGAATGGAACTATGAAAGAAACAGTTACTGTTATTGTAATATCTGATAAAGTAGCTTTCAAGACCAAAACTAGCCAAACAAGATAAGGAAGGACATTTCATACTCATTAAAGGAAAAATCCACTAAAAAAAAAAGAGTTATATTAGTAAACATTTGGGTACCAAGTATAGAAGGCACATTTTACAAAAGAAATACTACCAGATCCTAATATAAAAATTGACCCCAAGACAAAGCAAGTGAGCAACTTTAATTCTCTACTTTCTCCAATGAACAGATTGTCCCAATAAAAGGTAACAAAAGAAATCCTGTAAATGACATAATACATCAAATAGATGTAACAGACATTTACTAAACACTATATGCAAATCCAAATTAATACATTTTTATTGTACAATGGAACTTGCTCAAAAATTAACTTCATATTATAAAGCAACAATCAACAAATGTAAGAAACATGAAGTAACACTGTTCATTCTATATGACCACAAGTAAACATAGCTGCCTATTATCAACTACAGAAACTACACATATTAGACACACTCACTGAAACTAAACTGCATACTAATGAATGGAAATAGGACCAAAGCAAGAAATCAAAAAGTAAAATTAAAAATTCCTGGAACTTATTAGAAATTAAAACAGAAAATGCCAAAAATATGGGATATAATAATGTCAATCCTACAAAGTTAGCAGTGCCTACATTAAAAAATAAATTTTATTGGGGCAAACAAAAATTTGAATGATATAAACTTCAAGACAATGAAAAAAAATTTAAGATTTCAAGAGAAGGGATGTTTCCATGCTCATGGATCAGTAAGATTATTATGGTAAAATTTACTGTCCTACCAAAAGCAATATATATATTCAATGAAATTCCATCAAAATTCCAACACAATTCCTCTCAGATATTGAAAGGACAATTATCAGCTTCATATAGAAACAAACAAACAAAAAACAAAAAATCCCAGGATAGCTAAGGAATACTGAATCACAAAAGAAATTCTGTTGATATCACCATTCATAATTTCAAGTTGTGCTACAAAGCTGTGGTATTAAAAATGCATGATATTTGCAAAAAAACAGAAACATTGATCAATGGCACTGAATTGAAAACCTAGACTTAAATTCATGCAGCTAAGCACACTTGACTTTTGTAACAATGACAGAAATATACATCAAAATTGGAGCATTTTCAACAAATGGTGCTAATCAAAATCAATGGTTGCATTTAGAAAAATTAAAATAGATCCATACTTATCACCCTGTGTAAAACTCAAATAAAGATAGATCAAACACCACAGCATGAAACTATATACACTGAATCTGATAAAAGAGAAAGTAGGGAATGATACTGAATTCGTTAACACTTTAAAAGACTCTTAGAACAGAGCATCATTACCATAGGCACTGAGGTCAATAATTAAGAAATGGGACCATATGAAAAACAGAAAACCTTTTGCATGGCAAAATACATCAACATTTGGACAAAAGAATGGGAAAAGAATTTTATCAACTATACATGTGATATAGGGCAAATATCTAAACTGTATCTATCTCAAAATACTGATGTCAAGAAATCAAATAACCCAATTAAAAAGGAGGTACAGACCCAAACATAGATTTCTCAAAGGATGAAACTCAAGTGGTTAAGAGCACTTGAAGAAATGTGCAACATTCGTAGCTATGAGGGAAATGCAAATCAAAAGTATGTTGAAATTCCACTTTACACCTGTCAGAACAAGTGGCAGCTCATGCTGGAGATGGCCTGCAATAAGAGAAGCATTCATTTATTGTTGAGTGTGCAAACTTGGACAGCCACTTTGAAATTCAGTGTGGAAGTTCTTTAGTAAAATTTGGAGTTGCTCTACCTCAAGATTTAGCAATACCACTCCTGGGATGATACCCAAAAGATGTTTCATGGTATAACATAGATACTTACTTAATCATGTTTATTGCTGTTCTATTTATAAGAGCCAAAATTTGGAAACAACCTAGAAGTCTGTCAGTGGATAAAAGGACAAAAAAGGTGGTTATTTTCTACAATGAGTTATCATTAAGGCATGAAAAATAAAATCATGAAATTGGCAGGTAAATGGATGGGCTAGAAAAATCATCCTGAGTGAGATATCACAGTTCCAAGAAGACAACTCTAGTATGTATTATGTGATAGGTAGGTATTAACTCTTGTGATAATGTTAACCAAGATATATCCATTGATCCACCAAGGTATAGTGTAAGGGAATAGGAACTAAAGGGCAGATAGATTTCCTTCAAAAGGGCAATGTAATAGATAGTTATGGATGAGGGTTTGATTAGGATGATCACATAGGAAGGGGTGGAAGAGAGGGGAATGAGGGAGGAAGTATGGGTTAGGCAGCAAAAGTTAAGATGTATTGGAGAGGTAGCATAGAAATCTAATGAAGTAGAATCTCTCCAAAATATATACATATATGAAGGTGATCTAAATGAAATTGATAAATGATGGGGAACACAGAGTCCTAACTGACCATCTCCTCTCACTCTAATGAAGATTCCAGTACTGTGATTGGGTTATATAAAAGAGAGTTGTTGGCTAAAGGGATGTCATGGGAATCCTCAAACAAACCAGGCTGTTGAAAGAAAAAGTATCTCCCCTCAAACTGACAGCAAGACCCCATTACTGTAGACATCAGCTGTATAACACATTGGATATAGAGAATGCAAGCTAAAGACAACATAATGCCTTTACCCCTAAATGCTGGCATATGTGGAACATATTGGTCCTCATGATACTACCAAAAGAAACATAAATACCAGCTCCAATCTCTTATCTACAATTGTATCCTGACCACAAGCCATGTTAATATAGTGGTTACACAAAGCTTTGGGGATTAACCAACTAATATTTCATTTTACTTAAGACCTCCTGCACAAAATGGAACCCATACATGACACTTCTTTGGTGACCCTGAACCTGAGATTGCATAGCCCAAGACCCCTAAACCAAATACCATTGTTATGAAAACAATGGCAATACAATAACTCCTGACAATATTCTGTCATACTCATACATCAGTGATTTGCACAGCCATCATCAGAGAAGCATCCTCCTGATGTAGATGGGATGAAACACAGAGACCCACAGTCAGACAATATGCAGATAGTGAGAAACCTTGGAATAGTTAGTCCTTCAAATGATGTTGTCATCAATTCCTCCCTTCTAAGTTTGGGGAATCAAGAAGAAAGTTTAAGAGCCACAGGGGATAGAGGATACCAAGAAAATACTAAATCAACACGAATAAATCTCATATGAACTTAGTGAGTGGGGTATAGTACTCACAGCTGTACTGGTCTATACAAAGTCATTTGGGTATGTATTATGACTTCCTGTTTAGGTTTCTTTTGTGAGATTCCTGAGTTTGTGAACAAGTGGGTCTCTGTTTCTTTTGGTTTTTCCTGGTGTCTTTGCTTTATATTTGTTTTTTTTCTAATTCTGATGTGTTTTTATATTATCTTACTGTATTTTATATAATTATGCCTTTTGTACTTTATGTATCATTTTATTTTGCTATTGGCCTTTAAAACCCTGTTTGTTTTCTCATGAAAGATAGAAAAGGAGTGTATCTAGAGAGTAGGGAAGATGGGAAGAAACTTGGAGGTCCAGAGAGAGGGGGAAATGTAATCATGTTATATCATTTGAGAAAAGAATCTATTTTCAATAAAAGAAAAAAATGTTAAAAATGATAATTCATTTGGGATACTGCCAAATATTGAAAACAACAGCCATGTGGGAGAATTCAGCATGGTGTTATTTTTTAAGAAACTGAGGATAAGGAGAACAGATTTAAACATTTTGGATTGACTCCTAAATTCTAAGCACACTCACCTTTAAAACTCATTCAAAGAAGGCCAAAAACTCAGTGTTGTGCTTCAGTATTTATGCACTTGGGGCACCAGCATGTGAAGTCAATGAACAAAACTGATTGTGCTTTGTGAGGAGAAATAACCTACTGAGTTGAAGGCAAGCACATTGGTCCACTTCAAAGTCATGGTGTAGAAAGTTTCTCCTAACATACATAGGAAGATCTGCTATAGTTGTGCAAGACAAAAGATGCTTTTGCACTTAGGAGAGAACTGTCTCCTAGCTTGGAAACATTTGATTTGAAGGGCTGGATATCCACAGTAGGGCCCTACCAGTAGGAAACTACCATAGAATTATTTTAAATTTATCCTCCAGAGTAAAAACCTGAACAAATACATTAAAAGCTAATTTTGTATCAGTATCCCAAAGTTTTCATGAACACTTTCTATAGTTTATCCTGGGGAAGAAAGTGGGTCTAGTTTGTTTAAGAAACATTTTTTGGGAACCCTGTTTGATGCCTGAGTATGTGGATGGCTAAGTTTTGATAAAACTTGAGGTTACTCAATGTTATATTTACTTTGAATAAGAATAAAAAGTTACACAAATTGTATCACAGGTTGCCAGTGAATATAAGCTAATGTAAATATCCCTTGTTTACAGCAGTATGACTGCTAAAAGAACACAAAACAGCCACATATTTATTTCATGGTAACTCAAAAGGTTACTTGTGTTATGAAACTTTGCACTGGTGTATCGAATCACACACATTCTGCGTTTTTGTCGATATGTGCTAACATCTTCACACGATGTCAGTGTTTTTATATTCTTCAACTAAACATTGTTTTAAAAGAATTAGGCAAAAACTATGTTTTGGAGATACTTTACAGATTTATTGTTCTCCGCATAGCTTAATAAACTTTCCAATATTTATGTTAAAAATCACATCTAACTATGAACACTTGTGTATATTTTTAAAATAAAAGGTTTAAATGTTAAGACCAAATAGGATCTAAAAATAAAAAAAAAGTTTATATCCCAAAATCCTGAAAAAAAAAGTAATGGATGCATTTCTAAATATATACAATCTATGAGATAAGTAATCTAACTTGACCAATATGATTAGTGAATTAAAAATAATCATTTAAAGTCTCCAATAACCAATGTCCAGGCCAGCTGGATTTAGTAAAGAATTCTACTAGAACTCCAAAAAAGGGAACCTGTTTTTTAAGTTCCTCACTAAAGAGAAAAGGAATATTTTCAAATTCTCTATATAAATCCAGTACTAGCCTGATAACAAAACTATAAAAAAAAACAAATGTCAACAAAAAGGGAAATTGTAGTCCAATATATTTGATTGACATAGACTCACTTTTCTCAATAACATACTTTCAAACAAAATTTAAAAAACACCTTAAAATATTGTCCACTGTGGTCAAGTCAACTTCAGTGGAGAGACAGAGATAATTCCTCATACATATATCAATAAACATTATCAGCCACAATAGTCTCAAACATATCTTAGAAGATCTTTAACAAACTAAAAGATTTCAACTAGAAAAACTGAAAAAAACTAAAGGAAGATATTGAAGAAGAGACTAGAAGAAAAGGCATCACGTTAATGAATTTGTGGGATTAATATCTTCAAAATGACCTTCCTCCTAAAAACAGTGTATAGATTCAATACAATCACAGTAATAATTTCAATGCAATTTTTCATAGAAATTTAAAAAAGCAATTCAAGTTAGTATGAAAATATAAAACAAGATCATCAGAACAATCCTATGCAGCATAAAAAGCTGCTAGAATTATCACAAAAAGAGTGCTTTACTAACAAAACAAATGGTGTTGACAAAATAAAAAAGATTCATTGATAGATGAAATAGAATAATAATCAATATTCAATACATACCTAAGGTTTAGCAAAAAAGACCAACAACATACACTGGAGAGAAGAGAGTATCTTCAACAAATTGCATTGTTCTAACTGGACTTCTGTATTGAAAATATTTACACTTGCACTTTACAATGGACTACTAGTAGAGTTTTTTTTAAAAAAATAGTCATAATCAAATAATGTAGTTTGAGACAATCTTTCCAAGACAGGCAACCAATACCCATAAACACATTTTCTGTTATTTGTGGATATGTAGGATAGGAAGTACATATAGAAGCCAAGTAATCAGAAATTAGCTAGGAAGAGGTCATTTCAAAGTTGAGATGGAATGAAGAGAAGGCTGAAAGGAATAAGGGATGAGGAAGATTTAAATAGGTCAGGGGCAGTGTAGAGGAAGAAATATAGGGAAGGACACTTGACACTAAAGAACACTTTAAAAAAAATCACAGAGCCTTGTTTACTTTTACTGTTTCTATATAGTTACATAATTCTAGATATGATGGAGAATAGTGGCTACACTTGCCCTAGCTAAAGAGGTTTCAAATTCTATCCCCACCTCTCAGTGAACAATCAGTATGAAGACTCTCCTTTAGTGAATTCTCCACCTTAGTAATACACTTTAATATTATGAGCTTATTACGAGGACTTTCCTCATGTTGTGTACTTCCATTTCATAAACAAATATTACCTGAGTTATTTTAAAATCAATTTTAGTAACCAACATGATTTTAAAGAAAGGATTTTGTCTCAATGCACGCACAAAAAAATAACATAAATACTCCAAAGACATACTGAATGTATTTATAATACATACAGAATGATAAGAAAACTAATGGCAGAGAGTTGGTTTCTGATTAAAATAGTTACCTGGATTCCAAACAAATGTGTATTGTCTTATTTTATAACCATTGAAGCATCATATTTTAAATAATATATGTGGTTATACAGAGGGATTATGGGAAGTTATTTATTTGAACACATGTTCACATTTCTTCAAATTCCCTCAATTATGAAATAACTATTTATTTATTGAACAGCATTTTATTGATTAATGTAGAGAGCTGTGTAGCGCTGTGCCTTAAAGATGGCGCTGGCTTCTGCCTTCCACCTCCCCAAAGGTGAGCGCTCTCTAGAAAACAAGCCCTTATTTGGTTAAGTCTGTTCAGCCTGTCTGCTTCTGCCTTAGAGTAGCCTATCTGCAGGGTCCAAGTAGTTCACTGGGGTTGGTTAGTGCAAGGTTATTTAAGCCTGTGCAAGGGTCCCTCGGGGCTCCCATGGGTCAGAAGAATATGTTTCAAAGATCCTGATTAAAACTGCATGAAGAAGATCTTCCCGGAGTCGCATCTTCCTTGCTGACAGGGGTAGGCACATACAGATTAAAGAATATTATATTTATCAGAAGACTCTAAGAGTAATTAGAAAGATGAGCTGTTTCAATGGTGTGTTTGCAGAGTGCTATTAGATTAGAATTGTAGTCCCTTTTACTCAAATACTATACTCAAATTCTGGATGATATTTCCTTGTTCTTTTATTGAGTATTGGACCCTGGCTATGCGAAGGTTAGGAAAGGACTGTAACACCAGCCTACATTTTCAGCTCAAACTATAATTTATAAATTCTGTGTGTGTGTGTGTGTGTTAGTTTGTATGTGTACATGGACACAATGTGAGGGTTTGTGGACATACTATGTATTTTTCTATCTCTACCCTTCTCCTCCCTTTGCAACAGAGCTGCTAAGTGAACCTGGTCATTGTTGTTTCAGCCTGTCTAACTGGCTAGCAAGTTCCTGGTAATCTGCTACCTCGGCGCTATAACACTGGGACCTCATACAGATGTGGGTGTTTCATGGTTTTTCAAAAGAATTTTAGGGGTTTGAGTTCAAGTCCTCATGCTCACACAGCTAGTACTTACTCATACCCCTTCAGTCATTTTCTCAGTATTAAGTACAATGTATACATTTTACAATTGTTTGTCATAGCCCACTTCTATTTTTACACTCTCACTGTAACTTTTCTACTTGTCAAAATGCAAAAAAAAAAAAAAAAAAAAAGAAAAGAAAAAAAAAATGGAACCTCTGGATATGTGATTTCCTATGTCTAGAGGTGAAAGTTTTAATTAATGAAGCTAAGCTCATTTGCCTCTCTCTCTCTCTCTCTCTCTCTCTCTCTCTCTCTCTCTCTCTCTCTCTCTCTCTCTCTCTCTCTCTTTCTCTCAGGTTAGAAATTTTTATTACACCTGAATCCAGTTTTAGAATGTATTAACCAAGATTGTTGAGGCATGTTTAGAAGTACATTGCATTTCACTTTTCAGTCTAACTGCCACATTTTCCTGATTCTGACTTCATGGTTTGTGTGTGTGTTGTGTGTGTGTGTGTGTGTGTGTGTGTGTAATTTTTAAATTTAAATTTGCAACAAACTTGTTTTACATGTCAATCCCAGTTTCCCCCATACTCCTCTCCTCCCCTGTACCCCTCCCAAATCTTCATCGCCTCCCCTTTCCACTTCCCAGGGAGTGTGAGGCCTTCCATAAGGGATCTTATAAGTCTGTTATATCATTTGGAGCAGGGCCTAGGCCCTTGTCTAGGCTGAGAGTATCCCTCTATCTAGAATGGGCTCTCAAAGTCCATTCATATGCTAGGGATAAGTACTGATCCACTAGCAGAGGCCTCATAGACTACCCAGTCTGCCTAACTACCACCCACGTTTAAGGACTCTGGGTCAGTCCTATGCTGTTTCCCCAGCATTCAGTCTAGGATCCATGAGCTCCCACTTTTTGAGATCAGCTGTTTCTGTAGGTTTCTTCAGCCTGGTCTTGAACTCACTCCTCCCTCTCTGCAACTGGAATCCAGGAGTTTGGCTCAGTGTTTAGCTTCTTGCATCTGCTCCTGCTTCCATCTGCTACTGGATGAAGGCTCTAGGATGGCATATAAGGTAGTCATTAATCTCATTATCAGTGAAGGACATTTAAGGTAGCTTCTCCATTATTGTTTAGAATTTTAGTTTCTTATTGCCATATTTCTCTTTATACCTTTAGTGGCTCCCTCTATTATGGTGTCTCTTTTCTTGTTTTCCTCAATTCTTTCCCTGTCTCAATTTTCTTACTCCCTTATGCCCTCCTTTCCTCTCTTCTTCTCCCCTTCTCTTTCTCCTACCTAACTCTTCCCCCCCCACCATGCTCCTAATTTGCTCAGGAGATTTTGTCCTTTTTCCCTTCTCGAGGGGCCATGTATGTCTCTCTTAGGGTCCTAATTGTTTCCTAGCTCTTCTGGTGGTGTGGATTGTAGGCAGATGATCATTTTCTCTATGTCTAAAATCCATGTGTGAGTAACTATGTACCATGTTTGACTTTTTTGTGTATTGGTTACCTCACTCACCATGGTTTCTTCTAGTTTGATCCATTTACCTGTGAATTACAAGATCCAAATGTTTGTTTGTTTATTAATTAATTAATTTGATTTTTGGTAGTTTTTCCAATGAATAGTACTATATTACATAAATGTACCACATTTTCTCCATCCATTCTTCAGTTGAGGGGCATTTAGGTTGCTTCCAGGTTTTTGCTATTACAAATATTTGAACAAATGACCTTGCTTATGAATGTACACCATTTGGGTATATGCCTAAGAATGAAATTGCTTGATCTTGTGGCAAACTGATTCTTATTTTCCACGAGTAAGTTGATATCTCAGCATTGTTTGGATTTACATTTCCCTGGACATCATGCTCTTTTCAAAAGTTTCCTTTTGACTTGCTTGTCATTGACCCACTCATGTTTGCACATGAAGCTGGCTTAAATTTGTCCATATTCAAAATTTCATAATGATGAATCCCATATTATATGCCCCAAGTACACACAAGCTATAAAACCAACACATAAGAAACAGCATTTAGCAATGCCAGGAGGGAAGGGACAGTCAGTGTTGCCTGATGTAACTAAAGTTTTTGTACATAAACTGTGCAATAGAGAAAAATACACCTTAGTTAGTACTGAAGACATTCAAATAGAGAATGTGCTTACAACTAACTACCCTAATTTTCTGCTATTAAACATTTATCACACATAATCAGTGTTATCAAGATACCATATTAAACCAGGAAAATGAATACTGACAAATACTGTAATTAAGTACTATTTTAATTTGCTTACAAAAAATTAAAATTCAAGACAGTGATGATAACAGTACAGCACTAATCATCTGTCCAATGACAATGCTGTCATCAGCTTTCAAAAGTGTATTCACCAGATGCAAGATATAAATTGGGATTAACCAGTTAAAAGCTGTAAGAATACAATCTACCTCAAAATAACTTAGATATCATGAGAATTAAATAAAAAAGAAAAAGAAACTAACTTATAGAGCTTAACAGCACTTTTGAATTTCTCCTTATGTGAGTTTCTCGATGAATAAGCATAGATGAATTTGTAATATCAGTTTCTGAAAATCCATTTAATAAGAAATTTGATATAAATTTATTTGATGCTGGCTGTCTTATTTTTCTTCATGTTCCTACTAATATGCAACAGAAATATTCAACAAAATTGAAAGTGAAACATTACGGAGAATGTGGCCAATTGGGAAGGTTAGGCTTTGTCTGCTTTGTATTATCTTGTCTGTTTCCAGCTTTAGGAGCTCCGGTTCACAGAAGCAGCAGCTTTCTCCTTTTCTGCTGTTCCTAGCTTGCTGCCTCTGATGAGTTTATATACACAGTCACCCAACAAACCATATGAGATCAAGAACATTTATGTTCTTTGACCCAAGGACAGAAAATTTTGTGGGTTTGATTTTTGATGTGTAGATTTTTCAACAAACAGTTTTTGTCTAGGAGTCTATAAAGTAACATTATCGAAGCTGTCAGCCTCTCTAACAAGATAACATGAAGGTAGAATTATGTGAACTGGAGAGGCTTTTAGCTCACCTCTGCAGCAGTGTATTTCATAAATAGTGTAATCTGCAGGACAGCACCTCAGTAACAAGGGGAAGTTGAATCAGATTTTGGAGGAAGAGTTAGTTTTGAACTTTCTGAGCTATCATCCAAGATTCCAATTTTCACACCTTTAAGAATCATGGGGTTTCTTGAGCATAATTAGGATTATGTTGTCAGATCAAAGTTTTGTGAATATTTGCTGCTAATGTTTAACATAAGATCAAAGCAGTTTTCATTTTTTTTAAGAAGAGGATTAACACACAAAAATAACACCGGTTTATTATGTACTTTACTTCTCTAAGCCAATCATTCTCCCCATAAATGTTAAGTATATTAATCGTAAGTATACTGTAATCACTGATATATAAGATATGTATCTGAATTTTACACAATAATTATACCTAAATAGCTTTTAGTGCTGATATGGGCAGTGTATATCCTAAAATATCTTTTAATACAGTTGCAAGGCTCTGAAATTAAACAAATATATCCATATATCCTACTTTGGAGAATAATAAACCTAAGTCTAGTTAATTTGTTTGTTTTTTCATGTACAGTATACTCTCACATTGAAAAATTAAATAAAAATTGGATAGTGTGGTTATTTTAATGGGAAAATAAATTTTTTAATAAGAAGGAAGAGGAATAGTGCTGATACAAATTAAGGTTTTACTGGCATATTTGATTATCTGAAGAAATATGAGAAAACAATGGACATAGAAACCACTTTGAGCAAGAAAGAAGGGAATATGTACCTCATGGTGAAAACATAGGTGAGAAAATGAGCTGATAGTCTTGCTTAATATGATGATATCTGAGTTAGGAGAGTGGATTGCCAATGTGGCACAATCTAAAAGAACAATGAGAGATGAGACTGGATCAGAGGAGGCCAATGATTAAATAAAAGACCCAGGATAGCGAAAACAACCCTGTACAATAAGGGAACTTCAGGAGACATCACCATCCCCAACTTTAAGCTCTACTATGGCCTGGTATTGGCACAAAAATAGACAAGTAGACAAACAGTATCAAATCAAATATCGTGACATTAATCCACACATCTACAAACACCTGATTTTTGATTAAACAGCTAAAAGTATACAATTGGAGGAGAAAAGCATCTTCAACAAATGGTGCTGGCACAACTGGATGATGGTGTGTAGAAGATGGCAGATAGACCCTTGTCTATAGCTATGCATAAAACTCAAGTCCAAATGGATCAAAGACCTCAACATAAATACAGCCACACTGAACCTCTTAGAAGAAAAAGTGGGAGGTACCTTAGAACAAATTGGTACAGGAGACCACTTCCTGAACATAACCCCAGTAGAAGAGACACTGAGATCGGCAATTAAGAAATGGGACCTCCTCAAACTTAGAAGCTTCTGTAAGGCAAAAGACACAGTTGACAAGACCAAATGGAAGCTCACAGATTGGGAAAAGATCTTCACCAATCTTAAACTCATGATTGATTTCAATGACATTGTAGGTGAAAGAAACTCATTTCCAGAAAGAATTTCCATATGGCTGTGATGACAGGGAATTTGGCTGTTTTCTTCCCACATTACAATCAGGTCTGGTTACCTTTGTCTTTCAGTAGAATTTTGCATCATTCTAATGCATTATATATATCAAGATTTGAGGACTAACAAAGTAGGTCTAATAAATATCAGTAGAAGAGAATCAAGAGTAAGCAGTAAACAAATCAGCAAGTCAGATGAGTTTAGAGCAACTATTATAATATTTGAAATAAGAAAATCCAGTAGGGTATGTCACTGATGAGCCAGCCATGCACTCATTCTCCATCCAACAATCCTTAGCATTATTGGGAAGTTTTTCATCCAAAGCATAAGCAAGTCATGAGTGACTGAGTAAAGATATTAGAGAAAAGGGTGATTGTAGAAGCGTGTCAGATTTGTGACAGCTAGGAAATTCCTGTAATAATTACACAAAATAACTGCATGATATGACAGGGCTCTGGGGAAATAAGAAATATTATAACAGAAGTTAAGAATCTTCACCACGAGGATAATATTCTCACTGCTTTTGTTTCTGGCCTTCATAGTGAAATGATTGCTCCCTAAAACAATTCCATGTTTTCAGAATCAAAATTAGAAACCATGTCTCCATCTCCACTGTCTTCTGCTTTGTAATACTGAGGGTTTCCCCCTAAACACTTTCCAAATGAATTTATTTTCTCACATTCAATTGTATGTTTCAACTGCAGTCAGGAAAGCAGACAGCCTAACTTAAGACCTTCACTTCTTCCTTCCCTTTTCCAAATCCATCTCCCAGTCATACCCTTAGCTTTGTAACAGATTACCTTCTAAAGGTCCCCCTCCTCTCTGCCCACCTCTCCAATGGATCATGTAGACATTCTTCTCCAATTCCACCCATAGTATTATCCCAACCCACAGACACCAGAAGGTATTTCTTGGGAATCCACAGATCACTCTAGACAGGTAAACAGGTAGATGTTCTACAAATCTTCACCTTTCCTTCTGAGCCTCCAAATTCAATCCCAATGTCTCATCCTTATCTCTGCAGCAGACCATCTGTTGCAGCCTCCCCTTCCTCATTGCCCCATATCTGGTTAATTACCATGCTTTTCTCCTCCACCCCCTCCAAATTCATCCTATTAACACAGTCACCAACATAAGCAGGCATTCATTATGAAGATGTTGGCCACCGAGGTTGGAGAAATAGATAAGCTAACTGCAGATCTTTACCTTTCTCATCTTTCCTAAAAATCCAATCTCCCTGTCTCATCTTCAGCTCTATAGCAGACCACCTGCTTCAACTTTGCCTATTCCCTGCCCTCATCTCCAGTAGACTACACAGGTAATCAATTCTACCCTCCTATGACCATTGCTTTATGTCAGTCAACAACTCCAGTGGCCATTCTCTGAGAACCTGCCAGCCAAGTCTGCCAGAGGCACAAGTCTGTCAACAAAGCACATGGTTAAGCTTCAGATCTTCATTCTGTTTCCTCTGCTCCATAACCAACCCTTCAGTCTCATCCCCAGCTCTGTATCAGACTATCCCTTGTATCTTGTTCTCTTTCTGCATCCATTCTGAAGAGACAACTAGATCCTGGTGGAATACATGATTTCACTCCTCCTGTGGACACCATCAGTTCACCATTCCCTCCTAGTTTATCCCCATTTCTAAATGACAGTTCCCAAAACACAGAAACACATTTAACCTGAAACCTAGAGGACATATCTATTAATATCCAAGAAAAAATGCCAATAATGCAATATACACCAAGCATATTCTCCTCAGAAACATGCAGGGCAACCAAAATCAAGGAAGAAAACACCCACCCAACAAGGACAAGACAGATATCAGCACTTAGAATTAAAATTTTCCTGAAGGCAGATGCCTATGTGCCAGCATGAAAACACAAATAATAACAGCCAGCTCATTAGGTCTGCATTAGAGTCGAACAATCTTACCAGAGTGAATCCTAATGCTGTAACAAAGTTAAAGCACATGCTCTTAAAACACCCTTTATGAATATAATAGAGACCATTAAAAAGGAAAGAAAGAAATGTTGAAAACGCAAACAAAGTGTGGAAGGACATTAATAAAAAAGTCCCAGACCTGAAAATGCAAAAAAAATAATAGTTTTAAAATGGAGAAAATATGTCAATAAAAACTGAGGAACTTGAACAGGAACCTCAGTGGCAAGAGGAGAGATAACAAGAGAGGGCTAGAAAGAATCTCAGGCACTGAGGATATAATAGAAGAGATGTATACCTCAGTCACAGAAAATGTTTAGTCTTAAAGCCGTGGCATAAAACATCCAGGAAATCTGAGACACTATGAAAAGGACAAAACATAAGACTAACTGGGATACAGAAAGGAGAACAAATGCAGTCCGGAAGCAAGGGGAATATTTTCATCAAAGTCATAGATGAAAATTTCCCTAATATAAAGAAGGAGATATCCTTCACAGTACAAGAAGTATACAGAACACCAAATAAACTGAACCATAAAAGAAATTAACCTTAGTACATAATAATAAAAACATTTAATGTTCAGAACAGAGAAAGAATATAAAAACCTGCAAAGGATAAAAGATCAAGTAATACAAAAGATAGCCCTAATAAAATTAAACCTGACTTTTCAGTAGAACCCTATATATCAGAGGACCTTAACAGAAGTTCTATAAACTCTAATAAGAGGCTACAGATGGCAACCCAGAGTAATATACCTAGCAAACCTTTCAATCACAATAGTCATAGAATATAAAAAATAGAAATAGGACATTCCATGGTTAAACTAAATTTTAGCAATATGTTTCTACAAACTAGCCCTACAGAAGTTACTAGAAGGAAACCTCTAGCATAAAAAAAGGTAAATCACATCTAAGGAAACACAATTAATAAATGAAAGATCAGAAACTCTGGAGGAGACACAGATACACACACACACACACACACACACACACACACACACAATCCAAAACAAAACTATAAAATTAACAATCATTACCATTGATATCTCTCAGTATCTTAACATCAATATCTCAAATACCCAATAAAAAGTTGCAGACTAACAGAAATTATGCAAAATACAGAATCCATTTTCTGATGCATCCAAGAACCAAACTTTAATACTAAATGTAGTTATCACCTCATTGTTAATGGGTTAAAAATCATTCCAAGCAACTGGGCTAAGAAGCAAGCTGAGATTAGCATTTTAATATCTAACTTAATACACTTCAAACCAAAATTAAAAGAAGACATATTTAGGGACACTACACACTCTTCAAGGGAAAATTCACCAAGAGAATATTGCAATTCATAACGTCTATCCATGAAATCACAAAGACACTCAAGTTTATAGAAGAAACTCTACTACAGCTTAAATCACATATTAGCTATCAAACACTGATAGTGGGTCCTTTCATACACAACTCTTGTCAATAGATCAATTATCCAGAGAAAATTAACTAGAAAATTCTGGAGCTAACTGTAGTTACAAACCAAATATACCTATACATATTTATAGAGCATTCCATCCAAACACATAACTTCATCACCGTACCTGGCAGAATTTTCTCCCTAAACTGAACACATACTAAGACAAAACTTCACTCTCTAAAGATACAAGAAAATTGAAATAAGTCCTTTTTTCCTATCTGATGACCAAGGATTACAGGTAAATATTGAAACAACA
This sequence comes from Cricetiscus sungorus, assembly GCA_030556225.1. Taxonomy (NCBI): domain Eukaryota; kingdom Metazoa; phylum Chordata; class Mammalia; order Rodentia; family Cricetidae; genus Cricetiscus; species Cricetiscus sungorus. Next base: position 21,967,639 of record JANBXA010000132.1, on the reverse strand, counting down.
AGAGAAAGCATACAAACTTGGGGAAGCTGAAGAACCTTCTGCTGAATGAAAAATAGATAAAAAATAATTCAGAAAGAAATAAAAGACTTTCTAGAAAGAAAAATGAATATGTAGCAAACTCAAACATATTAGAAAAAATGAATACAATATTAACGGGAGTTCATAGAACAGAGTGATCGCATGAACAAACAAACTTAAGTGAGTTCTCATATTAGCTACATGCAAGCATATCTAAAAGATAAACAACAACAACAACAAAAATTTTACATAGAAGACAGCAATACAGAGATGAAATTAATAAAACAGAAACAACAACAAAAGGAAATGAATGAAACATAGAGTTGGTTCTTTATTGTTATTGTTCTTAATACTTTTTTATGTTCTATTTATATATTTTTCTTATTAATAAATAAATACTTATTTATTATTTCTTGTTATTTTACATATTGGTCCCAGTTACCCCTCCCACTTTCCCTCTCTTTCTCCTATGCACCCCTACCACCATCCCATACCATTTCCCCCACAAACTTCACAGGGAGGGTAGTGCCTTCCAGGAGAGGTCAACAAAATCTGTCACGCCATTTGAGTAGGGACTAGGCCCTTTCTCCTGCCTCTAGGCTAAGGGAGTATCCCTCAATGGGGAATGTTCTCCCAAAGTCCTTTATGTACCAGGGATACATCCTGGTTCCACTGTCAGAGGTCTCTTCGACTGCCCAGGCCTTCTAACTGAGACCCATGTTCAGGGATCTCTGTTGGTCCAATGCTGGTTTGCCAGTTATCAGTCTGGGGACCCATTAGCTCCTCTTTGATCAGGTCAGCTGTCTTAGTGGGTTTCTGTAACCTGCATCTGTCCTCCCTCTCTCCATCTGGATTTCAGTTTGGCTCAGTGTTTAGCTGTGGGTGTCTGCTTCTGTTTAGGAAAAAACTCAAGGGAGCCTCTGGAGCACAGGGGACTTCATACAGGAAAGCCCACATAGACCAGCCCATCCTGAGTCTGCCAGAGTCTTTGTCCTGCTTTTAGCTATATGAGGAATCTGCCTTCTAGTGCCCTGCTCAGAGACACCCTAGGATTGGGGACTAGACAACGAGGTAACCTGTCTCAGTGGGTCAGCCCATGCAGAGTCTGCCTGAGCCCCAGTCCCACCACCATTCACTGGAAGAAGAAAGCCATCAGAGTATTGGACCCAACAGAAGATAAATTTTGTTCCTATACCCACGAGGAGAGGGAGAGACCTGATCAGTATGCAATGAAAGAAGGGATGGGTCAATGGCAGACAGTATAAGAACACAGTCAACATCATTAGGATGCCACCAGAGTCTAGAGATTTCATACCAGCAAGACATGAATTCCAAAACAAATGAAGCAGAAGAGAAAGACCCTAAAACAACTTTATGATGATGATAGAGACCTTCAAAGAGGTAATGAGAATATCCTTTAAAGAAATGAAAAAAAATTCAAGAAATGGAGGAAAAGAGAAACCAAAAATTGCAACAAACCATTCTAACAATACAATGCTTGAAAGCTGAAATAGACAATAAAAAAGCAAAATAAACAAAACAAAAAACAAAACAACAACAACAAAAAAACAGTCTGTGGGAATGCTGGAAATAGAAAAGCTAAGCAAAATTCAGGAACTACCAATGCATACAAGAGACGGAAGAGATAATCTCAGACATTGAAGATACACTAGGAGAATTAGATTTATCGATTAAAGAAAACCTTAAGTCCAACATATCCAAACACAATATCCAGGAAATATGGGGCACCATGAAAATGTCAAATCTAAAAATAATAAGTATAGAAGAAGGTGAAGAAACCCAACTCAATGGTGCAGAAAATATATTCAACAAAATCATAGAAGAAAACTTTTCCAACTTAAAGACTTGCCCATGGCAGTACAAGAGGCTTACAGAATACAAAATAGAGTGCACCACAAAAAAAGGTTGTGTTGCCCAAAATAATCAAAAAAACCCAACAACAGAATAAAGAAAGAATATTAAGAACAGCAAAGGAAAAAGGTCAAGTAATATATAAGGCAAACCTATCAGAATTACACCTGACTTCTCCATGGAAACTCTGAAGCTTCTCTAAGTCAACCACATACTTGCATACTTGGCAACAGAGAATAACCCCCCGATATCTTATCAGAAAAACATGCTTTAAAGTTAGAATTCAACAATACAAATTGCAGAAACCCAACAAACTCTTGGAAACTGAACAACAAAGAAGAAAAATAGAAAAAGAAAAAAATTCATAGAATTCAGTGAGAATGAAGACACAACATCCCCAAACTTATAGGACATTTTGAAAGCAGTGTTAAGAGGAAAGTTCAAAATGCCAAAGGTACACAAGAAGAAATTGGAAAATAGTCACACTAGAGAATTAACAGCACAACTGTAAGCTCTAAAACAAAAAGAAGCAAACTCACCCTGGAGGAGTAGAAATGAGAAAAAAAATCAATTTGAGGACTGAAATCAATAAGGTATAAACAAAAAAAAATACAAAGAATCAATATAACAAAGAGTTTATTCTTAGAGAAAATTAATAAGGTAGACAACGCTTTATCCAAAGTGAGTAAGAGACAGAGAGAAAATGAAAAAAGGACATAAAAATAGACATTGAGGAAATCCAGAAAATCTTCAGGTCATTCTCTGAAAACCTGTAGTCTATGAAATTAAAAAAAATTTAATGAAAATGGACACTTTTCTGGAAATATATCACAAAATTTAAATCAAGAGATTTTGAACATTTTTAATAATGTTTTCTAATGATTTTTTTCTTATTTTACATATTGATCCCAGGTCCTTGATACCATGTCCCCCAACACCTCCCCATATCATCTGCCTCACATTCCATAGGGAGGTTGATGCCTTCTGGTAGGGATCATCATTATCTGTCAGCTCATTAGGAGTTGGGTTTAGGCCCTCCCTCCTGCCTGGAGGGGGTATACCTCCATGGGGAATGTGCACCCAAAGTCCATTCAAGGACCAGTAATACATCCTGGCAGAGGTTCCTTAGACTGCCCAGGCCTTCGAACAGAGACCCACGTTCAGGGAGTTTGAGCCCATATAAGGCTGGATTCTCAGCTATCAGTCTGGGGGTCCATGAGCTCCCCCTTATTCAGTTCAGCTGTCCCTGTGGGTTTCAGTAGCCTGGTCTTGACACCTTTTCTTATCACTCCTCCCTCTCTGCAACTGGATTCCAGGATATCAGCTCAGTGTTTAGCTGTGGGTGTCTGGTTCTGTTTCCATCACATACTGGATGAGGGCTGTATGATGGCATATTAAATTAGTTATCAATTTCATTATCAGGGGAGGACATATATGGTACCCTTTCCACTGTTGCTCAGATTGTTAGTTGGGATCATCCTTGTAGGTTTCTGGAGATTTCTCTAGATTCAGTTTTCTCTTCAAACCTATAATGACTCACTCTTATACAGTACCTCTTTTATTTGCTGTGATCTATTCCCCCCCAACTCAATCTTCCTGGTCCCACATGTTCTCCTCTCCTCCCTATTGTGGTTTAATAAGGGTCAGGATAAACAAATAGGCCGAATAGATGTTTATTAAGGGAAAAACAACTCACAACACAGACAGATGAACACAGCAGTTAGAACTGGATGCTCCTCTCTCCATGTCCCACCAGAAAGAGAGCGTTCTCTGCCTCCTTCTGAGACCAAGCACCACAGGTCACTCCCGCCCCTGGCTCCACCCCTCAATGGGTGTGGTCAGTGCCATAGAAGCAGACACAGTGAATATTCCACTACAATTCCTCTTTTAGTCTAAAGAAAAGATTTAAGCTTGATACAAACCTATATACAAAACAATGAATAACAAGTGTGCTCTAAGAAAGGAAAATCAAGAACAAAACCACAAACATACCTAGTCCTAGTGTGAAGGCATAAAGGAGTTTATAATAGAGTTGTCCTAAGCTGAAAAACTTAAGTCTAGTACCTAATATATCTAACTAAGAAGGGAGAATAATACTTAAGATAGTTTAATCTACAACCTCATCAAGACCTGAGAAGGAAAATAATGATACTATGGTAGACAAGAAGTGCGGATGGGCAACTTCCAGAAGGTGCAGTGAGGACAGAAACAGCAAGCTACCTGGACAGTCACCCAAGGTCTCCCAGCAACGTTGGTACAGCCAGTTTTGGCTAAGGCCAGGAGTATTTGACAGACCACAACAAAAGCAGGGAGGTAGAAAGGCTGTCCTACCCTGACTTGGCAAGGTTCAGCAGTCTTCTATGTTTCTCTCCTGCAAGCATATAGGACCGCATGTCCAAATCAGGGGTCAAGGTTGAGGCAGTTCCTTGCCCAAGAGGCCATTAGCCGAAGCGAGGATGAACTCCAGAAGGAGCAACAACAGTGTCCAACATACTTTCGGGAAAGTGCATGGTGCTGTCAGGAGGAACAGTGTCTCATGTCAACAGAGTACTAATATAAAAAAAATTTAAATGCCATGTTCTCCAGGTCTATGAAGTGATTGAAGATTAAGCATCTATGTCTGACTAATCTCATAGGCAAAGGAAACATGGGTGGGGATAATCTGTAATACTCAGGAACTTGGCTAACAAACCTGAATAAAACTTCGTTGAATAAAGCAAGGATAAATACCTAAACAATATATCTATGTGTGTTATATATATATATATATATGTATATATATATATATATTATATATATATATATATATATATCTGCATATGTAAATTCCTAAAGTAGAGGTAGAGTAAAAATGTCTAAACAAGAGGTAGAGCTCTAAAGGGCAGCAAGACAAATGTCCCAAATTGTATCAAATACAAAATGTCTTGAAGACAAGCAAACATAGAATATGGCAAGTATAATGTGCATAAAACATCATAAATGGAAAGATTTCACACAATATAACAAATATGAGTTACAATTATTCCAGGAAGGGAATAAACTTAATTTTACATAGGTTACCACAAATAATAATATATAACAATGTAAGTTATAATACTAATGTCTCTCTCTTACTAAATAATTCACAAGAAAATAGGCTAATCAACCTATATCCATTCTGAACCATACCTTTCCCAACCATACACAATTCCTGTCTAAAAGAGATAACCAAGTCTAAGTATCACCTTCCAAAACCAACTCCAAGAGTGGGGAAAGGGGGCATCGTTATCGTAAGATTACTCCCTGCTGAAATGGGATGATGATTTCTCCATGGGATCCTGTTAAAGAAAATTTTAAGCAACCAAATTTCTCAACAGAACTGGCTGTAACATATGTAGGTAGTCATTGTGTGGCAGAAAATGCTTGACTGGAATCCTACTTGAAACTCTGTCCAGGTTGTAATAAGAAGGTGCACCAATACAGCTAGCTAGTCATGAGTTGTCTCGAGAAAAGCAGTCTCAAACCAGTTTAGGGTGAAGTTTGTAGTCCAGATGCATCAGGTTGAGTCAAGTGGAAATGTCCAATTGGGGCCCCATCTCCTTTCCAGAGTGTTCAAAGATTGCTGTTGAGAACTGTTATAGTCGTTGTGGAAAATTTAAATATCAATATCAAGGTAAAATTTTTAATTTTTATGGTATGCATTAGGGAAAAGCAATAATAAGCATTAAAATGTAGATGAGAAAATTAGGATTTCGGAGAGAAAATTGTGAATAAGTGAATGAGTCCTTTGATTTTGTTTTCTTCTGCTTTACACTAATCAGCTTCCTGATATAAGGCAGAAACTGTGAATTTAATCTTAACAACATGCTTGAATTTAGAGAAGGAAAGCCAAATCCAACTCCAAAGCCAGCATTGGTTTACATGAATCAGGACTACATAAATACTAGATAGTAAAGAGAATAGATTTCAGTATAGAAACAGTTTACTAGACTTAAATATTTTTACCATAAATCGGATTCCTCTTCATTAAGTGATTCTTTCTGGAGAGCTGTCTTCTCTTCTGTAGGTACCTATATGTTCATTGTCTCTTGGCTGTTTGAAGATAGGTGTTCTCTGTTTTCCTGTAAGGACAAGAACAGAACACTTCCCCTACCTCTGAGAAGTCTCCGCACATCTCATGGGACCTTATTTATTGGATGACTTATCATTTCTCTTAATTAAGATGTTACTCTTGTTCAACTTGAGTCTTGATTAACTTAGATGGTATCCATAGCTTTTCTTCTCCTGTAGATACAAATACAAAACCCCTACCTCAACGTAACACATATCCTGGTTTCAATTCTGAGGTCAATACATCCTTGAAGTAGACTGGCTGATGTAGTTCAGAAGTTTTTTTCTATTGTCCAGTGTCATTCTGCAGCTGTTTTTCCTTTTTCATCAGCATTAAGAAAGGTTAATGTTAATAAAGCATTATGTAATCTGTGTTTGGGTGTCTTGGTTCCTCCTGCCTGTTTATGGAGCATTTCCCTTAAAGTACGATTAGATCTCTCGACTACTGCTTGTCCTGTAGGGTTGTGTGGAATACCAGTTATGTGTTTTATGTTATAATACTCAAAAAAGCTGTTTCAATTTGCTGGAAATATATGCCAGAGCATTGTCAGATTTATTTGTGCAGGTGTGCCCATAATTGCCATTACCTCTAAAAGGTGTGTAATAACAAAATCAGCCTTTTCAGAGCTCAGAGCAGTAGCCAATTGAAATCCTGAAAATGTATCTATAGTGTGATGTATGTATTTTAATTTTCCAAATTCTGCAAAATGAAACACATCAATTTGCCATATTCCATTTCTATTTATACCTTTAGGGTTACTGCCTGGTGGTAAAGGAGTTTGGTTATAGAATGATCAAGTAGGACATTTCCTTACTATTTCCTTTGCTTGTTGCCAAGTGATAGAAAAATCCTTTTTCAATCCTTTGCTTTCACATGGTGTTTCTTATGAAACTCTGAGGCTTCTAGCACATTTCCTATCAATAACTGATCAATTTCATCATTGGCTTGTGCTAGAGGACCTGGCAGACTCGTATGGGAACTGATGTGTGTTATATATATATATATGATGAATCCTCTTTCTGATAGTATCTTGTAACTGTAAAAACAGTGAAGTTAATTCTGTATCATGAGGAATAAATTCTGCAGTCTCGATGTATAAGACTACTCTCTCTCTGCATATTGAGAGTCAGTAACTATATTGAGGGGTTCTGTAAAATTCATAAGTACCATGAGAATGGCATACAATTCTGCCTTTTGTACAGAATTGTAAGGGCTTTGAACTACTTTGCTTATTTCTCCTGATTTATATCCTGCCTTACCAGATTTGTTTGCATCAGTGTAGAATGTAGGAACTCCAGAGATAGGTGTTTGTCTTACAATGCATGGAAGGATCCAAATAATCTTCTTTATGAATTTGATTCTTTCACTTTTGGGATAATTGTTGCTAATTATTCCCAAAAAATTACTGCATGCTCTCTGCCAATATTCATTATCTTTCCATAAGGAGGAAATTTCCTCGTTAGTTAAAGGTACTATAATTTCTGCTGGATCCCTTCCTTCTAATTGACGAAGTCTTAATTTACCTTTTAAAATCAAGTCAGAGATCTTTTCTATATATGTTTTTAGTTTTTTATTCTGTTTATGTGGTAAGAATATCCATTCTAATATGATGTCTTTTCTCTGCATCAAAATCCCTGAAGGATATTCTCTAGATGGTAATATAACCAGAATACAGGCTAGATTTGGATCCACACGGTCCACGTGTGCTTCTAATATCCTCTTTTCTACCCATTCTAATTCCTTTTCCGCTTCAGCTGATAGTATCCATGAACTATTCATATCCTTCTCCCCTTTTAGGGACATTTTCAAGTTTTTCAAATCATGCCCTTCAACTCCAATAATGGTTTGCAGTTGAGAAATCTCTCCTAGTAATTTTTGAAGATCATTAAGAGTCTGGTATCGATCTCTCCTGATCTGAACTTTTTGTGGTCTAATTTTCTGTAGACCTATTGTATACCCTAAGTAGTTAATAGACACTCCTTTTTGTATTTTTTCAGTTACAATTTGCAATCCCCAGTGAGGTAAAACTTCCTTCACTTTCTCAAACATTTTTTCTAATATTTCCACTTCAAAGGCAGCTAACAAAATATCATCCATGTAATGATAGATTATGGATTGTGGAAACTGTTTACAAATTATTTCCAGTGGCTTTTGTACAAAATATTGGCACAGGGTGGGGCTATTTAGCATTCCCTGTGGCAAAACCTTCCATTGATATCTCTTCACTGGTTGAGAATTATTGTAATTTAGGTACCATGAAGGCAAATTTCTCTTTATCTTGTTCTTGTAAAGGTATAGTGAAGAAGCAATCCTTTAAATCAATAACTATAATAGGCCATTATTTAGGTGTCGAAGAAGGCAACGGCATTCCAGGCTGTAAAGAGCCTATTGGCTGGATAACTTTATTAATGGCTCTCAGGCCTGTAAGCATTCTCCATTTACCAGATTTCTTTTTGATAACAAATACAGGAGAATTCCAAGGGCTGGTTGATTCCTCGATATGCCCAGCATTTAGCTCTTCCTGAACCAGGTTTTCTAAAGCTTCTAACTTCTCAGAAGTCATAGGCCATTGCCCTACCGAGACAATGTTAACCATTGTTCCTCTGTTAACCATTTTAAGGGTAGGGCTTTTGGTTCCTCTGTTTGTTCAGCACTTGCATTCTGTCTTTGTACAGCCTGGATATTTGGTGTCTGTCTTGTATAGTACTTTATAGCATTTTTTCCAAAATCATGAGGTCGTTTATGGTTCCTATCTAATACTGGAGGAATGTTAATCTGTGTATTCCATTGCTGTAATAGATCACGACCCCATAAATTTAACACTACATCAGCCACATATGGTCTTAACCTTCCTCGATGTCCTTCTGGTCCTACACATTCAATCCATCTCGTGCTTTGTTTTACCTGAGACAGGGTTCCAATCCCTAAGAATTGAACATTAACCTCTCTCAGGGGCCTATTTCGAGGCCAGGATTTATTAGTTATGATAGTTACGTCTGCCCCTGTGTCCAGTAGGCCTTCAAACAGTCTGTTATTCATTTTAGCTATCAATCTAGACCTTTGACTGTTTATAGAGGTTTGCCAAAATATACGTTTTTTGTTTCCTTCTGTCATGTCTGATTCAACTTCTGTCACTGGTTTGTCATTCAGAGCGGCATGAGTTTTTACAATAGGCCAAGGATTTTCTAATTGTTCTATGGGAGATTGTCCTCCACTGTGACTGGGAATGTTCCGACCACCTTTGACATGGGGGCCTTCGAGAAGCCCCCCCAAGGAGTTTCCCGGTGGTAAAGGGTTTCCTTGCTTGTCTCTAGTCGATCTACACTCATTTGTTCAGTGTCTGCCTTTGCCACACCTTCTACATAACCCAGAAGGCTGAGGCCTTCTGTTTGATTCATTCTTGGGAGTATTATTTCTAGAAATTCTTTGCCTACAATTTCTTTTTAGATGTCCTATCTTACCACAGTTATAACATCTGACATGTTGATATCTCTTTAAACCTTTGGAGATGGCTTCTTCTATCCAAGCTTCTATGTCACCATAGTTACATCTTCTGTTTTCTTGATGACTTCTCAAAACTTTAGATATAGCTTCTCCTACCCATGCTTCAGTGTTATTTCTATTATACTCAATGTTGGCTGTATATAGGACCCATTCATCCAAAGGTGCTGATTGAATTTTTAAAGGCCAAAGCACTTGTTTGCATTGAGGATTTGTATTCTCATAAGCTAACGATTCTATGAGTATTCACCTAGAACCTATGTCAGCTACCTCTAATTGTACTGCTCTAGACAGCCTTTCTAGAAACACACTGAAGCGTTCTCTTGGTCCTTGCCTTATTTTGGTATAAGATTCAATCCTCTCCCCTAGTTCATCAACTTTATCCCAAGCATTCAGAGCTGCCATACTGCATAGAGACAAGATATGTTCATCATAGGCAGCTTGGGTTTCTGGGTCAGCATAAAAACCCTCACCAAGAATTTTATCTTTGGGAGCTTCATAACCTTTCTTTAAGCCCTGAAGTTCAAGAGCCTTTGCTTCCTCTCTCCATAAAGCCCTCCATTCTAATTGAGAGGAGTTTTCAAGACAGCTGATATTAATTGATCCCAATCCTTAGGGGTTACCTTGTTATTCCTTGCCCATGATTCTATTAATTTCTTCACATATAGTGAGTGCATGCCATAAGAGACTACTGCTACCTTTATACTTTTTAAATCTTTCATACATATTGGTTCCCACTGATGAGCAACACCACCTTTTGGGTGTTTTTTCATTGCTGATTTTTCATTAATAGATACAGGGAAAGCTCCCCTGACCCTAAATGGTGTGGAAAATTTTAAGTTTTTTTTCATGCCCTGTTACCTGGAGTTCTTCTTCTGATGTATCAGATTGAAGGTCTTCTAAAGACTGAAGTCTATTAATCATTGCTTCTTTGAGTGTCTGAACTTCTTGAAGCATATCCCTTTCTAGAGCCTTCATTGCATCAGTCAGTTTCTTACTTTCTCCAACTTCGAATGATTCCATGTTTTTGATATTCTCATCCTTACATATTATCTGAATGGCATGTAAACTGCCTTCCAGGAACAATTATCTATCTGCTAGCTTACCATTATCCTCAGACATAGAAGAGATTCTAGCTACTACTCTTTCCATCTGATGTTTCAGTTTTTTAACCTTATTAGTAGCTTCATCCAACCAGGAATGAGCTGTTTCTGCTAGCATGTTAATGCATTTCATTGTTTCTGTTTTGATTGTTGAGGCAACATCAGACATGGAGCAAATTTTGTTTTCTATTTGGTCATTTTTATGTTCCATATTCTGTATTCTACCTGTCAGCTCTCTGTTGCCATCTTCAATATTCTGAACATTTTTTCCTAAACATTCTGTTTTGCGTTCTGTCATTTTCAATGTTTTGAATCCTTGTTACTAAGTCTCCTATGGTTTGTACAAGTTCCTTATTGTTTGTGCTAATCTCAAACCATTTCTTTAAGAATATCATATTAATGATAAAACCCATTACTATTACAAAAATGGTGTATATATTGATCCAGTCATAAGTTCCTTCTGCTAAGATTCCTTCTATATATGAAGTAAAAAAATTCCTAAAGTCCTGCATTGTAAAATTATCTGCCATAGCTATGAAACAATTGATCTCAGATATTATATCAGCTTAAGTTGCAAAAGATGTTACAATTACCTTAGGTGTAATTCTGCTGTCCTGGAGCTTTGATGCTTTCAGTTGTAGATCTCAACTTGCTGTAGTTACACACTGAGGTGTAGCAGTAGAAAGCATCCAGCAGCAGAGGATCCTTCTGATTCCAGTTCTACCTGGAATTGTACCACCAAAGAGTGTCCGCCATATAGCTTCCAGCAGGAGAGTATCCTTTTGATCCTGGTCCCTGTAGAATAGCTTTTAACAAACTAAGGCAAGCAAAATTTTGTTAAACAAAGGAGTGAAACGAGCCTTGTACAATTGTTGAGACCACAGGGAAAACAGGAGCCACAAGCAACTGCCCACCTTCTGCAGCTGCCGCCACCAGTGCCTGAGCCTACAAGCACACAAACAGAGCAGGCGGGAATCCGGGCCTAGTGCAGCAACACAAAAGGCAGGGCTAATGCCACAGGGCTCTGTGCGAATGCAATCTGAGGGAACGGGCAGAAGATGAGCAGTAGTCTCAGGACTAAGATGGAGATAAAAGGAGTTCTAGGGCAGGGTGTATCCGCCTGATTAGGCAAGAGACCTGCCCATTCTGGGAAGGTGGGGAAATGGTTGCTGTAGCACCTGGGTAAAACCCAGGTGCGGTGAAAATCCTGATCCTGCTTCTGACACCAGATATTGCGGTTTAATAAGGGTCAGGATAAACAAATAGGCCAAATAGATGTTTATTAAGGGAGAAACAACTCACAACACAGACAGATGAACACAGCAGTTAAAACTGGATGTTCCTCTCTCCGTGTTCTGCCAGAAAGAGAGCGTTTTACACCTCCTTCGGAGACCAAGCCCCACAGGTCACTTCTGCCCCTGGCTCCACCCCTCAATGGGTGTGGTCAGTGCCATAGAAGCAGACACAGTGAATATCCCACTACACCTCCCCTTCTCTTTCTCCTAACTAACTCTAAACTGACTGCCCCTCACTTCCAATATGCTGAGGAGAACTTTTTCATTTCCCCTTCTATGAGGGACATTATATGAATCTCTTAGATTTCTCCATGTGTATCCTAGTTTCTTTGGTGGTGTAAATTATAGGCTGAAGTTACTTTGTTCTATGTCTAAAATCCATATATGAGTAAGTACAAACCATGTTACTCTTTTTGTCATTGGGTTACTTCACACTGGATGGTTTCTTCAAGGTCTATCCATTTGCTTTTGAACTTCAAGATTCCACTTTTTTTGTTTGTTTGTTTTTGTTTTTCTTCAGAGTAATATTCCATTGTGTGAATGTGCCACAACTTCTTTATCCATTCTTCAGTTGAGGGGCATCTAGTTTGCTTCCCAGTTCTTGCTATTACAAATAACACTGCTATGAACATAGTTGAACAAATGTATTTGTTGCATGGATGTGCATCATTTGGGTATATGCCCAAGAGGGGGATTGCTGGGTGTTGTGGTAGACGGAGTCCCATTTTCCTGAGGAAGTGACATACTGATATCCAAAATGGCTGTACAAGTTTGCAGTCCCAGCAGCTGTGGAGGAGTGTTCCCCTTTTTCCACATCCTCTCCACTATAAGCTTGGTGTATTTGATTTTAGCCGGTGTGACAGGAGTAAGATGGTATCTCAGAGTTGTTTTGCTTTGTATTTAACTGATGGCTAAGCATGTTGAGCCCTTTTTAAATTTCTTTCAGCCATTTCGATTTCCTCTATTGATAATTCTCTATTTAGTTCTGTACCCCACTTTTTAATAGGCTTAGTTGGTATTTTGGTGATTAGTTTCTTGAGTTCTTTGTATATTTTGGAGACCAGTCCTCCATCAAATGTGGGCTTGGTCAAGGTCTTTTTCCAGTCTGTGGGCTGCCATTTTGTCTTATCAACTGTGTCCCTTTGCCTTATGGAAGCTTCTCAGTTTGAGGAGGTCCCATTTATTAACTGTCAATCCCAGTGTCTGTGCTACTGAAGTTATGTTCATGAAGCAGTCTCCTATAACAATTTGTTCAAAGGTACCTCCCACTTTTCTAAGGGGGTTAGTGTGGTTGTATTTATGTTGAGGTCCTTGATCCATTTAGACTTGAGTTTTGTGCATGGTGATAAACATGGGTTTATCTGCAGTCTTCTACACACCATCATACATTTGTGCCAGCATCATTTGTTAAAGATGCTTTCCTCCTCCCACTATGTAATTTTAGCTATGTGATGAAAATTAGGTCTTCGTAGGTATGTGGGTAAATATCAGGATTTTTGATTTGATGCCATTGATCTACCTGTCTATGTTTGTACCAATACTAAACTGTTTTCTGGACTGTACTTACCTGTATAGTAGAGCTTGAATTCAGGAATGGTGATGCCTGCTGAAGTCTATTTATTGTACAGAGTATTGCGGCTATACTGGGTCTTTTGTTTTTCCATATAAAGTTCAGTGAAGAATTGTGCTGAGATTTTAATGGGGATTGCCTTGAATCTATAGCTTGCTTTTGACAAGATTGCCATTTATACTATTTTGATCTTACCATTCCAAGACAATTGGGAGATCTTTCCATTTTCGGGTATCTTCTTTAATTTCTGTCTTTAAAGACAAAAAGTTCTTGCTAATTAGGTCTTTCATTTGTTTGGTAAGTCTTACCCCAAAATACTTTATGTTGCTTGTGGCTATTGTAAAGTGTGATGTTTCTCTGCCCCTTTATCATCTGTGTATAGTAGGGCTACTGAATTTTTTTTCTTTCTTTGAGTTAATCTTGTATCCAGCAAATTTGCTGTATGTGTTTATCAGCTGTAGGAGTTCACTGGTAAACTTTCAGGTCACTTATGACAACTATCATATTATCTGCAGATAGTGACAGTTTGACTACTTCCATTCCAATTTGTATCCTCTTGATATCCTTTTGTTGTCTTACAGCTTTAGCTAGAACTTCAAGTATAATATTGAAGATATATGGAGAGAGTGGGCAGCCTTGTCTTATTCCTGATTTTAGAAGAATAACATTAATCTTCTCTCCATTCAGTTTGATGTTGGCTGTTGTTTTCGTGTGTTCTATGTCATGGATTTTCTTTTCTTTTTAATTTAATTATCTCACTTTTTAAAAAATTTAGTCTAATTTGATTTATATTATTTCTTCTCTCTTTTACACTACAGGACACACACACACACACACACACACACACACACACACACACACACCCCTGCTCATTGTTTTTATGGGGTTCCAAAGTATTGCAGCATGCCAGAAATTACTTAAAATTAGACAATTATTTAAAATAAAAATTCCATGGAAGTTTTTTAAAAAATTGTTTTATTGATTTCTATTGCTATATTACGAACAAAGTAAAAAGGATATAAAAGTTTCCAAAGATTGTATTGGCAGTGTTTGATAAGGAGAGCACCAGGGGAGAATCCTTTGCATTAATCATAATGGTGTCCAGGAGGCTAACCTTTCTGCAGTGTCCAGTGCACCACAGCAGCAAGTCAAGCCTGGCTCAAAGGAAATTTGCTAAAGCTCGTCGGTAGAGAAATTTATGCATGAAATTGTATTTTAAATATTTTCTCCAGTAAATTTTTGGAAAATTTACATTCATGCAATTGAATAAACTTAATTTACAAGGATACATATTCTGTTTTTAAGTTGCTCTAAAGAGATCCTTGTTAATAAAGTGATGTCATGATTTATTAAGAAAATTAATTCTAGAAACTTATGTGCAATATTTAAATTGTACCTTCAGGTTTCTTATATATAAGATAATTTTCCATCTTCAGGGTGTACATTTTTTTCTTGTCATTGTTGTTTCTGTTGGGGCTATATTTCTCTTCCCTTGACATTCTTGCTTCTTCTATCAGAGATCATTAATAATATTCCAGTCTTAGACATCTCTGTCTTGCTTCCAATGACTCTTTTTAAAATGCTAACTCCAAAAAAATGTATTTTTGTTAATCTTATTCTTTTTTTAATTTTTTTCTGATGCAGATCAATGCAAGAACTTTGTACATGAGAGACACATGCTGTGCCTTGTATTTTATTTCTTAAGCAGAAATGCCTTAAATTGTCTTCCTTTGAAGAGAGGGACAGTAACTGGCAATTTAGTAATTTTACAGTAACTCAAACTGAACATTAATTGCATTTCTTGTGCATCTGATAGCCTATCATTAATACTTACATATGCTTTCCTTTTTCTAAGGGATAAAGTGAAGATGAAAGACATGAATATTTCACCTCAGAAAGTCATGCATGGGTCCCAAGAATAACTAATACACTTAGTAATTAAATACACTGTTGTGAGATATCAGGGCTAGCTTCTACAGAGCTGAATTTAAGGTCATAACCTACTTCTTTTATATCACCTTGAACACTGAGACAGTGTACTTGTGCAGACATTTGGGATAGGTTATAGAGAGACATGAATGATTTCAGAAAATATTTTCATGTCAAAGTATAGTTATCTAATTTTATTTACTTCAAATATATGTCCATAATGAATATGGCAAACATGGAGTGGGGATAATTGCATTACAGCATCTGATATATCCAAGGCTTAGTATCTTTTCAATTTATTACTGTTGGCATCTGCAGAGATTTCTCTTTGAATCTGCCATTATCTGTTTGACACTGATTGAATGTTTCTATTTTATAGGGTGGAAGTTTTCAGTCCTTAAGCCTGATGTAGTCATAGGCAGTCAGATGCAAGGGCCTCCTACAGTGTTCAATTCTGTTGGTCTGGTTGGCTCAGCTCAGTTCTTTTATTGCTTATTGAATTGTGGTCTCCAAAAGAACTGGAAACATGGTGGCTGTGAAGATGAGAAAAGTAGGAAGAAAAAAATATATCAACCTAAGTCCCAACTGTCTCATGTCTGAATTTTACCTTTTATTTCCTTTGAGTGGAAATATCCTAGTAATAAATAAATATAAGGGCAGAACCAATGGGACTTGGATGAAGTAATTGTGTTGGTCTGTGTATTTTTCATGAAAGCTATGAAACAGTACAGGTGGTCAATGGAGTTTAACAGTTACATGACATTTCTTTTTCTAAATAATACTGTTATATTCTGTTTTAATTAGATTAATTGGGGACAGGAAATTGCAGATAATTTGTAGTCATTTTGAGACTATTGAATTGTGTTCTTTAAAGCTCATTACTTGGCTTGACAATTAAAAGGAATAGTTTTCTCATATCATGTAGTAGTTTATTTCTGTTTGTGTGTGTGTGTGTGTGTGTGTGTGTGTGTGTGTGTGTGTGTGTGTGTGTATGTTGAGACAGGCTTTCTTTGTGGAATGCATTTTGTAGACTAGGCTGACCACAAACTCAGAGACCCACCTCCCAGTGGCTCCAGATTGCTAGGATTAAAGGCATGCACCACAACTGCTGTGCTCCTCTTCTTTTTATGGAAGTAAATTTCATGATCTTTTGTATTCAGGAAAACTTATCAACTAGTTCATGTAAATACACTCATGTTTAGCTGAACAGTGAGCTGTGTGTTCCTGTACTACAGCTTCTGCCTTTCATAAGATGTTTTACTTCAGCATATGTAAAATTTTTGTATAACCCTTCACTGTGATGTGGAATTCATTGGTGTCTAAATTCTTTGCTACAAAATAGTGATCTCCTTCAAATTCCCTAAAGTAGAACAATAATTTTGCAATGTTGAAGTGTGGCAAATATTAAAATAAATCAAATTTTCTTTCCTCTCAGGTATTTGATGATAGATTCACCATGGAGACACAATCTGAATGATGCTTACATAGACGATTTCTACCCCAACCAAGCAATGCTCAGAGAATCTGACTCATAAATACTATATATTTATACAGTCAGAATTTCATTTTAACTTTGTTCCGATTTAATCTCCTCAATTACTATAAGGATTACATTGTACATACTTTGGAACATGAAAAGTGAATATGATCTGACCTGATAATCATTGCTACTAAGCCGTTGCCTACATAGAGATGGATTATAATAAATTAATAGTTTCTTGTTTGCTGCCCACCTGTGTGAAATTCTTTAACAAAAGTCTTATACTTATCAACTAATTAGGTCATAACATCACAAAAATTTCAAATGACACCTTAGTTTCATTTATATGATAGCTAAAATTCTAAGCTTTTTAAAAGTTAGAACCCATGTCCTGAATTAACACCAAGAAAGTACTGTTTATCTTTTTAAAAATCGCATGCCTGTTGTTGAGACCAGCTCTGTTCTGCTGACATCAGTGTGGAGAATTCTTTTTACAAAAGTATTTCTTATTACTACTTAATTTTCTAAATTTGATATTAACACCATATGTACTTCCAAAAGTAAATTAAATATATGAACACCAGTGAGCTAAGTATTGCAGTGTAAAAACATCATGTTTGTTTCAAGCTATTGAATTCATTTTCAGTAAAGTTAAAAAATGTATTATCAGTGGGTATCTCAAACAGACACAAAATACAAATGACACTAGAGAAAGCTATAAAAAGAACCAGTAATTTATTTAGTGTTTAGTTTTATTACTTTATTAAGAATCTCCTGAAATAAATTTTATAGGTCAATCTCATGACTCAGTGAGCAAATAAAAGCCATGAAATTTTTGCATCCTATAAGAGAAGTTAATGTCTATGTAGTTACGATTTTTCTGTTAAAAAGAGTACATATAAGTAAATTTCATAAACCTTAAATTCTATTCTATTGATATTAAAATATGTGAGTTTACTCTTTTACAGAAATAATATATTACTTTCTAGACAATTGTCCAGGAACAGAACTTACAGTACAAGTGGATAGCAAGACTGTCAATTTTTCATGTAAAGTAACCATAGTATATGAAATTTCTGGATGAAGGAATGTTTATCATTTGACTGTTGTCCTGCACAATTTACTGCTTTACTTGCAAAACTACTAGACAGGATTTTTTCATGACTTTCCAACAATTTGCTGCCCAGTCTTCTATTTCTGCTTATTTAGACATTCCCAATTTTAACTGCTAGGACTGAAAATACAAGTCCCCCTCTCTGTTCCATGTGTGATTTGATTGAGAGAAGTTTTGTGTTGGTGACATTTCTCCCATTTGTTACTGCTCTTTATTTTTTCTTTCTTTTCTTTATTATGCCTTTGTATTTTTATACTTTTTTTGTTTTAACATTTTATTTATTCTATTTTCTATCTTCTTTTAGAATCTGTATCATATTTTAAAAAGTTATCTGAAGTACTCTTGCTATTATTTGTGTAATATCATTTGAGGAATTAATATCAAATAAAAATATATGATTTTGTTACAATTTTATTATGCCCCAACCCTCTTTTTTAAAAATGAAAATCCATTTTTTGACATATTTAATATCATTTCTTTCAAAATTTATTTTACTATTTCTTGCAAGACATCCACTGAGAAAAAATCCCTCAATTTTTTTATTTTTAGATAAGGAAACATTTATGTTTCAGGGTTTCTATTGGCATAATGAAACACCATGACTAAACACAAGTTGTGAAGGAAAAGTTTTATTTCATTCATACTTCCACATTGCAGTCCATAATTGATGGAAACCAGAGCAGGAACTCAAACAGAGCAGGGACCTGGAGGCAGGAACTGATTGAGAGGCGGTGAAGGGGTTCTGCTGCCTTCTGGTTTGTTCATCACTGCTAGTTCATCCTGTTTCCTTACAGAACCTGGTATCTACAGTCGAGGATGGCACCTACCACCATGGGCAGTGTCCTCCCCCATTGATCACTAATTCAGAAAGTATATTCCGTTATTGGACCTCATTGAGGATAGTATTCATACATTTTAAGAGGTTTGGCTGCATTAGGTTTCTGTATCTTCCTTGAAGTGATTCTCATAAGCATCTTCCTCCCCTCATGTGGTTTTCCTCAACCCTATCTCCTCTCTTTCTCTGCACCTGGTCCTCTTATTCCTGTACCCGCAGGAACCCAATCCACCCATAGTGGTTGTTGTTTTGTGGCAACAGCTGTGAAGAATGAGTAGTGGAGTACAAAAAAACCCTTGTGGGAGTTTATGAGGAAAGGGGGCAGGGGTAAGGAGATCTTGTGATGATTCACCGAGAAAAGAAATGATAAAGGGAGTGGAACAAGCAGAGCTTGCTTAAAAGGGAACCTTTGCGCATGTGTACAGAGCCTTCATTACATAGTCTTACAATGCATGATGTAGCCAAGCAACTCATGACATGGGGACTCGTGGCTGTAGGGCACTGGGGTTACAAAGAACTTCCCTGAGTGGCAGTGGGTAATCCTGTCAACAGACAAAGGTGTACTATTATAATGCCTGGGTTCTAACACTATCTACTCTATTTTCACCATACAGGGAGATCTATGTGTCATCCCCCATACCAAATCACTTCTATACATAACCTCTATAGATTTAAGGATCATTAGTTTGGTTGCCATTTACTAAATGGTTAATATCTACAAAAAAGTGAGTACATACTGTTGTTGTTTTGAAGCTGCTAGGGCCTAAGAAACACAAACACGAGATTCAACGCCCACGAGGAGTTTATTGAGAGAGGGGAGAAGAAAGAGGGGGGTAGCTGGTGGCCAACTGAAAGTGGGGAGAGAGAGAGAGAGAGAGGGGTGTGGGGCGCTTGCTTTAAGAAGGGGGCTTGCCCATGCGTATCCCAGTCTCTGTGGCCAGGTAGCTTGGGCAGCGGGGCTTGCGCATGTGTAACCCAGTCTCCGCCCAGCCAGGTAAAAGCTAGGTAAGGCCTGACGTAGTGATTACATGACCATAAGCATCCCGCCCATCAGAGGTGGGGCCCACAGACTGTCAAGCCTCAACACATACTAGATACTTTTTCTGCTTCTTGGTAACTGCTCTCAGGAAGAAAATGTCTAGTTCAATATGTTTTCCTGCAAATATCATCATGACTTTGTTTTTCAGCTAAGTGATTCTCCATTGTATAAAAGTATCATATTTTGCATTATTCTTCTGTTGAGTGACATCACTGGTGTTTTCATATTCTGCTATTATGAAGAGAACAACAATGAACATAGATGAGCTAGTGTTATTATGGTAGGATGAAGCATCCTTTGAGTGTTTGCCCTGGAATGCTGGATCTTGAGGTATATTGGTTCCTAACTTCCTAAGGAATGGCCATATTGATTTCCAAAGTGGCTGAAGAAGTTGATGAGTTTTCCCCTTATTCCATATCCTCACCAACATGAGCTGTCATTTGTATTATTGACAATAAAATATCGAAACCCTAAAGTAGTTTTTATTTTCATTTCCCTGATATTGCTGAAGATATTAAAAATCTCTTTGTGTGTTTCTGAACCGTTTGAGTTTTTTCTATTGATATTTATTAGTTTAATTATGCACCCCATTTTTAAATTGGATTATTTGTTTTTTGATGTCTAGTTCTTTGAGTTCATTATATATTTTAGATATTGATGTGGCATTGGTAAAAATCTTTTCCCATCCTTTAACCTGCTTCTTTGTCTAAATTACAGTGTTCTATGCTTTACATAATCAGTTTGGCTCTTGCAGTCCCATTTTTCAATTTTTGATATTAGTGCCTGTATTATTTGTGTGCTGTTCTAGGTGTTCTTGTGCCCATGAACTCAAAAGCTATTTCTCACGTTCTCTTCTACCAGGTTCCATGAATCAATTATATGTTGAAGTCTTTGATATAGTTGGACTTGAATCTTGTTCAGGGTTATTAATATGAACTTATTTTAATTTTCTATATGCAGCCATATAATTTTAACAACTATTTGTTGAAAATACTGTTTTTTTCCAGTGTGTGATTCTGGAAAATCAGGTGTCCATAGGTGTGTGGATTTATGACTGGGTCTTCAATTAAATTTCATTGAACAATGTGCTTGACTTTTTTTTCTCAAAGATATACTTGTATTTAATATTCCAGGTTTATAGTTCAACTTGAAATCATTGGTAGTGATTCTTTTGAAAGATCTTTCACTCTTTAGGATTTTTCAGCTATCCTGTGTTTTTGATGTTTCCAAATGAAGTTGAAAATTATCCTTTCAAGGTCTGTGAAGAACTCTTTTGGATTTTGATGAAGATTTCATTGAATCTGTAGTTTGCATTTTATTTGATAGGATGGCTAGTTTACCAATCCATGAGCTGGAAGATATTTATACTTTCTTTTATCTATCTGTTTCTTTCTTCAAAGACTTGATATTCTTATCATAAAAATTGTTTACTTGCTTGGTTAGAGTTTCTTTATTTATATATTTATTTTAATTATGTTTTTGAAATTGGAGCAAAAGAGGTAGAGTTGAAATATTCTATTGTCTTTCTCCATGGACAGATTTCTCCTTATCTTACAGCATGTAGCTTCTGAAATGTCTCCATTTACACAGAAAAAGATGCAAGAAATGTCTTTGTGTATTCTTGTTCTTATACTGCATAAGCCAGCTTTGTGTGTGTTTAACAATTTTGTTTAAATGTAATTTCTCTAGAAAATACTATTGCACATTTTCACACTTATTATTCTATGGTATTTTTCACTTTCAAGAATAAGTCATCTTTTTGTACAAACATATCTTATTGCTTAATCTGTAGTCCTACACATTGTGCATAAATGAAACATAGGAATATTAGGGCCTTAAACCCATGAACTAAGTATTTAGTCTCACAACATTTTTAAAGAATTATTTTTTCTGAGCTACTGACACAAATACAAAATGTGTCACTTTTCACCAAAGAAGGTGAAGTCCATGGAATTCTTCTCTCCCTTCCAACCTCCTACTTGATTACTCTCTGTCAGTATAAGTAACAGAGAAGGTGTAAGAGATTTTGAAGGTTGTTTTCTTAAGTTTTATTAAGTTCGCCATGTCTGACAGTTACTTGTCTTGTGCTGCAGGAATACAAGCAGAGAAAGAAAGAGTTTATTTGAGCTCAAATTCCAGGATTAGATTTACTTGTGATGAAGAAGTCACAACCACCCTACTTCTCCAGCTTCATGTCTTCATTTTTGTTTGTTTATTTTTATGAATATGCCAAGTGTAATTTGTTTACCCCTGTATCCCTGAGTGTGAGGCCATATGCTATGCCTCCAATATATTCTATTCCTAGGTCTGGTACAATACACTGGACCAAAACTGACATAGCAAGAGCCATAATATACAGAACATTGATTCTTCCTCTTAAACCACCAAATGTCCATAGTTGTTCAGTTAGGAGTGTAGCTCATGAAACCCTTTTATCTCATGACAGTTGTTGATTGGCTGAACCTTGTGTAGGTCTTCTTCAGACAAACTGTAGCTGCTGTGAGTTCAGAAGAGTAGCAGTTTTCTCACACAGAAGGCAGTATTTTGTTTTCATCATCCCAGAACTGTATCACTTCCAGTTATCTAACCTCTGCTTCACTAACAGTGGCTCATTCTTGGGGTGGGTGGCAGTGATATAGGTTTCTCATGAGTGGTTGAAGGTTCCACTGATACTTAGTCTATTCACATTCATCAGTTTTGAGTTCAGATGTTAGTAACCATCTTCTTCATAAACTTCTTTAAGGTCTAACCTTAATAACAATGTGTTTAGAATTATAAATTCAAACCAAGTGTTGGTGGTACACACCTTGTCTTTAATCCCAGATCTAGAGAGGCAGAGGCAGACAGAACTCTGTGAGTTTGAGACCAGCCTAGTGTACAAGAGATAGTTCCAGGACAGGCTCCAAAGCTACACATGGAAATCCTGCCATATATATAGGTGTTCTTACGACCATCAGTACTTGGTATGATATACAGTACCATGCATATGTCTGTTCCAATGCAGGAAGCCTTAAATCCAACCAAAGAGGAGCAGGTGATTATCCTGTAACATTCTTGACACCATGACACCAGGAACTAAGGTTGGTATTTCTGTCATTATTGTTACTTATAACACTGTTGATTCATCCCACCTTCACCACACAACCTGCATTACACTACCAAGTACTATGAAAGTTAGTCAGAAAGAAGGAAGCTTGCTAATTAGTATGACTTTGTTTCTTCAGGTCATATAAACAATGTGTGTGGTATCTTGAGCAACAGGGTCACACAATAGTCTGGTGGGCAAACAAAAAAAATAAGAATAGTGTTTATCATTTTTGAGGCTCACTAAGACACCAATGACCAGCAACTGGAGGAAAGATATCTCACATCTGATTACATCTTTTCAACAGGCAATCTATGTCTCCTATGAATAACTTCCAACAAACACTTAATATGAATAATATATATATATATTATATAAACTTTGTTAGATGAATAAAATCCATATTTATTAATGTGTGAATAATTTGGATTTTGTGACTATATATATATATATATGTGTGTGTGTATGTGTGTGTGTGTGTGTGTGTGTGTGTGTGTATGTGTGTGTGTGTGTATATAAGAGTCTTTTTCAAACATGTTTAATGTTACTTATCCCTCACCTTATCTGCTACTAAGATGGTAGCAGACCCATCATACCAGTCCTAACAACTAAATTATTGTTGGTGATTTGTTTTTCTCTTCCTTTTCATTAAAACTAAAATCAGTTCTTCGTCTGATTTATAGAGAGTTCTTCATCCACAGTTACTGGCTTTGTGTAGTGTTAGAAGCATGCCTTTCTTATACAGAGATGCCTGATCTCTGTTGCTGAGGTGTCAACAGAGGCAAAGAGCACAGAGTGGAGGGTTCAAGCTGAGGACTGGTATCTCTTAGGTGTTTTTTAATTTGACTCTTAAATTCCTGGTTTGGAAACAGTGGTGGGTGTTGTACAGAGAAAATCTCCTGCTCTGTTTTCTGAAGTATAATTTCACTTGGAATTCTAGATTGTAGAAAACTCTACATTAGCAAAATTTACCTTGTAGTTAAAATAATTAAGGCTGGCAAGACTGAGATTCATTCAGAGTCAAACTAGAAAACAAGTTGTGATACCCAAGGCTGTATATTTTTTTATTCTTATTTGACCCCTTCCTAAATATTTATAATATTTCCACTACTAGTGTCCACATTCTTGTATCCTCTAGAGTTTTTACAGTTATTTTTTTATCAAACAGCAACTCAATGCCACCCATTAAAACCTTGTATTTTTTTCTCATGCAATACAGTTTGTTATAACTCCTTCAGATTCATCACCAGAATGTATTTATTAATGACTTCACATCCAGAATTCCTGCTTTAACCCCTTGCCTAATCACTCTGTTTCTTATCATGTTCTTTGGATGATTTTCCTCTCTACAAGTGACTGAAGGAAGCTCAGTCCTAGATACTAGCCCTTCATCCACTTGACTTCTTGATCCACTTGACATGATCCACTTGCCTCGAGGGCACTTGTCATTTGTTAAATTTTCAGGAGTAAAATCAAGAGATTTTGGAAATTGCTAGGCTGTGCTAATGAATTATGTACAAATACAAGAGTTGCCAATCAAAATATAGAATGCCAAGTTGAATTTTCATTTCAGACAAACATACTTATAGCAAAATTATTCATTGTTTAGCTGAAATTCAAATTTGCTTGGACAACTATGTTTTTGTTTACTAAATATGGCTGTTTTCTACAGAGAGCACAGAGATTATTTATTAAGATTTTCTTTATATACACAAATTTTATTGCCAATTAAAAACAAAATGTATAGAACACATACAATTCTTTGTTACAAATATACATATATATACATATATGTATATATTTTCTTATTTTATATTTTGATCCCAGTTTCATCACCCCCACTCATGTCCCGTGACACCCCTCCTATCTCTTTCTTCACCCCCTCCACAGGGAGGGTGATACCTTCTAAGAGGGATCATCAAAATCTGTCAAGTCATTTGGAGTAGGGACTAGGCCCTCCTTCCTGCCTCTAGGATAAGGGAATATCCCTCCATGGGAAATGTGCCCCCAAATTCCTTTCCTGACCCAGGATGCATCCTGGTTCCAATGTCAGAGGTCCCTTAGCATGCCCAGGACTTCTAATTGAAACCCATGTTCAAAGAGTGTGAGTCAGGACAATGCTGGTTTCCCAGCTATCAGTCTGGGAGTCCATGAGCTCTACCTTAATCAGGTCAGCTGTCTGTGGGTTTCTGTAGCCTAGTCTTTACCCCTTTTCTTATCACTCCTCCCTCTCTGCAACTGGATTCTAGGAGTTGGGCTCAGTGTTTAGCAGTGGGTGTCTGCTTTTGTTTCCTTCAGCTACCAGATGAGGGCTCTAGCATGGCATATAAGTTAGGTATCAATGTCTTTATCAGTGAAGGGCATTTGAGGCAGCCACTCTACTGTTGCTCAGATGTATAGTTGGGGTCATCTTTTATTCTTGTATGTATCTGAAAATGTTTCTGGAGTCAGTTTCTCTTCAAACCTATAATGGCTCACTCTATTATAATATCTCCCTGTCTCCCTGTCTCTCTGTCTCTCTCTGTCTCTCTGTCTCTCTCTGTCTCTGTCTTTCTCTGTCTCTGTCTCTCTCTGTCTCTGTCTCTCTCTGTCTCTGTCTCTCTCTCTCTCTTTCTCTTTCCTGTCATCTATTTGTCCCATGAATTGGACTTTCTGGTCCCACATGGTCTTCTCCCCTTCTCTTTCTCCTAACTTCCTCTCCACTCCCTGCCCCCCCCAACTCCTAATTTGCTCAGGAGATCTTTCTACTTTTCCCTTCTGTGAGGGACCTTGTATGAATCTCTTAGATTCTTCCTTGTAATTTAGTTTCTCTGGTGGTGTGAATTATAGGCTGTTTTATAGGCTGGTGAATCTTTACTACGTCTAAAATCCTTATATGAGTGAGTACATACCATGTTTCTTTTTTTTGTGACTGGGTTACCTCTCTCAGGATGGTTTCTTCAAGTTTAATTCATTTGCCTGCGAATTTCAAAATTCCTTTGTTTTTTTCCTGCTGAGTAGTATTCCATTGTGTAAATGTTCCATATCTTCTTTATCCATTCTTCAGTTGAAGGGCATTTAGGTTGCTTTGAGATTCTTGCTATTACAAATAATGCTGCTATGAACATAGTTGAACATATGTATTTATTGCATGGATGTAGACCATTTGGGTATATGCCTAAGAGGGGCATTGCTGGGTCTTGTGGTAGACTGAGTCCCATTTTCCTGAGGAACTGGCAAAATGATCTCCAAGCTAGCTGTACAAGTTTATACTCCCAACTGTGGAGCAGTGTTTATCTTTTTTTCCAATTTTCTCCAGCATAAGTGGTCATTGGTGTTTCTTAAACTTAAGGTCATAATTTTTGTTAATTGTCCTCTATTATTTTCTAAAAACCATCCTTTTCAATCCTAAGCAATTTTATTAGATTTAATTATGGTAAGTCTTCTACATACTATTTTTGTGGTCACTGTTTCACAAGCACACAAAGCATTACTACTGAATTCTTAATAAAGTTCCATTGACAGTATGGTTATCTCATTAGTTAACCTATTGCCCTTTGCTTCACTTTTGTATTTCTTAGGGTTATAATATACAAAAAATAGTTAGAGAGAATTTAATAGAAAAGGTTCCTACATAACTGTGTACAGGGCCAAGAGCCGCAGGGGTCATCAGTAGTAGCAGTTTTCAGCACCCTGACCCTTAGCTCTTTGGAGTTTCCAAAAAACAGAAATCATACTGGAACAGTTTACTGTTCCAATGGTATACCCACAGCTAGAACAGGAAGGATGATCCCTTTTTTCTCACCAGATTATAGAACAATGGAATGACAAACTCCACCAGGCTTTTTAAAGAGAGGGATGTCTAGATGAGGAACACCCAAGATTTGCATACAACAAGCACAGTTAATCCAAAGAATAAATGAATCCACATTGCAAAGGAGAGACATTTTTAAAAAGTAAAAGCATCCCTAAAATGTGATCTTAAATAAACATTATGTGTAAATGTCAAACTTCTACTTCCAGATGTGAAATGGGTAGTAGAATGTAAACGTCAGCTTTCAGTATCTAAATATCCTAGAACAGAAAAAAACAAAGCAAAACAAAACAAAAAACCCTTCAGGTAGCATATATTTAAATTTTCCTCCTTCATAGAAACAGCTGGGACTTTGGCATGCTGACTCAAAATTTCTGGGCCTGAACTGAAAGGCATTTTGGAAGAAAACTGTTTACAAGAAGCCAGTTAGAAAGCACAAGTAAGGGGGACAATCTGGAGTATGCAAAGAAATATCCACACTGGCCTCTTCCTGCAGGTAAATTCTGCCTTCTTTAGCTTTTCCAACTTCCCAGGGGACCACTACCAACAATTAGAATGTAGTGATACTTTGTTCTCAGGGACACACCTTGTTCATAATACAGCAAGACTCTGCTTCTTGTTTAGGTCAGAAAATTGAAGAACACTCTACATTTCTAGAATTCTTTTTTTCTTTTTTTATTTAAATTTGAAACAATGTTGTTTTACATCAATCCCAGTTCCCTCACCTACCCATGTTCTAATACACCCCACCAACCAACAGCCCATCTCTTTTCTGCTCCCCAGGGAGAGTAAGGCCTTCCAAGGGGAGTCTTCAAAGTCTGTCATATCATTTGGGGCAGTCTACAATTATTTTAATGGTTATTTATTTAGAAATATTTAATGGTCTAAATTAAATATAGAAATGATAAACACCTGATGTTATTGCTAGCAGTGTCACATCATAACTTCATATATTTTAAGCCTGAATTCTGAAAGTTAGTTGGTTGGTGTGTAATCTAATGAGACCACCGCCCAAATGCATATGGACATATAAATATTGAGGTAACTATAGATGAAAATATTCAGCTATAGTTAAATACTTGGAAGCAATGTAAGCATGATACTAGATTATTATCATAAGTAAAGAATATAACTACTCCCAAAACTCTGTCAGAGTCTTCATAAAAAAATTATCTTCCATACTTCATGGAAAACATTATGAAGCAGTTTATAACCCTAACATCACCACAATAAAAAATATTTGATCGCTAATATTTCTGAGTGATGAGGTAATAGGCAATTTTCACTTTCTTCTTTGTATAATGACTTTAAAAATCCAGGTTGTATTATTATGTTCATGTATAAATTTCCCCTTACATAAATGAATGAACAAGTTAAGAAAGCTTTCTATGGTGTGCAGTGTGTTTCCATCACCTCAGCAAAGGAGGCCATCATTCCATCTCCTTAAAAGTCTGTCATATTTCTTTGATATCAAATCATTGGCCTAAACTCACCAATGGAATCTACTGATGTGAGAGAGCTCTGTCCCTATATTTTGCCTTTTTCTGGGTGGCATATAAATGTAATCACAGAGTTCATAAATTATTTTTTGTAATTTTCACTTAATTGTTTTCATTTTTACTTAAATTAGGAACAATCTTATTTTACATATCAATCCCAGTTCCCTCTCCCTCAAATTTGCCCATGTCCCCATTCACTCCTCAGGGAGGATGAGGCCTTCCATCGGGGATCAACAAAGTCTGTTACATTATTTGGGGTAGGGTCTAGGCCTTCTCCCTTGTATCTAGGCTGAGAAGAGTATCCCTCCATGAGGAATGAGCTCCCAAAGTTCATTCGTGCACTAGAGATAAGTACTGGTTTCATTCCCAGAGGCTACATAGACTGCCTAAATGATACCCATTCTATAAGTCTGTAAAATTTCTAAAGTTCCTGGATTACTTGCAAATTGGTTATGCTATTTTGAAACCCAATAATATATTTAAGCAATAAAATATTTCTTATGAAAAAAATAAAAATAAAAGAACTTTAGTGTCTTTGATTGATAATATAGGTAGCATATATACAAAACACATCAACACTACAGTATTTGTAGTATACGTAGATGATTCCGTTATAAAAGACAGAAGGGTATTTTTATATCTTCGTAATGATTACAGATCTATTGACTTAGTTTCAGCCAATCAATCAAGCTCTATGGCAAAGATACTTAAAAATATATCTTAGGAAAGATAATATGCCTGGCAAGGAGTGTTTCCATTCAGGATTTCATGATTACAGGACTCCACAAATGGGATTTCTGTTTCTGAGTTTTTTATTTTGACATTAGCAAGCACAGACAATGCTTGGAAATACCCTCATTTAACCAGTTATTTCCAATATCCCTAAGTTTTTGTTATAAAAATCTCCTGCTATCTACTGTGGGTACACTTTTAGTTACAAATTCTCATTTATCCTTTTAATCAAGCTTCACAAAAATGATTCAAAATTCTCATTCTGAAACAGTAGTTCTCAACCTGTGGGTTGCAATTCTGTTGAGTTTTCATATAACATATCCTGCCTATTAGATATTTACATTATGATTCATAGAAGTAGCAAAATTACAGTTATGAAGTAGCAAGAATGTGGGGGTCACCACAACATAAAGAAGTGCATTAAAGAATCACAGTATTTGCAAAGTTGAGAACCATGGTTGAAAAGACTGGTATATAGATGTAACTTGCCATAATATGTACCACTATCAAAGCGGAAATAAATGATTAAATAAATAAATGAATGCAAAGATATTCTGTTCTATTCTCACTATCTTATTTATTTGATTTTTTTCTGTATAATGCTGTCACTAAATTAACTCTTGGTCTCTTTGCATTACATTTCGTGAACACAGGATCAGAGTAAACACAGTGAGTATTTCCTCTGTTAGACCATGGTCAACTGTATCATGAACTAATTGTTGCTTTAAAATTGATCACAGTCCTCTCAAGAAGGTCACATTTCCCATGTCTCTGCCTCTGATCAGATTATCAGTCCTAATAATTTGAAGTTATGGAGCAAAAATGAATTTTAGAAACAAATGAAACCACTGCAGGTAACTGAAAGTTGCCCTCACATTACCAGCTAAGCTCCTGTTGTATAAATTACTTTTACTGAGCTCAGTATTCGTTTTATTAGCACTGCTCCCTTTCTGTTGGATAGAACCCACATTGCTACCCTATTAAATAAAATCGCTTATAGATGTAGATTTTTATGCCTTTTAAAATGCTAATGTATGGCTTGTTAAATGTTAAAGTGGTAAATAGCTTCTAGGAGCTCATATGTACTAAATTTCATTTTGTAACCCTCAGCATTTACGGAAAGAATTCATAAGATATTTATCAAGTTGGAACCTTCAGAAGCTTGGTGCTCTCAATATATTATTTTACAAAAGAAATTAAGACAATTAGATGATAATGTCAGTGTCACATTAAACTGCCACAGTTAGAGAACAGCAAGCGTTCTCTTGTTAAGAGATTATGCAGCATACTGTTATAAAATATAAGAACTGAAATTTAAGTTACTGCTACAAACTGAGCATAACATTCTGGGTCATTCCAACTGTTCTATGCTCATCTCCACCAGGCTGTTTATAAGTCTTTTTACATTAAATATTTATTGTAGGTAAGTGCAATGTTTTTCTTCTGAGCCATTCTTGTTATTACAGTACTTATGCCATTCATGTCAGAGCAATGTAATCACACAGTGAATGAAATTAGACCTGAGAATGTTTTATATTGCATCTCATCATTACCATTGAAATGTTGGCTTTAGATTTAATTTTAGAGTCTTAACATGCACAGATAGACCCAATCACTTGTTCACATTGCTGAGAGAAGTATCCCAACTACATACTTTTTAAAAATGATCTAGACATTCCTAATATGTCTTCTATATTGTGACCCATTAATACTTCAGAATTCATGGGACAGAATACCAATGCCTTGAATTTGAAATGCCTTATCCACATAGAAGAAAGAGGAAAATGTAAAGATACAATAAAATGTATTGGATTCCTATTTACCTGAGAAGTAAGGGGTAATCAGACCTACGTGGTCATTCCAGGTAGTAAATCAGTGGACAGCAAGCAAGACAGCAATGACTTACTATCCCATGGCTTTTACCACTTGCCTTACATAATGGAAATGATTGACTCACAGTTATAGAAGCCAGAAGTCTAAATTTTAGCACCAGCAATATTATTTTCTTCTAGGCAGTAGGAAAGAGAACCTGCCTCTTACCCTAAGCAGCCCATCATACTGGTGTACTGGTGATCTTGGGTGTTCTTTGACACGAGGACCTGTTTTCTACCTTCATGTCCACCTGCATATTTTTTCTGTGTATGTCTGTTTCTGTATCTATATTTCCCTTTTTGAGAAGCCTGGGCCATATTTCCCAGGATTGTGGGGTCAACCCTAATAACCTCACTTCAGATTTCTTTTCCTGTGATCATCATGTGTGATTTTGGGGTTGAGGTTCCAATTAGTTTTGCAGGAACACAATTAACTCTACGCTTATTTGCATGCAGTCTAATCCAGATTATGCTTCCTAAACAGATTCACCTTTTCAGTGATTTCTTGTTGCATACCTTGAGAATGCTGCCCTCTCTCTCCAGCATAACCTGTCTCCAAAGAAGTATGAGTTGGATCCTCAGAGCACAACTCTTATTGATAGTATTATTGCTGGTTTTGTTAATATACATATATATATACATATATATATATGTATATATATATACATATATATCACTAGTACTTTAACACTGGGATTTTTATTATGTTACTCTAAGGTTCATGACAAATTGTGGAATGCACAAAGTTTAAAATATAGATATTATAGTTAAACTAATTAACATGTGTACTATTCCAGTTACCAGTTTTCTGTGTTTCCAATTCAGCTAATATTTAATGGCACATTTTTTTGCTCTAATCTTTATATTTTACCTCAAATCCAGAGTTATTCCATACACCTGTTAATTTGTGCTTCCAGACCTACAACTCTACAATACTTTTCCTCTTCTTCTCCAAGGAAAGTTATGGATATTTATGTATTCTTCTATTTTTGCAAAATTTTATATCTCAGAAGATAATATAATTCTTATTTCAGTGAGCATAATATCTAGGCTTACTTATGTGTGGCATATGTCAGAAGTTTGTTCTTTTAGGATCAAATGATATTCTAGTGTAGCACAGTTTATTTGTATTCTTCTCTCTCTCAACAGAATGTATGAGAATCTTGGTTACTATAAATGATCACTCAGAGGACACAAGACTACACACATAGCTATACAAGGTAGTGATTCCATTTCTTTAAAGTTTCTGACTCAAAGAGGTATTACTAAATCACAAGTTTTATCTCATATTAATTTCTTTAGAAACCCCATACTGTTTTCTAGAATACTGGTATCAATTCACATTTCTGCCAAAGTGTTTTACCAACATCTGCTACCTTTTAAAATTATCACTTAACAAAACAATAACATCAGCATAAAGTAAATATCTAATTACAAGGGTATTGAGCAGTCCAACATGAAAAAGCCTATCAAACATTATTTGCATGAAATGTAGTGAGATTTTCCTCCTCTTATTGGTATGTTGTTTTCTAATGACCTTGTTGACTAGTGTTTTCCAGAATCCTTTGTTTTCTTCAAAAGGTAACTTATTAAGCTTAAGCCAAGTCTGTAATTAAAACAAGTGAGGTTTTGCTATATAGTCAATGTGCTTTTTAAATATTTCAGTTCTGCCTCAATATGATTCCATCACTTTTCTAATCTTGTGGTAAGATTTTCTGCTCTTTTGGAAACATCTCTATTCTCATAATTGCTTTTCTTGGTACCTGGAGTTCAAGGCAGGAAAATAAAAATTTCAAAGTGAGTCTGGACAAAATAGAGAAACTTGGTATCAAATTTTATTTCTCTCATTTGTATTTTACCAAAATGCGAAGGATTGATAAAGACACCACAGAAGACTGGTCCCTACATTTTACTCAGGATTTTTTTTATTAAAATTATGGGTTTCATTATGGCATACTCATGTATTTATAGCACCTAATTTGATTTTATCCACACATATTCTTTAACCTCTCTTGGACCCCATCCCATGTTCCTTCATCAAAAAGCCCACACATTTCTCATAAGTCTTATTATTAAATTTTAAGCTTAGCATGCTTATGAAAGAAAAGATGTTATTTGCCTTCCTGGACCTGGCATCTTCCACTTAGCATAATGATTTCCAGTTCCATCCATTTTCTCCTCCTGAAAACTACAGTTCATTCTTCTTAATGATGGAATAGTACAAAACTAAGCATATACACAATGTTTTCTTATTCTCTAATCAAATGGTGAACATCTAGACCAATATCATAAATTATCCATTGTTAAAAAGTGCTGATCTTACCACGAACATGCGGAAGCCCTGAACTGTGTTGAATGGAAATCCTGTATGCAAATTCACAGAAAGGTGCAGTTGCATCATATGGTGGTTCTGTCTTTATAATCTAAGGAATCTTCCTACTAATTCCCATAATGGTTGCACTGATTTACATTTCCCTTCATGATTGTCATTTTGTTTCTTTTTGACAGCTACTCTGGATAAAGTGAGAGAAAAATTTCAGCATAACTTTTGTTTGTGTTTCACAGATGGAAGATTGTCACCATTTCATCACAGATTTTTTTTCTATTTGAATTTCTTGTTTAAAGAACTATCTGGGCAACTCATCTCTATGTACTTACTGATTAATTGTTGTGGGGCTCTTAATGTTTTGAATTATTTCTATAGTGTGTATTAGTCTCGGAGACAATGGGTAGATAATAGACTTACTTCAGGTTTAACATTGTTACCTTCACTGTTGAGGCTTGCTTCATCTCTGACCATGCAGTAAAACAACTGCACTAATTCAGAATATTTTAGAGAAGCAATGAGATTAGTAAGAATCAGAAATCAATCATCTCCTTAAGTCTGCATTGTTTCAAAGTCACGAAACTCTTCTTTAGACCCAAACCTATGACCCTAATAAAGCGATTAAATTGATCACCAACAAGGAAACTGATACCAATTTATTACCTTAAGAGTTGTGGTTGAAAAGAAGATAGTTTGTCACTTTCATTCAAGAGGAACTACATATATATTTAAATTCAAGAACTGTTAAAATGAAAGAAAGATGACAAATTTGGGGTATATTGATAAAATTCTATGCTAACACTTCAACATGGAGGAATATATGCTGAGGACTTCTCCAACCATTTATGTGAGAGAAGTGTGAAAAGATGGAGAAGGGCCAAATAGTTTAAAAACCCTAGATTCAACTGGTTGGTCCTCTTTCTAAATGCATTTAACTTCATCCTACATTGTTTTTCCTAGATATTTTCATGCTGTATTGAAGTTTAGAAGCTTAGAAATGCTTTGTTCTTATTTTGCTTAAAACTCAATTTCAGTATATTACTCTTTCAACCCTTTAACACAATGATATTATGCTTCTCATATTTTTCCTGACTAAAAATCTCCCTGATCTTTTAGAGAAATATAACTTCATATATGCAAACAGTTTTATTATAATAAAAGAACCCCAGAAATACATATGCCTTCTAATCCTTATATTCAGACTATTTATGAGCAGTTTTCTATTTTTACTCTCAAACTAACATGTGAATTTATTAGCATTTATAAATATGATAATTATGTCAGTTTTGGTATTCATTTTAGGATGTTTGAATTTAAAAATCTGCTATTAATTCATTTTAAAATTACCAACTTTTACTTAAAGTTTGGCTCAAAAAATTATACCTGCCATTTAATTTGCCTTCATTTTTCACTGACCATATAAAATGTACATATTTGCACTTTTAACATAAATTATTTAGCAATAATATATATCTACTTTTTCCTCTGAAAAATTAATATGAATATTAAATTGTAGGTAGCTGCATCCCTCTGGTTTTCCTTCTTACCTTATACCTTTAGTCATTTCTTTGGTGCTTTCGTGAAATCAATTTTACAATTTTTGTTAAGGAGAATAACCATCTTCTTGTATTCATAAATCAGTCTAAACTACAGCATG
Source organism: Cricetiscus sungorus (assembly GCA_030556225.1). Lineage (NCBI taxonomy): Eukaryota > Metazoa > Chordata > Mammalia > Rodentia > Cricetidae > Cricetiscus > Cricetiscus sungorus. The sequence continues at coordinate 21,932,830 of JANBXA010000132.1, read as the reverse complement.
TTTTATAAGACTTCTGATTGCAGTCTTATAAAGAAGATCATAGCAAAAGCAAACTGACCTCCAAGGCCTATGGCTGCACTTCACTTTAGTTCTCAGGGGATGCTACACATGTTTATTCTGAATACTGTCAAAAGACACATAGCAGATTACTTAAGTTGCAACACTTATGCTTGGAGTTTTCAATTGGAGATGTTAACTGAAATGTTGTCACATATAAACCAGAGGAGAGGGATAGGGTGGGCTAAGGAAATTTAATAGTTTTAAAAATTGTGCATTCGAGGAATTCAAGTTGATTGATTTGCATTATTAAAATTATTCTTAGAAAAGCTTAAAAGATGAAAGCTTCTCTTTCCAGTAAATATTTTATTATTTATTAGGGGAAAATGTAAAAGAAATAAACTATCAGTCATGGCACAAATGTTTCAGTGATTGAATTAAAGACACACCAGGCCATGGAATTAGCATTTTCTGGACCATCATTTCATTCTCCATTCTCCTAGATTTATAAAGGAGATTGTATTAATATAGATTGTTTACTTCTTACCTATTAGTTTATGACTTCTTCACATTAAGTACAACCATATTATAATCAGAAAACATCAGATGATAGCACTTGTCTATAGAAATGTGTGGGTGTGTGGATGTAATGGAGGAATGAATCAACATCTAACATCATAAGAAAATACTTGGTGCTGGTTCTGCAGTTCAGAAAGATTAATAAAATTGCCTGTATGAGCCTATTGGCATTTCTCTCTGAAGCACCATCATATCTTTTTATTATCAGATACACAGGTGAAGGACGTTGAAGCTGAAAACGAATGCCTTATATACCCTAAGCCTTCAGAGAACCCAATGAAATTGTTTTCCAGGACACAATTGGAATGACACATTAGAATCTGAAGAGACTGGGATTGACATCTTTAGTGGCAGCCCCCAAAACTATGAGATTACTATTTCATGTTAGGTAATATGTGAGCAAAGAGAAGCCTGAAGATTGAGAGAGAAATGGGCCAGCAGAGATTCTTCACTGGGATGAGGCCAAATATAGAACCTTTTCATGCAGAGAAAGTTTTGAGGGCTAAGCATTTCAGGGTCACCATTAAACGGCACACAAGGAGCTGCTAGGGAAGGTGGAGTGATAATAAGAGGAATAAAGATAAGAGACAAGAAGGTTGAATGTCAAACTCTTCAAATACAAAGGATAAGTAACAGGCCTGTCTTGTTATTTCAGAGAAAAGTCTTAATGAAAGGATAGAACTCGCTGGGAGAGTTGGCACTGCCTTTCATTGTATTGGTAATCATTTCTCCTTGTGTAAGTTGAAGGCAACAAAATCTATAGTTTGAATGTGTTAACAAAAGGGATTTTTTGGAAAAAAAAAAAAGGATTCTCAGCTCCACAAGGTCAGAATTCAACTCAAAAACGTCATTCTTTTTCTTGTAAAGAGGCATTCTCAACTACTGGTGTGAAGATCTGAGTGAGAATCTCCCATTAGCGGGAGAATGCACAACATTCTCCCAAGCTTTATCTGCAGAAGACTGCATGGCACAATTGCCCAAGAATCCCAGTTTTCAGCTAAAAGTGGACAAAATGGTCTGGAATTAATCGCTCTTGATTTTAGCCCCATTTCTTCAGAAATTTCCAAACAATAGTGACAGCCACCAACTGCCTTCTCCAACAATATACTGGTCCGTTTAGAGTATAGTCATTATATCAGCTCACATAAAGAGAAAATATGTGCATGTAAATACAAATGGACTAGAGCTACACAATTATTTTTCTTTTGAATATGAACCAGGTTGGCAGCCTCACTAATAAACAAGGCTGGATGCTATCTTAGTCATATGTTTGAGGTTTGGAAAACTGGATCTTGTAATAATTGCATATTATATCTACACACTTCAAATGAGGTTGTAATGGCTATTATCATCAGAATGAATAGGAAAACAATTAGCCATGATTAGCCTTTTTATGTGAAGAGTTACCTTCTTATTTTGGCATTCAGTTTGCAATCATTTTGAAATTAGCAAAGAGTTTGAATAATTTTATTTATTTATTTTTGTGTTTCAATAGCACAAGAACAAATGAGTTTCTTAACCTAATGTATTTCCATAAAAAGGTAGAAAATGTGGCAGTATTTATTAGTGTACAAATCTTGCTCTTTTAACTACAGAGCAAAGAACCAAAAGAACTCTTTCTGATATTTATTCTGCTTAAGTTTGAAACAGAGCCAACTTGAAATAACTACTATTAGATCCATTATTGCACTTTATATTTTACCTAGAATGACTAATTTTCATTATCACATGTCACTGTCAAAGGTGAATTGTTCCCAATAAAAGAACAACACAAATTGGCAAACATGAATTTGATGCTGCTGCTTTGATTTCTAAATATCCATCCTTTTGAAATTCTAAAAAAATATTTTCAAGCTTGCCTTGGACTCTACATTTAGCATGCAGTCCATTTGATCACAGGTTCTCACATTCTATGGCTTAGAAAAATGATGCTTTAAAGCTTACTCCTTGTAACTTAAGGCTACAGCTTCTTTGGGTTGCTGAGTTGCAAAGTCTTATTGTTTGCCTTGCAGGATTGTGCTAGGGTCCTGCAAAGACTAAATAGAAATGAAATCCCATGGGTTTCAGTGGCACAGTCTTATCTTTCAGATGATAGCAGCCAGCACATTCAATTCTGAAGGAGCTTCAGCCCCTTATAGAGGTTCCTTGAACACTCTTCTTACCTATAAGGCTTTGAGTGGTGCCTAGGAGCTGCAAATGCAGCAGCCATCAAGCAGAGGGGATTGCAATTTTGAGATATTCAAGATGGTTACAGACTACCCAGGGTTTCTCTGTAGAACTATACTATATTACAAACAGAATAACAACAATAGTGTGAATAAAACATTCACTTCTACTTCATTCAAACTGTTGGTCCTATCACCATTTCCATAGCTGCCCATTTGCCTGCTCATTATTATTCCATACTGAAGAACTTCAGGAACAGATTTCTCACGATGTGTTTTACCATAAATATTCAAAGACTGAATGTCACTGTCATTATTTTCTGGAAGTCAAAGTCTTCCACATAATGTATTCTCAACAACCTTTATGACTTTGTTAACTGATATATTTTTCAAAGCTAGAGCAAGATATTCCTCCATTATAGTTTAATAGCAGCGAAAAATCCTCTTTTTAGAATTGTAAAATAAATATATAGATTTATTTAAAAGTCAGCCTTATTTTGCAATTTATAATGGCAATGGAAATCTATACCTTTTGATGTATTTACCTTCAGTCTGATTTTTTTTCAGATCTATTACAAATGTTTCCCCTAAAGAGAAGGCCAAGTTATGTTCAGAATCTGAAGTATCCTTCCAAGTGCTATGTTTTAAAGGCTGAGTCCCTAACTGGGGCTGCTATTTCAAAGGCTATGGATCAATGCTAGCATAAGTAGGCCATGAGGGGTTGGAAGTTGGAGACTACACCAATTTCTGGTTCTACCCTGCTTTATTATTTTTTCTATACTACAGCTATGCAAACATAACCACTACCTTCTCACGTCCCCAAATGAGCCAATCCCATGAACATGCCTTCCCTCCATCAGTAGTCAATACATACCTCAAACTAGAGTCAAGAACACTTTTTCTTCTTCAGTTGTATCTGGCATGAATTTTGTCACAGCAACAAAGAAGTCAGGCCTGTTTTGATTCTTTAAGACAAATGACTGCCCCCATCTGATGTGTAGTTATATTTTTAAAATAGCATATTGAGGCTTCATTTATAAATTATGAAAAATGTAGATTATAATCATAAATTAAATTACTTTAGTAAATTACTAGAATGTCTAACACCATAGTAGTCTGATTATAAAAGTCCACCTGTAACTCCCCAAAGTGTTTTTATGTTTTGTTTTGTTTTTTGTTTTTTTTTTTTCACGTAAGTGATTAACTTAAGCTAAAAGTATAGAAAATTTTGACATCTTGTCTGATCTACAAATAATTGCCTTCATGTATTAATGTGAATGGAAAAACACAATAATTTTCATTTCCATAAAGACTTCCTTCCATTAATAGGCTACTCATTAGGTACTATAATGGGTACCATGTGAGAGGCAAAGCAAGTGCTTCCTAAAGATACTACATACCCTACTCATCAGAGCCTAAACATGTTACCTTACAGTGAAAAGAAGAAACAAGAGAGTAAATGGCACTGGGTCTATTTTATTACTATTAATAATTTAAGAGGATGTGAGACTTCAGTTTTACATCAATTTGATGAAAGCTAGAATAATCAGATAAGAGGGAACCTCAATTTAGAAAATACCTCCATAAGATTGGTTTTAGACAAGCCAGTAGGGTATTTTCTTGATTAGTGATTAATGGAGAGTTCCCAGTACATTGTGAAGGATGCCACCCCTAGACCTGTCCTGAGTTTTATTACAAATCAGGATGAGTAAGCCAAGAGGAGCAAGCCAGTAAGTAGTACCCCTCCATGGGCTCTGCATCTTATTAATAATGATTTTTTTTTAATTCTTCTCTCTCTGTGTGTCACTTCTGTTTTAATCTTCTGTCATACATTATTTCTGGATTGCAGTTTCCCCTCTCTCCATACCTCTCAATCCTTCCCACATTTCCTTTCCCCCAGATTTATTCTGATGGGAGATGTTATTCTGTAAATATGTTTCTCATACTGGTTAAACAATAAAGCACTGTTGGCCAATGGGAAAGCAAGATAGGCAGGGCTAGGAGACAAGGAGGAAAGAAGAAGTAGGAAGGAAGAGTCAGCATATAGAGCCTAGAGAAAGCAAGATGCTGGCCCACCACTGGGATAAGATGACCATGTGGAAATACTTAGATAAGTAGAAATGGGTTAATAATTAAGACAGAGCTGCTTGCCAATAAACAATAATAGTAACTGGGCAACAGGATTCTATCAAATACAGTGTCTCTGAGTGTTATTTGGGGCTTGCGTGGCAGCTGGACTGGGCGACCAGCAGGGAGGAACAAAGAGTAAGCCAGAGGGAAAAACGTACTCGTAACATTATTCCTTCTCCAGTTCCCTTCAGAAAAGAGCAAAACTCCCAGGGATAGCAACAAGTTACAATAAGAGTAGGCACAAACCCTCATATCAAGGTTGGATGAGGCAAACTAGTATGAGGAAAAGTATTCCAGGAGCGGGCAACAAAGTCAGAAACACCACCAACTCCCACTGTTTGGAGTTCCACAAAAAACACTATGCTCTACAACCATAACATATATACATAGTTTCCAACCCAAACAGGATCCCTGATTGTCATTTTAATCATTGTGAGCCTTTATATGCTCTGCATAATGGAGAGCTGTGCTCTCCTGGTGTCCTTGACCTATCCAGCATCTAAAATCCTTACTTCCCCTATTTTGCTGGGTTCCTCAGTGTCCACCTAATGTTTGGCTATGGGTCTCTGCATCTGCTCCCTTCACTTGTTGAATGAATTCTTTCTATTGACATTTGGATTAGGCATTGACCTATTATTATTGCTGAATATCTTTAGGAATCTTTTCATTGACTTTTTTACCCATCAACACTTTTGTGACTTTATCATAACCATATGTGACAACCATGACCTAAAGTTGTTATTTGAAAAACTCATGAAAATATAATTTCTCTATTCACCCTTTGGAGCATTTACTTTCCTTCCTGGTTAAACGTTTAAGTTGTTGCTGCTATCTAAGAATCACCATTGTGTTAGCTGTTCTAATTATAAACTATCTTTCACATTTTTCAGCACTAAATGCTACTTTGTTTGACCAATTAAAAATTTGAGTTTCTCAGCAGCAGACTGCTTATGGGGTTGATTGTTCAATTGTCCTGCCATTTTATTTTATAAATCAACTTTTTAATTTGAGGCTCTCAGATACAGTAACTGAGAATGGGAACATGTGAATAGTCTAATCAGTTTTCATTATGCCATTAGGTATACAAAAGAAATCAAGAAATGATAATTTACTCAGAATTCTCTCATTTCATGTCACAAGTTCTTTTTAACGGCTTTTGTGAAGTATTGCTTCAATTCTATTTCCAAAAACCATAAAGCAGAAGTTGTTTTTACAAAGTACATACAAAATTGATTCACTAGTGCTGGGTATTTTCCAAGTGTGGTGCAGTATTTCCAGTCTGTACCCTATGTAGTAATGGCATTGGTGTTTAAGTAATCGTTGCATTAGATGAAGAGATTTCAGTTCTAAATCAAAGGCTGAGATCAGTGAACAGTCAAATGCTCAGATAGTATTAGAAATTTATTTCCTGTTTAAAAACCACCACTGCTCAGGTAAAGGTGAAGGGACACATCTGTTTTTATTTCAAATGCAAGGATGATTTTCTTAAAATATTAGTAAAAACAATTAATTACAATGGAACTTTTAATTATCTATAAGGGAAAATCATCATAATCCCTATTTTATGCTTTATATTTTCATTCAACCACATTTGCCCTCATCAAAACTTCAAGAATCCATGCCAATATGATGTCTCAGTTGGCAAAATTGCTTGCTGCTAAGCTTGACAACCTGAGTGTATCTATGTGACCCATCCTGTAGAAACAGAAAACTAAATACATCCTTCTGTGTTCTGACCTCACACACGATCAACACATGAAAACAATGACAATGAAATGCTTAACAATTGAGAAAATTTCAGAATATCTCTGAGCATTTATTAATGTTTCTAAAGCCGGCAGAGTGAATGAATGACCCTTTTTCTGTAATCATTTTCTGATCCTGTTCTCTAACATAAGTGTAATCTGTACTCCTTTTAACAAAAGGAAGCATATCTTAGAATTACTATTTGAAACTACAATTATCTAGCTATTGGCTCACAACAAAGTAGTGCATTGTCCTTTAACATCTCATAATCACTTATCAGTTGAGAGAGAAATATTGAGCTACACAGTAATTCTACCTCTGATCTACACTCAAGCTTAGAATTTGTTTGTAAATATCTGCCATTTATAATTGCACAGCACATGATGACCTTGATGACCTTAGTGGCCATTTACTTCTGGATCTCATTTTCTTTTTTTTTTCACATAATTTTCTTTTTTTATTTTTTATTTTATATATCAAACCCAGTTCTTTCTCCTTCCTTCCCTCCCTCTCTCTTTCCCTCTCTCCCCTCTCACATGCACCCTGACAACCCTCCCATCCCATCCCCTGCCCACTCCACATGTAGGGTGGTGCCCAACAGAAGGGGTCATCAAAATCTGTCAAGTCATTTGAAGTAGGGACTAGGACATCTCTCCTGTCTCTAGGTTAAGGGGGTGTCCCTCCATTGGGGATGTCCCACAAGGTCCTTTTATGCACCAGTAATACTTCCTGGTTCCACTGTCTAAGGTCCCTTAGACTGCTTAGGCCATCTAGTTGACACTGGATCTCATTTTCTATTGAGCTTGAATCTTAGTTGAAAATTCCTGAAGAAAACTGTGCTATATTCCAATGTCTGGTATACTGGTTATGATGTTAGGTTTGAAACATACATTTTGACATACAATTACCTAAATTTAGGAGATAAACAAAAAGTAAGTTCAAGAGTAAGATTCCTTATTAATATAAAGAGAAAATTTTTGTCCATATTTTTAGACTTAATGACATTTCAGAATTTTAATTACATTTTATGGTATATGATGATTTTTATTAAACATAATAACAGGTTAATAATAAGTCCCTTAGGATGGAGGTACAGGTCAATGGTAAAGAGTTTATTTACCACATACAAGCCCATAGGTTCAGTCCCAAACAAAACAAAACAAAACCTTAATGAATACTACATATCAGTAGTGCCACAAACATAGGCACTCAGTTCAAATTCAACATGAAAAGTGATTTAATCTCAAAATGACACCACTGCTAAGATAGAAAGCTATAGAATAGTGACTGCAGGGCATTTGGAAACAATGAATGGGCTGGGATTTGGCTAAATGCTAAGGCAATTGATTAGTATGCAGAAACTGTTTACTCTTCAACACTGAGTTCAGGGTGCCTTTGCCATCACTTAAGGGGAACATAGACAGTTCTGACTGTTGTTTGCCACATTTTGAGATGCTGTGATTTGCTCTTCAGATTATTTTATCATTTATTTTTGGTATTGTCTCTTACCCTAATTTAATATAGTCAAGGAACCGTGACAAGTTTTCTGTGTGGTTTTCATTTTGTTCTAATATGATTTCCAATAAAACCTCCTTGGCTGGTATCACTTGCCTCTTCTGATTTCTATGACAAATTGAGGTAAAGATAATTCATGCATGTGCATATGTCTGTGTGCATATGTGAAAAAATACCTGCATAGGTTGTCCTATCCCAAGTGGTAAGTCCTGGAAATATGTAAATAAGAAGAATATCTAAATAGACTCAATATATTATACATACACATATATGTTTATATATTATCACACATGCAAATATGAATGTATGTATAGTAATAATAGGAGAGGACATGAATTTGGGAAGGAGTGTGCGGGACCTTAGAAGAGTTGGAGGAGTGAGGGAGAGGTTCGGGTCATTTAGATGTTTGTATACATAGTTACCCAAAAATAAATTTTTTTAAAAATGTATTTTCTTGTTTGTTAGAACTTTAAAACAATGTTCTGAAAGTATTAAAAAGTACTCTAACTACTCAAAACTCCTTTACCTTCTCAACTGGAATTCACTATCAGTACTGAAAATTGTTATGAGTTGTTTTCCCTCCACTGTTCAGGTCCCACAGCCTCACCAGCTTCAAACAGACGCTTATATAACAGCATTATTTCTAATCTTAGAAATCTAATCTTAGAAATAATGTTGTTGGGCAGTTACTAGTGTTTCTTATTGGCTAACTCTGCCTTAAATATCAACCCAATTCTATTAATCCACGTGGTCTTATCTTACCGGAGAGAGGGGCTGGTGTTCTGCTCTCTCAGTCCTCCATCTAGACTCTCTCCTACTACTTCCTCTCTCCTCCTAGTCTCCTAGTCCCACCTACCTTGCTTTCCTGTTGGCCAACAGTGCTTTATTAATTAACCATTAAGAGAACATATTTACAGAATGACATCTCCCATCATCTCCTCTTTTCTGTCTAAAATAAAAAGAAGGGTTTTAAACTTAACATAGTAAAATATATAACAAAACAGTTATCAAATAAGAAGCACAGTTAACAATATTTAGTCCAATAACATTTAACAAGATTTAAAGAAAACATTTCATCATCAATCCCATCTTTGTGAGTCTAAAGTCTTATGTGTAATTTATCTTTAATCCTAACTAAGGAAATCTATAACCATAGCTATCTGTCTTCAACTCCTTCAAAGAACACAGAAGGATAATATATAAACTCTAGAAATGACAGAGACAACTCATTGCCTGGTCAGTCACCTGAAATTCTTCTGTAATGTCCCATTTTAGCCTCAAGGCCATAGTGTGTCTGTCAGACTCTTCAGCAAAGCAGGAAACTTTAAACTGCCCACCTGCATTGGCAGTTTGTCAGTCACTTTTTTCTGTGTCCTGCAGACTGTCTGGCAGACTCTTTCATGAAGCAGGAACCCTGTGACAATGTCCACCTTGTATCAGCAGTCAATTTCCTGTTGATCCTGCATTTGCAGTTTATATCGCATAAAGTCAAACAGTCCAGAGAAGAGCAGTATCTTGACCAAATGGCTAGTCCTACCTTATTGGAAGTAAACTCCATAACACATTTCTTCAAGGTCCATCTTCCTTTCTGACACAGGTGGTGTTGCCAGGAGCAATTGTCCCTCACTGTTAAGAAAAACCCTAAACCATTTTAAATGCCATATTCTGTAGGTCTTTGAAAGGTTTGAAGAATGCCTATTCATCTCAAATACATCTCTGATTATCTAGAAAACCTAATTCACCTAACTAAAGTTTTGACTATTACAGGTAACTATTTATAATCTGTACTAAATTATCCATTACATTTTTAAATGAGCTATATAAACATAATACCTAAACAAGAAGAGAAATACACTTATCACAAAATTAATCTTAAATTTCTATCAATAAATGAAAACCAATTCCAAAACAAAGTATTCATTTCTATACCACAATCCACTTTTTACTTTTAAAAATATTGGTTGTGATCATTAACCATATATAAACAACCCCATATAAATGAAAACAAACATTTATAAACAATATTTGGGCATTTGGGTGTTGTTATTTCCAAACTACTTCTTGCTGGTAGGGGGCGCTGTCACGGGGATCCTAAGAAGACTCTTTTGGCTGTAACCCTGGAATTTATTCCATACACCAGGTTTGGGGAAGGAATGGGAGGGAACCTGAGAAGAGTTGGAACAGTGAGAGGAAGGTAAGAGTCATTTAGATGTTTGTATACACAGTTACCTGAAAATAATTTTTTTTAAAAAATGTATTTTCTTGTGGGTTAGAATTTTAAAACAATGTGCTGACAGTACTAAAATATACTCTAACTACACAAAACTCCTCTAACTGCTCGACTGGAATTCACTATCCGCTAATCAGCACAGATTATAGGCCATGTTTTTCTACTATATGCAGAAATGATTCCAAACTGGAGAATTTATTGTACTTAGAAGAGGAATTGTTGATCTGAAGAAAGGATAACCTTGGTTTAAGGTTATGAAAGACTATGATCAAATATCAACATAAAAGCCAAGTATCAATACTCTGGGAAGTGCGTAGTCTCAAGGACCTTGGGTGTATTTGATGAGAACGGTAGGAAAAAAAAGAGGCAAGGGCAGGATCTCCAGATAATAGTTCTCTAATTCTGCCATGCTTGGTACACTGTTCATGTTCATTCATGTCTTTTCGGTTTCTTTGAGACAGATCCCAGACTGCAAGAATTTTACTAGTATAGTGGTCAAAATATTATAATGAGAAATGAATACCACAAGGAGCCCACAAGAACTGTGTTCCACATTTGAAATGGATGAGGGAATTTCTGGTTTGAGTCGAAGAATCTTTGCTTACAGTTTGGGAAATCTGTCTAGATATATTTTCTAATATCATGCTAGTAGCCAGAAGCAAATGTGAATGCAAAAATCTCATTTTTTAATATCTTTCATTCATTCACTTTTTTTATATATAAATAATATCCATGTGGAGTAATCCATTCAATTCCAATAAGCTTCATAACTGCAATATGTACCTGACAGGTTTTGATTGAGAATGCATGACATATTATACTTGGTGTTACACATATGTCAGTGAATATGCAATAACCAGGCAAAAATGCTTTATGGAAAGATTTATAGTAAACATTTAAAAATGTTTTAATGTCACTTTAAATTTAATGATAAGTAAATCACATTTACTTGAGGAAGTGTTTATAATTTATAGATATTTATATATCTGTTCATAAGGACAAAAATATTAAATGTTTCAAATATGTATTTATACAAAGTGTTATTTGAGGATCTATAGCATAAATATGTGTGTAGATTAAATTTATAAAGCATGTATGCTGTAGATGAAATACATAAGATTTGAATTATTTCTGGTAAATATTAGTTCCCAAGGTACATTCAGTGACTAGGAATGACCTTTTACTTGTATAGGAATAATTTAATTTTAAAGGAAAATTTGATCTTCAATACAAAGAAAGGTTTCTGTTACCATTCCATGTTTTCTCCAAACCTCAGTTTTTGTGCCTTTGGCTTTCTTTTCTTTTATAGCATTAGTCTCCCGAGACCCTCCAGGAGAGGAAGGTAAATCACCAGTCAATATTTAGACCTGGATATTCCTCTGATTAATGGAATAGCCAGGGAATGGTCTCCAAAGGCACCTGGAACAATGCCACCGGTTTCCTCATCTCCACACAATCGAAATCTTCATAAGTAATTGTGACTCCAAGTTCAGAAGTGTTTACAACACTGACTCATTAGCTGTAATATTAACTTAAGTGTCTTGTTAGCATTATATACTTTAGAGTCATTTCCTATGGTTTTATTTATAAATTTAGATATTTCAAGGTGATAACACAGGAACTGTTTGTATTCAAATATTGTTATCATTGTTTGAAAACAATAATATTAGTTTAACATATATTGTCTAAACACCATTGTAATTGCTTAAAGGCATATCAAGCTGATACTTCTCAGGAAACAGATTATAACTTACATAGAAATGGAACATTTGTTTTTCTGTGTAAATAATAATATGATTCTTCAATTGGAGGTAAGCCAGGAGAGATAAAAGTTTCTAGTAGAAGTTAAGCTGATAATACAATGATCCACTTAAGATGAACTGGTATACTTCTTAAACTTATTTATTTAGAAATACACTGGTCCAAGAGTAATGTAATTGCTTCATTTTGTCAACTGCTCAGGATAACTTAACCATAGCACCCCCATCCTTTTAAAGTTTATATTTACTGTGTAAAACTATAGTATCAATATTGTCAATTATTAAAATGTTGACAATTTTACTTCTATGTCAAAGTGAAGTCCAGTTTCCTCAGAGTCGGTGGTAGTTTGAGTGTGAAGTATCCATCACAAACTCAAGCATTTAAACTCATGATCCAACTGGAGGTATTAAGATTTTGGGGGCACAGTTTTCCTAGAATATATGTGTCAGGCTTGGGGATTTCATAGCCTCATCTGGCTTGCAGTTTCCCATTTCTGCTTTATTCTTTCAATTGAGGATGTGAGATATATAATGGCTCTAAATGTTGTTTGCTAATCTGCTTCCCCACCATAGTGGACAATTAACTTGCCAAAACTATAAGTAGAAATAAATATTTATTCAAGTTGATTTGGTTATGGTGTTTTATGTTTCACAGTAGCAGAAAAATAATTAGTATCAGGTATAACCTTACTTCTTGGGGACTGGGGATCGTCTCTGTTTTACTAATAAATCATTTGATAATAATTAATGAAAAAGAGGCCATGAATCTGAAAGAGAGCAGGGGATTGGGAGGGAAATATGGAAAGGCAGAGAAACTCTAATTATATTATTACCTGCCCCAAAATATTTTTTGGTTGTGAGCCTAGCCTTTGACAGCTGAGCCATCTCTCCAGTCCCCAAAATATTTTTAAAGGTTAGAAATACTGTGATGCTGGAATTAAAATTGTGCAGATTTTCATTTGTTTGCTTTCTTTTGTATTAATTAGTCAGAGGTGCACACACACACACACACACACACACACACACACACACACACACACACACACTCCACTCACTGTTAAGAGTCTTTCCTTTATTTTGTAAATACTGGTGTGTGTTATTGATTCACATTCTGTAATCTGGAGGATACAGAGCACAGAAAACAATAACACATAAAAGACCTTGGAAAGAAGTAGCATCTGCCTATTCTTTTTCCTTACTCAGTCTATTTCACAGAAACTAGAAAGCAAGGGTACTCATGACTTGATCGGGTACAAACAGAAATAGTCAAGAATGAAGTAAAAAATAAAAAGAATAAAAAAATCTTGAGAAAGGAAATAATTTTCTACTTAAATTAGAAACAAACAAATTTGGAGATGCTTGGAAAAAAGATCTGGCACCCAATCGCAGCAGAGCACACATCACTGGCTTCCCAAGCAAACAGGCTGATTCCTCTTTACCTCCCACTATTGCACCTGCCCCCAGCAGCATCAAGTCTAGTATGGCAATTTATTATTCAGGTCTTGGTTGGGATCTGTGCTTTATTTCCAAAGTTTCTTATGGGCAACTGCAAATTTGCATGAGCTTTTCAGATTTAGCTATCCTAAAATGTTAGTTCCCCTTGGTAGATTGATAGGCACATGGCTAGAAAACTTTAAGCCTTTTCTTGAAATCAGTAGATATATTATGCAAAATATTTATTGAGGTAAAAAAATCACTATGGAGATCTTGTATTAACTTCTTTGTTTAATTCATTCAAAAAAGGAATTCAACTTATTACCTGGCAGTGTGGTAGAATCTCCTTTATGTGTCCAGTTTCCAGATTCCATTAGGCACCCCATACCCTGCAAATAAATATAGACAAAGATTGAAGCATGTACTATGGTAAATTCTAGGGGTGTGATAATTCCTTAAGGGCTCAAATGTACCGTGACATTTAGGGGTGAGGCCATCATGGTTATGCCACGTGGTTACTTTAATAAAGATTATATTAAAGTCATATGCCCTTCACCATTTTAATATTGTCACAAACCAAGATGATTTTCAAGATGCCACCTAGTTGATGATGTAACTAGCCGAAATATCAATAGATCACCTTTAGTTGTTGTTGTTTGTTTTTTGTTTGATTTGTTTTTGTTTGGGTTTTTTTTTGTTATTATTGTTTCTGGCATGATTCAGGATAAAATGAACACATTCTCCATCAAGGCACAAGTCTCTGTGGGGTTCATGTATCTTATAGATTAAATGTGAATAGCCACTTCTTTATTTTTTCCAACAAGCATCAAAGTTATATTAGCATGAATACTGTAGAAGTAAGTACCCTTAGATATGTAGCAAAATGGCAGTGTAAATAAGCCCAGGAAGAAATATCCATGGTCTCAACACAAAGAAATGAAGTTCACACATCTTACCACTAATTATAAAAGTGTACACCAAGCAACATCATTTGGTTGTTGTTTTGATATGATCTATGTAGCCTTGACTTCTATGTGCTAATTCTTGCTGGAGAAGGAGCCCTCAAAGGAAACAGAAGTTATGGGAAGTGTACTTATAATTGAAAATGTTTCATTATTAGAATTTGGTATGTTTAGAAAGAGGATAATATCAGTTCCATTGTGTCTGACTCTAGCATAGCTAATGAGGAGATAAGAAGAATATACAGAGCTCAGCAATGGGTTACCCTTATTTAAAAAACTGTAGTAACCTTTTATGGTACTTCTATTCACTTAGAGGACAACTGTCTTGAAATTTTATGGTCTAAAGTAGTATTGGACCTAACCACACTAAGGGACTCTCAATACTTCTCCCTTCCCTCAAATTTAATCTAAAGTCTCATGGGTTTTCTGAGAAAAAGAAGAGGGAGTTGAAGAAACAGAAAATCTGTGCTCAGAGAGAAGATAGGGAGTTAAACTTTAGTTTTGTGGGTCCTAAAATGCTCAGTCTCATTTATTAGGAGTAGGGAAGGCTACATTGAACATGATGGAGGAGTTGCTATGCCACATAGGTGAGTTGGCTTTCTCCCTATCTGAGTGAGTATGTTTATGTTTCTTGGAGCTTAGTTTAGTCTAATTTTTTACCAGTTTGGTCCTTAAATTGAGAGGGCCTTAGAGACTTAATTCCCATCCTTAAGGGAATGAATTCTTGACTTCCATAATGTTACAACCATCACTGAGCATTTTTCTATTTTTCATTGCATTTACCACTTTGGTTTGTGCACATAGATGTCTGCTAGCCTTGATACCTGCCTAAGCCCATCCTTGTGTTTATAAGAAACTTTCAGTATTGAGAGTGTTACTTATATCAGTCTCTCTCATCCAAAAGTGTGTGTCCTACTGCAGCAAAGATATGGGATAGCTCCCTCCAATCATACCCCACCTACCCTCTGCTACCACGTGAGGGGATCTTAACACAATACTGGATGGGATGAAATCTAGGACAAGCTACCAAAATTTCAGAAAAGAATATTTTCTGTACCACACAAAGTCATGCGCAAACAAAGCAAAGTAACCTAGCAAGGCAATTTCATTTAATGAAAAATATAAGCTATGATCCAAAATTAACCACCAAGCACACCAGGATTGAAAAGTACAGTTAGTTTTTATTTTAATTCATGTAGTGATTGTGTATCACTTTTCTTTTGAGCAAAACCTCATTGTCTGACATAATTGGCTAATTCAAAACCAACATGAAGAGAAGGGTATGATAAAGTCCAGTCACCAGAAAGTGCAAGGCTAGGACAAACATATATGCAAAAATTTCATGAGATTTGGAAGTTTGATGGAATATTGGCTTTTGTCAAACTATGACAAGATAAAGTTTCTCATATAATGATCTTGGAATGTAGATAGGGCTAACTAAAAATGAATTGGGCATTATTTCAAAAGGAAAGAATTCCTTCAAGTATCTCAAGCACTATTGGTGCTCAAAGATAAACTCAAAGATATTCATAATCCTGAAGTATTATTTAAATCCTATAATCCTGTACAAAATCACCTGATTTCACAATGGTGATTCTTTATTGAAATGCTTTCTAACATGAAAGAGATATTACCTCTTTAATTGTTATGTTATCATGTTGTGTTATCAATGTTAGCTCAAAAGTACAGAGAGTACAGAGCAAGTGTATCAAGAGGAGACAATTTTGATGAAAGTTCTACTGTGAGTCTCATTCACTCCTCGTATATGAAAAGGAAGGCACACTATCAACTCCACCTTTGAACTGGTAAAGGAAACATTTAACGCAGCCAATGCAAAAGTTAAATCTAGATCTATATGAGAGAAAAGTATCCTGCCACTGAAAATTTGTTCCCCTCAGAGGTAGATCAGGTAGAGACCATAATAGTTTTTTTTAAAGGAATATAGAAATCATTGAAAAGTGTTGATCTCTAAATATTTTATAAATATTTTAATTTTATATTATAATTACAATCTTTTCAATTTTCCTTTCCTCCCTCTAAACATTTTCTTATGCCCTGCATATTTTAACACATTCTTTTTTACATGTTCTTTTTATACAACATTCTACCTTTGAGAAATAAATTATTCTTTTGTTGTTAATATAAATGTATAGGTCCTTATGTATCTCCATCCAGCTGAAATATTTTCCAGCATATTTTTTCTTTAAGAATTTTTGAGAGTTCTCCAACTATGGGAACTACTTCTTTGACCAAACTGGTATCTGAATATGAATTTAATTTACAGGAAGTTTGTGTTTTTGAGGCAATTCCTATCTAAATATCTAGTACAATTTATTCCTACTATGGATGAAAAGTAATTTCATTCTAGATTACTTCATCAGTATTTGTTCATCTGTAAGAAGGAGTATTTGCATCTCATGTCTAGAATATAGTGGTTCTTTGTTAACTCAGAAACCACAATTACACATTGTCAAGAAATACCATTATTCATCACTGGAGACAAAGTGCATAATGGTAAAGGAAAACGTTACAGGTATTTTCCTTTTGCAGTAATTCATGTGTTCCTTTGCTTTCTTATTTTTGTCTTTATTATCTATTTCCATTTTTCTACAATTATTTGCAAGGAAGTTACTTTCAGATTCTATGGGGACTCTAAATAGTCATTTCTTAGATACTCGTGGGTTATAGTACATTATATTTTCATGTAGAAAAAGGGTAACTTGTCTGGGACTTAGAAAAAAATTTCAATTTATAAGCATCCATTAAAATATATAAAATATCCCTTAGCAGACATCAAAGTATTAAACTGAGTGAATTGATATGAATTTTTCTTACCTTAGGTTCCTGTTTAGACATAAATAAATCTCCCATTATGGAATTGATATTACTGGTATTCACATAAAGATAAATATACTACCATCTAACATCTGAGATCCATTCTCTGAGACTCTTGGTCATGTGCAATATACCAATTATCCTGTCACCTCAAACTTCATTTTTCATTCTACTATTCATATTGCCATTTCATCCTAAACCATTAAGTAAGGTGGTGAGAAAATATAGGTATTTTGAGTGGCTGTAGATAACTGTTAGTTGTTTTCATTTTATTTGGGAATCTTAACTTGTGACTGAACCGCCTTTTATTCAGCTACTCTCTTGTCCAGCAGATGAATGTCACAGTGATCCTGCAGAATTCTCAGCTCTAAATGGGACATATATTCTGGAACATCCACTTCCAAGGCTCAAAGATATTTTTGGAAAATGGGAGTAAGACAAAAAGAGGCAGGAGTTGTGAGAAAATTGTCCTTCCAACACAATACAGCAGCTGCACATGTAAAATTACCACAGTTGTAACAGCATACACAAGCCCCATGCAAATTCAATCGAGACCAAATCCCTACAGAAGGAGAGGGAAGGTAAACATGAAGTCTCACCCCTAGCTAAGAATCAACTGCTAGCCTCTAAGAATTGGAGAGTCAATTTTCTTTAAAAATATTGTCCCTGGTATGTCAACCAGCTCCAGTGGAAGGCCAAATCTACATAAATATAAAGGATGAACAAATTGGACTTGATGAGTCAAAATACAATGAGGGCACAAATTCGGTAGGTAGGGAAGGTAGGGGTGTACCTAGGAAGAATTGGGCAAGAGGGTTAATTATGTTCAAAACTCATTGTATGAATTTCTCAAATAAGCTGATAACAGTAAAAAATACTACACATATTCCATGTCAGCCTAATCACAAAAGCTATTATCAACAAAACAAAATATAATAAATAGCAAGGAGGCTAGAGAAAAGAATACTGAAAGTTGGTGAATAAGTTTGTCTAGCAACTATGGAAAACAATATGTAGCTTCTCACAAAATGAAATATCAATGACTACAAGATATTGCTATACCACAATTAAGTGTATAGTTAAGAGAAACAAAGTCACTATACAGTATAGATACCCACATATTCACATTTATCACAGCAATGCTCATAAGAGCCAAAACTCAGGCAAGGCATCCATCATGGATAAATGTGTAGTAAAGAATATTGTGTATATCCACAGTGGAATGTTATTCTATCCTAAACAAGATAAAAACATATTATTTTTAGGAAAATGAACGGAACTGAAAATTAAATTGACAAATTAACCAGCCACACACAAACAAGTAGTGAATGAATCCTTCCAAAAACAGAATTTATGTTTTTCATGAGGTACATGACAGTAAAAATGGAACTGAGATTAATTATAAAGAAATTGGTGTAGGTGAAATGGAGCGAAAGGAACAGTAATAGTGGATTAAATTATATTTGTGTGCATATATGCAGTGTTACAAAAAAATTGTTTTGTATAGTTATATACTAATGGAAAAATACACAGGATAAAGTATAGTTACATGTGAGCATATGAATAGTGTGAATCATTACTTTTGTCGGTTATAGCAAATATTTTATGTCCAAGTGTTCTCTAGGTCTACCAGAGCACCAAGTGATTTATATGAATTTGCATTATCTATATACTAGATAATACAAAAAATTCCATAATTCTGAGGATTGTTGTTCATAATAATGTCTCATCTTTGAAACTTTTTTGAATGTGTAGATCATTGTTCCTTTTAACATGGTCTAATGGGTAATTGTGAAATGAGGGACACAATATTTTGTTTTAATATTGGCATCATTTTACCAAATACGTGTAGATGCATCATAAAACACTGTTCTTGACTGAAACATACCACAGAAATTTTAAAACTAAAAGTGTAAGTTAATTTCATGATGTTTTCTCCTAATATGAGTGGCTATGTTAAAATTGCAGTATAATATGTATAGAGATCTAGAAGAACTTTTAATTTTAAGCCACTGACAGATTTACTACAGCTCTATAGCCATAAAAAAAACATCACATATAAAAGAACAGTACAGAAATTCCCAAAATCAAACTCCTTCCTAGAATTAAGATATGTATATATATATATATATATATACATATATATATGTATATACATATATATAGCTCTATAAAAGTTCACAGTGATAGAAAGTTTTTCCTTTAAATTTAAGTAAGCAACATTTAGTATTTTAGTATTAGCTGTTTTCTCATAGAAACAACAGAGGTTATTTCATTGGAAATCCCCCAGTCTGGCTTTCTGCAATGACCAGACTAGGTAGACAATTACCACAAAATTAAGATTATTTTCTGTTGTTCTGTGTGGATCAGAAATTAAAACCCTCATTTAGTTGGAATTCTTCAAAAGCATTACTTAAGAGTCGTGATCAAATTCTAATTATTATGTGGTGTGTACTAAATCTCAAATAAAGTCTGTCTTTGAAGGCATATAAAGCCTATAATTTATGCCTCAAAGTTAATGAATATTAAAATTCAAGGTTTGTACATTAATGGTGAGTACAAAGACTTTGTTAGAACTATAGACTCACTCTTCTGAGACAACAGTGATGCTTCTGTTGTTTTTCACATTAATTCTGAAGATTGAACAAAATTAATAAATAGTGACTTTCTGTTAATGGTGCAAAATAGCAAAGCTATTTATGCCATTCTAGTGTAGCTTGTCATGTCTTCCACGCCAAAAAAGAAAAAAAAACAAGAAACAAAGTCTGTATATGTACTGTGTGATGTATTCATATATCTTAGAAAACACACTCATAAACGATGCTTTGTACTTAAAAGATGAAAGTCCTAAAATTCTTACCAGTAAGTGGTGGGTTTTCAATTGAGCATCCTTCAAGACTGAGGAATTCCAAAACAGTGAAGCAGTGAAGTAGAATGAAGTTATTGGGCACTAGTGAATTGTGTGTAAGTTATGGATTAGCTTTTAAGAATTTGTAGTGGGAAAACTGAATGGGCTATTTCATGATTCAAGAGGTATTTAGAGCGTCCATGAGGAAGGACTGTGTTGTATGTACTCTAAAACAAAAGCTTTAGAATTACTACAGTACCTATGATTCAATCAATCAGAAAAAGCAAGAAATAAGTAAGGGTGCAGTCAGAGGTTTACTATACATAAATAACAAAAGAATATAATTGCTAATTGCAAAAATCAAAAACAAAAAACAGCCAGGTGGTGGTGGCACACACCTTTAATCCCAGCACTCTAGAGACAGAGGCAGAGGCAGGTGGACCTCTGTGAGTTCAAGGCCATCCTAGTCTACAGAGAGAGTGCCAGGATAGGCTCCAAAAGCTACACAGAGAAACCCTGTCTCAAAATCTAAAAAAAAAAAAAAAAAAACCTTAAAAACAAAGTAAGGATCCAGAAGCTTTCTCCAATTGATAATCATTAACAAATGAAAATTTGGTTTTCTACAATGGAATCTGACTGGAGATACATACCACTCTTAAGGACAGACCATATAACCAATGTTAGAGAGCCAACAGTGAACAAATTCAATGTTATCTATGTTTCTTTAAAGGTTCTTTGTCTCATACTGTTTTGTCAAATATTTTTCTTTCATAGTGGTCCTCTTTGTGTATGTATTATGACAATTTTATAACCATGTGAATCCTATGTTTTGAAATTGTATGTCATCTATATATGAGTAATGTGCTTTTTTCCTCATTGTTGTGTACTTATTTTGATTTGTCTCTGTTTTATCTTATTTTATTATTATTCTTCAAATGCATAAGTTTTCTATCAGCTGTAGTAAATCTGTCAGAGGCTTAAAATTAAAAGTTCTTCTAGATCTCTTTACATATTATACTGCAATTTTAACTACATTGCATTATAAAGGAATATGTGGAAATACACAACTAAAATTTACAAACATACAGGTCTTTAATGCAGATCTTGATTCTGAAGAAGATAAAGAATCCAACTGTGAACACCCAAAGGCAGGTAAAAATCAAGTGTTTGCTTATTCTCTCTCTCTCTCTCTCTCTCTCTCTCTCTCTCTCTCTCTCTCTCTCTCTCTCTCTCTCTCTCTCTCTCTCTCTCTCTCTCTCTCTGCCTCTCTCTCTTTCTCACTCACTCCCTCTCTCTCTCTTTCTCTCTCTCTGTCTCTCTCTGTCTCTACCTCTTTTTGTTTCTCTCTTTGTCTCTCTCTTTGTCTGTTTGTGTGTGTGTGTGTGTGTGTGTGTGTGTGTGTGTGTGTGTGTGTGTGTGTGTGTGTGTGCATGTCTTTGCATGGGCAAATAATATGATGTCTCTGCAAACTAAAATTTATAAAAGATGAATGGTGGGATTCTTGATGTGACTTATGCTTCATTTAAAAAGAGCATAATGTGATTAGCTGCAATATTTATACCCTTTTACTCATAAGATACACCAAAAAGTTCACACTATAATTTTGGCTTTTAATTTGTTATGAGAACTTCATTCTTCAAATAACATTGAGGTCTCTTTAAGCAATTTTTGTTATATACACAATAATTTAATTTTTTTATTTATTTTTTTCCTATCCATATTATTTTTGCCCCTTATCTCACAATCTTTAGCTTGGGAATGCAGTTCAATTAGTGAAGTGCTTGCATACCTTACACTAAATCCACCATCTCATATATTATGCATTTGAAGAAGCATACCTGAATTCCAGCTTTAAGGCAGGTGGATCAGAAATTCAAAGGATTTTTTTTTGCTATACAGAAATTTTTAGGCCAGTGTGAAATATATGTAAGCTAATATGGCTCAAAATCCACAGCTCACGCCACTAAAGACAGCAGTACCACATAGTAAAGAGAACTATAATGATATCACACAAAGTTCCCTAATTGAAATTCACAAAGGAAACAAACTACTGATTGGCTTGGTAATTTATTGATTATTGCATGGGACATGAAGCTATGACCTTTAGACTAAATGGAGCCTGCCATTTGTTTTTGTCAATAAAATTGTATTAGCAAACAGTGCACCAATTTGTCTAGGTGTCATCAATAGCTACTTTCCCATATACAGTGCAGTTGCATAATATTAGCAAGAACCATGGTATACCTCATATGACAGGAACATTTGTTACACATTCCAGAAGAAAATGTTGCAATTACTTTACAACTTTACATCTCAACAGTTCCCATAAATTTTACCCATTAAATTAGGTTTTAAATATCTGTCTCTTAGTTACTTTTCTGTTACTGTTCTAAGACTCATGAGAAAGGAAACTAATAGAAGAAAGGATTTAATTGTTAAAGTTTCAGTGGGTAAGTCCATGACCATCATGTTAGGGGACTTGGCTAAAATCAGGCAAACAAGGTGCTGGAGTTACCAAGAGATTACATGTTTATTTAAAAATAGAATGTAGAGAGAGCTAGCTTGGAGTATCAAAGGGTTTTGAAACCTTAAATCCCACTTCCAGTGACATAGATCCCCCAAGGCCACATCACCTAAGCCTTCAAAAACAATTCAACCCTCTGTGGAAGAAGCACACAATATATGAGCCTAGGGGGCTCATTCCCATTTAAACTATTGAAGCAACCAAACCCTTTCCTAGCCCCCTGCTTTAACAGCCATGACAGGCTGCAGAAAAGACCTAGAAAAATAATGGCCCCTGCCTCAACAACATGTGCTTGCCTGACCTTGCCCAACCTCCTAGTCACTAGAAAACCAGATAAGGCCACATGGGAAGGAACCAATCAGAAATTAGCTGGTGGACTCTGGATGTGCTTTTTAATAACAGTTCTGTGCAAACCATAGAAACCTTCCTGTGAGAGCTTAGAAGCCATAGTAACCAGTTTACCAATCAACACAGGACAGGTCAACCAAACCTTAACCACAGAGAAAGATTCCATGACTCGGAAGATGAAACAATAAGACGGGTACTGACAAGTCTGGCTACCTGCTTAGTATAGAATACGTTCTCTTCCTTGAATTACATTTGCATAGGCTTTGCTTTGTTGTTTTTAGGAAAACAAAATATCTTGGCCTTTTCCTTTTACATTATTTCTCTCAATAACAATAAAATGTAGACATAACCATTATTGTATTAAATTTTTTATAAACATTATGAAATGGCCATTTATAAATATATGCCACTTAAAAATTCTTTATTTGCTTTATACTGGTAATAGAAAAGATAAATTTGCATTTTTTGCAGAACTTTGAAATTGGTAGAATAGATATATACAATTTAATAAAAATATGAAAACAAAATGTACATACTGATTTATACTTGTATTTTTAAAGTTCTAGAAACTTTGTCATTAGACCTTTGATTTTGCTGGGTTGTAATTAATTATTCTATCATTTTATTAGATGTTAGTTTCTTGATCTTCCTTTTAATGAAAATAATTATTAAAATATTAAGCACATATTGGGCAGTGTGACTTGCCCTTTTCATCCAAGCACATGGGAATATAAGACAGGCAGGTCTTTTTAAGCTCCAGACTAACCTGATCCAGTCTACCAGGAGCTACATAATAAGTTGCTGTTTTAAAGCAAGATTTAGAATTATATATGATATTTTAAGTATAGTTTTTTTTAACAAGTTTAGTTTCTGTATGAAACACAATTCTTTCTCCTTTTAATTTTGTACAAATCTTTCAGAGGAACAAAAGTAATGATTCTCTAAAACCATGCTAATTAAAGGGCAACTATTGACACATCTTACAATACTCATTATTTACCCAGTCGATAGTAAAATGTGACAGAAGTTTTCAGAGATGAAAAAATGTTTCATTAACATATAAATGAATATCTTTGGTATTGTATCAGTTTTTAGAACACATTTACCACTATTGTAAATTTCCTACATTCCTGTATTTTTTCATAGAGATGTTTCTATAGAAATGTTTCTGCTGTGGGAGGGGAGCTAAGGGAGTCTGCGTAAAATCACTGTATTACACCATATGCTTATTCTGATCCTAACAAATGGGACTCTTGACTATTGCTTATTATTTCCTGGTTTTTATATTTAAAAACTTTAAAAATGTTTAACTGCTTCTAGGCCCTTGAGGGTGCCATTAAGTATAACTGAAAAGCAATTCAAAAATTCTATAAAGTTCAAAGGAAAAAAAAAAAAGCCATCCCTGTGGTTGGTGTAATTTACATTTCTTAGATGAATAATACAACTCAATTCAATAATATATAACTTTTTCAAATATTTAAGTGTTTATTCAGTACTCAAAGCAATAAAAAAAATGACTCTGCCCCTGGACCTAATAACATGACATGAAGATATTCAACATAATGAGTAACAAGATGGTGTCTCCCACTAAATTACCACAAATATGCTGCAATATTAAGGCTTCTCTTTCTGTCTTCAATGAAGTATCTGTTTATAATATCCCTAAAGCTGTCTGGGGCTTTGCAAGTGTGTAACCAGGAGGGGAAATAATGGGACAGCATATTGCTAAGCTTTAAAACAGGTCTTGTCTTTTAAGAAGATTTTATATGTGAATCATTTTTTACATGATTCACATATAAAAGTAAGTTAAGGAAGTGTGTTTGTGCTCATACTTCTAATGGTCTTTTGGGGGGGAGTGGCATTTTTGCTTAAAATTCAAACAACCTTCAGCACAAATAAAATCTTAAAATACAAGTACTTGGGTAATAGTGATTACACAAGCTGAATGTCTGAAATTACAGCAGCCAAATGCTGCTATTTTAGGGTCAAGAAAGGGAAGAAATATTAATTTGGAGATGCAGGCAGGCATATTTTTTTTTTAATTCAAGTGCTAGAATGGTTCAAAGGACTGCGTAGATGGAATGAGTGCTTGCTCACCTGAAATCTTATGTTCAAAGTCATAGGAGTGTTGCATAGTCAGGACAGCAGGTTTGCCTGTTACTGTGGCAATCCTCAAGTACCCATGCTGGACACTTGGTACACTGCAGAGCTCTGTCAAAAACTAGTCCATGAGATCCTGGCTTATATTTAAATGTTACCATTTTTTAAATAAACCAAACAAACTTTAAAAAAAAATGAACTCTCAAATTTATAATGTTAAATGATGATGTGGAGATTACACTGTGGAGATTCACTGTGGAGATTACAATTTGGAGTAAACTTGTGATGGCAATAATACCCTAGCCTTGCAGAATCACATTACCATTCTCTTCCATGAGTAGTTGATTTGACATTGTAAAAAAGTGAGTAGTTGGTTATTCAGAATATGGATGAGTAATCCTCAGTAGGACCAGCCAACTAATTCTATTTTACCTAAATTTATGTTGGCTCAAGAAATGGCCTCTAATATACTCAATCTCAGTAAAACTTAGAAGTTAATTTTTATTCATGGTAAACGTCTTGTAATTATAATTTTGTTCTAACAAAATAATAGTTCCTGGCTTACCCTTAGACTTAGACCAAGAATGTCAATAAAAATTATATTATATGGCTTTTCTTATTAAATTTTATTTAAATAAAAAACAATCTTATTTTACATAACAATCCTAGTTGTCTGTTTTTCTCTCTCTCTCATCCTCCAGCACCCCCTACCACCTCCCTATCCCTTCCCCCTATCCACTCCTCAGAGCGGTGTCCCTTGGGGGAGTCATCAAAGTCTTTTATATCATTTGAGGTAGAACCTAGGCTGACCCCAAGTATCTATGCTGATATAGTATCCCTACATAGGAAAAGGGCTCCAAAAAGCCAGTTCATGCACTAGGGATGAATACTGGTTCCACTGACAGTAGCCCCATAGACTGCCAAAGTACTACAACTAGCACCCATGTTCTAGGTCAGTCTTATACAGGGTCTCCAGCTATTGTTACGAGCAGGGTTTTCCCTTGTGCTGGTCGGGTCCCGCTCTTTGTTCCTCACTGCCCATCTCCCAGTCCTGCCGCCATGTGAGCCCCAATAACATGCAGAGACTCTGTATTTGATACAATGCTGTTGGCCAGTTACTATTATTTTTTATAGGCTAGCTCTGTCTTTATTATTAACTCATTTCTACTTATCTAAGTATTTCCACCTGGTCATTTTATCCGAATACAGAGGGCCTGCATCTTGCTTTTTCCATGCTCTACATGCTGACTCCTCCTAACTACTTCCTCTTTCCTCCTCCTAGTGTCCTAGCCCCACCTATTGCTTTCCTATTGGACACAGTGCTATAGTTGTTAATCAGTATGAGAAACATATTTATAGAATAACATCTCCCATCAAGTTATCAGTCTGAAGTTCCCACTTGCTCAAATCAGCTGTTTCTGTGGGTTTCCCCAACATGGTCTTGACCCTTTTGCTCAACACTACTCTGTCTATAATTTGGCTCAGTGCTTAACTGTGAATCTCTGCTTCTGCTTCTATCAGTTACAAGTAAAAGACTCTATGATGACATTTAAGGGAATCATTAATCTTATAAGGGAAGAACATCAATGACATCTTGAAATTCACAGGCAAATGGATGGAACTAGAAAAAAACCATTCTGAGTGAGGTAACCCAGACACAGAAGACAAACATGGCATGTACTCACTGATAAGTAAATATTAGACATCGAGCAAAGGATAACCAGCCTACAATCCACAACCCCAGAGAAGCTCAGAAGCAAGGAGAATGCTAAGAGAGATTTAGATGGACTCCCAAGGAGGGGAAAGTAACAAGATATCCTTAGAAAATTGGAGGAGGGGAGAAGAGGGAAAAGAGGAGAGAAAAGGATGGGGGAGGAGAATATGAGGGACCAGGAATGTAGAGTATGGGGAAGAACAAAGAAAAAGAGCAAGGAAGGAGATACCTTAATTGGGGTAGCTGTTATGAGTTTAACAAGAAAGCTGGCATTAGGGAATTTCCCAGGTGCCCATAAGGATGACCCCAACTAAGAATATGACCAATAGTGGAGAGGCTACCTTAAATGCTATCTGGCTTTATAAAATTCTAATAAAAAGTATATTATATATCTGATTAAAAGATGCAAGTATAATGATTAACAGAAAGTCAAATTCAGAAACCTCAAGCATTATCATGTTAATATTAATTCCTTGTGTGTTAAGGAGCCATGTAATTCCCTTCAGCCTCCTTTGGGAATGCTATTAGAACTACAGTAGGTAGAATAATTCTACAGGCTTTTATTTTTGAACCATTCTAAAAAAAAAAAAAAAAAAAAGGAGTCTCTAGATTCAGTTGCTCATTCTCATTGAACTGGGTATGGCAAATTCAGCATCATACACAGGATGTGACTAAACAGTAACTATTTCCTCTAACTGCTGGGAACCCCTGCTGGTGTCTGGCATTCAAGCACATTTTGAAGGGATAATACATGGGTAGTCTTCTAGTAGACTCCTGAAGGTCTATAATTTCAAGCTTGAAAGGGCATTAAAGTTCATCATCCACTCCCTAAGTACAGATAAGGAAACTGAAGTGCTGAGTTCTGTGTGACCTTCCACAAACTGCAGTGGTGGGCTAGTAGTACCACATGTTTTAACCTTGAGTATCTGGTTTCTCCTGTCCTGAGAGTCCTCGGTCTACAGACAGGAATGTATGGCTCATTCATTTTAGGGCAGGCAAATTTTTGCAGGCCAAATACCAATTGATCCCATTCATTGAACAGACCCTCCTTGAGGCAGGGTATTAATGAATTTATTAGACCCAAGATAAATGAAACATGGATGTTTATTGGGGATAAACTTGTAGAGTTAATAAAAATGAGCCACTGCGGCCTTCCTGCTCCAGAAGATGCAGTCTCAGGCCTTCTGACACAATCTGTGAACCCAAGAGAGAGAGAGAGAGAGGAGGGGAGAGCCCATCCCAGGCTTCTTCACCTTCTGGTCACATACAGACCTGAAGCCATGAGCAAAGGTGTATAGCCACTAACACAAATTCACTGGCAAGGTGAGATGGCACTATACTTCCTTCCATAAACCAACTATTCCTTTTAGCCATCATGGTAATTAATGGAGAGAGAGACTGAGGCAATTGAGGCAGTACTGTCTCTTCGAAACATATAACTTCAAAACAACCTATTAAGCACTGACATAACTATAATACAGTTTTCAAAAGGCAGTGATAAGGTAGGACTTGTTGCTGATGGAGGTCTGATGTATTGCCACATAGTACTGCATATCTTATAGAGCCTGGCCAAGTCACAATCTGATGTTGTGAGAAATCTGAGACTGTGTTAACAAAATTAACCTTGGATCTGGGGCAGAGCCGAGTACAAGTTGACAAGAGTTAGCCACACATGACCCTCCTCATCTATACAAGTTCTCCTCAGACTTCCTATTAAAATACACATTGTCTTTAGTAAATTACCTTTATTTGGCTTGTTGTTCCTGATAGTTATATAGCTTCTTCAAATTATATATTTAAGCATATAATATCATCCATAAATTTTATGTCTGCCTAATACACAGGGTATGAAATATACTACTGTTTAAGAGGAGCTATTCCCATCAAGTCATGGAAGATGAATCTAGTCATTTACTGCTGGCCTGAGTCACAATTCCCTGCTTGAGCGTCTGAATGAAATGTAAATGTAAGTACCTGTCTCAAAACAACCTTGAAACTTTACTTCACAGAAAATGAAATTAATTCTAAAATAAAAAGTTCACTTCATTATGTTTTAAAATTCAAGGGAAATTTCAGGAAACAATTGTTAACTATATCAAGAAATGTATATCTGTGTTCCCAAAACCTGGAATCACTCTTTTTTGTTTGAGTTATCTTTTCATTACTGTGACAAAACAGCATGGCCAAAGAAAATTAGAAAAGACAAGATTTATTTGGGTTTGTAGTTCCTGGAGGTCATCCTGCATTATAGCTGAGCCAAAGAAGTAGGTAACTGACACGGAAATTGAGCAGGAGCTGCAAGCTCACATCTTAACCCACAAACAGAGCAGTACAATGAAAATTGTGAAAGCATTTAAAATCTCTGAGCCTATCCTAAGTGACACTCTTTCTCCTAGTCCACATCTTTTGGACATCTCCAAACAGTGACACCAACTGGGGAAACAACATTTCAAGTGTCTGAGATTATCGGGAATATTTATCATTCAAACCACAACAATTTTATATTCCTTTTGTTTTGTTTTTTAAGACTGGGTCTTATGCAAGTAAAGCTATGTGGCCAAAGAATTATTGACCCTCCTGAATCCCTTTTCTAAATTTTGAAATTACATATTTGACTCCAAATATTATTCTGAAGTTATTACTTTAAGAAAATTAATTAATTTTACACTTAATGGATGCCAAGGTTGTGGGAGAATTTCAACCCAGAGACTGTTGCAAGCACACTTCATGTAATAGTACTTTGTTCATCAGAAAGCCCCAGGAATCAGGGAAGAATAATTTGAAGGGATAGGAATCTGTTTATGGTAATTTACTAGAGTGATAGATTTGGGAACTATCTGAGTCAGTGTTCTAGTGTTGTGAAGTGACACCATGACCATATCAACTCTTATAAAAGAAAACACTTACTTGAGGCTGGCTGACAATTTTAGCGAATAAGTTCATCATTACCACAGCAGAAATTATGATACCACAGATAGACATGGTGCTGGAGAGGTAGTTGAGAATTCTATATGAGGATAGACAGACAACAGGAAGAGAGCAAGCCACTGGATTTGGCTTCAGCTTCTGAAACTTGCTCAAACAAGGTCATACAATCTAATCCCTGTTAACTCCATTGCTGGATGACCAAGCTTTAAAATACATGAGCCTAGGGAGACCATTCCTATTAAAACCACCACAGGGATATTGTGTCAAAACTTTTAACAATTCTATTAGTATGAAAACATGTGTGTTCATTTAAATATTTTTCATTTAAATTTTCTCTTTTTCAAGGGTTTAAACAGGATACTGACACCCATCAGGCAGTTTTCGGACAGGAAGGGACCATTGATTGTTGCCCAGAAGCCAGAAATACCTGTTTGCAGCTGGGCCAGAGCTCAGAAATGCCACAAGGGAGCTCTGGACCCTGTTCTGGTTTTTGTTCTTTTTCTTTCCCACTTATTCAATCCATGTGAGCTCCACTGATTCAAAGTTACCTGAAGACATGATCAAAACTGACAGGTACTTGAACACCTGCTATATGACTGGACTGACTGGTTCTTGCTCTTGCTGCACTCTAGTTTGCCTTAAATCCTACAGAAGCTCTTGAACTGCAGATCACTGTTAGCCTATTTCCCAGGATCTGCCCCTGCTGTGCAGAACATTTGCATTATTCAAGTTCCTACAGATGAAGTGGCCATAAAAGCCTTGTCTAAATACATTCTCCTGTTTTCCTTGAAACTCATGTTTGGAGTTCATGAGATTAAGGCTTGGGATGGCTCTGGTGGCTCTTGGATTATCTGGGTTCATAGCTGTCAGAGCTATGTTCACCTGGGGCAAATTAGCTTCCCTGATTTTCAATGACCCCCATTTCCCCCTTTTCACCAAGATAATTTTTTGTTTGTTTGCTTTCCTGTTACTTCTGAGTTTCACTAATATGTTTTTAAAATGATAAAGAAAAATTACAGGTTTCATTTTACAAATTTCTATAATTTCCCTGTTAAACAGGTCTCTTTTTTTCTAAACATGGCCTCTTTTCTTCTTATATACATATATATTTCTTTAAACACATGTATACATATACATGTATAGGAGCTTTATGACTTCTTATTCTGCATAGTGTTAATTGTATGGATTGACTCTTTGGTACTGGATAGCTGATTTCTGTACTCTTACCTGAGGAAAACTATTTCTCTGACTCTGTGTATACTTTAGATACCTATAGTTTTTATCAAAAGTTGAGGCCTCCTGAGCTTTTCCCCCTTCCATGTTAACATGTCTATTGGTGTCATCCTTTTTCAAATCATGTTTAGACAGCCATGTTGGTGACACTTTGTGGTTATAACACATCTATGTTTTTCTTAGGTCCTGGAGATTCAAACTCAGGTACTTATGCATATACACAAATACTTTACCAAATGAGTCATCTTTCCAGATCCTGCATAAAATGTGTGTGTGAGTCAGTACTGAATTATTCATAAAATCTACATTTATTAAAACTAGGTGAATAAACCAATTTTGAATATTACTTTGTGTATGAAGATGCTGTTTCTTTCCTTATATTATCTACCACTAAGAGGGAAAATATATGAAATATCTAGCCTAAAAGAAACCATAATAATAAAGTTTCATGTTAATTGTAGGGGGTTAATCAATTAGGTTGAGGTAAATATAAAATTCTGCTCAGCCCAATGTTACCATTATCAGTACTCGATCAGGACTTCTAGAGTCTGACCTGGATTATGTTATTTGGTCCATATTTAAGCACAGCACAACTTTGGAAAATAAGTAATCATAGAACAATTACCATAGCCCTCTGACCACAACAAAGCTTACGACATCTTTACATTGAGGATTTTTGCTAAAGTACATATAGCTTCATCAGTAAGGTGTTTTCTTGTTGACTTAGAAACAATGCTCAAGATAAGGGTCTACAGAGAATGACTGAAGTAAACAATGCTTGTGGGAGTAAGGATTGTCTTGGCCCTAAGTAAAAGTCACCTAGACTACTGTAAAGCACAAGTGACATCACTTATAAGAAAGTGTTTTATGACTGAAAAGCAATGCTGAAGATTTAGGAAGAAAGGGTCTGAAGTAAGTAAATTCTGGTAGATAAGGACAGAGTCTGTCTCCAGATGGCAAAGAATCACCAGGTTGTAGGTTTTAAAGTTTCAGCTTTCCTGGCTATTGTTATTCAGGCACACCTAGCCTGGCCCCTTGGGAACCTGGCTGAGTTCTCTCCACTGGTTCTGTAAGTAGGTTCAAAAGGTTTCTTTAAGAGACAAGCTCTCCCATTCATCCCCACTCTATTTTCCAGTGTCCCTCTGAAGATGTAGGCAGCTCTCTCTCTCTCTCTCTCTCTCTCTCTCTCTCTCTCTCTCTCTCCCCCCTCTTCAATCTCTCTCTTTCCTTCCCCCCACTCCCTTCCCTTTCACCAATAAAGTTTCCTTCCCATGTGGGTTTGGCCTACATAGCATGTTTGAATAATAGCGAGGGGTTGCTGTCACATTGCATATCCTAACACTGTCATTCCAGAAAGAACAGCCAACACATCATTCCACTAAAGAGGTGAGTTGTTTGTTGAACTTTCCTGCCTTCTCCAGTGCTTATCTTTCTGCACAAGGCTTTTTTTATCCTCTACAGTTAACAATTCTATCAAAGGAACCATATAATGTCACACTTATCCTGTGTTACTTATCAAAAACAAACATTTTTATGTGTCCATAATCACTAAACGTATTATTGATCAACTACTTAAGTCCAACTCTAATCATATCCAAGGTAAGTATTATTTTCTTTCATGATTATATGTCATTAACTCTTATTTGATAACAGAAACTGGTTATAATCAGTAGTTACTGAGATTTCATTTCCTTAGGTATACCATTAACAAGTTTTCACCTGTAGCCTGGTTTTTATGGAGTGGGAAGAGACCTTGTCATTCATATAATTTTCTGTCCAGTGGAAACTAATTACTGATCACTGTTACAGAAACAATGTTTTAACAGGAAGCAATGTCAGCCTATTAATCATGAAGGTGGACTCAACTGAAATATCTTCCACGTCTATTACTTCAAGGTAGAAGCATGAAACAGAATTATAATGATAGTTATCACCTGGATGCTTTTAAATTATACTATGAAAAAATGTCTCAAATATACATTGGCTATTTCAGTTTTCTTATTCAGACTATTATAATATTTGAGCATTTAATATTTAAATTCTTTTGTATTTGTTTGCTAATGTATATGCTTTGTTAACTATAATATGAGTGTATAATGTCACTGGAACATTTTTCTGTGGAAAAGCCTGTGTAAAAATATCTGATTCTAAACCAATTGTCCTTTCCACTTTTTATCTTCTAGTGTACGTGATTAAATGTTTATAAATTTACAACTGGTGTATATTTTCTTTATCTATGCAGAAAGAGTGATAAAAATTTAGTAGTGATATTTCTCTTTATCACATGAGTTATCAAGCATTGCATCATTAATAATAAGGCTGTTTCCTTTGTCTATAATTTATAGTGGGGACAAGCCACTCTGTGGCTAAAACAACATAGTAAGCTCTGACACTATTGTTTCCTTTGCCATGTCACTATGTTAACTGGAGGTCATTTTCTGTTATTATTTCTGGCTTTTTTCTAAATTACTGATTTACAAAAGATGTCCTGACCCATTCTCCCTGTGACCTAGGAGGACATCATCTCATCTATATTTTTTTTCTGAATTCCAAACTACACACTTTATGTTAATATCATTTCATACATTTTGGATAATGCATTATACCAATTATAGCCACCGAAGGTTAACCTGACAATTTGCTCATGTTATAGCTGGTCTTACCTGAAATATGATAGATTGAATGCTTCACTTGATTCAATCAGACATTGAAATTTAAAAAAGGATAAGACCATTTACTTTCCATAAAATTGCACTGTTTTTAAGCGTTTAAAATTGCACACCTTGAAAAGTGCCCTACATTATAGATTTTCTTTTGTACAGGTGCCAATGGTAACTTGGTAAGCTAAATTCTGAGAGGGGAAATATAGGAGGTGAAAAAGGCTAGCATACATTTGGAAATCATGTTGAGTGATTTTGCAGTTCATTAAGCTTTAGAATTGAAGCTGTTCTAAACATGACAAATGTGTTTCCTTTCAATATTTTAAGTATAATTAATTCAAATTACTTACTTGGCCATTTCATATATATTTTAAGATGATAAAGGATAAATGAGTTAAGATCTATGAATTTCAATCATTAACTTAACTATTTCATCACTTTTGTAGCACAGAGGCAGTGGGATAGACATGTGTATGTATGAATATCCCCACAGAGAAAATGTATTCTTCCTACACTCCTTCAAAACAAAACTGTAAAATTCAGAAAATATTGTTCTGGGAGTTTCTTTCCTAATTAATGAATTCCACTTAAGATCTAAACTACTTCAGAAGCACAACTATTTTTACCAATAAATGCAAATATTCAAATATAAATGGGATTCTTACTGCAAATATTTGTGGTTCATGGTAAGCAATCCAAAATAATATCTTCAAATTTTAACTGGCATATCTGTAGACATTGTGAAGTTATCTTTTTTTTTTTCTAACTCAATTTGAGGCTCCAGTGATAGGCCTGGAAATAATAATCTTTGAAATTCCTCTCCCTGAAAATACTCATCTGCAGTTAGTCACAACCTTCATTGTTTTACCTCTTGGTTTCTCTGTCCACTGACATCTTTTCTACTGACCTTCCCATTCAGGAGCCCTTCTTTGCTTCTTCTTTCCACACATCAGTTACTGATGTCTTAATACTGTCTTGAGTTCTTCAGCTAAGTGCCTATGGCTGATCAATTCTATTATGCTGAAGATTCCTTGAGGATGGAGAGCTCTGTATGGTTTGTTTCCCTGTTGTCTCTACTGCCTGAATTAGGGAAAGATATGTGAGAAGTTCTTGGAAGTTGTCTTTCAGTGCCACTGAAAGGGAGTCTATCATCCTTTCTCTTCTTATAAATTACACTATTTCAAATTAACATATTTTTTCTTTTATTTAAACAATTTATAGATATATTTTGATCAGAGTGCTCCCTTCACTCAACACCTTTTATTTCCTCCTCATATCCCTACCTACCCAAATTAATACTTTTTCACAGATCACAGTTAACTCTCACATTTATTTATCAAAAGATTTTGTTTTGTTCTGTTTTTCTTCAGGGACAGTCTCTAGTTGCATAGAAGAGGCTAGCCCCTGTGTCCAATAAAACTATTTATTAGATTATTGAAGAAAATTCATTAAAAATGATTGAAACGTAGCAGTGTGTGCACAGTTTTAAATACTGAAAGACTAAGATCTCTACCAAGTATACCGATCCTTCAAATTTCTTATGGATAGCTTGTAAGTAGTACCCTTAAGAATTCATTGTTTTCGTTTTTTGCTTTTTTATTTTTCTGGAGCAATCATAATTCCATGTTCTTAAATGTAATATAAAATCAGAACAAGGATTTTTAAGCCTAGTCCTGGCTACTTCAATGACCTTGCCACAAATGAACTTTTTATTCCTTGGAAAAACTTTTAATCTTTTTGTTTTGTTTTGTTTTGTTTCTTCTCTATGAATTATTTCAGAGTGTGTAGTCCTTTTAAGATTTGGGAATAGACTTTCTTTTCTACAGATCTATTTTAAAATGTGTGTGCAGATTAAAATAACCAAAAATGAACATGAGCTTCTTCCCTTGTGTGTAGAATGTCCCAGACGGTGATTGTTACAGAATGCTGATGCTCAGTTCTCAGGCCCTTTCCAGTGAGCGTGTGGATTTCTGAAGCACGAATCTTTATATGTGCTATTTCTATTACCAGTTCTCAATTTGCAAACATACAGAAGCTCTCAAGGGTGGAGATTTTTTAAAGTGCTTTTATGAAGAACAAATCATTTCAGATGAATCTAATCCCCTCTGTGACCGAGTGACAGATCCTGTGGTTAAGAGGAAAGCAATAGATATAAGATCTTTATTTCAGTCAGGCTTTTAATTTAGTCTCATATGACATTAATTATGGAGCAGGAAGGAAAAACTGAGATCCTATTATTACAGCATGGGTGTGAACTGCTTGGAAGGTCACACTCTAAGAGTGGTTATTAATCGGCCCAAGCTGCTCTGAGGGATGGGGGTGGAAACTGAAGGGATGTTTTAGAATCTGTCCTAGGCCCATTACTATCTTTATCAGTGACTAGGATGATTAAGTATATCTCTTATTCTTTACAGTCATGGATAATATCAAATAAGGAGGGGTAACTGTCCTTGGAGAATAAATTTGAAAATTTAAATGACCTTCTTAAGATGAGAAAGTGGCTCTGGGAAATATAACTAAGGAAAGAGAATTATTATATCAGAGAGAACATATCTCACAGGACAAGCAAACAGGGAACTGATCTCAATTAACTTGGAGGAAGCAGCTTTGGGATTCTATTTTTAGAAATACACACAAGATAATATGTGAAATTATTGCAGAAAAAATCATTTGAAATATGCAAAACCCTCTCAAATGACTTAATGGAAAATAAAAAGGTAAAAGATCCTGCTTTTGAGAGGAATTTGACCCTGACTCTCTCTCATCAGTTAAAGCACTACTTCTGATCAAATGCTTGCTGTTGAAGGGTCTTAGCTAACACACCCTCAGATTCATTTTGGTTTCCTAGAAAAGGCCTGTGGAGAATGCCATGATGTCACCTGTAATCTCAGCTGCTCTGAAGCTAAGGCCAGAGAACAGTTTTAACCCAGATGAAACAAGACTTCCTGGGGGACAAAAAGGATTCAGTCACTTCATGACATCCTCCATATATTCAGTCACTTCCTGACATCCTCAATATACAATTGATCTACAGTGATATAGCATCCCTCATCAGCCACTTTAGCTCTACTATGCTAAGCTTCCTGTCTTGGGTTGTGTTATCTTGCTTTCATCAGTTAAGACCCAAATACCTTAATCATGCATTTATTTGTATTCCACATTCAGGTATTCTGATCAGTAAATGTTTTTTTTTTGGGGGGGGGCATGGGTCCTCTTGGCCACATGCTAAGACTGATTATGACAACACATATTAGACAATGACTTGTTGATTGGTCAAGATTATACTTAGCATGTAACCCTGATTTCCTTATTTTTCAATTTTCAACCTCAAAACTGAAAACCTATTAGAGCTCTCAGACATCCCATTAAATAATACTATTAGGTTGCATGGACAAGTTTGGTGGGAACACTGTGACTTTTTTCTATTTAAATATTTAAAGTATATTTTTCCCAAGATATTAGATTTTATTCAAAAAATGTTTCAAAATGAATTCATTGCAAAACTGAAATTCTACAAAAGCTTTTACAGATGTATGAAAATTCTTTGTATTTCCCATGATTATCATATTTAATTTCTTATATATCACTTAAAACTTTTTCAGGTATTAATACTTAAATAGTTCCTTGCAAGACTAAATGCTCAATAAGATAATATTAGAACATTTTGAGCATATCAAAAGCAAGGCCTAAATTTTTATGCCTACTCTATTTCTAATAGCCAGTGTCTAAAATGTAAGAAATTTTCAATAAAGCATAAACTTTTATAATCTCTCTCTCTCTCTCTCTCTCTCTCTCTCTCTCTCTCTCTCTCTCTCTCTCTCTCTCGCGTGTGTGTGTGTGTGTGTGGTAAAGTTTCTTTTATAAAGCTTTAGATTTTTAAGTTAAATAGTGATGTTTATCTCAAGAAAACATGATGTAAGACTGGAAGTTTGAAAAGGGCTTAGATTTTTATTAAATTTTTCCCAGAAGAACCATTTTGAATAACATGGTTGATGTAATCAGTATTTTGGAAAAAAATAAAAGATGATACAGGCTAAAATGTACTGAAGAATTTTACTTGTACTTCAGACAGTGACATACAGAAGACTAAAATTGATAAAAAATTAAAAACTCAAGGTTTTTGGCAGAAAAAGGACTGAAAAGAAATAGGCAATCACAGGAAAAAAGAATAAGAAGTTATTTTCAAAATTATAGCATGTATAATTCATCACTGAGCAGCTTTCCACATTGCTGAATATTATGGCATCGCTGTCTTTCCTTACTCTTCATTTTGACATTGTGACATGGTAACCCTGAACTTTGTCACATGCTAAGCCACATAAACATACCAAACAAGTGTTGACAGACTGCTTTAAACAACATGGAGGTCACAGTTGAAGACTAAAAAGCAAAGATGCATATAATACTAAGTACTCTGAGATCAACTTATTCTTATGTTGACTGCTTTAAATTTTTACTAATATGTCAATAGTACACAAAGATATTAAAATCTTATTATATTAGAATGTCTGACATCTGACACCTTATCAACTCTCCAACTTGGTAGATATGAATGTAAATGTCCAACCGTCTATGCAATGTATATACTAATAGAAAGTTCTTGAACATATTTTTTTAAGGAAGCAATCACAAAATCTTATGGCTAAACAACTTAAGATTTGTCAAGGAAAATATCTAATAACTGCAGAATTAAGTGTCTTTTCTACTGTGAAGATTTTTCTTGAACCTTTCCCAATCACCTAGCTAGTAATAATTTTCCAAATGCTATTAGATTCATTTATGTTATTATTTTATGAGCATGAGTGTTTTGATCACATGTTTATATTTCACATGCATGCCTGGTGTCCACAGATTTCAGAAGAAAGTATTAGATCACATGAGACTTAAATTACATGTGGTTGTAAGCTACCATGTGGGTACTAAGAATCAAACCTGAGTCCTCTACAGAAGCAACAAGTACTCCTAACTGCTGAATCCATTATCTAGTCCCAATAAATTTTAAATACTAACAAGTCCTGTAAACATATAAGAGACCTCATAATACTTTGTTATTCTTAATTTTGCATCATATCTGATTTGATTATACATAATGCATTTGACAATGTTCAATATCTCTCTTTAACTGCTGAAGGAAAATTGCTGATTATTTGATAATATATTAAGCATCCTGAATTAAACAAAATATACATGTCATAATAATTGTTATAATTAAGTCATATGACTAAAAAGCAACTATATAATAAGTGTTCACTGAACATAAAGCAAGAAGGATTGCTTTAATTTACCATGGGAAAAATGCACAAACAATGAAAATGATAGTGTTTTCTTGCCCTAAAGTGCCCTATTTTGGCTTATGGAATCTATGTATGTATAAGTGTGTATAAGCATAGATAGATAGTAGATAAATAGATAATATATAGATACCAAATTCACAAACAATGCTAATCTACGCATGCACTATATTTCCTGATATAATTGGGAAAATAATAAAAGTAAATTAAATGTAAATTTAAAATACAGAACTCTATAGAATGATATATACAAAAGTTACCCTAAGTACTGACAATTTATTCTATACTATTAGTTGTAAACCTGCAATGAGAACATAGCTAAATGGTGACTAATATGTATATATAATATGTATATGTATATATAACTAAGCATAGTGCTTAATGAATTGACTGTTTACAGCTAAATGTTCTTGGTGAGGAATACGATTAGTTCACTTATAGACTGACTCAGATTCTGGATAAATTTGTGGACTGGCATTGGAAACATCTCTGTATCATGAAACTAATCTAGTTAAGTCATATAAGATGGATCTATGATCCATGAAAATGTACGTTGTTACCTTCCTAATGTTGAATGTTCAATGAACTACAAAGGATATGATTCACCAACCTGTACTACACCATTGATGTACCTACCATAAGGAAATAAGCTTAATGTATGGTAACAGAACAATAAAAAAACAAGTAAGAACAATAGAAAAGCAACAGGAAAAAAAGACTCATAATAAGATCAATTTTTTATTAAAGTGCTAGTAGATACAAATTCTTTTCATGTGAATCTTGTGGTGATTTATTAGTTATGATTTATTTAAGCTTACCTAAAGATTCAGAAAACAAAGTCAGACTTGAGCTATAGAGATCAGGCCGTTGTGATCACTTTTAATCTCAACACTCAGGGTTAAGAGGTAAACAGATCTCTGTTTTGTCAAGGGCACCATGGCCTAAACTAAAGAAAAGAGTAACAGAGCTCATGCCTTTAATCCCAGCACCTGGGATCACATACCTTTAATTCCAGCATTAGGGCAGTATTTAAGACAGGAGTAAGGTCTCAGAGCTGGTGTTCATTATCCAGCCACATTGAGGATAGATAGGCAATGGATTCTCCAGCCATGCTGAGAAGAGGTAGCCATGTGAGGCTTGGTGAAAACTTGTGGAGACAGGATGAGCCGTTTTAGCTTGAGGTAAAGATAAGAACTAGTGACCAGCTGTTTTGCTTTCCAGATCTTCAGCTTGACTCCTAAACCCCAATATCTGACTCTGTGTCTTTTTATAAATCATGCTATAGAATCTCCAAAAATTTAAATATGTATAATATTTATTGCTTACGATGATGCAGATCTCAAAGAATGCAGACCTCCCAGTGCCCAAGAGGGCAAATATATGCAAATATTTTGCTTCTTGACATCTTTCAAAATTCTCAACTCTCATCATACTAGCCTTTGAATTACTTTCCTGTCAGTAACTTTGAGTGCCCCTTATTTTCTTTCTGGAAGCTGCTCATTTTAAACCATGCTGTAGCCTGCTTTGTGCCATTATTTTTAAATTGCTTTCTGTGTCTAGTCTCCCTCATTTACCCAAATAGGTTGTAAAGTTCTAGAGAGCAGAAACTATATCTTAATATATATTTTATACTCTTGTGTCATTAGTCCACTCAAAATCCAGGAAAGTGCTTCTTATATGGTGTGTACTTAAATTCATATTCATAAATGACATTGAAGGATAATGATACACTATCTGGTAAGGAACAATACAAGGTTTATATTATCATTGTGTTCAAAGATTTATGTTATTTGGGTGCTCTCCAAATAATGACCGTTGATCCCCTTCATGGTTTAGTTTATTCATAGATTTTTCTAAAAAGCTAAGAAACTACATCCCTTGTGTATATATACCTTAGAGTGAATGGTGAGAGTGGAATGGTATAGGAGAAAATGTGAGATCAAACATGTAGAGATATAATAGCAGTATAATTTCCAGGATACAGAGGTAAAGGGGTAGGCTCTTTGGAAGAAGGAAAAGTACCAGGGAAGGCAGAGTATGTGTATATGGATGTGGGAAATGTTGAACAAAAACAGAGTGTTATGTGTGAAACCCTTTTACTGGAACCTGAATTTAAAAAATAAATACAAGCAAAACATATGTTAGATGGAAAATCATAGATTAATTATTTAACCAATGACAAAAGTAAGTTATAAGAAGTACAAGGTTGCTGTGATGGTTTTCTTTAATTGTTAAATGAACAAAATGTAAATTCATTTAGGAATGGGAGTCTTAATGAGACATTGTCTAGGTAGATTAGCTGAGGTTGGAAGACCAACCCACTGTGGGGGTCAACTTTCCCTATACAGTACATCATGAATGTCACAGTGGAGAAAGTAAACTAAGGACTAGAAAACATGTTCACTCATTCTTTCCTGGCTCTTGGTTTTGACACAGTGTCACCAGCAATCAGAAGCTATCGCTGCTGTGAATTTCCTAATTGGGTGGACAGTAATCTGAGACTGGGAACTTAAATAGTTTCTTCACCTAAATCTCATTCATTACATGTTTTTATCACAACAACAGGCTTAACCCCATGTCTCAAAACATCTTATTTAACAAACAAGAGTTTTTTTAAGAAATCAATCAAACAAAGAAGAATCTATTACTATTTTGACAAAGTAAA
This sequence comes from Cricetiscus sungorus, assembly GCA_030556225.1. Lineage (NCBI taxonomy): Eukaryota > Metazoa > Chordata > Mammalia > Rodentia > Cricetidae > Cricetiscus > Cricetiscus sungorus. Next base: position 21,891,166 of record JANBXA010000132.1, on the reverse strand, counting down.
ATTATATGTAAGATATGTTGTCATTTATTTGGTTTCAATGCAAAATTCTACCAGAAATTAAAAGATGAGCTAATTTCAGTAATACTCAAAGTGTTCCACACAGTAGAAGCAGAAATTTCATTGCCAAACTCTATTTATAAGGCTACAATTACTTTGGTACACAAACCACACAAAAATACAATAAAGAAAGAAAACTACAGACTAATATCTCTCATGAACATTGATGCAAAAATACTCAATAAAATACTGGCAAATAGAATCCAAGAACACATTCGAGAAATCATGCACCATGACCAAGTAAGCTTCATCCCAGGGATGCAAGGATGGTTCAACATACAAAACCTATCAATGTAATCTACAATATAAACAAATGAAAAAAGATAAAAAACACATGATCATCTTACAAGATGCTTAAAACGCCTTTGATAAAATCTAACACCCATTTATAATAAAGGTCTTGGAGAGGTCAGGGATAACAGGAACATAACTAAACATAACAAAAGCAATATACAGCAAACCAATAGCCAACATCAAACTTAATGGAGAGAAACCCAAAGCATGCAATTCCTCTAAAATCGGAAACAAGACAAGGCTGCCCACTCTTCATGTCTGTTCAATGCTTTACTTGAAGTTCTAGCTAGAGCAATTAAAAAAAAAAAGGAGATCAAGTAGATACAAATTGGAAAGGAAAAAGTCAAATTTCACTATTTGCCAATGATATGATTGTTGACATAAGTTTCCCAAAAAACTCTGCCAGGGAACTCCTACAGCTGATAAACACCTTCAGCAACGTGGCAGGATACAAGATTAACTAAAAAACAAAACAAAACAATAAAGGGCTGAGAAAGATAACAGGGAAAAATCACCCTTTACAACAGCCACAAATGACATAAAACATCTTGGGGTAATGCTAACTAAACAAGTGAAAAGCCTGTATAGCAAGAACTTTGAGACTTTCAAGAAATATATTTAAAGAATGTACTAGAACATGGAATGATCTTCTGTGGGCTTGGATAGGTAGGATCAACCTAATAAAAATGGAAATTTTGCCAAAAGCAAGCTACAAATTCAATGTATTCCCCATCAAAATATTGACACAATTCTTCACAAATCTTGAAAGAATAACACTCAACTTTATATGGAAAAACAAATGACCAAGGATAGCCAAAACATCCCTGTAAAATAAAGGAACTTCTGGAGGCATCACCATCTCAAACTTCAAATTCTATTATAAACTATAGTCCCGAAAACAGCAAGGTATTAGCACAAAAATAGATAGGTATAACAATGGATCAAATTGACAACCCTGATATTAACCCACACACCTAAGAACACCTGACTTTTGACAAAGAAGTTAAAATTATACAAGGGGAAAAAGAAAACATCTTCAACAAATGGTGTTGGCATAACTGGATGCTGGCATGTAGAAGATTGCAGATAGATCCATACCTATCACCACACACAGAACTTAAGTCCAAATGGATCAAAGATCTCAACATAAATCTAGCCACACTGAACCCCTTAGAAGAAAAAACAGGAGATACTCTTGAACAAATTGGTACAGGAGAGAGCTTTCTGAACATAACTCCAATCGCACAGACACTGAGATTGACAATTAATAAATGGAACCTCCTCAAACTGAAAAGCTTCTGTAAGGCAAAGGACACAGTAAGCAAGACAAAACTGCAACCCACAGAATGGGAAAAGATATTCCCAACCGCACATCTGACAGAGGGCTGATTTTCAACATATGCAAAGAACTCTAGAACCTAGTCACCAAAACACCAAATAATTCAATTAAACAGTTGGGTTCAGAACAAAATACACAATTCTCAATGCCTGAAAGACAAGAAAGTGTTCAACATTCTTACCCATCAAAGAAATGCAAACAAATCAAAACAACTCTGAGACCAAAACAACACCTTACTCCTGTCAGAATGGCTAAAATAAAAAACAGGATGGGCAGTTTATGCTGGAGAAGATGTGGAGAAAGGGAAAAACTCCTCCATTGCTGTTGGGAATGCAAACAAAAAACAGCTACTTTGGAAATCAGAATGGTTGTTCCAAGGGAAAATGGGAATAGTATACCTCAAGATCCAGAAATTCTGCTCTTTAGGCATATACCCCTGTGGATAAGCAGGTTTAGTGTTCTCAGATAGGCTCCAGGAATTTTCCCAAATGTGGCTGGATTGTTGGCTCCACCCTCTGGCTCAGTGCTCAGCCAGAGAGGTGGGACAGTGGGCAGGGTAGGGCAGAGGATAGGGGGAGGGCAGGCTCTTGGTGGTGGTGGGTAGGGGTATATTAGAGCTCCAAGAGCACTCTCTGTGGGGACAGGATGCAGGGGCAAGGAGATCCAGGACCCACCCAGGGATTTCCCAGGGAGGGTGTAGTGGAGAACCCACTCCAGTGGAATTAGATCCAGACTCACCTCTAGCCAAGGCCTGGTGATGGGGGACAAAGGCTGGCTGATACTCAGGATGTTTCTGCACAGATAGGAGGGTCTAGCTGGCACTCTCCAGCTGAGCAAGGCCTCTTTAGTAGAGGCCCTGCGATGGGCATCAAGGATCCAGCCTGCAGGGAAGATTTTTTTTTTTTAACTGAAGAAACCCTACCTTATATTTTTTTTCTTGTCAAGTACATTTAATTTCCTGGACATTTTAAACAACACATGTATTAAGGTTAAAAATAACCATTTAGGTCTATTAAATATAACAGGGTACTCAGATTGTACCTAATAAACTATGCAAGTTTGGAAACAGTATTAAATTGAAATTAAATGATATGCATAAAATATGTGAGATCAGAAAATAACTTTACATTTTAGTAATGAAGATACTATTAAAATATTGTTTAACAAACCTATGGTTCAAGGGTATCTTGTACATATAGAAATTATGGCTGAATGTAGAGTTTTTGTGTATATTGGCTGAAGACAATTTTAGACACCCATCTTTCAGAAATATTTACTTTCAACTAGAGTTTTAGAACTTTTTATTTTAAAAAATTGCATTATATTTTACATGCCAGTTCCCCCTTGTTCCCTTTCTCCTGCTCTCCACACCTCTGACCATTCCCACACCCCATGAACTCTTCAGAGGCCTTCCATAGGGAAAGCAATGAGCAAATATTAGAAAATCTTAATGTGATTGATAGTGGTGGTACACACCCATAATCCCAACATTCAAGTTGTAGAAAGTGGTGGAATTTTGTGGCTTTGAGACCAGCCTGGTCTACAAAACAAGTTCCAGGATCTAGGACAAGTCTCAAAGCTACAGGAAAACATTGTCTCAAAAAAAAAAAAAAAAAAAAAAAACCCACACACACACAAAAATAAATAAGGAAAGAAATTCTTAGTGCAAATTAGTATAAATGTTCCACTGCTTTATATCATTGGATATAGTAGTATTTAAACTTTTGTTTATTTCCACATTGAATTTACTCTTCTTTTACAATTTCTTTTGTAATCAATAACATTCAATGTATAATAAACCAGCAAACAAAAATATTATGAATAAAATAAAATATTGTACTCAGGCATATACCAAAATGATGTGAATTCATACCACAAGGACATCTGTTCAATTATGTTTGTAGCAGAATTATTTGTAATACCCAGAACCTGGAAGCAACCTAGATGTCCCTCAACTGACATATGGATAAAAAAAATGTGGTACCTTTACACAATGGAGTACTACTCAGTGGTGAAAATATGTAATCTTGAAATTCACAGGCAAGTAGATGTTACTAGAAGAAACCATCCTGAGTGAAATAACGCAGAAAGATGAAAAACATGATATGTACTCACTCATAAGTGGATATTAGACATAGAGCAAAGGATAACCATCCTGCCATTCACAAACCCAGAGAAGCTAGGAAGCAAGGAAGACCCTAAGAGGGACAAACATCAACTCCTGGAGCAGGGGAAATAGACAAGATCTCCTTAGCAAACTGGAAACATAGTGGTGGAGTGGGGAGGTAGGAAGGAGCAATGGGATAGGTATAGGAGAACATGAGGGATCAGGATGATTGAGGCAAGATAAAAATAGAGAAAGGGAGTAAGAAGGAGATACCTGAACAGAGGTAGACATTATAAGTTTAAAGAAAAATCTGGTAAAGAGAAATCCAGCTAAGAATCTAATCAATAGTAGAGAGGCTACCTTAAATGCCCTCCTCCAATAATGAGATTGATGACTACTGTAAAGGCCATCCTAGAGCCTTCACACAGTAGCTGATAGAAGCAGAAGCAGAGATCCACAGATAAACACTGAACTGATCTCCTGGAATCCAGTTTTAGACAGGGAGGAGTGATGAGCAAAGGAGTCAAAACCATGCTGGGGAAACACACTGAAACGACTGACCTGAGCAAGTGGGAGCTCATGGACCACATTCTGACAGCTGCGAAACCAGCATAGGACCAAACCAGACCCTGTGAACATGGGTAGTAGTATTAGTAGTATTAGTATTAGTATTAGTATTAGTATTAGTATTAGTAGTAGTAGTAGTAGTAGTAGTAGTGGTAGTGTTTGTGTGCATGTTTCCCTTCTTTGAGTTTTGCTGCCATGAGATTATTCATTTTCTATGTTGTTATACAGTTAACTTTCTTGAACTGCAGTTTTCCTTCTAGTACATTCTGTAGGGCTGTATTTGTGGACAGATACTGTTCAAATTTGACTTTGTTCATGATATACCTTGTTTTATCCATTTATTGTGATTGAAAGTTTTACTTGACATAGTAGTCTTGTACATCATTAGTGGACTCTTAGAGTCTTCAAGAAATCAGTCCAGGCCATTCTGGACTTTGCTGTCTACATTTAGAGTAGCATGTGCTTCAAGTAAGGTTTGACTTTATATGTTACTTGGCCTTTTTCACCATGCAAGTTTTATTATATTTTTCTTTGTTTTATATGTTTAGTGATTTAATTATTATATGGTACAGGAATTTTATTTTCTGATCCAATTTATTTGATGTTCTGTAAGCTTCTTGCATCTTTATAGGCAGGTCCTCTTTAGGTTAGGAAATTTTCTTTTATGATTTTGTTAAATATAATCTCTGGGATTTGAGGTAAATTTTTCTCCTTTTAATCTGACTAATCTTAGGTTTAGTATTTTCATGGTGTCTCAGATTTCCTATATGCTTTGCATTTGTAATTTTTAGATGTGACATTTTCTTTTACCATGGAATCATTTTAGTTTATCATATCTTTAACACCTGAGATTCTCTCTTCCATCTCTTGTATTCTGTTGGTTATGCCTGCATCTGTAGATTTTACATTTCCAGAATTCCCCAATTTGTGCTTTATTTGTTGCCTCTATTTTGATTTTTAGGTCTTGAATAGTTTCTTTCACATGTTTGTTTGTTTGTTTTTTTTTATTTTCTTGGTATCCTTAAGAAATTTATTGATTTTCTCCATTGTTTTGGTTTTCTTTTCCTCCTTTTTGTTGCTTTTGGTTTTTCAAGACAGGTTTTCTCTGTGTTGCTTTGTAGACCAGACTGGATCTTGGACTCACAGAGATCTGCCTGCTTCTGCCTCCTGAGAGCTTTAAGAGGGTTTTTATTTACTCTTTAAGAACCCATGTCATCTCCATAAAATTTTGTTTTAAGGCCACTTTCTTGTGTTTCACCTGCTTTGGAATATTCAGGTAGGTCTTGCTGTCATAGGATAGCTGGGGTCTGTACAAGTTGGAAGAAGGCTTTCTTGGTTAAGTTGGCCTTTGGTGTATCAGTGGTCTCAGTTCTTCTGATCAGTGTGGCTTGGTTTTATTTTTTTTTTTTTTGTTTGTTTTGTTTTTTGTTTTTTGTTTTGTTTTGTTTTGTTTTTACTGCTGTGTTCTTCCTACTTGTGCAGTCTGCACCTGAGCCACTGAGGTTTGCTCCTCAGACTTATGTGATCTACACCTCAGTAGTGGGATTCTGAAGATCAGGATCCAGCAGTGCTGCTGCTGATGAGATGTGAATGGGAGGACCATAGGAAGGGTTCTAGGGAAGAGAATCTGGGAAATAGTGCTGCTTGGCTGGCAGGCAAGTCATCACTTCTCACGGATGTGGAGTTTCCCTAAGTCTATGAACTCTGCCAGAGTTTGGGGGACGACTGCTTGCAAGAAGGATGATGTGGTGGGTGGGCTTGGGTAACCCAATGGATCTTTGAGAAATAGAATGCAGGGCATGGGGCAGTCTAGTAGGCCAATTACCAGTTCTTCCAACTGGCGTGGCTTGCACCAGAGCAGTAGAATATACCAGAATATAGTAGAATACATCAGGGCTCAGCAGCAGTGCTGGTTGATGGGATGAGGGGGGCAGGTTGTCCTCAGTGTTTTAAAGATTCATATTGAAAAGTCAATGGGCTAGTGAGTTGGCACAGCAGGTAAAGATAGTTGCCACCAAGGCCATCAATCTCTTTTAGATTTCTGGAACAAATGTTAAAGGAAAGCCAATACTTCCATAAATAGTGGAATCTATGTGATCTTCTCATGCACACTCCCACTATGATGTACAAATCCTCCACATAAAAATGCATGAGCATGTGCATGAATGAATGCCTAAATAAATAATAAAATTTCTGAGTACTCATCTCATGTGTGATTCATGGCAATTTCTTACCAATGAGCCATTTTAAAAAAAATCTAGTAATATGCTTCTAATATACAATGCTCAGATTAAACATTCTCATTTAAAATGGAAAAATTTCTACAAAGCCAGGAATGATTGGAGAAAGTTACAACTGAAATAAAGAAGACCAAACACTGAATCTTTTGGCACGTGCTTATGATGAAATTAGCTGAAGTCCAAAGAAGATTGATAACACCACCCCCTTTCTATGCCATCTGTAATACACATAGCCAATGGAACACAGCTTTCCTCAGTAGATGTTTTGTTTCTGGCATCTCTGATATCCTGGTATTTCCATGGAAACACAAACTCCATATTCACAGCTTCACTCAAGGGCCTCTCAAATTTGCCTTGTAGAGAATCTGACAATTCCACACTGTTCTTTTCCTCAGCTGCTTTCTGACAACCTGGATCAAACTGTTCCTTGAGTACAAAAACTGTTGAGTTTTCTATGCCTTCAAAATTAGTACCTTATTATACCAAGTTCTATGCCTATTTCATGGTAGAGGCTACTCCCCTTCCTTATATTGCTGTATAAGCTTACATATGCAAAAATAGGGCAAACACTATCCTAGGGTTTTGGTGTATGGGGATTAGGGCACCTTCTTTGCTGCATTATCAGACTAGATAAATCCTTCCACATCAATTTGCATCTTTACATTTTGGAGTCTTTGATGAGTAGATTTCACACTCTCAAGCCACATTTTCTGTTGACCCTGTACATAATGCAAAGTTTCTTATTTTTTTTTCATAGAAACATTATTTTTTTGTTCTTTTTTATTTATTTTTTTTCTTATTTTACATATCAAGCCCAGTTTCCTCTCTGTCCCTCCCTCCCTCTCTCTCCTCTTACTCTCTCCCTTTTCCCCATGTCCCCCAACCACCCTCTAATCCCATTGACCCCACTTCACAGGGAGGGTGATGCCTTTCAGGAGGGATCAACAAAATCTGTCAAGTTATTTGGAGTAGAGATTAGGCCCTCCCTCCTACCTCTAAATTAAGGGAGTATCCCTCCATGGGGAAAATGCTCCCAAAGTCCTTTTGTGTACCAGGGATACATCCTGGTTCCACTGTCAGAGGTCCCTTAGACTGTCCAGGCCTCTAACTGAGACCCATGTTCAGGGGGTCTGAGTCGCTCTGATGCTGGATTCCCATCTATCAGTCTGGGGGTCCATTAGTTCCCCCTTGATCAGGTCACCTGTCAGTGTGGGTTTCTTTATCCTGGTCTTGTCCTCCACCTCTGCATCTGGATTCAAGTTTGGCTCAGTGTTTAGCTGTTTGTGTCTGCTTTTGTTTCCATTAGCTACTAGATGAGGGCTCTATGATGGTGGATAGGTAAGTCATCATCTCATTATCAGGGAAGGGCATTTATGGTAGCCTTTCAACTATTGCTCAAATTGTTAGTTGGGGTCAGTCTTGTAGGTCTCTCGACATTTCTCTAGAGTCAGTTTTCTCTTCAAACCTATAATGGTTTCCTCTTTCATGGTCTCTCTCTCTCTCTCTCTCTCTCTCTCTCTCTCTCTCTCTCTCTCTCTCTCTCTTCTCTTCTCTTCTGTTCCCTTGTATATTCCTCTCCTGACTCAGTCTTCCTAGTTCCACATGCTTTCCTCTCCTCCCCTTTTTTTTCTCCTAGTTCTGTCTTCACTCACTGCCTATCCCCCCCACCCACACTCCCTATATGTTCAGGAGATCTTGTTCCTTTCCCCTTCTGTGAGGAACCTTGTATGAATCTCTTAGGTTCCTCCTTGTATCTGAGTTTCTCTGGCTTTGTGATTTATATGCAGGTGATCCTTTGCTTTTTGTCTAAAATTCATATATGAGTGAGTATATACCATGTTCCTCTTTTTGTGACTGGGTTACCTCATTCAGGATGTTTTCTCCAAGTATCCATTTGCCTGAGAATTTCAAGATTCCATTGTTTTTAGTTTTTTTTTTTTTTTCTGCTGAGTATTCCATTGTGTAAATGTGCTACATCTTCTTTATCCATTCTTCAGTTGAGGGGCGTCTAGGTTGCTTCTACGTTCTTGCTATTACAAATAATGCTACTATGAACATAGTTGTACAGATGTCTTTGTAGCATGGTTGTGGATCATTTGGGCATGTGCCAGGGAATGGGACTGCTGGATCCTGTGGTATAATGATTCCCATTTTCCTGTTCTCCAATAGACGAAATCAAAAGGGTTGAATGACACTTAAAAAGTGCTCATTATCCTTAGCTATCAGGGAAATGCAAATACAAACAAGTTTGAGATACCATCTTACTCCTGCCAGAATGGCTAAAATTAGAAACACCAAAGACAACTTATGCTGGAGAGAATGTGGAGAAAGGGGAACATTCCTCCATTTCTGGTGGGAGTGCAAAATTGTACAGCCATTTGGTAGATCAGCAAAGTTTCTCTTTAATGACTTTAATTACTGTTGTCCATGACTTCCTTACTGAAAACTCCAGCTTGTATATATTCTTCTACTCTACCAAAATAATTAGTGTATTTCCTCCAAGTTCATATCCATTCAGACTCCCAGGACTCAGGCTGAATAAAGTCAGATTCAAATCAAAGTATCAGTAGTAATTAGATCCTATCATAGTTCTTGAAATTTTTCTCCTCTGAAAACTTGAGTCAGGCCTCTATTGTTTTTGTTTCTCTCAAATATGCTGTCTTATCATATTCCATGAAATGTTCCATTAAACGCCTATGATTGCTAACTTCTAATAGCAACTTATTACAATCTAGAATAATTTGGAAAGATAGGCTGAAGGAAGGATTTCTAGAGTATCATGGCATATGGGAGTATAGGTGTATATTGTTTAGATTACCTTAATCAAGTTAAGATGAAAGACCACCCAGTGAGCAAAGAGAGATGAGAACAAGAATGTAACATTAATTAAGAATTTTAGTCTCCTCTGTTCTTGACTATGAACATAAATAATGTTTTAAATTCCTACCTTAACTCTCCATAGTGATGTACTAAAACCAGCATGTATAAGCTGACAAAGCATCTTCCTTCCCAGTGTTGCTTTTATAAAGGTATCTGTCACAGCAAAGACACTGAAACACGCTAGGTTATTCCTAGCCCAAAGTGTTAAAATGGTTCACATTCCATATAAAAAACAGTTTAGAGTACCTAAGAGCTAGATGGCCAGTTTTATCATTGCAAAAATCTACTACTTCTTGGCATCAACTTTTCTCTTTGTTTCTTTTCCTGGTAGAGTGATAAAAAAAATTCTCTAACCAAAGCAACTTATAGAAGAAAGAGTATGTTGTGACTAGCAGTTAGGTTTCCAGTGCGTCCTGGTGAGGAAGCCAGAGAGAAGGAGCTTCCAAGAGCTGCTCATAGCTTATCCACAACCAGGAAGCAGATAAGAATGACTGCTGGGCTCACGTTTACCCTCTTAAAGTGTTCAGAATCTAGTCCTTGGTGGGTGGCCTTCTCACCTAATTAAACCAATCACAGTGACTTCTAAGAAGCAGGCCCAGAATCCCATTTCTTAGGTGATTCTAAGACTTATCAAAGTCACAACTGAGGATACCATCTTAACCATATTCAAGTGTAGTATTCCACCATTTTCTGCTTTTCAAGAAGACTGGCTCAAAAGTACGCTCTTAAAATTCATGGGTTCAAGAGACATGCTCACTTATATAAATTAAGGAGAAAGTAATAACAACAAATTAGAACCAGATTAGTAGGAAACCCATGTAATCCTAACACTCAGGATGCTCCTACAAGAGGAACACTGCAAGTTGAAGGACAAACAGTATAGGCTATAAAGTGAGGCACTGTACCAAAACAGGAAAAAAAAAGTTCAATTAATACTGTTATTTTCTGAACATATTCTCAAATTAATAATTTGAATTTCTAAAACTACAATTTTTGTGAAAGCTTTAAATGCTTAAATATATCTCCCATTTTAAAAATAATGTATAAAATATATATGAGTTAGTGCACAGGAAAAAAAAATAGAAACCATTTAAATGCATTTATTCCTTAACATCTTTTTTTTTCTGTGACTACTTGCATAAAATCTGCAGAGAAAATAAGACATGACAGTAGGAGAGGGATTAGTTGAGAAGAAGGGAGTGTGAAGTAGTAGGGAATCAAGAAAAGATAATATAGTGGATGTGTCTACAACAACTTACTTATGCATATACATTAAGGTTAAGTAAAATAATAAAATTAAATAGTCTCATTAGCAATGAAAGAAAAACATTACAATCATAATAATAGGTAAATTTTATACTGTTGTAAAATAAGCCAGAATTGCCATACATACTATGCAATGGTTAGTTTCTATTTATTTTGATTTGAACTTCATTGGCTAATTTGTTCAAGATCACATTTCTGTGTGTGTATGATACAAGAGTATATAAAAATGAGATGGGGTGAAACCAGATAATTAGCTGTGATTCTAACATTGAATCTGCCAATGTTTTGCTGTGTAGCTTCAATAATATGCTTTATCCTTCACTTTATTTGTCAAAGTATGGAGTTATTTTAAGCAAAGCATATTTTTTTACTATGTTATATCAGGGGCATTAGCATTTTAAACTCTTCAGGAGGATATGTGACATATTAATATAGAGCAGACATTCATAGATAATAAATAGTGCATGGCTGTGATATTTGTGATATTTGCCTGGCTTATTATATAAAAAAGCCTTTGACCATATGAACTAACCAGTGTCTGAAACTTCCATTTCACAAATGACCTAGTGTTCTGACACACTGTTTTCCAGTTTGTGATCAATGTGGCCTTGACAAGATACTTCTAGTTACTCTGAAGTACATGTGTGCTAAGTATGTTTCTGGATTTGGGTTAAAAATAACTGTCTTATATGCATGCAATGCTTTCTCTCTTCAACAACAAAGTGATACAAAGTAATCAGCCCCTATTTATTACATTTGATACTCCCATAATATTGGCTTTGAATCTGAACCAACACATGCTCATAAGGGTACTTGCTTCTTTAAAACATAGTGTGTCATCACTGGATCAAAGATTATTGTGGATGTAACCATAGCTGCTTTGGGCACTCAAAGGCATCTTCACTATGGTTCTCTTATTGGTGTGTCTATTGCTGATGTAACAAATAAAGCCTTTAACAACCTTTTCTTTTTAAAATAAAATCATTGCAGGGTCTTACACAATTGGATAGTCTTACAAAATTTTTTAGATTACTTCAAATTGTATGGTTTGCATAGCAGGTAAGACATATTGACTTACAAAGATATTTTTTAAAATAAATATTTTTAAATTCTAAAAGTGTTGTGTATTTACACTTCCAAATTCATGTTCATGTTCAAATTTCTTAAAAATGTGGGGATAATAAGACTATAATCCTACTGTAGTATAAAAGACTGAATTGTCCAAGCTAACTATTTTAGTATGCTTTCTGTTAACACATTCCACAGAATAGAATACAATAGATGTCATTGAATTGCCATTTTGTATTTCTAAACTCCAGATATTTTTTAAAATTCTTTTTAGATAGTTATAAGAGCAAATTCTATGCAAATAATTATGTAGTTTAGATAATTAAAGATTACGTTTTGTATTTAACTTGCAAGGAAATGAATTATTTTCAAGTTTGTAATTGAATCTTTAATATCCTAAGAAACAAAGCATTTAATAACCTTGCCATCTTTAGAAGTCTAGTTTTACACTATGTTTGAAGATATAGACAGAGGGCATGTTAACCTTTCAAAAAAAGAATATGTAGGACAGATGTATAATGACCTTGACAACACAGCACCAAATCAGGGAATATAATATGATTGCATCATTGTGAGCTACGGATACAGGGTCTTATGATTACTGAATTCTGTTTCTAGAGATTTGCATATCGATTATGATCTTAGATTTATTATGCAGCTAAGTATTTTCTAAGAAAAATGTAAGTATAGTATTTTTAAAATATATATTCATAAATATTATGTAACATTCCATAGTTAAAATGTTGCTATACTAAAAAATTCTATTTTATTCATAGAGCAAATTAAGTTTTCTAATACTCTGTTTCTAGAGTGTTCATTTTCAAAACATAAGCTAACACTTGCCATATGCATAATGTTGGCATGGTAATTTCACTTCATGCTTCAGTGTCACCATCTGGAAAACAAAGATAAAAGTAGTATCTGCTTCTAATGGTTCAAAGAAAAAGTTAAATAATTCAAAAAAAAAGGAAGAATATCTACCTTTAAGTACTTACTAAATTCTATCATTTTCACTGTGATTTTTATATGAACCCATTTTCTTCTATTTTTCTTTTACTTATGATTACTTTTTTCCTATAGTAATTTTTTTCTGGTTTCATCATTCCCAACCGACTCCTCTGAGATCCAACAATGTTCTCATGACCATACACACTATTCCTGAATCTCCTAAGAAAATAGAAATCTAAAGACTAATAATAAAATCAAACAACAAAACAGCCAAACTAGAATAGGACAGAACAAACAAACAAAAGGAAAAAGATCCAAAAAGTAAAACACCTCAAGAAATACATAGAGATATACAAGTTCATATACACTGGAATCCCAGAGAAACACAACTGATGCCATAGTATTTACTCAAAGACCTGTAAGGTGAACAAAAAAAAAAAAAAAAAAAAAAAAAACCAGAAGCTCTGACAAAGTATTATAAGATGAAGAATAAACAAAAAATGTCATTGAGCTTTTGTGTGTTGTTCATCTCCTTCAGCTTATCAGGTCTGCCCTAAGAATTGTTTGTATTTCCCAGGGATAATCTGTTGAAGAAAACTGGTATTTCACCTTAGTAGTTATTAATACGAGATAGTTTCTGGATTAGGGATGGGAGCTTGTCTCAATTTCTCCTCTCAGAGCTGGGGTGCCATCTGATACAGAGCCATGCAGGCATTGTGCCTGTTGCAAAGGGCTCTGTGTATTCACATGAGCCTTAGCATTGCTGTGTTTTGAAGGACTATTTTTTTTTGATGTCTCTGTCTCGACTCACTCTTTAAATCTTTCTGTGCCTTCTTCTGCATAGTTTCTTGAATACTGAGAGAAAAAATTTGATAAAGAAATTCCAATTAGGACTGAATCTTCTGTGGCCTCTCATTTTCTGTACATTGTCTAGCTATGGATCTCTGTATTTGTTACATCTACTTCAGAAGAAAGCTTCTCTGAAAATGGCTAGCCTGGCACTGATCTATGAATGGCATTATGAGTTATTATAGTGCTATATTTCTTTAGCAGAACAGTGATATTTCATTTTTCCCTACATCCTTGGCTTATCTAGTCTAGAGTTCTTGGCTACCTGAGCAGCATCTTGGATGGTTTACATCTCATAAGTCTGAAATTTAATCTGATAGTGGTTGGTTACTCTTACAACTTTTGTGGCTCAATTGTAATAATGGGTCTTGCAGGCAGGTCATCATTTAGATCAAAGGGTTTGTAGATGTGTTGATGTTTTTCTCCTTTGGTAGTAGGCAGTGTAGCCTGTAGGATATATGCAGTATACACTGTAGCAATATGAACATGAACATTAGTATGTAGACCTGTTTGTAGAAAATATGGTGCATTGATACCCATTATGTTAGTCATTTTTCTGTCACTGTGACAAAGATGCTAGGTACAAACAACTTCTAATGCAGATACTTATATTTTGGTTTACAAATACATAGCAATCTATGGTTCCTTGGTTAGGAGCCTGTGGTGATGCAGATAAAATGGTTGGAGTGTGAAGTAAAAAATCAAGCTTCTCATCTTCCTGAGTTCAAAAATAAAGCTATGGGGTTGAGGAACCAGGATCTTAATATACATTTTAAAAGATTGTTATAAAACCTTCTACTAGGCCACAGTCCTTAAAGGTTCTGTCAGCTCCCCAGACCTAGAGCAAGTGGACACCAAAACTTATGCAAGAGCATTTGGAGGATAATTAAGAGTCAAGTATAATATCCATCGTCGTCACTGGAAAATTATTGCTTCACATATGCATTTAGCAATCCATACCAAATAGCATCAAATAGCTACTTTGATGTCAATGGGGAAAGCCATCTCAAATGTGTTCAATTAGAAAATGCTCAATATATATTTGATTTCTTGTTATAACTTCCATGGGTATATTTACTACCCAGTTACTAAGAAACTGTCATTTTGTACTCTTCATCTTCCTGGTTTCTTGAGCTTCTCACTTCCCTCCTTGTAACCATCTTTTGTTCTCTGCTTCTTATAGTCAACATTTGTTTTCATTCAGTTCATTATTTTTTATTTATTTCTAATTTACTATATATTCTTTGTGTGCAAATTTATGTCTGCTCCCTTTCACTTAACCTTCTTCAGGCTTCACTTTATCTCAAAAGGCAAGGTGTATGTATATCTCATTGTCTGTGTGTGCCATGTAGACATACCATCTACATTCCCACTAATACTATTCAACACAGCCTCACCAATACTTATTGCCAATATATTTATTAACAGCAATTCTGAAATTGAAGCAAATATGATTTTGATTTGAACTTTCATGATGATCAGTGATACTGATATTATTACTTAAAAATATATTACTCTTTAATCTCTTCAATTTTTAAAAATAAAAACATCTAATCCACTTGGTGTCACTACCTGTAATGGTAGATTAGAAAAACAAAACAACATGATGAAAGTATAATCACAGGATGGAAAAAACTGAGAGTTGGTTGAGACACAGTTCCAAAACCAGAAAAAGTAAGTGTAGATGTCACACAGTGGAGATACAGAAAACTTGGTGAGAAATATGGAAAAGTTACAAAGATTTAGATATCTAATATACCTAAAGGCAGTTAATAGAAAGAGCACAGCACTACTTCACACATTCCAATGTAAATAAAAATGCTAATATAGAACAATACTGGTTTATTATTGATGCATTGATTTAATAAAGACAAATTATTTTAAGTACATTATGATAAAGGATACCAACATATCCCTTAAATATTTCAGTTCTTTTTGAAGGAGAATAGAACTAATAATTGAAGAAAATTACCTACTCAGACACAGATGTTGTATCTTATTACAATATCTCATATTGTATTTTGTACTGAAATGGCCAACATAATTGTGGAACCGAACTTCCAAAACATTCAACTCCCATGCGTGTACAAGTTCCCTTGAAATTATGTCTGGGCTTGAAATTATGTCTTGAGCTCTCCCCTGAGCTCATTGCTTACAATGTTTACATCCACTCTCAGGGCTCATCCTTTCTCATCTCCTATACTCAAAACAAATAAAACAAACAAACAAAAACCTGGGAAGACCTCTGCTTTCTATAGGCTGTGCACCACTACTAGCCCCCTAGAAACCACTACAAGAACCAGAAAGAGAGAACCACTCTTCCTCCATCTTGTTCAGAATTGTTACAGCTACACAGAAATACCACTCCAGGAGCTACATGTGTTGAAGTTACTTTGTGCCTATCTGCCTTCATACTTAATTTCATGAGGATCTATTATGTACTATTCATACTGCAGGCATAAAAGCTATGAATATTAAATAGAGCTGATTCTTGTCTCAGACAGTCTTAAAGATTCTAGTGGAAAAAGAATAGAAACGAATTAGCCATTACAATCTTACAAAGTGCTTATAGCTGCTGAATTGGGCTCAGATATTATACACAATATCCTCTGACTATGTCTTCTTTCTCCTCCTCAGTACTGGGTTATTAAAATCCACTGACATGGAGGGCAGTTTAATTTTCCCACTCACAAATGTGGTCATGCAATGTGATATTGCAAAACTACAAAAATCTTGGAACTCATTCCTAGATTGAAATTTATATACATTTCAGTTTTGTTAAAATGATCCCCATTTTCCCAAATTGGTTTTACCAGCAGCATGTAGCAATTCACCTTACTTCACTCCTCCAATATCATTTGATAGTACTGGTTTTCTTCCTTAGAAGCCAACAGTCTGTTACAAAAGCATGCTGTTAAAATTTAGTGTAGGGGCTGGAGAGATTGCTCAATGGTTAAGAACTGATGGCTCAGTAGATTTTGTTCCTGAAACCTGAGTTCAATCTCCAGAATCAGAATGGCATCTCACAGCAATAAACTCCAGGTTCTGGGGATCAGATGACCTCTTCTGGCCTCTGTGGCTATGTGGGTACTAGGTAGGCATGTGGTGTGTGATACACAGATATATATGCAGGCAAAATATATATATATATATATATAATTTTTAATCTCTGTATATATAAAGATATATACAGAAATTAAAATAACACTATAGTTATATGCTTATATAAACATAGTTATATGTTTATTTAGATCAGTATGTAGCTTATATGGCCATATGTCAAGTTTTACAAGCTGTTCCATAGTATGTAAGTGTATAATCACGCAAATTATTATAAGGCAAATATCCAGATGTAATTTAGAACCTGTGTTCAGATTTAAAATCATTCTGGCACCCCAAAGCCTTGTTTCTGCTCCTTTGCAAGGCAAATCTGCTGTCTCTTGAGCACAGGAAATACTGTGTCGTGAAATAAGAATCACTGTGCTAGCTTTCTGTCTACCCCATGGGTCTTTTTCTTCAGCTTTCTAACTCACCCAATTATTCCAAGTCCTGAGGTTGTTATACCTAATAACAAGCCTCTACATTTCCCACAGGCTCTCCATTAAGGAATTAAGCTGTGGTCTGTTTCTCTTTCTTTCTTTTTTCTTCTTTGTTGTTTCAGTTTCACTTGTAGATGTATGTTAATTGAGTTGTTTCTGAATATTTTCTTGAAATTTGTTCACTCAAATACCTTGCTGGAGTGATTTCAAACCAATTCTGTTCCCCAAGAACAGTCAAGCTGAGCATTTTTCTTTTCACTGAAATCTGGTTTAAAGCCCTGTACTTCACAGATCCTATATAGATGATGAGCATTTAAAATGGTTCTTCCATTTTCACAGCTGTATTTAGCATACACAGACAGGTCAGGCACTGTACAAAGATAAAAACACAGGCGCACACTATGAACAAAAAAATCAATTATTAATTGTTTTTAAGAGACTCTGCTTTTAGTAATACATATGCATTGCTTCCTGAAGGATTCCCTATAGTAGTGTTGCTGGGGAGGACCTGAAATATTATTGTGCAATCCATCAGGATTTATTGAGATGAGTTGGTTTCCTACCCATCTTGACATTCATACTTGACTTCTCCTTGGCAGGATATATCCAATGACAACAATGCCAATTGTAGACATCTGATTATATTTGTATAAGCAGGCATTTAGTTTTACATTATGATTTGAAATATTGATTTAACACTATAGTAAATATTAGAGAAAACTAAAAATGGACACTTTATAATGACTAATATTCATTTATTCTATTTGTTTATATTTTCAAACATAAATATTGTAAAGTTAAGATTTTTCTGTTCCCTACAGCCTGTTCCCCTGAAGTAACAGATAAAACAGACTCAGCGGATGTGCCCATAGCCATTTACAAACACCATTACATAATTGTGTTCTGTCTTATTTTTAATAGTCTATGTATATCTGAATGCAGTCATACGGTCAGTAGTAGTGTTTCTCCAGAGAGGTATGTATTTTTTAAAACTGACTATCATATCCAAATATTAAATTGAGTAATTATTACATTGACATCCCACCTTATGTATTCCTCCCTGCAGCACAATTAGTCCCCCACACCATATAATAGTTTGAATAGGAATGGTCACCATAGGCTCACATATTTGGATGCTTGGTCATTAGGATACAGTGCTACTTGAGAAATATTAGGACTTGTGTATTGATGTTTAATAAGGATCAGGATAAACAAATAGGCTGAATAGATGTTTATTCAGGGAGAAATAACTTATACACAGATGAACACCAGCAGGTTCCTGGACCCAAGGATGCCTCCAGATCTTCTCCTGTCTCCATACTGCAAGCAAGAGAGCTCTCAGAACCCCCTCCTCAGACTTAGTTCTCCCAGGTAATGTCCGCCCCTGTCTCAACCCCCAATGGGTGTGTTCTGTGTCACAGGCTCAGACAAAGTGTCTATCTCATTACACCTGTGGTCTTGTTGGAGGGGTGTCACCTTGTTGGAGGAAGTGTGCCACTGAGGGTAAGTTTTGGGATTTCAGAAGTCCAAACCAGGCCTAGAGGCTTTGTCTCTTTTCTTCTGTCTTTTGGTCATGCTTTGGCCCAGTATTTTCTCATTATGTTCCCTTTCCTCCCTTTTATAATGGTAATATATATTCTGTGCCATTGCAAGTTAGAAGTATATGATCTTCTTTTAGAGTTTGAATTTCTATGGGGTTACAGTTAAGAAATTGCCATGAGTCTCAAAAGAGACTTTGAACTTTTAAACAGGGTTGAGACTGTGGTAGACTATGGGAACTTCTAAAATTGGACTGAATGCATTTTCTGTTATGATATGGCTATAAGCCTATGGATGCCAGGAGTGGAATATAATGGTTTGAGTAAAAATGGCCCCCAAAGGCTCATATATTTGAGTACTTTGTCATTATGGAGTTTTTTAAAAGACATTATGAAGTGGTCTTTTTGGAGTGTAGGTTGCCTTGTTGGAGGAAGTGTGTGATTGGGGGTGGGCTTTGGAGTTTCAAAAACCCAAGCCAATGACTGCCTCATTATTATTATTTAGATGACTGTTTGCAAGGAGAAGATGGGAAGGGTATAGACTCAGATGGCAAGGGAGATGTGGCAGAACTGGGAGGATATGGGGGAGAAGAGACTTCTCAGAATAAATTATATAAAAACAACTGTTTTACATAAAAGAGAAAATATGAAATTTGTCAACTTTCATTGAAGAACTGGTCTATACTTTAAAAATTGAACTAAAATGAATTGAGATAGTCTCAAAATATATATTTAATAAAATTGCAAAAGTAAAAACATAACTTCAAATCAGCCAAGTGTTTTCTTCATTATATATATATATATATATATATATATATATATATATATTCAAAGCTTCAAGAAATTAACTAGTTATTTTTTATTTTTACTTTTAATATTTTATTAAGATTTAAATAATTTCATACAGTGAATTGGACCACATTGACTCCAAATGTTTTCCTCTACTGTCTTCCTGATCCATTCTCACCTTCCTATTTTCCCTGATGCTTTAGGAACAATAACCCATTGACCCCAGTTCATGCTGCTCATATAGTACTGGATGTGGTACCATCCCATGGAGCATGATCAACCTACCTGTGGTCAACTCATTATAGACTAATGAATGACAACATCCTAAGAAGTGCTACTGGCATTGTAAACATGGACATTATAGGTAAATTAGGATGTCTATGATGTCTCCTTGATACCAGCATCTTCAAGAAGAGTGGAGACTTTAGCAAACTTAACTAAGAATAGTTGAAAGAAAAGAGAAACTCTAATAAGGCAACAGGTAAACTAAGAGTAAACAAGACTCAGACCAATGTCTTTACCTCTTAAAAAGCATGAAAAATTGATGCTACTATTCTTTAGAAAGATTCTTGAATATGTTTATAACATGTAACAACATAAAAAGTACTTTTCTAATATATGAAAATTGAAACAGAACATTTTGTTTCCTATATGTCATATTCCACATTCCTATTTGATTGCTATTTAAATATACATCACAGTCTAACTGACTATGTGCATAACCCTAAGTATTCAGTACTTCTCATTTATTATTTAGAGTAAGTTTGTATTTGTGTTTCTAAGAAATTATCACAATATTCAAAATGTTAAGTTGTAATAAATTAATCTGGCATATTTTATTTAATCATGGCTTTTTTGTTTTAATTTTTTAATATTCTAAGTTTTCAGTTTTATATAACTACACATTTATGCATGCATAATTAAGTTATTTTAATAAATTCCCTTTAAAATTATCTTCTTTCCAATAAAAATAAGAAGAAACACTTAAGAAGAAGTTAAGTCAATATAGTTAAGAAATTGAAATGTTTTGAAATCCTGTTCCTGCATTTATTATGAACCCAAATAAATGCTACTTGATAAGATTTAGAATTTTTCCTAAGCTTATAAAATGGAGAAACGCACACTGACTATATTAAGGTTCCCATCTCTAAGCCAGAGGTAATTGCGTTTATAATCCTGGCCATCAGGAACTAGAGACAAGAAGTTGTGAGTTGTCAGTCACTTGCAAGGCACTGGGTTTGATCTCCAGCAACACATACACACACATAACATGAATAGTAGATATGATGATTACAATAATAAATATGATGATGAGGGTAAGAGTGATGCAACCATGATGAGTCTAGTCTAAAACTATATTTATCACCTCAATTCTATTGGAATATGCAAAGTATTCTGGTAATTTTGACTAGAAGTTGCATAATATAAAGTTCATGTGTGCTGGAATGCCAGCTCAATATCAAGAAACACAGGCACTTAAGAAAGTACATTCAGCAAAAGTCCATGCAGACTGCTACACTGAAGTTTCTCTGCAATGTGCTCTACTTTCCTGTTTATGAAGGCAAAGAAGATTTATTTCTATATACAGATTGCCCACAATAGATAAAATACATAAATTCTGAATGCTTTCTATTGTCAAATGACCTGGTGCCTCTTAACCCAGTACAGCCAGTAACGGAGCCACATGTCCCTCTATCTTCTCCCTGAAAGCCTGAGGCACTTTCCACTCATTACTCTGAAGCGCTTAGCTGGCATCTGCTTCTACCAATACTGCTGGGATAAAGTTACAGTTAACCTTCTGCAGAACATAAACAACTAAAACACATAACAAGACCACAGTTAATGGTCTAAAAGGAATTTGGCAGCTTGATGTTGTTAGTTCAAATAAGTTTCTTATATGGATATTGTCGAATAATCAGAATATGGTGTTTGAATGTGGGAGGTTAAGAGGGTCTTCAAAACAGTGTTAACCATGTGATACAATACACTCATAATTTCATGTATCTTGGAGGTTTGCTAAAGCAACTCTGGACTCTGCAGGAGGTTTTAAATTCATTTCTATCTTCACACTATATCATTCTATAACCATTGGAAAGTACAGGTTGCACTTTATTATTCTGTTTATTCATTGGCTTAGACTTCAGACAAGGTCTCATTGTAGCCCAGGCTGTTCTTGACCATGTTGTGATCCTCTATCATGCTGCCTCAGCTCCCAGGATCTTGGACTTACAGGTGTGAATAGTCACATCCAACTTTTCATTACTTATTAAATGAATTGTATAACTTCTAGTTTCATTCTGATTATAGAAATTAAGTAATACAAGTATCAATAATTCTGATGACACTACCTTGATTTTATGGTTACTAATTTATATTTTAGAGGAGCACAATGATTCAATGCATGTGGCCATTTCAGGTAACATAGAGAATTAATTATTACAATGGAATTTGAATATGACTTCTGCACTAAATGTGCTAAAGAAAATGAATCATTACAGTGGTAGTAAATTTTAAGATCAATGTAAAAAGAAAGAGATTAAAAATAAATGTCTTAGTTTGCAAATTAAATATTCACCACTTTATCCTAGCTGGTGAATATTTAAAATAGTTGGTAATGGTATTGAGGAAGGCAAAAGACATATATAAAATTACTTTACTGACTCAATGAACAAGCTGCATGCTCATTTGATCCCCTGAACAAAAAATGAAGAATTAGGAGAAATATAAGATGGTTCTTGCTCTGTTGTGAAGACTGAAAGTTTTCTGTACCCAGATATTAAGCCTCTCCACTGATGTGGTATTCCAGATTACACCAAAATAAAACTAAAAGTCCAGATTTAATGAGTAAAAGGCACCTGCATGATTTTTCAGTCCCCAAGAGGACATTAGTTAAAGAGACCTGAAAACCACATGGCCAGTCTCTGATCTCTAGGGGGCAGTTTAAATACCCTGTAGGTGTGGTCTTGATCATCTCTAGTTGAGGAGCCATTGCTCTGCAGGCTTTCTAAGATGGAGCAGGGTTTGGAGAGGGGGGGTGTAGGGGAGACTGAGGTAGAGCTTCCACTTGAACAGAGACTACATCAGTGGCAGGCTTGGAAATAAAGAATGTGCCTAGCAGATACAATATGAGGGAATAAACTAATTAGTTTGGGAATTTGAGCCAAAAAATGGAAAAGGAAGAAAGAGAGAAGTTGGAGCAAGAAGATTCAGATGACATGAAAAATCCACAGACATATTCCAGTTCATAATGTCAAAGTGATAGAGAGCCCAAGAATATAACTGCGACAGTCAGTGAGCAGCCGTGAAGAAATAGTGAAAGATGAAAATGCTCTTTGGAGGAATTGCTATTAGCAAAGTAAGAAAATAAAGATGAAAACCAGCTTTATTTCAAGGACAAAGAATGCTACACAGAAATTGAATAGAGGAACACTGATGTCTTCGATGAGGAGAATTTTTGTGGATATTAGGTATAAATGTCAAAACAAAAAAAGAGGAAAAAGACAGCAGTAGACACAGAAACATGGACAGTTGCAATGTGTGATAAATTCATAAGCTTTCCAGGACTAGGACAATGACCTTCCACTGACATTAGATTTGAAATACCAATCACAATCATAATGTTGTCTCTGTCATAAGCTTTCTAAAGCAGTGTTAACTCCAGCCAATATTTGGGAAACATTTTATTAACCATAAATTTATTATTGTGGCTTCCAGATAAGAAAAAACTGATTTAGCAGTTGGTCCAAATACTGGACCATGTGTCCTAACCAATTTATAATATCAGTAATAAATCTATAGATATGATGCACTAGTATACCAGAGGACCATTTCCCACTGCAAATCAAGTTTGAGTTGATCATTCAGCTCATTGGTGGTACTGAAGACTTTAGGAATTGATTCTTGTGTAGAATAGAATGCCTCATTAGCCACTGACACATCATAATTGCCATATACTCTATTTAAATATAGTTCTAGTTAAGGATGTCTCAGTGATGTAATAACCCTGTCAGTCAAGCTGCCACAATTTCTTACGTATGAAATACCCTCTTGAAAATGTTAAGCAATTACTGAATGCACGTGTTCGGACACCATGCTTGCTGGAAAGCTAAATGCTTAATAGGAAAGGACATTTTTCTTAATAACTGTTTCTCATGTCCCTTATCAGCAAGAAACTAATGTGGTGAGAAAGTAAGTGCTGGGTTTGAATATTAGTAGGGCATCTAGTTTAGAGAAACATTCTTACTGATTGGCTTTACAAAGTCAGATAGTTCCTATAACCTGTATATTTATATTTCTTGTTGGTGAAATGAGTAGCTCCAAAACCTGAGAAACTCTCCCATTCTAGTATGCTTTGACATCTCTCAGTGCATTGTCTTCTTAGAGATTTTAAAACTACACTTGGAACTCAGATGTTACCTACATCGGGACTCTCAACCCCAATAAAGTTGTCGCCCTGTCTGATCTACAAGAATTGACCTGATACTCCCATTTACAGCATCTCTTGGACTGAATATGTTTAAAGATAAGTGAAAATTGAGCAATTTCTCTAACAGCTTTTGTATGTGTAACTGTGAGCAAAATGTACAAAACAGAACGTGTCAAGGGAATGCTTGAGTAAAACTTCAAATAAGGTGGCACAGCTGTCAGCAAGCTGGCAAATGCACCTGCAGATATTCTGGCTTGAAAGATTTGGGGGAGGGAACTTCTATTCAAAACTTGTACCTTACTGGTATTCCTAGAGGCAAAAGCACCTCACTTCAGGTTTTGCACATGGGAAAATTATTGTGGTTTAATAAGGGTCAGGATAAACAAATAGGCCGAATAGATGTTTATTAATGGAGAAACAACTCACAACACAGACAGATAAACGCAGCATTTGGAACTGGATGCTCCTCTCTTCGCGTCCTTCCAGAAAGAGAGCATTCCCTGCCTCCTTCAGAGACCTAGTTTCACAGGTCACTTCCGCTCCTGGCTCCACCCCTCAGTGGTGTGCTCAGTGCCACAGAAGCAGACACATATCCCACTACAGAACAGCATCGCCAAGCCAGAGGAAATTTCCTCAAGAAAAAGCTGAGTTAAACAAAGGATGATAAACTAAGTAGCATCTCTTCCAAACCCATCCAGGGCATCTCATTTAAACCCTGGAACTTCACTAAGTGAAGTCCATTTTAGTTCTCCTAGAAAGTGTCATTCCTTTGGGAATATTAAAGTAAGATATACTAACTAGATTATTTTTCATTTACCTCAACTTGAGAGAATACATATAGGGTTGATTTACATCTCTCAAAGACATTGACACTATCAGTTTTTGCAGTGTTTCTTGAGGTAAGGTGTCTTGCCTTTGGACGGAACCTATAGTGGGCATGGTTTCAATGTGAGGCATGGTCTTATTTTTTTTGCAGGATCTTTCTCTTGGGTCAAGGGATGCCACCAGAGGGGCTGAGAAATAAACCCATGTATCTTTGTTATTTTCCATGTAAGTATTCCCCAATAAACACCCATTTATCATTTATCTTGGGTCTAGTGAAATCATTACATCCTAAGGTGGCACACTTAATAAAATGATACCTAATATCAGTCATAGTTTCAGCCCGCATCCTTTTGCCCATTACAGATATATATGTATATGTATATATATGTATATGTATATGTATATATACATATACATATATATATATATGCATTCAGAGCCATGCTTATACATGGATTTCTAAATTTCTCCTAATTTTCCAAACTTCATCATGTTCTGGCACCATCCTACATTTACCAACAAATATCTTGCCACCTTCTATGCTTGTATTATAATTCATTTAACATCTTCCCACCTCACTCAATGTTCTAGTTAAGGTGAGCATCAGATTAACAGAGATGACTCTCTCCTATGCTCCCACATATTGCCACCTTACTTCTGAATCTTGATTTCAGAAACTGTAGATGATAATGAACATTTATGTTGGAAACTCCAGTTTATCTAGCATTTATTGGTTTCCGTTAGTGTTGATCCCTAACAGACACTTTCTTAATTGATTTTATTAGAATCACATGACCCTCTTATTTGCTGGTGTTTGCCAGTAGAATAATTAGCTAGGTTTTTTTTCTTCTTTTAATAGAACCATGACCTCAAAATCTCTAATAAAGAAAACATTTAATTGAGGGTGGTTCACTTAAAGTTTCAGAGGTTCAGTCCATTATAATCATGATGGAGAGCAAGGCAGCATGCAATCAGATGTGGTGCAGAAGCTCAGCGTGTAGCAATATATTGTAGGCAACAGGAAGTCGAAAGATTGTCACACAGAGTAAAACTTGAGAAAAAAGATCTCAAAACCCACCCTCACAGTGACACACTTTCTCTAAACAAGACCACACCTCCTAATAGTATTACTCTCTTTGAGGCCATTTTTTTTCAAACCACCACAGAAATCCAGAGGAATTTCTATTACTTTTAGCTTTTTAAGATTAATATAATGCAATGTTTTGAGGCCTTGTAATTCTAGATTTAGTAAATATTTCTTGACCAGAATTTAATTGTGGTGTAAATATTCATCTATATACATGCATCTTTATCTTCTCATAAACCTGTTCCCAATCATTAAATCAAATGGGCATTATCTTTAGTTTTTAGATAAAGCAAAGTTCAAATTTTTACAACTAGTTGTCTAAAACCAACTAATAAGTATGCAAATCAACAACTCTAAAGAAGCTAGGCACCAAGGATATTAAGAGAAACATACATGGACCCCTGAGCAGATGAAAGTTATAAGATCTCCTAAGTAAATTGGGAGCATCAGGTGAGGGGGGAGGTAGGGAGGAGAAAGAGGAGTGGAAAAGGGAGGGGAAAAGAGAAGATGAGAGATCAGGAAGGTCCAGTTTGGGGAAGAACAAAGAAGAATAGCAAGGAAAAAGAAACCTTAAAGAGGGAGCCATTATGGGTTTAAGGAGAAACCTGACACAATGGAGATGTTCTGAGAGCCACAAAGATCACTCACTCTCTTTCCCACTGGGAAGTTAGTGAGGTGAAGGTAGCATTGGCTTGCAGTTTCTCTCTGATCTCTCAGCATTTTCCTGTATATCTGACACTGAATTTTTATTGTTTAGATTAAGAACTCCATTTAAGCTATTGCCTGGACAGTTATAGTATCTTTGCATCAAAACACATTAAAGACCTTTGAAGGAAGAAGTGGAAAGGGGGGATTTCTGTAAATTTGTGTTTCATGTATATTTATTCTTCCAAGTACTAAAAACAAGCAGTGGGTGGCATTTTCACACATAAGTTATGTTCTTTGTTTCCGGTTTTTCATTGTCTCTATTCTGTAAATAATGCAACTGAAAGCAATAACTATATACATATGTATTTGCAAACAATATTTTCAATTGTATATATATTATTTTCAAATACTTACTCTGTACAGTAAAGTTGAAGTGCCTGAGATCTTTTTGTCTTTGAACACCATAACTAATTAAAAGTACAGGTTTCATATTTATCCAACCATTGGCATATCCGTAATGCTTCCTAATAATGACTTAGACAAAAACATTTATTCAGTCATGCTACCAACTCCTTCCCACCACTTAATGCAACTTTTGGAGAATGGCCATATATGATCCTAATGATTATCCCATTTGCTTTCTGCTTTAATATATTTAAAAACTCCTAAACTTGGCTTTGGAATTTATTGGCAAGGCACTCAAGAGGCCTTTCTTGCTGGGTTTTCTACCTGAATCTGTGGGTTTTGCTAATACCTTTGGATAAATTTTTTTTTAATTTTTATTTTACATATCAATTCCAGTTCTCTCTTCTTCCCTTCCTGCCTCCCTCTTTCCCTCTCTTTCCCACCCTTCCATGCCCCCTGACCACCCTCTCCTCCCAGCCCTCCCCAATCCACATGTAGGGTGATGCCTTCCAGGAGGGGTCATCTAAATCTGTCAAGTCATTTGGAGTAGGGACTAGGCCTCCTCTCCTGCCTCCAGGTTAAGGAATTATCCCTCCATGGCCTTCTAGCTGAGACCCATGTTCAAGGGCAACTGAGTTAGTCCCATGCAGGATTCCCAGCTATCAATCTGGGGGTCCATTAGTTACTCCTTGTTCAGGTCAGCTGTCTCTATGTGTTTCTGTAGCCTGGTTTTGTTTTCCCTCTCAGCATCTGGATAAAGAAATGTAAAAATCATTTTTTAAAAGCTGTGCCACTTAAGATGAAACACACACTTGATGCAGCACTTTTTGAGTTACCAAGAACCAGAGATTAGATAGTCCAGAGATCTAGGGTAAAACCAAATTCTATTGGTCAAAAAAACAAAACAACAAAAAGACTCTTAGTGATATTCTGCTATACTCATAGATCAATGCCTAATTCAGACACCCTTATTCAGATATAAGAGGGATTTCTCCTGTATCAAACAAAAACAAATACAGATACCCAAAGTCAGACTTTGTACAGAGAGGCCTCTAAATGAGAGAAAGAGATGTCTACATCAGTACTTCCCTTGGATCTCAAGGAATCCTGTGGAAGAGGATGCAGAGGGAGTTTGAAAGACAGAGAGGACATAGGATACCTGGAGAACAGGGTCAACTAAAACAAGAGAACATAGCTGATATGAATTCACATAGACTGAAGCAGCATGCTTAGTACACCAGGTCTTCTGCATATGTTACAGTTTCCAGTTAGAACTTAAGAGACTCTTGATTCAGTAGGTCTCTGTTTCTTGTGCTTTTGCTCAGGGCTCCTTTACTTTTTTGTTGGCTCATCTTGTCCAACTTCAATATGATAGTTTTTGTTTTATCTCATTATATCTTATTTTGTTACACAACACCAACTATAAAGAATTGATGATTCACTGGTGTCTGAATGAATATGCAGACAGACACGGATATTTAACATAATAAGATTTCCATTTAACTCACATAAAGTACTGACATTTTTTTGCTGCTGCACTGTGTGTTTTAAACTAAAGTATCTTCCAAAATTACACTTTTGTTTTTCTGTTCACAGCTGCATCCTATATCCTATGGCACCTGTTTTAAATGTTTGCTGCTTGCATCTCTTTTGTTGCTTTCTGAAGCAGTCTCTACCTTCTCCTTCCTCTTCTTCATAGAAGTTGTCCTGGCAACTAACCCATATTTGTTTTCTGGTTTAAAATTATATTTTCAGTCTCCTAATCAAGAATTTAAATCATGAAATTTGCTTTAAAATTAAATTAAATTGAGAAAAGTTTTTCAGAAATAAATGATATTTTTATTTCTAGTCATATAGTAAGACTTTCCTTTCCTTGAACTTAGAACAATTTTGGCCACATGACACAAATTTAAACTCTACAAGTCCACACCATGTGAATTCACAGTAATTTTTAGAAATTCACAGAAATTTTTGGAAGTATAGCATCAGTTAACTTTCAGAAAATGCGTAACTTCATTTAGTTGTGACTGTTTAGAAAATATGTATCCTAATGAATTTCTCTGACATTCTCACATCTGATACTCAGAACTCCTTTGCTTTTCTTCCCTCTCATCTAGTATTCGCCTGTGTTTCCCAAGTGAGATGAGAGATTATAGAGCACTGTCCATATCGAAGACATCTCTCAAGAGAACAGGGCAAAAAGTAAAGAAATTCTACCCTAATCAGTCTTGGGCCTACTCAGCTCCATAGAGACAAAGATTAAGTGGTGACAAAGTCATTCAGTCTTCTATCCTGTTCACTGTGCCTTGCTCCCCAAACAGGCTTCTCAGAAACCATGTGACCAGCAGTTTGTTAATCTGATTAAGAACACTTGTTCTTCTACAGCACTTCATTCCTTGACCTCTTTGCTTCCCTTCCCTTTAAATCCAGCTTTATAAGCTAGCATTACCACTTTAATAAAAGAGATGTCCTCTGAAACAGTCTCCCAGGTAATTGCAGATCTGCCATAGTAATTGCAGTTCTTGATCAACAGCTCTGTGCATCCTGGGAATACCAGTGCTGAAAGCTAATCAGGGTCAAAGGGATCCACACTATCCCCTTTCCTTAACTGATATCCACTGTGTTACTTTAAAAGTTTTTTGTTTGTTTGTTTTTTATTCTAGTCTCTTGTTTTAAGACAGAGCATGTAGTACTTTTATTTATGATTATGGCTTCTTTCCCTTAACATGATAATGTCCAGATCATTCATTTTCTGCAAATGGCATGAGTTCTTTCTCCCACTTGAGAAGGTGAGTGTATGTGTGTGTGTGCATTTGTAATGTCTGTATGTGAGTGTGTGTGAGAGAAAGACAGAGATTAAGAGAAAAAGAGAGTGGTATGCTTTCTTTACCCATAGATACATGGATGGATATTTAGGTTGATTCCATGGATGGCTTGGATATAATGAACATTACCGTGAGCATGACAATATGTATCTAATATTCATGTATTTTTATATATAGCAGAAATGTTATAGATAGTTAAATCTTCTAGTAGTTCTACTTTTAGACTTTATGAGAAACTTCAATATTTATTTGTGTTCTAAAAAAAAATTAGACTCCCAGCAATGGAATCAGTATTACCTTTATCATGCTACCACCAACAATGGAGCAGGAGTCAATTTATATCTGTCAACATCAATACTATCAATTCCCTAATAAAAAGACACAGACTACCATAATGGATACAAGAAACAGAATCCACCCTTCTGATGCAGTCAAGAAACATACAACAAAGATATACAACATCTCAGGAGAAAGTGTTAGGAAAAAATAATATTTGAAGAAAATGGACATAAGAAGCAAGCTAGTGTGGCCACTTTAATATCTGAGAAAATAGACTTCAAACCAAAACAAGTCAGAAGAGACAGGAAAGGACAGTACATACTTATCAAAGGAAAATCCTTCAAAAGTACATTTCAATTCTTAACTTCTATGCCCTAAACACAAGGGCACCAAAGTTTTCTAAATTAACACTATTATGGCTTAAATCACATACTGTTGATGGGAGACTTCAGTACCCCATCCTAGCTAATAGACAGGCCACCAAGACAACAACTAAACAGAGAAATGGAGGAACTGAGTGCAGTAATAAATAAAAGGACCGAATATTTGTAGATATTTGTAGATTTCTCCACAAAAGAATACACCTTTTTCTTTGTACCTTGTGGAACCTTCTCCAAAATGTTGAACACACATTCAGACACAAAGCAAGTCTCAAAAGATAAAAGAAAATGAAAATAATATCTTATATCCTTTGAAAACACCATGGATTAAAGATGGATATTAACAGCAATAAATAGCTTACAAATTCTTGGATACCAACTAAATCTCTACTGAAAGAAAACTATGCCAAGACATAAAATAAGAAATAATTAAAAGACTTTCCTGCATTTAATTATGATGAATATAGAACATTCTCCAACCTATGGGACACAGGGAATGCTTCTATAAAAGTTCATAACAATAAGTGCCTATATAAAAGAAGATAATTGGAGAGATCTCATACTCACAACTTAATAGCAAATGTGACAAATCTAGAATGAAAAGAAATTGCACCCAGAAGAAATAGGAATCGAGAAATAATCAGGGATGAAATTAGTAAAATTGAAAGGAAAAACCAAAAATCAATATAAAGGGTCAATAAAACAGTTCTTTGAGAAAATCAATAAGATTGACAAACTTTTATCCAAATTAACAAAACACAGGAATACAGAGAGCAATAGGAACAGAATACCTATGTTAAGAAAATTAGAAATTAAAATGGGCACATCACAAAGGAAATGGAGAAATACAGAAAAAAAGAGACAAATTATAAATTTGTGTACTACACAGAACTGGAAAAATCAAAATATATACCAATATATACTATTTACAAGTGTTAAGTCAAGATCAAATAAGCAATTTAAACTGATATATAATGCCTAGTGAAATAGAATCAGTCATTAAAAATTTCCCATACAAAAATTCCCAGGGCCAGAATGGTTTTTCTATGGAATTCTATCAGATTACCAAAAAAGGGCTTACAAAAATACTCAACATTTTTCACCAAATAAGAACAGAAGAAATATAGCCCAAATGGCTTTACAACTCTGTAGCCCTGAAAATCAAACCACATAAAGACCCAAAAAATAAAGGGAATTACTGGCTACTGTTCCTTATCATCAGATATCATCAATAAAATATTTGCAAACTGAACTCAAGAACACATCACAACGATCACCTACCATGATCAAGTAGGCTGTATCCCAATGAAGCAGAGATGGTTACATAAATACATAAATAAATACAATCCAACATGTAAGCAAACTGAAAGGCAATAACAACAAACAAACAAAGGAACAATAACAACCAAAACAATAAAAAAACCACATCCTGCCAAAAGCGTTAAAGAGATTAAATGCCCTCTCCATCAAAATTCTAATGCAATTCTTACATATCTCAAAAGGGCACTATTCATATATATGTTTGTATGTATTATGTATGTATGTATGTATGTACACACACACACACACACACACACACACACACACACACACACACCTGGCTAAAACAATTCTGAAAAATTAAAAAACTGCTGAGGGTATCACCATCCCCTACTTTAAATTGTGCTATAAAGATACTAAAAAAAAACAATATGGCATTGTGAAAAAGCAAAAACAAAACAAACAAATATAGACACATTGATCAATAGAATGGAACTGAAGACCCAGACATAAATCCATACAGCTATGAACAATTCTTTTTTGTCTTTGTTTTTATTTTTAAATAAAGAAGCCAGATACATACATTAGGAAAAGGACAGCCTCTTTAACAAATGATATCTTCATGTAGAATAAGGTAAATAGAACTCTACTTACCACCTTGAGCAAAACTGAATCCCTAATGGATCAGAAACCTCAACCTAAAAATAGATACTCTAAATCTTATAGAAGAGAAAGTGGGGGAACAGCCTTGAACTAATCAGAGTAAGAAAAGACTTCCCAAACACCAATAATGCTCCCTCTAAGAACAACAATTAATAAATGGGAACCCATGAAAGGGAGATGATTCTACACAGCAAAGGGTAATGTCATTTGGACCATTCAACAGCTTGCAGAAAGGAAAAAGATTTTTAAAAACTACATATCCTATAAAGGACTAATATTTAAAATATACAATTAACTTCAGAAACTAGACATTAGAAAACAAATTACATAATTTAAAAATATGGTATAGATCTCAATAGACAAAACTTAAATGTCTGAGAAACACTTAAAGAATCATTCCAAATGCTTAGCTATCAGGGAAATGCAAATCAAATAACTTTGGGATTTCATCCTTTACCTCTTGGAATAGATAAGATCTGTAGAACAAGTGACAGCTCATGCTGGTAAGGATATGGAATGAGAGGAGCACTCATGCATTACTGGTGGGAGTAAAAACTTGTAAAGTCACTATACAAATCAGCATGGTGGATCCTCAGAAGCATGGCAATCTACATCAAGATCCAGTTATACCACTCTTGGACATATAGCCAAAAGATGTTTCTTCCTACAATAGAGACAATTGCTCAGCCATGTTCATTGCTGTTCTCTTTGTATTAGCCAGAATTTGGAAATTATCTAGATGTCTCCTCAACAGAAGAATGGGTAAAGAAAATATGGTACTTTTAAACATAGAGCATTACTTGCTTAAAAAGAAATCATGGAACTTTCAGGAAAATGAATAGTACTAGAAAAAAATTGTCATAAGTGAGAATACTAGACCCAGAAATACAACATGGGTATGTATTCATTTAAATGTGGTTATTAGCTGTTAAGTCAATTATTAACAAGCTACAATCCAGAGAACTATAGAGGGTAGATATAAAGTAAGGAACTACAGGGAAAAGATAATCTCATTAGGAAAGTGAAATAGAAAAGATATTTTATGGATGGATGGGAGAAGTCAGAAAAATGTCTACAAAATAGGGACAGTGGGAGAGAATATAGAGAGACACACAGCTAAATTAAGAGGCGTTTGAAAGGTATAAAAACCAAATATAGTAGAAACTTCCTGAAATATGTACATAAATGAAGTCAGTCTAAATGCATCATCAAATGACAGGGAGACAGAGACCCAACTGGCCAGTTCTTGTTACTAAACAAAACTTCCAGTTCCAGGTTTTGATTTCATCTAATTCTGTTGTTGGCCTATGGGGCCCACAGAAATGTACCCCTGAAACTCAGGCTACTGCCAAAGATATAGGACCTAGGGCAAAACCAAATAATACTGATCTAAAAAGAAAAAGAGAAAATGTAGTGATAAAAAGCCTCCTAATAATAGTATGCCATACTCATAGATCAGTGCCGTGGGCAGCCATCACCTGAGATATTTTCTCCTCTACTATATAGTATCAAATATAGATAACCACAGGGAGACATTACACAGCTTGTGGGAAATTAGAACATGCAGACTTAATGGGATGTCTGTAGTGAGATATTCACCCTGCCTGCACCTATTACACTGACCACGCCCTTGGGGCATGGGCACACGTGTGGATATGACCTAGGGGAGGCTAGGCCTGTGGTCCCAGACCCCAGCTGGCTCTCTTGGTTCCAGTCGGGTCATGGAGAGAAGCCTGGATGTGGATCCTTGAGCAGAAACTTGCGAGTCATTGGTGTCTCCTTTAAGTGACTTCTCCCAGAATAATATATATAACCCATATTTTATACTGGTCCTGTGGATCTTAATCTGTGCTTCATTAGATGTCCTCATCAAATCCCTCCCCACAGAGATCTCTGAAGCCCCGAGGAAGAGAAAGCACCAAGAAAATAAGGCCCTTTAAATCCACATGAGACAATCTCATAAAAACTCACAGACTGAAGCAACATGCTTCAGTTAAGGCTTCCAGTTTAGATTTCTGAGCATGCAAATGAGTGAGGCTCTCTTGCCTTTTCTTGGTCTCTTTTCCTTATGTCAGTTTGATTTGTCTGTCTTCGATGTGGTACCTTTATTTATGTTGCATTTCATTTTGCTATATTAAAATATGAATGAATGAATGATCCTTACCCCACTAGGGTAAGGATCAACAATGGAACTGTCCTTTATGCCTGCTACTAAATGGAAAATCATTTTTTGCTAACAGAATGACACTTTGTATATCAACCACTACAGGAGATCAAACATTAATGGACTCACAGTTTTTTTTAAAGGTGCTTTTTATCTGAGTAGAGTTTGGTGTTTGCCCCTAATTTTCTCTCTCCTTTCTAAGTTTTGGTTTCTAGTCATTGTATTTAATTTTTCAGGTTTTTGTCTTTCTTTCTTTCCTTTTTCCTTTCTTTCTTTCTTTCTTTCTTTTGAGAAAGAAATTGAATTTGGCTGTTTAAGGAGGAGTAAAGAATCTGGTCTAACTGACAATAAAATAATAAAATAAAAATACATTTAATTTTTTAAATTTTTAACACAATAAAAATGATTTTAAAATGAGTACTTAAATTCACCTTTAATAAGCACCACCACTGACAACAAATGTGCTAGTAAAAGTGTTTTCAAGATATTTTAAACAACTTAAAATGTAAATTCTAAATATTTCATAATAATAGAAAAGTTTTCCTTTTGCAATTCATCTTACAGAATTTATAAATTGTATTCCCTATATCAAGAGAATAAATATTTATCCATGATTAAGCAGATTCCAAATGTAATTGACAATAATTGCTACTGATTTTGACAGTTACAGGGATTAATATCAGGGTCTTCAATTCAATTCCTTTGGTCTACCTGTATGTTCTTAACAAAGAACCTAACATTACACAATGGAAAAAAGAAAGCATCTTCAGCAAATGGTGCTAGCAGAACTGGATGCTGACAAGTAGAAGACTAGACAGAACCATGTCTACCACTGTGCACAAAACTTAAGTACAAATGGACCAAAGCGTCAACATAAATTTAGCCACACTGAACCTCTTAAAAAAGAATGTTGGAGGTACCCTTGAGCAAATTGGTACAGGAAACCACTTCCTGAACATAACATCAGTAGCATAGACACTGAAATCAACAACTATAAATGAGACCTCCAGAAATTTAAAGGCTTCTGTAAGGCAAAGGACACAGTCAGCAAGACAAAATGCAGCCCACAGAATGGGAAAAGATCTTCATCAACCCCACATCTGACAAAGGACTGATCTCAAAATATACAAAAAATTCAAGAAGCTAGTCACCAAAACACCAAATAATCCAATTAAAAATTAGAATGCAGGTCTAATTAGAGAATTCTCAGAGGAATCTCAAATAGCCAAAAGGCACTAAAAAAATTGCTCAACATGCTTAGCCATCAGGGAAATGCAAATCAAAACAACTCTGAGGTACCATCTTACACCTATCAGAATGGCTAAGGTTATAAGCACCAATGACAGTTTATACTAGAGAGCATTGAAGAAAGGGGAACACTCCTCGATTGCTTATGGAAATATCACTTATATAGCCATTCTGGAAATCAGTATGGCTATTTCTCAGGAAAATGGGAATTAGTCTATCTCAAGATCCAATACTTCCATGCTTAAGCATATACCCAAAGGACGCATATTCATGCAAGTACAATGGTTCAATTATGTTCATAGCAGCATTATTTGTAATAGCCAAAACATAGAAGCAACCTAGATGCACCTCTACCAAAGAATGGATAAAGTGTGGCACATTTACACAATGGAGTACTACTCAGAGGGAAAAAAAATAATGAAATCTTGAAATCTGCAGGCAAATATATGGAACTAGAAGAAACCATTTTGAGTGATGTAACCCAGACACAGAAAGACAAACATAATATTTACTCTCTCATGAGTGTATATTAGACATAGAGCAAACGATAACCAGCCTACAATCCACGACCAAAGAGAATCTAGGAAGCAATGAGGAACCTAAGAGAGACATGCATGGACACCCAGGAGAAGGGGAAAGGGACAAAGCCTCCTGAATGTATTTGGAGCATGGGTTGGGGGCAGGAGGAAAAGAAAGGGAGAAGGGGAATAGGGAATGGGGGAGGAGAACATAAGGGATCAGGAAGGTCCAGTAGAGGGAAGAACCGAGAAAGATAGCAAGGAAAGAGATAATTTAATAGATGGAGCCATTATGGTCTTAACAAGAAATGTGGCACTAGGGAAATGTCCAGGGACCCACAAGGATGACGCCAACTAAGAATCTAAGCAATAATGGAGAGGCTACTTTACAAAACCCTTTGCCTATAATGAGATTAAAGACTACCTTAAATGCTATCTACAGTCTTCACCCAGTAGCTGATGGAAGCAGAATAAGAAATTTACACCTAAGAACTGAGTGAAACTCTTGGAATCGAGTTGTGGAGGGGTAGAAGTGATGAGCAAAGGGATCAAGATCAGGCTAGGGAAACCCAAAGAAACAGCTGACCTGGGCAAGTGGGAGCTCAAGGACATCAGACTCACAGCTGAGGAGCCAGTATAAAACTGAACCCAGGCCCCCGATCATGGGTGTCATTTCGGGGGCTTAGAATGTATATGAGGTCTCTGGCACTGAAACCAGTATTCATTTCGAGTGCATGAAAGGGCTTTGGGAGCTCATTCCTTATGAAGGCATACTCTCTCAGATATGATACATAGGTGAGGGCCTAGATCCTGCCCCAAATGATGTGGCAGACTTTGATGATCCCCCATGGGAGGTCTACTCTACTTGAGGAATGGATGGGGTGTTTAATGGGGAGAAGGTGGGGAAATGGGAGGATGGGAGGGAGAGGGAATTGAGATTGGTATATTGAATAAGATTGTTTTTAATTTAAGTAAAATTAATAAAAAATATATTTTACAAAAGTTAAAAAAATAGTGAAAGCACAAATTGAAAGGAGAAAAGATGTAACAACTAGTAGTAAAAGAAAGACAGAGCTGGAGAAATGACAAAGAGTGTCAATACAGTCAAGGGTTGGCTCTATGAAGAAATAAAAACATCCTTAGCCAAACTCAAAGTCAAAATACCAAAAATTACCAGAGCTAAATTCACACATGAAAAGCAGATGCTACTACTGCTCAGGTGTCTCCTGTGGGGAGCTTTGACAACACTGTGTATTAATGAGTATATGAGCATGTCAGTGGTATTGCACATGCTTCCTTTGTAAACTCAATTAGGAGACACTCGTGCCAGTGATGAGCTTACATAATATTGATAACCTGTAGTGCCTTTTCTCCAGACCTAACCAGACAAATCAGCTGCTCTGATAACAAACATCACTTGATTTACTGGACTGCACTTCCTTCTCCCTCCTTAGGGAGAGGAAGGAAATAACCACAAGCTTCTCTCAAACCATGGTGTCCATGTACGTATGATACTCTTAATACAGTAGTTGTAATACAGTAGTAGTCAACAGCATACAAATTCCTTTTAAGCTTGATCTTAGAATCGGTATGCTCTGTTTATAGTGTTCACAGCCTCCATGTCATCATCTCCTGACCCCGTAGATGTCTTTGTCCTCATTCCAGACACATTCCTTTTAAAACATATTCCTCTGCTCTCATCATTCCTTCATATTATAGTAAAAGTCAGCCTTGTGTTCTTTCCAGATAATTTAAAATTTTATGAATTCAGCATCTTATTATTTGTACTTTTTTCATTATAAACTTAAGATAGCACAGTCTATTAGCTATGTAGTTTTCTAGGTCTTACTTTCCTAAAAATATGTGTTATCTTAACACATATTTTAGGTTAACCATTTCAGACACCCTTTGGTTTTGGTGGCTCATACCTGTGATTTCAGCACTTAGGATGTCGAGATAGAACAAGTTTAATGCCAATCTGTGTTATATGGTAAAATCCAGAACAATGATTGTTTTATCCAATACAATACAACCATTTTCATCCCTTGTGTAAAAATACATAAATATTCTCTCTGTCTATCTGACTGATCCCTGCAACCTCAGTGGGTGTGTGTATGTGTGTGTGGGGGTGTGTGTGTGTGTGTGTGTGTGTGTGTGTGTGTGTGTGTGTGTACACTGCGGTTTTCAATGAATCTGCAGCTTACATATTCAGTAAGGGGGTCTGACTATTGAACCCATGGGGTTCTTTCTCCACTTCTATAGTGAGATTATAGGTGTATCCTGCAACATACTGCTCTAGTGCTCAAAGCATAACTGAGACATTTCCCCTGGCTCCTTAGGCATACCTAGTTTTCATTTGGCAAGCATGAAGAACCTGTATTCTCTCTGTGTTGATTAAAACAAAGCAGAGAGGGGGAGAGCCCTAAAATCTTGACTCTGTCAATTCCCTTCACAATAATAGATATTGCTCCCCTTCGATACATTCTACTTTTGTTTTTTCACTTTGTGTATCCAGTTTTGTGATTCTTCCTGCTGCATTTACTCACTCCTTTTAAAGCATGCCTGTATCTTATCTGCCCTTTGAGATCAATCTGTCCCCGTGGCAGTAGCAGCAAGATCTATAGCACATGGCTTTGTGGATGGTACAGCTAGTTAGAGTTGTGGCATTACTAAATCACTAAATAAATCATTGTGGATGCTGCAAATTACACAGGAAATTCCCATGTGTGGACCCGATGTCCTGGGAAGGCTAGGAGACAGAAGCCTTGAGTAAGACCTAGTAATTACTACAAGGGAAGGCTTGGAATTAAAAAGTTTTTTCAAACAGAATAAATGCTTTAATAATTTAAGTAATTTTTAGAAAATCATTTTGACTTTAAGTGGCAGGGTCAAGATATGATCCAGAAACTGGGGATAAGCAGTTGGAAAGACCAATTCATCCAGTGGTCTAGAATTCTTTAAATTACTGTTTAATAGAAAAAGGTTCATTTTCACAGGCCAAGAAATTTATCTGCTTCCTCCATGTAGAATGGCTAAATGAAAGGTGAGATCCACAAGCTTTATGGATAAGTATGAATGTGATGGGTTTTGAAGTGATTTGATTGCATTTTGAGCGTATTTGTATTATTCTGGCTATTTTTGAAATGCTCAAATAATATATTTTCCTTGCCTTCATAGAAAGTGAAATTTTGCAGTACATGCTGAAAATTGCTACCTCAAGATACAACTTTGATTTCAGGGTTTAATGCAATCACTTCTTCTTCTATTATCTGCAAGATCTGCTTTAACATCCTGTTAGCTCTGATGAAATGATGGAAGCTTGCAAAAGATTCAAAGTCATGTAGAGCATCCCCTACTTGACTAATGGGTTTTGCCTCACAGTGACTGAAATGAGTGCTTTCAAGCCACTGCTTTGCCTTGTGCATACCTTTACTTATATCACTTAGCAGGACACCTTTTTAATAATCTCTTCAGACCCATTTTCTCATTAGATTTAAAGTCCTTGCAATAGGGCCATGGCTTTCTGTGGTGTGAGTAATCCTAATGCCAAGCACTGAATTTTTCAAATAAGCAAATGAGAATTGACAGAGGAAATGCAAGAACGGAAATTGAGGACCACTATTGACTGTCTGCTATGATATCAAAAAGTAAACTAATCTAAAGCTAAAGAGCTTCCAACCCAAGCTTATGTGTGTAAATGTGTACTTCCCCCTACATCAAGGACAGAATAACAGTATCTTTCTTTTATAAACATTCAAATACATTGGACCTGAAACAAATCTAGTATTCTATTTATTTTAAAATATTCAATAATAATCTACCACCTAAGTGGGCCACTTTGAATAAACAAAATTTGTACCCTGTCATATATTGTAGTATATTTTTTAGACATATAAATACAAATTTTATGTGACATAAATAGCTTTTTAAAAAATACATGACTGGTCTCTCTTCTTTCCTAGCATTCTGAACTCTGCTGAGGAAACGAGAACTAGCCTCTTCAGGGATGAGCCATTATTGACTGTTCAGTGCACACCGTTAACCAAATGAACTCAGCAGATTGTCTTTATATGCATTGGTATATGTACATATATTTATAAACATGTGCCTACACTTTGGTATAATAACAGTATGTTTTTTTTCTTTTTCTTTTTTTTTTTTTTTTTTTTTTTTTTTTTGGTCTATCCTGTTGAAGTAGACATTGGACTAGCTGGAGAGAGTGAAAGGGGGATTCCAATTCAATTAAAACATTTTAATGTAAAGTAAAAGCTTAGAAAACCAAAATATTCAGAGATGACACCAGTTAGCAGACATTTATAACCATGCTTCCCTTCTGTAGGTAGTTAATCTCATTCTTAGTTATTTATCAGGAATTTAAAGTATATCATACAATATATTTTCAATTTTTATTTTCAAAACTTAGAGATACTTAGTTACCCAATATGACTGTAACACAAAATTTTAATTCATAGCTTTAAAAAGGTAGCTGTTCCCATTAATATATTTATACCAAAGGAAAGTATGCCAATCAAACTTGGTGAGTATTTTACAAAAGCAAAGAAACAACTAAGCAGCTAACTTTGTTATTTTACAGGCTTATGTAGGTAAGGAACATAATGCAGATAGAATTATGATCTTTATAATGAGTTTTCCACTTGACATTAGTTTTGTGAAAACTTGAATTAGGTTTTAAAAGCTTGCTTCATAATGTAAGCATAAAAATATCACAGTGTCCAATAGGGGGCAGTGAAGTACTATGAACAGAAGCGACTGAATTTATCCAGAGTCAGATTATGTTTAGAAGGATAAGGGAAAACCCTGAGCATTTCGTATTATCTTTTGAAGAGAGAGCGAAACTGAGCAAAACAAATGAAAATACTCTTTGTCACATTTCTGTTCTCAAATAAAAGTCAATAGGACGTTAAAGAGTATGATTAAGTGCCATTCTGTGCCTTTTCATCCTAAAAGCACGCAGGTATGAGGCTGTAGACAACTGAGTTGTTCTGCTTTCTCCAAATTCTAAAGTAGGTTCTCCTCGATCTTGTAGTTCGGTGA
This sequence comes from Cricetiscus sungorus, assembly GCA_030556225.1. NCBI lineage: Eukaryota > Metazoa > Chordata > Mammalia > Rodentia > Cricetidae > Cricetiscus > Cricetiscus sungorus. Next base: position 21,849,902 of record JANBXA010000132.1, on the reverse strand, counting down.
TTCACAGATTGACATTCTCTTTGGAAACAAATAAAAACTGTAAAGAGTCTCAGCACCCTCCTCATCCCAAGCTTCAAAGCATAGTAAGAGTGATTTTAAAATGTTACTGTTGAATAATATCAATGATCTATCAGTTTTTCAGTCCTACAGAGACGGTGAAACAAGTACTAGTTCTTTTGTTTTTGAAGACAGAAGTTAGGAGATGTACGGGTGAGGTTACACCCCAATGCAGGGGTGCACCACGGGCTTGCTTCTGCATTTGAACGATAGGTCTGTACTTTGAAAATCTCATCAAAAGCCAAATGAAAATGTGAGACAGCACCCAAAGGAATAAAACCATTTTTTACGAAGTGAGGAAAAAGCTTATTTAGGCTTTGAAACTGTGGTTTAAAACAGGTTGCTTTTTTATTTTAATATGGCCCTTATCCTGACAGTTAAGAGTCAGACCTCTACATGCCCTCGGGCAAGCTTTATAAATCCTATTAAGCACATTACATGCTAATCTCCCACTGCATATCCCACAGAGAGTTTTCCATTGAAGCATTTCACAGTACCCATCATGTAGAACACATGTGCTTGATTTCTGCTGCTACCACATAAGGGAACTTAATTTGTTTTTGATCGGGAAATAGCCACCTGAGCGCACAACTCAGCACCTAATTCACTTGTTCAGCTGTTTCTCTTATAAATCATGAAGTCACTTCCTGAACCATTTAGCAGTGCTTAGCCTGAGGCATCTTACCACAACCATCATTGTCTTCAATAGCCTATTGGAGGTAAGCTGAGGCCATGATTGTAAATACCTGCACATGAGTTGCACTCAAAACTGGGAAATATATCAGCAATTGGTAACAGCAATTTGAGAAATAACTGAGCATCTTGATGTGCTTTACTTTCAGGAAGAAAAGTTAAATAATTTTTGCTATTTTTTTCTTGGCACCAACACAGATTATATAGCTAAAGGGAGATTTCTGGAATATTCTTCCCAGAAATAGTTCTCTTATTGTATTTCTTAAGAAGTTCATTCTAGATTCGATTTGGAATTCACTACTTTTACAAGCTCTGCGTGTGTGGAGGTGAGGCAGCCTCTAAGTTGTACAGATAGTCAACTGTCTGTGGTTATAACATCTCTAAAGCCATATTGTATATTTCTTGAAACATGGATAGTCCTAGGAAATTTCTAGATGACTTCAGGTCTGGAGATAAGATATGTTTTAGTTCATTTTATTCTGTGTGAACAACAGGACATGTTTCTTGTTAGTGCTGTTTTCCCTGTGGTTTTATGTTTCTATGTGGAAATAAACAGTTGACTAATGTGATCAGTCTTTGATGAAAAATGAAAACTGATATATTCCTTTGACAATTTTATATAACTTTGAGTGTATGTTCATGCTTTGTTTTATCCATAGACATTCATCTTTATTATTGTTGTTATAAATTACAATAGAGTTTTCAGACAGAATCAAGTAAGAAACATGGGGGCCATTTCTGGCATTTCTGTTCACTATTTACTTTTGTTTGAAAGAAACAAAGGCAGAAATTGTGCAATTTTGATATCTATCTGAAAGCACATAACTGATGCTTCATTTGCAGTTTGTAGATGTTCCCACAAGAGACAAGGAACCGGAAGACCTCAGTGTGGGCTTGCTCTTTTACTCAGCCAAGCAACTGCCTATGGACTCTGTGTTTGCTTCTGTCTCTGTGTGAATAATATACTGTCTCATTTTTGTGGTGCTACTCTAGTAGAATGTGCAGAATGCTATGAATGATATCCTTAGCCAAGTCTATTTACAATGCAGACTTTAGCAATGGAAAGTCATAAAAGCATTTAATGGTCTTTCAACTATAATTTAACTTTGCCAGGATTCATGCATAAAATCACACATTTTCACAAATCTTGATAAATATATCTAGGTCCAAATGTCACTATTTTTCTTCCTATAAAGAAAGGCTTGACATAAAATTAGGGCATTCTGTTCTGGGCTAAAAAGCTCCTTTGCATTTAAGTTTTTATGATGATTAAAAAGTATAATTTTCATAGTAGAAAAATACTTTTAGAGGGCAAGAGACATTTTCTATTTGAGAGAATGGATTTTCTTTTACTTAAAAGAGGATGTTTGGGGGGAAAGTGTAAGTTTTTCTTTAAATGAAACTGTTAAAATGTGACTCTAGCAAATTTTCCTTAGCACACACTTAGGTAGTACTTAGGCCTGACAAGCAATATGCCCAAATGAAGATGTGACAGCCTCCCACTACCAGCTCCCAGTTTAATTAAGCCAGGTGTGCTTCCAAGAAATGTCTGAGTATTTTCGTTTTTGTTCCTTCGATTCCTTTCCTTGTGATCTTTACTTCTGTTTATTGTTTCTTGGTTTAATTTGCTGTAGAAGGACCATTTATGATAAAACAACTAAAAACAATTACTCTGCTCAGAAATCTCAAAGCAACAAAGCAACCTCATATGAGAGTAGAAACAGAAACCCTACTGAAAAAGACAACCCTACTGAAACCTCACCAAAATGCAGTCTGCAAGGTAGCATCAACACCTGCTATTAAAGTCTAGGAACATTTTCCCAGCAACTGTTCTGATGCTTAGGCCTGACCTCTGTTTTGTCATTGCATTACCCTGTTTATTTCAGATGCAAGGATGTGTTCCATGACAGAAGGACCAGGGAATAGCAGATACAGGAAAGATTAACAGGTTCAGTAGAAGCAGTGAAAAGTCATTAATCAGCAGCACAGTGTCTCTAGGCACCTCTTACATGAGAAATCCACACAGAAAGGTTTTTAAAAATCATTTGGTTGGAAATTATAAAATGCTAAAGGCCACACAAAAGAAATGAAGAAATATATGACTACATACATATTTTTTAAAAAAATTCAAATATAAAGTAACTAAGGTTTGAAAAGGCTTGCCACTAAGTTTCTAAAAAACAAACTATACTGAACATAAATGCATCTAAACTGTAAAAGGTTCCCCCTAGTTCTATTTTTGTCAGGAGATGCTGTGATACTCCCCAACAGAAGGTGGTCCCCAGGTACTGATGAATCTGTAATGCTTTCACAGAATCTCTGGGTATGTTCTGAATGCTGCTAAACTTACAGACAGCAATCTGGTTTTAGATCATAAGTGGTCCGTGCTCACCTACAAAACAACTTTTCCTGAAATCTCAGACAATGTGCAATGACAATGGGAGACCCATATTAATCAAAGTTGTCAACAAACAAAGTTTGTTCTCAGAGAAAATATGCTAGAGATTTTATGGGATTTCTTTTTTAATGACAACCTCCTACTCCCTTTATTAGGTCTACTTTGCAATCGATGTTAGGAAGCCTGGTTCTTACAGGATCCTGAAAATTGAGCTACTTATCACATAAACGACATTTTATTTGGATCACATGTCCATTTAATTCAAGTACCAAATATACATGATATGTATATAAACATAAATATGAAATTATGGTTGTTGTTGTTATATGTGCTGAATGTATGTCTAGTATATACGTAGCTCTAGTAAGTGAATAAATTAAAACCTGCCAAGCTACCACCCCATTGAGGAGAAAACTCTAAGAGAATATGAGCAAAAGTGATTATGTTATTATGTAATCTAGTAATTATGAATATTATGAATAGTATTCTACAGCAAACTCTGCCATTGGTAAGACTTGTGATCTCAAACTGCTCACCTCTTCTGTCTTTAAAAGTTTCATTAGATAAATGTGGTGAATTACAATCTATGACTTGCATGTTCATTTCACTTCTACCACCTTAAAAAATTTTAATTATAATTAAATAGGAGAATGATCATGACAAAAAGAACAGAGGTCAATATTACTGGGCAGAACATTGTCATAGAGCCATATTCCAAGTGCATCCTGCCCTGGACCACTGGCAAACTTCCCTCCAGAGAACTCTGTAAGTTTGTTCCGCCATGGGAGAGAGAATGCACTATTAGCAATACCATAAGTATATCAGTCAGCATTCAAAAGTATCCATAGATCATGAATACCCGACCTGACAAAAATGTCAGCAAAGAGAAACAGATGCATGAAGGGAAGGCAATATAAAGAGACTTTGGTCATATTTTTTCTCCTCCAGGTAACTCTGGATACTTGGCAAATGATGGAAATTAAGATACATCAAAATCTTATTTATCTCATTCAAACCCACAAATCCCAGTTGAACAAGTATACTACCTAAAGAAAAGCATGTTTGAGGGGAAGCATTAACATATGTGGTAAGTATAAAAAGTGCCATTATTTTTAAACATGAATCTCAGCTTTTAACTGATAGTTTTCCATTTTAAAGAATTGATTATATATTAATGGATTATTTTCTTAAATTCTCTATCTCCACCTCCTCCCCTTGCTCCTCCTGGAAACTTGTCAACTTTTCTTTCTGGAGAGGCAAAATGGGAGAATCCCAGTGTGCTGGGACAGCGTTTATGTAAATCCTACGCCTCCTAGCAACCCAGTCTTTGGGCAAATTCTCCTGCATCTTCTTCTTTAGTGAGAAGTGAGTAAGAAGTGATGAGACTCTGTGTTGTTTACCCAAAGCTCCTTTTATTCAGAGATAGTGTACAAAATGATACCAGGGACTTAAAAATCCCCAAGAGCACCAATGACAAACAGCACGAATGAAATGTAGTGTTTCATCACAAACAGTCAGAGGAGCTGGATGGCAAAGTGTAAGATTACCACTGACTTATAGCCAATAGTCACTGATTGTCATAAACCATTAAGAGAGAGTGATTGGCAGAAAATGAAAAGCTGTGGATCCCTTCTAGACTAATGTGGTTTGATCAAGCAAGACCCCCTGAAGCAACGTCAATGGGACAATTCAGCCTTGCAGACCACTACACCCAGGATTTCTGCATCTTCTTAGGATTCCCCCATGACAACACCCCCTACCAGCAGGAAGCAGCTTGGAAAGAATGATGCCCAAATTCCCAAATATTGTTCATAAATGTTTGTTGTCATTTTTTAAAACAAAAAGGCATGTATAACTATGTGCAGCATAAAATAAATAAATGTAAAAAAAAGAAAGAGTGATTGGTTTTATTCTAATTTGTATCATTGAGAAAGTACATTAGATCCTATAGCTTGAGAAAAACCTGTTTGACTAGTCAGTGTTCATACTGATTACAATGAAATTATAATGGGTCATAAGAACAAAAATAGTATCTAGCTATTTCTTTTATTTTTAACAATAACATATTTTATTAATTTTCTTTTTCACAAGAGAATATATTATGTAAAATAAAAATATTTATAGAAGATTGTGTTTATATTACTTTTTACTTACAATCTATTAAATTAGATTATACTTAAAACCTATGAGTTCATTATTTAATTTCAGCTAATTTTTTTCATAGATATCCGAGAACTGCAGCTCATAATAATCATCTCTCATGATAAATTGGTTGTTTTGAATAAATGTTGGAAAAAATCACTTTATGCAGCTGATCTGATGTGAGGTAGGCAATTTCCTCCCATGTCCTTTCAAAACCTGCTTTATTTAACTTTCTGATGCAATGAAATTTCACTGTCTCCCATTTAGTTTTTTTATTATGCATCTGGATGAACTGGTCTTATGCATTAACTGGGCCACAAGTCTTAAATCCTCTTTCTAAAATATCCACTGCAAGCAAGCATTTCAGTGCAGGTGTCTGTCTGCTTAGCAGGAAACTGTTCAATGTTCCTATGCTCCTGCCAAACTGCTAGAGGAGCTTTTCTTATACTAGCGCCTGTAGAAATCACATTTACTTACTGTCTTACACTAAAATGTTTCCAATTGTATTTCATATTAATGCTGTGTGGAAACACAATCACGGTGGAAATCATGTACATCGAGTTAGCCTGCACCAACATGAACACTGACTTTACACCTGAACTTCTGCACTAATTTGAGTCATGTGTTATTCACAATTGATATGATTTTTTTATTGTTTTAAAGATTCTTGTCTTGCTTTCCTATTCTATAGTTGGGCAGTACAGTTTCAATTTCTTTCATTTAGGGAAGAAATAAAGTAGGTCAAATGGTCTGAAACTGACCATGTTGTTGCTTTCACTCTGCTCCTGAATTTTTAGGTTTATTCTCCTGAATTACTGCCTACACGGAGTGGAGAACCCAGAAATTTCAGCATCTTCTGGGCTTTCATCGCACTGACTAACTTTCCCAGATTTCCCTTTTCAAGCCGCCAAGGTTACTTGGTGCTACTGAGACTGAAAATTTGTTGCCTATCAAGAATCTGCAAGATCTCACCCTGACTGACTCTGTCACTTTGTGTACAAGAAGGGCAAATGCATAGAGCAGTGTGGAAGACACATAATCTGATGTCTTCAGCATAGATCTTGGGAACCTCCCACCCACTTTTGTAGAGAAATGGGAAGAGGGTGGAAATTTCATAGTAGCTTATATCATAGTTGCCTAATTGGGATTATGTAGGAAAGATATATACAGTCTATTCCAATAGGTGGTTCCATAGGCTACAGATGCCACATGAACCCTTGAGAAACACTACTATACATTCACAATTACCACTCTTTGAACTTCATTATTTATTTATGTTTGTGAAATTTTTATAAGAAACCTCCTTTCTATTTGCTGCATGGACTTATGAAGCTGAATGAAAATCTAATGGATAGTGAATATAACAACTTGCAAACATTAAATGTGATTTGCCTTTAATAACTATGTCACAAGGCAAAGTAAAAGTGAAGCTTTTCAATACAAAAAAATGTGGCAAAAATGTACAAATATGATCAGAGTAAGTATGAAAAGACCCATCTTCCAGATACCTGGCATTTTATTTCATTTTCCCCTTTATGGGCTTTGTTTCAGTCGAATCTTAATGGTTTCTATTCTGGACTGCTCAAAGATAGCTCTCAAGACTTTTTATGGTCATTTCTACGACATATTTCTTCTATTCATGTGTGAGTTTCAAGCTTGGCAGTGCAAGAAGTCTTTAAAATAAAGCTCATCCTCTAATTATCTTTTGGCTTGTTTTTGTTCTGCCAGTTTCCTATGTATTTGTTTATTTAAGACAGGGTTTCTCTGTGCAGCCCTGGATGGCTTAGAACTCCACCAGAGATCCTCCAACTTTGACCTCTGTTGTTGGGATTAGGGGCACGGGCCACCACACCTGGCATCTGGTTTTAAAATGTTAAAATGTAAGTTATTTTTTATAGGAAAACAGTGACTGTGAACAAAGTCAGCTTTCAGCTCTTAGGATACTGAGATTTTTGCTCAGTAGTCACTTCTGAACATCTAATTAATTCTAAATACCGAAATTAGCACTGTGATTCTTAAATGATCACAAAATCAGCATAAACTGTGTATGTGCACTAACACCTATGTACTTAAATGTTCCACAGACTCATTTTGATGCAACCCTTGGTTTCAGAAAGTTCCCATTTTGGCTGTGAAATATAGGAAATAAAAACCACAAAAGCCCTCAAAAGCTTCAATGACTATAGGTACCCTGTTAAACAGAAATTTCAGGCAAAACCCATTGGCAATCCCTGGTTTAATATGATCGTGCTTGGGGACCTGGATGGCTGTTTGTACTTGCTTCTCTCTCTCTCTCTCTCTCTCTCTCTCTCTCTCTCTCTCTCTCTCTCTCTCTCTCTCTCTGTGTGTGTGTGTGTGTGTGTGTGTGTTTGATGGTTAGTGACTTTGAGAGTTTTGGTTTTGTTTCTGCTGAGTCACTAATTTTTCAGCTCTGTCCCCAGGTACCACTCAGCATAAAAGTTACTAGTGCAGTTGAGAAAGCTCTGCAAGCTGTCAAGTGGAGGAAACCATTTCCCTAAGAGAAACAAGGTCCTGGTGTGTGTTGGCTTCCCGGAAAGGAAGCTTCCTTGCAGCCCAGGCATCAAAACCTCTTTGCCTGAGAAGCTGCTTGCTTGCTCGCTCAGCGTAAGAGCTGGGACTTCTTAGCTGGCTGGTGATGTTTTCTGGCGCCTGGCTGGCTTGGCCCACTGCAGTTCCCCCTTTGCTAAGGACCCAGATCCCTACAGAAACAACGAGGAGTTACTTTCTCTTCAAGGAGGCTTAAAGAGCAGTGATTTGTGGCATTCTTATTTGCGGCTGTTTCCCTGTTGTGTTAATCGCCTCCTATTAGTAATAGATGTGATTTCTGCTGGACACAGAGGGGTGTACGGTAGCATCGGTGATTAATAGTGAATTCCCATCTGCGGGCATCTCTCTGCCCCTCTTGCGTGATGTAAGATCAGACGTACCCCTGCATCGAAAAGTCCAGACATACAGCGCCTGGCTGGCGCTCGCACGCTCTCCGCAGGCGCGCTTCTGCACACCTTCCACAACCTGCTCCTGGCAGAGCAAGGAGGACTGGCTGGACCCACCGACCCAAGAATTTCCAGTGACATTTGTAAATGACGTGGCTGTGTTCCAGGCTGCCAGCGGCCACCGCTGGGCCGAGGGTGCCGCCGACCAGTCTGCAGCACAGGCTCACCGGGAAGATCACCATGTCCCAATTGCTTCTCACCATCCTCACTCTCTCGGGGTTATTGCCGAAAGCCGAGGTGCTGACTGTGGAAGCCGACCAAGGTAAGGGCCACGACCCCCCCCCACCACCACCACCACAACCACTTTCCCCGTTTTCTCCCTCGGCTTTCCTGCTGGGTGACGCTGGCAGACAACTGAGTGTGAAACTTAAGTCCTTGGCAGCCCCGCTCCCGGGACCCACTGGCCAATGTGCGCTAGCCTCCGGGGGGGGGGGAGAGAAATATTGGAGGATTGCTGAACTAGGTGCCAGAGTGTTCCGCACCCCCCACGTTTTACCCTTGGTCATTTTCAGATCCTGATTTTGTTTGTCGCCCCCCCCCCCTCTTCCGGGGTGGGGGAGCATTTGGACTTGGCTGTGGCTTCTACCCAGGCATCCCGAGCGCTGCAGATGTTGGATTAGAATTCGCATTTCTTTGAGACTCCCCTTGGCGCTGGCTCTCAGCTGAGAGCTTTAGCCTCATGATTCTCCGCCATAGACAATTACTCTCCCAACTTAGCTCCTGGTTTACTTCCTCAGCTGTGCATCTGGGGAAAGGTGTCAGAGCTCCTCCCTGTCTCCCCGAGTGTCTCAGTAGCCCTTTGCCTGGGTGACGGGTTGGGCACCCAGCAGAGAAGCCCTCAGGGCATTTCTATGATCATCCACCTGCTTGAACTTGACAGGGAAGGTCTGTGATCCAGCACCAGGGTACCTTGATAGCCTTATCAAGTGGAGAGCATAGTACTTTGCGCTTGCTGTTCATCAGGCAGCTAGGAATGGTACAAGTTCGGGGGGGAAAGGTTATAGGGAGCCCAGAGAAAAGGAAGGGTTTATATACCAATCTTCTGAAACTTTTGACCTGGAATCCCACAATTCCTCTTTCCGTTTTAATGTCATTGACTAGGATATGTGAGTTAAAATGGGAAAAGGAGGAAACCCCAGCAAAGGAATTTACATTGCCACCGTCTGGGAAGGGTTAACTCCTTAAAGGAAAATTAGAAGTACCATAAATCCTGAACTGAGCTCACAACAACCTTATAATTCAGCTTTTTAACTTAGTTATAATGGAGGAAATAAACGAACAAAAAATTTAAAAGCTTAAGTACACAGATGTCAGTGGCAAGCAAATAACCAAGGTCTTGCATTTTAAGATACAGGCGATTTAGGTGAAAGGAATTAGGGATTGAGTATGAGCTTTCATTATAGGACAGCACCAAATGTGTTTTCATGGTCCTATTTAACCTACTCTTGGCTGCCAGTCCCTAGACCCATGGCAAGATTACCCATGCCATTTCTAGGAGTGGCACTGGTAATCTCCCAGGTGCACTGCTGCCAAACCATAAAGATTCTGAACTTGGTTAAGTTGCCTTGAAGTTGCTGCGGAAGAGTTGAAAACGGGGCAGATAAAATGAAAGAATATGGCTCTCACTTGAAATGACAGTGGCTTTGATCTGTCACAGTGGCTCCTCAACCTCCCTTAGCAAAAACGTTTGAAGTTGTGCTGAAGCACAGGAGAAGGTGCAGCATCTAGCCTAGTATGCTTCAAAAGCAGGCTACAAGCAGACTGTTGGTCCCGGGTTCCCTGTGAAGAAATACACCCCTGAGTCCTCGCCTCCCTAGGTATCTGACCTCATCCCTGCCTCAGAGCTTGGTGTATTACTGTAGCAAACTGCTGATGCTACCTGAGAGGAATGACTGAACATCTTGAGAGAAGTTTGTACACAATAAAAAAAATGAAAATATAAATAAATCAGCTTTCTCAAGAGATAAGAAATTAACTTAAAGAATTGTATTTAGTCAATTTACTTCCAGAAAAGAGAGGAACATCTAAGGCTTCTAAAGTTACATGGACAATAATTGTCAGTTGTGATGACTTAATTGATTGCTAATTACCAGCTGAAAAAATATAAGAAGTACTCTGTCATAGCGTGCAAGCATCATATATAGCTGCAGATCAACACTTAACTGAGTTCTATTGCATCTAATCAAACTCTCAAAACTTAGCAAACAGTTAAAACTGTGACAACTAGCAATGAAAACTGCAAGAGTGATCCTCATATGTTTTTTTAAGAAGGAAAGAAAGAGTGCAGGGGTTGAGGGAGGGATAGAGAGTCTTGTTAAGTGTTTAAAATGAGAATTTAGCTGCATTATGACAGATGACACCCACTGAGATGCTGACAGAGAAGACATGGCATATAACCCAAGAACAAGGTTAATGAGATGTCACTGCCTTCAGGCTTGTGGTAGTAGCAATGGCCCTTGAAGAAGAGAATACATGTGTGAAAATACTGGTGAGTTAATAGTGTAAGGGGAAGCTTTGTGTCTTGAAGTGTGAAACCATGTCTGGGTTCTTCAGATACTTAGAGGTAAAGGTAACTTCTCATTCTAGGGGTAGGTACTTGTATTATTTTCTACTTTGTCATCTCTGTGAAGTTTGTTAGCAGAAGGTAAACTCTTTTTAATAGCTAAAAAATCAAAACAACAACAAAAATGACAAAAAACATACTTGAACCTCATTTGTATGTTTAGTGTTCAACCCATATGCATCTACCTGTCTTCAGTTATGTGTGGTTTGCCTAGTGTATATTGATTTTTATACTGTCAAAATAATGTATTTGTCCATTCTTATTAGAGTTCATTGTATCTGCAAAAGGAAATGTCTTTATAAGTCTTAACAGCAAAATGGAGGATAAGTCAAAATCATTTAGAATTAACTAATTTGTCATTTAATGATGCCATAGCATATCAAAGTATTGCATGATAATGATTCAGACTTAAAAGGAAGCATGTTTCAAATTGTCAAATTTTCTGAAAAGAAATGGAGGGGGAAGAACCAAGACAAGTTAAAGACCTTAAGGCTGCTAAGATGTGAAGACATATTTCCAAATAATTAGTGTTAATGCTGCTTCTGTCCTCTTATTGCGTCTGCTTAAAACCATTAAAGGCAGCAACTATTTAGGCTGCAGTTTTCATCTTCTTTCTCTTAAAGAATATACAGCAATTCTCATGTCTGTGAAATTCATATCTTATTTGATAAAATGTTCAGATTTTGTTCTGAAGCAGTCTTTACATTTTTACTTAGTTTCCTCCCAATTTCTAAATGTAAATTTAAATAGGAAAACACAAGAAAGATTTTCAATGTTTATATAGTAAAAGGGAGAAACATGATGGTAGAAGGAGACATTATCTTTAGTTGAAATGTAATTTCTTGCATACTTTGTCTTTTCATTCCATAATAAACAGTCTATGAAAATATTTGTAGTTTAAAACTAATTTAGTGCACCTTTCATCAGTGTTACCTGTTTGCAACTATATCTGTAAGAATGGAGAATGCATGAGACTGTCCCAGAAAACTGAAGTTCTAACTACTCTGGAGTTAATAATATGGAAGTTGTTTTTAAATAAATGTGAAAGAAATTTTACGGTTACTTCTGGATGATATCATTGTGTATACTTAGGGATGCACGTCCCTTAAAATATGCTACTTGTTACTAAAGGCAAAGGTATACAGAGATTTCTTGCACAGCTACATTGGGTTCATAGTATTCATTACTTGTTAGTGGCTTTGTCAATCTCTTTTCAGAGCCTATGTAATATCACAAAGACAGGAACTATTTAAAACTATTTGCAGTAAACACAAGATGGATTTTTAAAGGAAATGCAGTGCTGTAGGGTCTCCACATTTTTTCTCTACTTCATGATGTAATATGACCTTTATCCTAATAATATTACTGGGTTTGTTTCTGTAGCTAATTGTTATGTCTTTCATGAACTACATAGCCATTGTCAACTCTTTCCTGGTTACAGGGAATCTGTGTGGGAATAAAACTCCAGTCAGACACAAGGATAGATTGCTCTCTCTTCTGTGCCTGTCTGTCAAAACAATTCTTGTACAGAGGAAACACTTGTCTTCATTCCAGATAGATACATTCAAATAAAGTAGAATTAATACTAAATGCTGAACATGTTTGTACCAACATGATGTCTCTAGTCAAACCAATGCAATAGCAAGTAGATTCTATCCTAATGTGAAATTTGGATTTACATATCTTTCTTAAAATGACAGCTTTGATGCAAAGACCATAAAATACCACTATGACCTCAAAATTCCAAATTATGTTTGCTAAATCAAAGTTATTTTTTAATTTTTTATAACTGAAGATAAAATGCCTATGCCTGTGATTAGTGCCTTCCTGAGAAACTAAAATAAAAATGTGAAATAAAAAACTGTTGAAATATTTCTTGACCTGAAGCAGGCAGTGCTCTAATGAGTTTCCATATGGCTAATATTTTGTTTTCACACAATCTGAAAGTGAAAGACACAAGTGTTAAAGTGCTTTGCCTCCTTTCAGTGTTTCAGTGCAGGGATTGAGGACAGTGTCTCATGCATGTTGAACCTGTGCTCTCACTCAGCCCTACCCAGACTTAACCAGTTGCCAGTGAAAAAGCCTCAAAAGCTTGCCACTCAAATAGTTTTCAGTGACTAGAATAGTGACAATGAGTGCTAGCACAATTGCGAGCTCAGAATAAGAAAACCAGAATGCACTATTGGCTGTGTTTGTTGTCAGAAAACTATTACGTTTTACATGAAAGCCTTATCTTAAGTTTATGGCAGACATCTAGCTTGCCAAATTTAATCTGAGAATAATGAAAAATTTAATGTATGCATCTCAATGCATGGCTAAATATAATTCAAAATTTTGGTTTTTAAAAGGGACACAACAGTAGTCTAACCAGCTAATACAGAAAGTGTAAAGGAATATCTTTCTCTGCTTCTAGTATTCTGTGACTCTATAACCTCACATTTAACTCAGAGGCATGGAAATTAAACTGGTACTTAATATTCTAATAGGTAAATATTGAACAATGCCATATACAGAAACATCTTAGAATTTATGTGTTAAAATTAATATTAGACAAGTACTGGTGTGTCAATTTATATTTACCTAAATCACATTTAAGATATTTTGTGTTCATAATAACATCAAGTCACTGTTTTCAATTTTATATAATACCCTATTTAAGTAACAGAATTTTCACCAACTGGGTCTCACTATCAAACAAAGAGAGAGGACTAAACTCTCCAGACAGTCTCATCATGAATCAGAAGCAATGACCAGAAAAATGTACATGTTTTCTTATATTGAAGGTTTTCTTCCATGAACCGCTTGTACAACTTTAGAGCTATATTTTCCCTAATGAATGACTTGGTGGTCTCCTCTTTCTCCATTAGAACCAGTCATTTTAATTAATGCATTCTTAACATGGGCTTTTTTGTGCACTCTTATCATTCTTAGATTAAGTTAATTATACTAATATTAGAAAAATTTTATCAATAGATAAGTTTATATTGATATTATTTTGAAAAGACAAAAGTTCTTATGTAGGTGTTTTTAGAAAGGATAGTCTCATATTCAGCTTCTTCTAACTTTAAGTAAGGAAAAAAACTTGTGGGAGAAGATAGGGCATATTCACCTTGCTAAACTATAAGTGCTACATTTTATCTCAAAGTGTATTCTTATTAACAGTCACACTTCTATTTTCTGAGTTGCATGCACTTCATTGTCCTGCCTGACTTAGTCTTCAGACCAAACACAAGCATTGTTGGAGAATGACCTCATTTTAAGTGGAAAGTGTCTCTTCTTTAGGAAGATCAAGGTTCCACAGTTCATCTCTTGTTTTGTTCTTACCATCAATAAGACAGTCCTTCCTAACTTTCCATGTAGCATTTCCATCCTTCAAGCTTCAAGACAGCTTAACTTTAGAAATAAGAATGCATAATTCCTTAAGAAATTTCCTACTGCTGAGTTTTTCTTTAATGACAATTTGTCATCGTTTCCTTTTCTTCTTAATATGAGAAAAGAGAACTGAAGATGTGAGTAGGGGCCAGAAGAAGAGAAATGAAACTTACTTGTGGATGTTGTAAGGGCTCTAAGGGTATTTTAAAGATATTTATAAAACAGAAAATAAAAATAGGTATAGGGATGAAAACATAATTGTATTTAGAATGTTCTCTTTCCCTTAAGAATTATGATATTTAAGGCTAGGAAGATGCTAAGAAAGGACTTTCACAATGAAATTATTGGTCTAACAACATATCAAACTTTTGATAAACTATTGTCTTATAAATTTTAAATCTGGGATTTCAGGATATTTTGAATATTCTATACACTTCACAGGTTTTTTAATGGTATACTTTTATGTTAAAAATACTAAGTATGTTGTAATAAAAATATTCTACTTTATTCATCTCTATTAATTTAAAAGCATTTTTCTCATGTATTATTTCTGAAAATGCAGTGATAATTGCATGAGCTCAGCGGACCTTTGCTATATGGAGGAACAGGCATTATGGATTGTGATCACTTGTCATTCATACTTTGAAGATAGCAAATGCATGCCATTACAGACTTAGAAATAAAGCAAGTTTTAGAAGCCATTTTACTATCATGATTATAAAGGCTATGTAATCATCTGCATAATACTGATAGAATGAAAATTCAATAGTATATTCAAGTTACTTTTGAAAAGGTAACTTTCATGAATATGTAATTTAAAAACAAGTATACTTTAGAAATTTAATATTTTTCTTTGTTATTTTCTTAATTAGCTAGATAGTTCTGTCAGATATTTTGAAGTGACTCAAGAGAGCAATAACTTACAATAGCTTTCTTTCAGCTCCTTTTCCTGTTTCTATTAGAATTTGGATACAAGGCAAAAAGTTTATTTTACCTCTATTTTAACCAAGGTGCCTATGTTAATATTCACAAAGTATTATGTAATTTTGCTCAACTCTCTATACAAAAAGAAACATTATCATTTCCTAGGATCTTTCATATGACACAGAAAATAATATTTGTAAAAACATAATGTATCCTGTATAGGATAACATAAATTCATATTATTATTATTAACTGTAGCATTAACATCATTTAAGTGGATAGTAGTAAGAAATTTATAACATAATATATACTGATTTTTCCCCTTTGAAAGCACAACGATTCCTCCCAAAATAATTCATAAAATTTTGGTTCTTTTTTTACTTACTGCCTCATTCAATAAAGTTGAGCAAACTGATGGTGAATATTGTTTAAATGTTGATAATGAAGCAAATGGCAAGTTAGACAATGCAGCCAAGCCATGGGTGTTTAGTATGGGAAGCATGAAAAAACACCCAAGAAGCAACCTACATAAGAAATATATAACAATCACTTTACAAAGAAAGAAAATTGTATGAAGTGATTGAGAGAAATGCTTTGCTGTTTATAACAGCAAGAAATTCTTTTAGAGAGTTTATGTGTCCACTATAAACAAATGACAAAGGGGACCACCTTCAGAAGTGGTCCTGAGATGATGGTGTTAGTATAAAAAGAAACTAATAGTGAGATGAGACCAAGAGGGGATATATTTGAAATCTTTTATTTAATTTTTATTTATTACTTATTTATTTTTCTTTCATAATTTACATGAAACTTCAGCTTCCTTTCCTTTCTCTCCTCCAATCTCTTCCCCCAACCCACCTCACCCAGATCCCCTCCTCCTTCGTTGCCCTTCAGAAAAGATTAGGCCTCTCAGGGACATCAACTGAATACTGCATAACAAGTTACAGTAAGACTAGACATATACTTCATATCAAGACTGGACAAGGTAAACTCAGTAGAAGGAAAAGGGTCTCAAAAGCAGGCAGAGTAATCAAAGACAGCCCAAGCTCTCACTGTATTCTCAAGAATACCAAGCTATACAACCATAAAATATATGTAGATGATTCATACAGGCTCCTTAATAGTTACTTCAGTTTATATTAGCTGCTATGAGTCCTTCTGAATTGATTCTGTGGGCCATGTACTTGTGGCATCCTTGGTCTCTCTGGCTCCTGTAACACTCACTCCTGCTGCCCTTCTGAAGGACTGTCAGAGCTCTGCCTAATGTTTGGTTGTGTCTCTCTGTGTCTACTCCTATTAGTTGCTGGATGAAGCCTTTCTGATGATGATTATGCTAGTCTCTGGTCTATGAGTACAGCAGACTATCTTTAGGAATCATTTCATTAACTTAGTTTTACTTGTCAGTCTTGTTTGGTTCTATCCTAGGTCTCTAGGCTATCCTGCCTCTGGTTCTTGGCCATTCAGGCAGTATCAAGTGTAGGCTTCCACTTGCAGAGTGGGTCAAAGTGGGTTGGCCCCATCACAAGTTTTGCACCAGTTGTATACCAGCACATCTTGTAAGCAGGGACAATTGTAACTAGAATGTTTTATGGCTGGGTTGATGTTCCAGTCCCTCTACAGGAAGACTTACCTGGTTACAAAAGATGCCTAATTTTAAGCAGATTTTCAGCAATAATGAAATCCATGTCCTTCAATATATAGGGAAGATGAAGCATTAAGGAAAGTTCCCATGTTTAGTTTTTAGAAGTAAAGATGAATATTCTGTATAACAGAACACCTAATTTATATGGTTTAGGAATGGATGCATTCCACTTTGGAATGCCTCTCATTGACTTGCATACATTTTAACTCACCATAGTACATGACACCAAATGATTGTGTTTGATACTGAAACATGTTTTGTCTTAATAATATCTTTGTACTGATAGTTTAGAATGTCCAATACCAATGTCCCTCTTCCTCTTTCATAGGTATACTGTATCTGGGAATAACAGAGGCAAACTCAGCATTTTTGTGGGTTATTTAAAAGAACACATTTAGGAACATTAAGAATATTCTAAGTATTAATAAATACACAACAATTATATTTTGCCATTTCTACCTATTTAATCTATTGCAAGAGCAAAAGGAGGAGGAATTGTCCCATAGAGGCTCATTTATGTTTTATTCTTGAAGAAATCCTCTGTGTTTTTAGCTGAGAGCTCCTATTCAATTGTACCTTAAACCTTTACATGATTGAGAAGAATTTCAACTGACAGTCATGTTCCTAGTCATGAATATTCTATTAGGTTAGTAAAGGGAAGGAATTGTAACACTGCTACTACTCACTGCACTCATCTCTGTGAGAAATTCTTTAAAAATCCAAAGTTTTTCGAAGCCTTCTTCCAGAATGAAAGTATAGCACTAGAATTTATGATGTACTGTAGTGCTACTTGATCCATCAGAACTCATGGTGTTTGTGACTATGTTTATCTGTATGTGCTGCCTCATACATGCAAGCCTTGATGTGGTTTGTGGCAACTAGAGCCAGCACAAGCAAAAGACACATTAATTAGGCAACTGTGCAACTCTAGATTTTCAAGGCAAACTTGTTGTGGCACCAGAACACACGCTTCAGGTTTTTCTGGCTCTTGTTGGAGTTACAGAGGAAAGAGAATGTAAGAGGAGCCCGAAAAGAAGGCATACAGATGTTCTAATTGCTACTGAAAAGCTTCACACCATGAGGGGCATAATAAATAATGAATGCAGTTGTTTAAAGGTGCTACTGTTTCTGTTCAGCTGAGTGAGTTATACCAGATCCTAATGTATTGAAGATTGTTTGGTGTTTGGAAGTTTTGGTTTTGGAAGTTAAGTCCCTCATGTTTGTTATTTTTATTCATATTCTCTCTCTCTGTCTTTCTCTCTGTCTTTCTCTCTGTCTCTCTGTCTGTCTGTCTGTCTGTCTGTCTGTCTGTCTGTCTCTCTCTCTCTCTCTCTCTCTCTCACACACACACACACACACACACACACACACACACACACACCTATTGTCTATCTTGAGAAAACCTGAGGTTCCTTTGAAAACTTTAAGTGAAATATGCAATCCAGAATGATACCATAATATCTGCCTAGTGCCAAAAATATTTCACTTAATTTTTTTCTTTTAGAACTTAGAGATCACCTGTACAGAGAACCAGGAAATAAGCTTACTGTAAAACTCAACTCTTTTATGTCCTTCACGGTATATGAAGGAGTAGGAGCATTATGGGAAAAATCAATCTGGAAATGCTTCCAGACTTTGTGAGTGATGATGTGTAAATAAATGTGTAAATGCATAGTTTTCAGCTGTTCTGTTTCTGGACTTAAGGAAAACATCACTAAGTAGACTGCTTTACATTGAGATGAAGTGATGCAAACCCAAGTATATAAAGATTTACAAATGCCTACATAAAATATTGAAGTGAAAGATCTCAACCAATTTCTTTTCTGTGTAAAATGTGTACATGTGAGTTTAGTAGTCATTTTAAGTTTAGTTCATTTTTCATTCATGTTGTCAAAAACCTCTTTTATAATTTGGATCTGAAAGTTCAGTGCTAAAATCAACACCATGCCTTGAAATAAGTTAAATATGAAGTATATACTGAAATTTTATTAAGTTTTAAAGTGACTGAACCAAATGAAATTTGAGGCTGGAAGATTTTGCATTAATATTTAATTTGGGGCTCACTGTAAATCTGTCTGCTATGTACTTCAGCAGAGAGGTGCCAAAAAGTTTGGAAATAAATTAACCTGAGAAACTGAAAACAGCAGGAAGAAAAGTCTCTTGTATGCTTCTGAGTATGAGGTATAATTTATGTACATGGACTAGAACTCTGCTCACATCACATGGTAGTCTGCAGAGGGCTTTATTTCTTTTCTAAGGAGAGCATTGCAGAAAAAAGAATCAATGAGAGCTAGAAGATCTTGATTGCGTTTTAGGTAAGGCAAAAAATAGTGGCTCCAAAAAGTGGGGGCATCTAGGCAGAGATGCTGTGCTGTCTTGGAATAGACAGAGCTTAAAATTGTTATATGGAGCCAAGGGGAAAGACAAAGTCCATTAAGATAGCATCCTAGTTGGTAAGAAAGCCTATAAATCTAGGGGTAGCAAAGAACTTAAGTCAAAACTAAGTTTCCAGAGACTGAGTCTACTAAACAAATTCATCTAGATTTTGTTGTATGATAATGATGATTAGGAAGGCTCTTTCATGGGAAAATCAGAGCAATGTCTCTATGACTATGTCACATACAGGGCTTGAGAACTGATGCCCGTGCTCGTGCAACTCCATCACTAAGAAGAATAATAGCATTTCCTCAAAGAATAAGATCTCATGGGAACCTGAAGTTGTCCAGATGTTTCTACTCATCTGCAGGCAACAGAAAATGATTGGCAGAATTCCTTCAATATTTTCAGAGGGAAACGATTTAGGTGTAGCTACTGAGAACTCCAGACATAGAGGTCAAAGTTGCTGAAATCTTTCTGCTCTAAACTTCAATAACTGCACTTGATCTATTTAGTGATCTTTACAAATTAAAGGGCATATTAGACATACTTTACAAACAAATTTCTGGTCTGAAGGTGCTGAGCGTGATATGCACATGTAAAATGGCACCAAATAATGAAAAGAGGCAGCTTGTGAGACTACTGCCACCAGAGGGTCAAGACCTTCAGATTTTTAAAGTGAGTTTGGGATTTTGTATAAAGATAGGTAAATACCTATTTTTAAATATTTCTCATAAATATAGCATTTAAAGTTATAAACACCCCCAAATAATACTGTTTGTGGCAAGGATGAACAGTGTTTTATTCAATGCTGAGACAGACAGGTTATGATCATTGCAAGTCCTCAGCATTAAAGAACAAAGTTCCAGACTGAATCATAAAGAAAATGCTACAAACTAAAGTTCTGCTCCACAGAGAGAGGCAGAGAGAGAGAGGGGGGGGCAAAGAGAGGGGGGGGGCAGAGAGAGAGAGAGAGAGGCAGAGAGAGAGAGAGAGAGGCAGAGGCAGAAAGAGAGAGAGAGAGAGAGAGAGAGAGAGAGAGAGAGAGAGAGAGAGAGAGAGAGAGAGAGAGAGAGAACCATTCTAAACAATCCAGAGAGGACTTATGATACCAGACCAAAATATGATTTCAGAACAAAGCAGTGAGAGTCACCTAAGAAGCAGATACCCTAACAATGATGAGGGGATGTGGGTTTGGCGGAGAATGTAGCTGTTGCACTTCAGGGGCCACATGGTTGAACATAACATTGCTTGGTCATATGTAGATCATGATTGAAAATCAGAAATAAAGAAAAAAAAAAGAAAAAGAAAAAAAGAAAGGAGCTAAAATGGGTACAAAACCGACTAACCAGACCATACTGCAAAATGAAGAGAGTACAAACTTGTGCTTCAGCACAAACAGGTCACATAAATAACTGTCTCATCTTTTCTGCCCTTTGGAATGCTGGGATTTCACAAAGTACAGCTCTATGCCAAACAGTGTCTTCGATTGCATGCTTGTATATCATATTGAAATTAGCCTAGGAAAAGTAACAATTTTAAAGAGTACCCTTTCACTTTTGAAATACTTTAGGCCTGCATAAATTTGTTAAGTGTGAGTTTTATAAACATTTTATCCCTAATACTAATATGCTATTTATTGATAATATAATATAAAAATAAAAATACAGTATTGGAACAATAAACGTGATTAATTACAAACTTCAGAGGAGAGAACATAACTGTAACTTGTATTTCACATGAAATATAGATGTAACACATAACTCCATACTGCCCATGTTTGTCCCGCATCTGTCTTCACCTCTCTGTCACTGCTTACTTTCAGGTCCTGTGCTCATTTGAGGAGGACGCTTAAAACATTTGCAGAATTTCCTATAATTTAGTTTTGTTTTCCTGTTCACATGGTGCAGTGAGGATGACATGATACTGACAGAAGCATAACACAGCAGTGCTTTCCTTAATTTGCCACAACATCAGAAGTATGGTCTATGTCACATTGTCCATCTTACAACTGGATGAGTTAGAATCTTCTCAGTATTTCTACATTTTTTTTGTAATTATTCTTTCATGTAGAACTACCCATCTTTCCTTATTTATTTAGACTTGTATACATTAACATATATTGATTCAACCATTTCTATTATAAACCAATCCTGTCATTATTTATTTTCTTGTTCATAACGTTTCAGCTTTGACATTAAGAGATTATTCAGATTGTACCCTTCAGCAGATTAACATACCCTATATTTTAGTAGCTTTCCTTTTTTTTTCAAAAATGCTGTCATATATTTAATACAACAATGCCACTATATATTCTCCGTGCCTCCATTTCAGTGGCCTCCATTCCCCACAACCTCACAGAACCTTAATATCACAGAGACTTTTATCTGGATGCTCTCACTTAAGTGTCAAATGCAGATAGCAGCAAGAGTAAAGAGCAGTGTTCTATTTCTGTGCTTTAAAGATCTGAAAGACGTCATTCTGCTCAGTACTTTGGTTTGAACAGCTAATTTATGGTTATCATATGACTGAAAGTCTGAATCAAAGTGATTATAGAAAAAATATTTTCATTAAGGTCAGCATTTACTGTTTAAAATTTCTTGAAAAATATCTTAGCTAAATACAAAAGGTAATTAGTGTTTGTTGATGTTTTATCAAGAAGCCAAGGACATTGGCTTCAAATAAAAATCACTGTACTCTAGTTTCTGAGTATCTGTAGATGAGAAGTGTCACAGCCCCATAATCACGTTACATACAGGATGACGCAAAACAGGTGAAAATGTTAGTGTAGTTATTCTATGTCTGTTTTATATATGGGGAGTAAACAGGCATGTGCATGCAGACATAGTGAATGCATTTAACTTTTTGGTCTGTCACTACCCAATGAATGTGACTATGTAGAATTTGCAATGTAGGAAGAAATTCCAGAGCTATGTCTTGTTTCCCTTGGTAAGAGTACAAGGATCAACTGGTGATGTTCCCCACAACTATATTTGAAAGACTCATGAGAGCATCTGACCTACATGCCATTTCTGGTTTACTTACCATCATGTGTCTCTAATAATTGGTGTAAAAGAAGGAGGCTCCAATAATGGTTCAGAATTCTCAATGAAATGAGTACCAGAATCCTAGTTATGAAAATAACCATAGTTTTTTTTATAAAAATAAATTTCCAGAATCTTATTAAAAAGCCATTTACTCACATAGCTTCTTCTTCTGAACACAATATTGTTTGGTTTGTTTGTTGCTTGGTTTTGAACATTCTGGTCTCTGATGTTTATTATTGTGTGTTTATTTCCATCTTATCTTAACTTTAAAGTTGTGTTTTGGGCTTTGAAGTTCTAAAACCCAAGTACAGATTAATTCTTTAATGTGTTAGAATCATTATAGATATTTAGACATAACTGATTTCAATGGGGTATTGTAAAAAAAAAAACAAAATAAAAAACAAACAAAAAATCCCACAAAAGATATGAGGTTACTTTTGTGATCAATTGTCTAGCTTCTGGTAACAGAACAGGTACTGTAAAGCAGCAAAAGACAGGGATAGTTGGATAGCACCCATATTGAATTTTTAACAACTTAATACATTTCAGGAACTGATCCATCTGAAAGGCATTATGGCTTGCTGAGAAAAGCTGTACACTGGGAACCAGAAAAAGTGGGCTACATTCCCAGCTCTGCATCTGACTCACTCTTTGTCCTTGGGCAAGTCACTTAGCCTCTCTCTGTGCTACTTCCTGCCTGGTAAAATAACTAGAATAATGCATAAAGACGCCCACCTCAACAAGATGTGCTATGGCTGCATTCTGTCTGTAACCACCAAAGTGATCTTTTTCTGCACTGTTGACTCACGACAGACATTTTTAACAGCATCTAGTTTGAATAAAACTTGCACTAAGAATATGAACTCATAATTAATCTCAGAGAATCCCCTGGTTCTTCAATTTACACTAAATTTAATGTTAGCTCATATATCTGTCAGTGTAATGTGAAAGCTAATGTTCATCGGCAACTTGATCATAGCTGAAACCAGTTAAGATATATATATATATCTTACTGGTTATATATATAAGATATATATATATATATATACACCTCTGGTGGGTCTGTGAGGGCATTTCCAGAAAGCATTACAGACACGAGATGGTCTGCTCTCAGAAATGGCAGTGCTTTCAGGTCCAGATATGAAGTCTGAGGAAAGGCAGTACTGTCTGCTGCCTTGGCTTCTTGCTGATGAGTTGGCTACTAAGACAATTCAGATTCTTCAACTTTCAATATGGAATATAAACCTGAGAGTTTAAAGAGTTTTCAGGCTTTTAACACCCTGCTTCCTTAACTAAGTGTGTGTTCTCAACTCTTAAGTATGTGGAAGGTCACTGTAGCTCTACCTAGGCCCTTTTGGATGTAAGCCACTTAACTACCCTACCTCTCTCTCTCCACAATCCTCACCCCCTCCATGTCTCTGTCTTTCCACCTAGAAAACATGCCTAATGCATGTTCCCTTAGCTTGGAGGAAGCCTTTCAGATTCCACAGGGACAAGACTTGATTACCTGAGTATGTCTCAATGTTAATTAGAGAATACAGAGCAGAATTATTTAGAGGAGCAGAGAAAATATTTCTGGGAAACAGAGACTCACATCAGAGAAAAATAAGAGCTGGAGAGATGGCTCAACCATGAAAGGCTAAGCTCACAAACAAAAAGATAAGAAAATAAGATGATGTTAGCCATTAGTACTATTCTGAAAAGTTTTTGTTAAATTTAGACAATGGGAAATCAAGTCAAGTGGCAGAATAGGGAGTCATGGAGAAGGATACCCTGTTTTAAAACATCATCCTAGGTTCTGAGACCTAAACTTCCCATATTCTTTATTTCTCTTTTATATTTTGTTGGTTCTTTTTCATTCCTTCAATCTTTACTCAATGTGTATTGCAGTTTCTGTTTTTCAGTCATCTCATCTTTTAAATTCCTAGGTAACCACAAATTACAAATTCTTATCAACATATCACTCAACTCTCCTTTCATATTAAGCCATCCTCACTCCAGATTTTTATCATGTATGCCATTAGAAACTATTTTGCCGTTATGACAATATTTGCTGTTATAATTTTTCATAATTCTTTGATATGTTATGTATATTTTTATTTTTAACTAGAATAAGATTAAATTACTTCCCCTTTCTCTTTTCTCCCTCCCACACTTTCCATGAACTCCATTACCATAAAATTCATGACTTTTTTTACTTTGTTTTTTACACACACACACACACACACACACACCACGCAAACATGTGTATGCCTATGTAAAATTATAACCTCTTCATCTAAGGTGGTCTTATGTATAAGATTTCATGTATGGCCACTTGAAAATGGATAACCAATCAGGGATTATTTCCCTGGGAACAATGAACTCTCGCTCTTTCAGCAATCCTTAGTTGTTCATAGTTCTTTGTCTAGGTATGAAGTGCTAGCTATGAGTTTATCCTGTCCACAACAGTGTTCCTATTGATGATATAGGACCAATGAAGAAGAAAGATTTGTGAGGTTCTCAAACTCCAGGATTTTCCAGATATTTTGTCTGATATACACTCTAGATTGGGTTAATGTTGATCATTTATGGACAGAATATTTCCTAGATTATCTCTAGAGTTTGTAATTTAATAACTATAATCTGAGGTATTGGCATCAATAATGTTGACACTCACACAGATTCTAAGAGGATGGAAAGACTCTAATGTAGGCCTCTTTGTCTCCCATTTTCCTTTATTGTGGTGTGCTACTGTGAAGGAGATGACTAAATTTATTGACATGATTATTTGTAACCAACTAATTTATTTCTTAAAATATTAATTGTTTATATTGCAAAAATAAGGATGAAAAATATTTCAGTATGATGCTTTTGAGGTCTTTAGAAAATACATGTAGGATGGTGTCCAGTTCAAGGAGGACTTAATTAATGGAAGATTTATATTATTCATAGTTATAATGTCTGTTGTAGAAGTAGCATTCTGTTATGTAGCAATGCATGAAAACACACACGAGATTGGCATTTATTTTATACATGGAGAAAGCAATGTCATTTATTTAAAGTTGTCATTGTAATGGAAGGTACTGTTTTCTGTCCTTTACTTTGTTTGGTTGATAGCTAGCTAGCTAGATAGATAAATTGATTGATTGATTGATTTACTTTGTTGTTTACTATGTCACCAAATTGATTAGTGAAAATGAAAGACACTATTGCCACTATGAGAGGAAGATGGTGTTTTCTCACCAAGAATTTCTTGGGTGGAGAATTGGAAGAATATGGGAAGAGGGAGAGGGAAACCACAATTAGATTAGAATATGTTATATGAATTTTCAATAAAAATATAAACTACCCAAATAGTGACCTAATTTTTTTTTTAATTTGACCATCAATTGTCCAATAAGCAAAGCAAAACCATGCTTTCTTGACACAAGGTTGTTTAATTAGTGTACAGTTTCTTCATCATGGGATCAATTTCTGTTTTTCTTCTTTGACATAATGAGTGAAAAATACATAGGACTTTCAGAAACTTAAATTTAAATTGATCTCAGAATGCATCAAAAACATACATCATGCTGAGTCTGAGAGATTAAGCTTTGAAGGCAATTAGTCTATATTCAAATCCAGGCTTCATCATTTGCACCTGCTTAAGACCTACAGAGTCCCTCAGGACCTCTGTGAATGTTTTCCTTTTTCCTTCTGCAGAGAGATTAAAAGGTGTTTTGAGTACAGAGTGGTGATATGTAACCTGTAATTCAAACCCTTCTTTAATACATGCTTTGCATTATTATAATTGAATTACCATACATATAATTTAGGGTTCCAACGTCTCAGTTTTGCTTGTACTGGCATTTATTTGTGCTCATAATTTGGCAAAGTTGTAGATAGGTAGCTATACAGATCGTTCTAAAGTCTGTGCTGTGCACAAAAAAGTAAGGGAGAGAAAAGAGAGAAAGGAGTAACATCTAGACATTATTCTGGTTATCAACATTTTACCTTATTCTGAGTTTAAATTTTTCTACACATGCATATTTCTATTTAATACTTAAAAAATCTGCAGATAGCTCTTTCCCTGGGTAGAAACCATCTCATACAGAGACTTTCAGGAGCAGAGTTAGTAAAGAGCAGGAGTGCCAATTTCCAATAAAGGACTCAGTACTCAGTACATACTATCACCAGATGAAAATACAGATTACTGGAGGTATCCTGTACAACCCAGTAAATAAGTGCCATCATTTCAAAGTCATTTTAAAAAGCAAGGGCCTATGTGCCTCAGTGGGAGAGCATGGTAGAGCACTTGCCCTGCATTTGTGTGACTGTACTCCTGAAAAACAAACAAACAAACAAACAAACAAACAAACAAACACACAAAAAACAGACTAAATACGTACTGATCTATGAATGCCTTTCCAAACTGGATGGTACTAAAGGATGGGGCTATCTTTGGTTTCATATATTAATAGTGTGATTGTTTCTGTATTTAATTTTACTAATAAAGGGTTTTCATATTTTCATTGTAAATATGCAGGTAGGAGAAAAGAAGAGTCTCCTTTGTATTGTTGTGTTGTATGAATACTATTGTTCTTCAAAAGTACTGTTTTTCCAGGAAGAATGATACGCTTTTTAATAGCACATTGATGTTCAATGCTTGTAAATGACGAATTTACATAAGGGATGTTTGCTTTCTCTCCAGAGTCTGCATGTTAAAGATTTTCTGTCAGAAAACCAGAATGAAGACAAAAATCAGAGCCTGGGTTTTTCTCTTTGAATACTATCCATGCCCTCTTTACAGCTTTAAGAACAGATGAGCCAGGCACCACACTTGAATGTTGACACTGCTTCGTGGGTATTGCTGTTTTTCCTTCAGATAGGGTTCTGAGAGGAATGCTTGATGTACATATTGATTTCTCCTCAGGGTGAAGAACTCTCTTTAAATAAACAAGCTCAGAATTCAAAAATACTCCTTTTCCCCATATTTTTTGCTTTCATGGAAAACAATGAACACAGGTAGTAAATGGAAATGTGTGTAATGTAAACCTTGTGCTTCCTTTGACTTCTAAGATGTAATATTAGAAGAAGCTACTATTTGAAAATTTTTCATGTCTGAAAGGCTCGTGGATATTTTCAAAATTAATTTGCCTATGGCAGAAACAGGGACTCTTTACCCAGGCATTACTCTTGGCAACAGCAGAGCTGTTATAGGCAGTGTCCAAGTTTCCCTATTTTAATATCGCTCTTCTTTTTTCTCACAGAATGAAAACTTTGTTCTAATATTGTAGAACTGGGAAAAAGAAGTTAAAACATGTCCGAGGTGTTAAAGTGAGCTAAAATCCCAACTACCAACTGTCAGTGGTGTTGGGGAGCCAACAGGGAGCCATGTTTATCCCTCATAATGGATGTATGGTCACGGATCCCATTAAGCAATAACTGTTTCTGGGAACATGCTCCTTCCAAACATCTAATCCATATGTGCTCCTTCTGAGTATTGAGGCTAATGCTGCCTATTTCTTATTAGATAGTCAAGACTCCCCTCCTCCCTCTCTCTCTTTCTCATATATTTTTCACATTTTACAGATAATATGTAATATGTGTATTTCATACAAATTGAAATAAAATATTGGATCCTTAGAAATTAGTAAGTCAGTTCTTGCATTTAGCATGTTGCTGTGACCTATGAACCATGACTTACTTGGAATATTCAGTTTTCTTTATCTGAAGTATTAAGAGAAACACTTAAGAAGGCTGATACAAATGAACAGGTGAATCACTTCAACTAGCCAGGTTTTAGCCTTTGGCCACTACAAGGAGAGGAAGTGACCATATCCCAAATGACAGGCATGAGGAAGATTTTTGTTTTGTTGTTACTTTTGTGTTTTATCACTTTTGGAAAATAATTAACTTGAGCATGAAGAGACTACTCAATGGATAAGCGCATTGGCTACTGTTACAGAGGAGCCAGGTTTGATTCCCAACGCCTCAGTGGAGGCTCATAACTGCCTATAGATCAAGTTCAAGAATCTACAGGTACAACACCCTTTTTTGGCTTTATCTGGCAGTAAGCACACACATGGTAAACAAACATACATCATGAAAAAACCCATACACACATAATAATAATTAATGATACTGATACTTTTTAAAAAAAAAAAAAAAAAAAAAACTTATTGTATCTTTTTCCAAACAAGACATGTAGATGTTGTACAAAAACTGTTGTAAAGTAGTGGAAACTGTTGACTTTTAAAATGCCTTTGTTTGGTTTTGCCATCTTTAGTCTCCTAGTCCTTTTATCATTCAGCTTCCACGAAGCCTCCATTTCAAGAGAAAAGAAACAGGAAACTAAACTATGAATGGCAGTATTCCCAAGTAATCACTAAAATAGCCAAGGACTCTAAAAGTTTATTCTTTCTTCATCCATTGATGGATTTATTTTATTATGAGCAGCGTTTTAAGTGGCACTTATAACATGGTAACATGCTGTAGTGGGATTTTTAAACTTATTTATGATTATTGTGCCTTAATAGATAAACTACTTAGCAAAGAACTTGAAAACACTGGTCACATACACAATTATTTCAGCTAAACCAAAATTTGATGTTGCTGTTTTACCTGAATTTTAAAATAAGAAATAGTTGATTTGAGAAAAATAATCTACCATACTCACAGAGATGCTGAAATTACAAAAAAAATGATGATAGAGAATATGTGTGCCTTTTTGTTTAGTGATTGGACCTTATTATAAGTTATGTTTCTTACTCTCATGACTTTAAGAGACTGCATATTTGATCTTCAGAAAAGCATTGTGATGGGAACCTCATTGGAGCAAGTAAGACCCATTTGTATGGGTGTTTGTTTGTTTGTTTGTTTGTTTTTTTTGAACCAAGCTTGTTTTTCATATCAATTCCAGTTCCTGCATCCTCCTTTCCTCCCCTGTTTCTCCCACCAATTCAAATCCCATCCCCTTTCTGCTCTCCAGGGAGAGTGAGTCCTTCTATGGGGAGTTTTCAAAGTCTGTCATATAATTTGGAGCAGGGTCCAGGCCCTCTCTCTCCCATATGTCTAGGCTGAGGGAGTATCCCTCTGTGTGGAATGTGCTCCCAAAGTTTATTCATATACTAGGGATAAATACTGATCCTCTACTAGAGGCCCCTTAGACTTCCCAGTCCTCCCAACTAACACCACATTAATGGAATCTGGGTCTGTCCTATGCTGGTTTTCTAGATATCAGACTGGAGGACATGAGCTCTCCTTTGTTTGGGTTAGCAGTTTCTATGGGTTTCTGCAGCCTGGTCTTGACCCCATTGCTGATTACTTCTCCTTGTCTGCAACTGTTTTCCAAGAGTTTGGCTCAGTGTTTAGCTGTGAGTGTCTGTGTTCCATCCGCTACTAGATGAAGGATCTAGGATAGCATATAAGGTAGTTATCAATCTCCTTATCTGGGAAGGACATTTAAAGTAGCCTTTCCACTATTGCTTAGATTGTTAGTTGGGGTCATTCTTTTAGATTTCTAAACATTTCCACAGTGCCACACTTCTCTTAAAACATGTAATGGCTCCCTCTATTATGATATGTCTTTTCTTGCTCTCCTCTATTATTTACCTGACTCAATCTTCCTTCTCTGTCATGCTCACCTCTACCCTCCTCTTTTCTGCAACTCCCTCTAGCCTCCCCCAATTCTCCCAATTTGCTTGAGAGATCTTGTCCCTTTCCCCTGCTCCAGGGGACTATGTCTGTCTCTCTTAGGGTCCTCCTTGTTTCCTAGGTTTTCTGGTACTGTGGATTGTAGGGTGGTAATCCTTTGCTCTATGTCTAAAAACCATATATTGATGAGTATATACCATGCTTTCTGGGTGTTTTTGAAGTGTAAAATCTATATATGGAAATGCAATAACAGAACGATGAATATTATTTAAGAAAATGTGTGTTGTACATTACCTGAAAACTATGATTAATTAATTAACTACAAGTAAAATATCCTAGTAGTTTGGAAGTAGAGAAAGAAGCACCGACTACAGAATTCTGACACTTTCTGCAAGGGACTCTGTGTAACTTGCACATGCAATACCAGTGCTCTACCTGCCTGGCTTTGTTTGTATTTGCTTTGAGGTTGCATCCTTGCAGTCTATGCTGACAATGAAATTGTGATCTTCCCATATCAGCCACTCAAGTGTGGTACAGAATGTACCACCATCTTAGTAAGGAGATTTGAATTTCCTGTACCCATCACACACTCCAGGGCCTTGCGTATTGTCAACTCCTTTAATGCTTGTATTGTTTGTGCTTTGTAGAAAGTTTCACAGGCTGTATTTATTCAACCTAGGGGGTCTTTTAAAACTCTGTGTTTTGCAAACTATACAGTTGTAAGGAATTTACACTGAAATATGCTGTTGCCATTAGTAGTTCTATAGAATATGTCAAAAGTAGACAAAAGATTTAACTAAATTTGATAAATAAAATGTTATGGCTTTAATATTATTTATTATTATTAAATTTATATCACAGTTATACAACTCTTTTTATAATAACCACAAAGTCCAATCTACACATTATCCCATTCTTAGAATAACTTCTAGAATAATCAAGATCTTTCTAAAACCCCTTAATGGTATCTCCCTTCTTCACCCCCTCTAAATAAAATTGTGTTTCCTAGGTATCGGTGATGCTGAAGGCTGCTGTTTACATGTGGAGTCAGGTTAGGTTTCTGATGTGTTTCTATGCCTTTCAAGTCAGATTATGAAGGTTGTTCAACAGTTGTCAAAGCTTAAGCTGGCTGCAGCCCAATTGTTATCTTCTCTCTTAGAGTATGAATCCCTTGAGGGTAAGGTGTGTGTGTGTGTGTGTGTGTGTGTGTGTGTGTGTGTGTGAGTGAGAGAGAGAGAGAGAGAGAGAGAGAGAGAGAGAGAGAGAGAGAGAGAGAGAGAGAGAGAGAGAGAGAGAGAGAGCACTCATGTGTGGGTATGTGCATGTGTGCATGTGCACATGCGTACCCAGGGTCTGAAACAAAGTATAATTTTTAAGGTAATTTTTATTTAAATTAAAAACAATCTTATTTTACATACCAATTAAGTTTCCTTTTCCCTCCTGTCCTCTCATTTCCCCCACCATTTCCACATCCCATTCCCTTTCCACTCCTCAGAGATGGTGGGGCCTCCTATAGGAGAATCATCAAAGTCTGTCACATCATTTGGGACAGGACCTAGACCCTCCCCCGTGTACCTAGGCTTAGAGAGTATCCCTCCTTAGAGAATGGACCCCCCAAAGTCCATTCATACACTAGGGATGAATGCTGGTTCCACTGCCATAATCGTCCCAAGGCCCACAACTGACACCCATGTTCAGGAGCCCTGGTTTGGTCTTATGCTGGTTCCCCAGCTATTAATCTGGGAACCATGAGCTCCTACTTGCTCAGATCAGCTGTTTCTGTGAGTTTTCCCAGCATGGAAAAAAGTATGCTTTAAGACAGATGAATAAACAGTCAAAGGTGTTTTCAAGTGTTCTGAAATAAATGCCTGTTCAGAGGTTGCATTCAAAACCATCATTTTAGTCAGTGCTTCACAAAACCAGTGAAGGCATAGATTATTTCTTACCTTTTGTTTTGTTTTGTTTTGTTTTCCAGACAGAGTTGCTCTGTATTTGTCTGGAGCCTTGCCTGGAACTCACAGAGATCCACCTGCCTCTGCCTCCCAAGTGTTGTGACTAAAGGCATGCACCACAAATGCCCTCCTTACTTTTTTAAATGATCAGTTAACATTTAAAAAAAAGAAAGATTGTGAGAAGGTGTAGCCATTATATCCTGGGATAAGACCCAAGCAGAGTAACCCTGGTGAGCAGAAGAGACAGACTTTGAACACATTGAAGCCTATAATAGAGGAACATAAATAACAGCACCAACCAGCTAAGTGCAGAGTGACTCAGAATATCTTTATGACTGAATTGATTCAACTTCATCTCTGTCCTATATACACATCCACAGCACTGAACCTAATATTTTCAAAATGCCCAGCTTTAAATAAACTATTTAGAAGATTGGGTTGAGGCCAGGCATTGCTAAATCAAAGAGTGCCAGTTTCTTCCATGCCAGATAGAAAAATAGTCCCCTTAGAAACAAAAATAAAGATTGCTGAGGAATAGCTGATGGGACTTTTAATATCAATTCATGTCATTTTGGGTGTCAGTGTTGTGAACATTTCCTTCTCACAATGGAAGAGGGTTTTTTAAACTGTGAAGGCTGTGGATTTAGAGTTGGCATTATCAGACCCTGTAATGAAACAAATTCCTCTTTCAAGTTCTCCTTGTGATGTATTGTACTTGAATTGTTCATTGCTAAACTAGGGTTTATGGATCTCTCTCTTCTATACAGAAAACAGTATGTGTCATCCCCCCCCCATCTTCATAAATATCGTCTTGGGAGAAAAGGAAGTGAATAAGAATTGAGAAATTGCTGCTTGGCTTCATTAGACTTTTCTTGATTAAAGATTTGGAAGGTGTTGTGAAAATACATTTAGTCTTCTGACAATCTTGCAAATGAAGCTCAACAAGTATGCACCAGAGTACAGATCAAACACTTGTGAGGAGGCTTTTGCACAGATGACAGGCCTTGCTAATGAATTGGCACAATATTTAATTTGGCATGTCCTCATGTTCAGCAGGTAAAAGTCAGCCAGTATCAGGATTTTGGAGATGCCACCTCTTCAGCATAATGTCTTTATTACATCATATGATTCAGTCTGGCTTAAAATATTGTGCTCTACAGTATGTGTTTATTTATAGAAAACATTTTCCCACCTCTTACAGGATTAAAATGTTAGATGGTTTTATGAAAGAAAAAAGTCCTTGTGTCATTCCATTAAGTATTTGGCTAAGACAATCCCCCATTGTTATTGAACGATAAATTTGTATACTACCAATTACTCCAGTTACACTGCTAGATGACTGCCAAATTGAAACACAATAAACACAAAGTATATCATTCATTTCCAGGATTCAAAGAAAACAAAGGTTAGAAGCAGGCTTCTTAATTAAGCTAAAGTAGATGTAAGTTTAGCAAAGAGACCAGAATTTAAATGATTGAAAAAATGTTAAGATAACTTTTATGTTTTAGGGACTGTTCATGAATTTGTGTAGAAATTTTGACATAACAGTTTGGTTTCCTGAGTCTAGGAACTAAAGCAAATAGTTAAACATTTTTTGCAATAAAATTTTCAAATATTTTAATATTTAATTTAATAAGACAGTTAATATGTGCAATTCATTAATTTGTCATCCAAAGGCAAGCTAAAAAGAATAGAAATATGATTTGGAGAGTTTATCATTTCACCAAATTATATTTAGTACTTTAAAACCCATGTTTGCATTTAAAGGTAAACTTTTAATTCAAGAAAACATGAAAAGTTTTGTGCCACTAACATTTCTTTTACTTAAGTGAATAGGATTTTTAAATTAAATCACATTACTTATATGGAAAAATTAAGGAAGACACATGTTTTCATTTAAGTAAATTAACGTTTTGAAATGAATTTTACATAGTTATGTCATTTAAAAAGCCAATATTTTAAATTATTGCTTTCACTCTGGATGAAAGAAATCCTAGGGTAATATACATCCCAAGTCAGTGAGTGTCAAAGAACAACCTACTCTAGCCCAGATCTTCCTGGTGCTAGACCCTTTATTTTTTATCTAGAATCACAATGCAGTTCCCCAGAGTGACTATATCAGTCCTTGATGAAATGCACTTCTGTGACAGACAGTATATGAATACAGTGATGACACAATAGGCTGAATAATAGCAATGGCTGTGGTTCACATTCTCAATATGTGTGTGGGACTCTATTTTGTGGTTCACATACTCCATAAGTATGTAGAATTCTATTTTGAAAGTGTCACCATTGTCCATAGGACGTGTACATTCCACGTTTTGTGGGCAAACTAAAAGTTTTATTTAAAAATATTTAGAAACCATATGAAGATCAGATCTGGAGATGGAGTGATTGGATTTTTTTTACTTTGTTTTGACATTAAAATTTGCAGCTAACATATTTTATTCATTTATGTATTTATTTTTCTAGGTATTGGGTTATGGAGTTTCATTTAGTTCACTAACTACATAGTTAAAGCTGACCTTAAACTTCTTAACATATTCCCTCTATCACTGTTTTCAATTTGTGCATGACATTATTTGGTAGTTTCTGTCTGAAGGTAACTAGAGGAGAAATATTTAAAATAATTCCTTAATAGTAAAACTAAAATATTTAGCTTTCAATTTGCACACCTAAAGTAATGACTTCATTTCAATTCATGAGGATTGAAAACTTCATCTATTCTCCTGTTTTAACAAAATATAACTATATAACATATTTTTATTTAAATATGAATAACATGCACAGAATGTGGGCAACATATGTCTCTTATCAAAATATATACAGCAAATATAGTGAAACAGCCAAAATTTCATATCCCATATTCCATTTTTTGAAGTGTGAGCATAGCCAGCTCACACTTCAAATTTAAATCACATACTTCTCTTTTTCAACTTTGATATTGCCTAACTTGTTATCAAAGTATAAGTTCTGTCTTTAAGTGGTTCTGATATATTGTTTGACAGTGTCTAAGTATCAACTTGTAATGCAGATTGCATGCAGACTGGCTGTGGAACAGGCTTATACAGCATTATCTGCTGAGTATTAATGAATTGGGCTTTAGCTCATCATTTGCCATATAAAAATTTTGTTGGCATTAATAGTAACTGCCCACTTTCTTTTTCAATTTCAAAGGTCAAATGTCCTGTTCCCAGGAACTGGGGAGAAATAAAATAGGATTAGAATTAGTTTAAATTAGATGGTTGTATCCAGTTGGCATTTACTGTCATTCCTTGTATTGTTTGCGTTCTGGAACCCTAACTAGGGACAATGAAGGAATGAATAAAAGACAGGCACATGAGTACATATACAGAAAGGCTAGGATCCAGTGGTCTAGGCTTTGTTGGATAATCCTCAGCACCATGGAAGGAAGCTCAGATTGTTCATTGCATACATTTGAACAAAGAGTCATGGTTATTAGTACAGAGGAACAAGGAGGCAGGGTTCTTACATACATAAAACAAGGAAGCATAATTATTAATTGCACACAAATAAGAAGATAGATTCAGCTAATTATAGTAAGAACATTCACTGTAGGGAAGCAGTCTTAAGGTTGTAACATCCAATGAGTAGAAAGCTACATTGGATATTTTGTGCACACACCATCACCATTTGTTCTAAGATCAGAAGAAGGTATAGACACCCCTCTGAGCCTTTCTTAGGTAATGATTTACCAATACCCAGCATCTGAGTCAATCCATGTCAGCAACACACATTCACTCACTGGCCCCCTACAGTTTACCTATAGTTCCTTTCTCCTTTGTCTTCATCCTTTTTGTTGTTGTTGTTCTTTATTTAACTTTCCAGTTGTGTCATATATCTATCTATCTATCTATCTATCTATCTATCTATCTATCTATCTATCATCTATCTATCTATCTACCTATATAACTATATATCTATATATCTATATATCCATTCATCTATCATCTATCTATTGAAGGAGGATACATTTAAAATAGCTTGAAAACAAGCAGGCAATGTCAAACTCTCAGTTCAGTTTCATTATCATCTTGGAGACTTATGTACAGAGCTTGGTTATTTTTCAGATTTCTATTAATCCCATTTACAAAGAAACAGTTTTCTCCCGCTTTTACTTGATTCTTATCATCATCATTTATGTGAAATGTAATCCAAACCTCACAGTCCATTTTAGTCATTCATTATTTCTGTCACTTATAGATTTTAAAATATAAATTAAGAACAAATTACAAATAAGACTTAGATTAGATTATAAAACACCCAC
The DNA here is from genome assembly GCA_030556225.1 of Cricetiscus sungorus. Lineage (NCBI taxonomy): Eukaryota > Metazoa > Chordata > Mammalia > Rodentia > Cricetidae > Cricetiscus > Cricetiscus sungorus. The sequence continues at coordinate 21,813,817 of JANBXA010000132.1, read as the reverse complement.
TTTCTAAAGAAATGAATGAGGCAGATTCAATGTTAAAACACTGCTTTTATTAACAGCTGGGGTGTTGGGTTTAGCAGATGTTAACTTATGAAATATGGAATTCACTGACTGGGATGTAAGTGTTCCCTTCCCTGAGGAATAAAATGTTGACAGAGTGTTGTAAAGGCTAACAAGTGTTTTACTGTAGGATTGGGAATTGTTGGTATTGGCATTCTGTAGGTAAATTCGTAGATTGACTCGGTCCTGCAAAATTTCATTAGAAATTACAGCAAACCTCACCTTTCTTTTAAGATTTTATAAAATGATGCAATATTTGAGCAGATAATACCTTAGCAAGTATTGTCAAATATAGTCACTATACCAAAACATTTTATAAATATAGAAAACATGATAGTGACAGCATTGCCCACTCTTGTATTATTTACAAAATTAAAAGTCAACATTTTTTCTATACAGATTGTACATTAATTTTCAGTACATCAGCCTCCATAATAATCAAAATCTCTCTAACATTTAAAATCCAGGCTACTGTCCCAGAGTGGCTTGATAATGAGGTTGTTGTCATGGAAACTTTCCAGTCATTGACACACTTCACTATGGCAAACTTAAATGCTTTGAAGAATGTAAAATTTTAAATTGTTTGGAAATAGATAAAAAAATCTAATTATTGCTATTTTATCTGAAGCAAACCATGTATACATCTAAGTATTCTAAAACTTGGACAAAGGCTTATTAGTACTGGGTGAGTTCTAATGAAAGGAACTGTAGCTAACTTAAAATTTTTCTTTGGCATAGAAAATTTGTTCGTAGAGTCCCAGAACCAACAAATATCAGTGACTGTCAATTAGAACCACACTTTTTAATATAGCATTTTTAAAATTATATGATTTAAAAATAAAATTGTAAAAATAAAAATAACCAGGAAAATATGTATGTGTGTGTATGTGTGTGTGTGTGTGTGTGTGTGTGTGTGTGCCTTCATTTTTTTCTTTGACATTTAAACAGAAACTGGTTCATCCTATAATTTGTGTTAATAATGTAAAATTATCAGGGGTATGTATCTGTATGTGATAACATATGAAATGAGCCTATACCTCCTTGGATCTGAATTGTCAAAAACTCATCGTTTTAGAGTACCATTGACCTTAGAGTAAATTTCACTAAAATGACGAACAAAGAGACTATGGAACATTTCAGTATTTACTTGGGCTTGTATATCAATTACTGTTGGATATGTTATTCTCTGACATTACATATTATAAGTATGACACTTTCCTTTGTTCTATTTAATTTTATGTATCTGTCATGTGTTAAGTAACTGATAGAAAACAATTTATCTTTTAGTTTACTAACATCACCCATAACGATAGATGTAACATTACAGTGCAAAGAACAGTCAGCTCTGGAAAAGAAGTGCCAATCAGATGAACAGGAGAATTTTACAATTTTGATAATCTCCTAAAATCCCTGCTAATTTTCTATTTACAACATTCATTCTGGATCTTTTCCAAAGCAAATTCCCTTCTGAACCCACCATCTGGCAGGTAGGCAATAGTGTGGTGAAGAAGGGGCATGAGGGCGTGAATAGCATGCACTCTCATTTCCTGTGTTATGAAAGTTTAAGAGACACAGTCAAAATTTTCTGCAGCTTATTGTTGTTTTCCAAACAATTTGGAAGTAAAAGAAGGTAGATAAGAAAAACATATGAGACTTTTGACATTTTATTTTCAAGGAAGACTTTTGTAAGAAGAAAAAGTGACACCATGTGATGTGTTCTCATGTCAAGATTGTAAAGAGAACAAGAAGTACAAAACTCAATCTGTTGTTATTTCATTACTTTCACTTATTCATGTTGTCTTCTTTTTCTGAAATCTGAATTCGAGAGATTCAAACTGGGAATATAAAATCATCATAAAGATTCACAAACTGAACTTCAGAAAAGTAACTTCTTAGTTTAGTGGAAATTATATGTTTTGAAAATATACTTGCGATTTTGAAGCATATTTACTCAATTAATGGTTCTGTGCTGATATTAAATCATCATGACTTACTTAAGCTTTGATAGGTAGGAATCTATGTTTAGAGGCTTTAAACTTTAAAAGCATTTGATATTACTTTTCATATCAGTAAGCCGGTTTTAAAATGTTAGTTCCTATTTAAAATAATCAGCAAAACTTTAACTGTTTTATAGATACAGACCATTGTAAAATTGCACGCAGTATTTTCTTTACAAATATAAATTAAAATTAGAATTAGCCCAGTTGCTTTTCTCATGCCTGATGAGTGAAGTCACTTGAGCCTACTTTATCTTTAAGGAACAAAAAAAAAACCTTAAAGGGAAATATGTTTGTTCTAATTATTTTTCAATATTGATTTCTGAAAATTTTCATGAGATTGGTACTATTTGATGCTCTGCATAAAGAATCCCTTCGTCACTTCAAGTGCCTCATTACCATAGCAGAGATTTAGGTAGAAGGTATCCCTGTTTGTACCAGGCAAAACAGTACATAAAGATTCTTTAAGAGTCAGTTGGCTTGCACTGACAATCACATTAAGTAATATATGTTCTTGTGGACTGTATACCCATTCACAACCTAATTTTTTCACATTGGCAAATTCACAGTTATTCCAAAAGATCTGTTGTATAAAAGATTGTTTTACTGTATTAAATGATTTTGTAAAGCCTCTCTAGACTAGAAAGCATAGAATCTATAAATAAGTTTAATTGCAAATGAGGTCATATAAACGGTTTCTGTCCTACTTATTAGACTACATTCTGTGGTCATAAGCACAGACACCAACCACTACAAATCTAGTGGTTCACTTATTAGGACAAATGACTTTTCATAAAAGCAAGTGGCTTCGGGCATAATGAGATCATGGTGGAATTTGGAAAGAAGTACTGATTATTTGTGGTCCACATGACTAATGTAAACACCTCCTTCCTCTTCCTTCAGAGTTAATGTATCTTAAAGATGCTCTTCCCGAGATTCTAACAGATATCCTTTGTCACCATCATCTATGAAACATCAAGGTGTTAGATCTTGGCACAAACTCTACTTTTTGCTTTTACTCTCACCAAGAAAGGGGCTTGTTTCTTTGATGTCCCATAGAACTGGTAAATTCTTGTTCATGGCCTCTTCACAGACTTGACAATGCCCCTGTCCTCTGATCTTGAGCAATGTCACTTGAACTAAATAAAACATTTCCATACAATTCTGTGAGTTTCTCCAAAGGTAAAGTGAGTACAATATAAGTGTTACTTCTTAAGGTCAAAAAAGAAAGTATGGCAAGGAAAGGGAAGTTTAATGGGTTAACACTAGAAACCTGTGACTTTCACAGTACCTGATTTACAAATCTGTTCACCAGGAAGTGTATGGAGTTTAAAACTAATTTCATATTGCATTCCGAGTGACATTGACATAAAAATGTAAACTTTTTCCCTTGGGGTTGGTTTCATACTTTACCTTGTAAAATGATTAAGTCAACAAATTGACATGAGGTATTATTTTATTACATTTTAAATATCACTGTTAACCACACTTTTAATTCTAAAAATACATATTTAAAAAGCATATTTGTAATCCAAATACACTTAACCCCTGGAGTACAGTTTAATGTTTATAAAGTAATTAACTCAGACCTATAAAATCATGATGATAACTAATAGAATATTTGAGCCACTAAGCCACTGATTATAACCTGAATCATTTGTATGGTCACCTTTGTTGGTGCTTTCTTTTTAAATATAATGAAGTATTTTTTAAATTAAAGGATGTTTACGGATACACATTGGACAGAGTACAACCTAAGGGGCTGTTTACATAATCTACACTATATATTTTAAGTACTTAATGAATATTAAGGAACTATAAACTATGTAGTTTATTGAACTACTTACTCCCTTGAAATCAATTTACTCTACAGTAATGGCATATCACAGTTCCTAATAAGGAATTTTCCTGAAACAACAAGGTGCTTAAGTGTCTGTGGTAATATAATATGCATTTGGTAATGCATATTCTTGTGCATTGATTAAGGTCTTGCTAAAAGTATATACTCTTATTGAAGAGTTATTCTAAAATACAGGGGCCTATTGTTGATTCTTGTGAAGGTTTTTATATGTACATGTTGGATCAACATTTTTCTGATTTCTGTCTAAGTTTGAAAAAAATATTTTTCTCATTTTAGTCAACATTTTGTACTTGGAAATGAACACATTGCTTATCTAACAATAGTATATAAAGTTCAATTAATTCCTAAAATACATTTAAATAATATAAATGCTAATTGTAGTTTAGCAGAAGCATCGTCTATGTAACATAGAGAGCAATGACATCCTATGGAAGAATTATTTTTTTAAATAATTTTTCTGTCTTTTAATTAATTTGTATTTAAATTAAAAACAATCTTATTTTACATACCAATCCAAGTTCCTTCTCCTGCCTGTCTTCCCATTACTCCCAGCAACACCCAGCAACTCCCATCTAACTCCCATTCAACACCCATCCACTCCTTGGAGAAGGTGAGGCCTCCTGTAGGGGATCACCTTATTTTTAATTCACATATCAAATTGAAAAATATCAGTAATAAAAGGAAAGGAAACCTACTCCTTAGGATACATTCTTATTACAAAATATTATCACCAATAATTGAATATGCTTAGTTGCTCCTATTAGTTATATTTAAACACAAATTGAGAATTTTCATAATTGAAATAAAAAATTTTTATATCTGGACATGTCATTTATTAAAAACAAAGTTCTACCAATTGAGGACAGAAAAGCATTTCTTTTAGGTTTCAGTACTGTTATTTTTTGTTTTTAATGCAGTCAAGAAAAATTGTTTTAGTCTCCACCATGTTTGACTCTTCTCACTTAAAGATAAGTAAAAGTGTGATTCTAATTTCTTGGTCTCCAAGACCAATTCTTTTAGGAAAATATTTTTCCAAAGTCCTTGTATGTAAGAGCCAGAGTCCTATTTTAACTGTTCTTCATTTTTCACCTTTAATAACTAGACCTTGTCAAATTACCCATATAATGTTGATCTTGTAGCAATTGACAAGTTGCATCTATCTCTGAGTTCTACACTTTCTCTTTTCATTTGCTAAACTCCTCCAATTCTGTTTATCTTTAAATTGTTCAAGTCTCATTCTTTTCTACACATTCAGAAGCATAGATTCAAAATGTGTTGGTGATTAGGATAACCACTCTACTCACATGTTTTTTCTATGAACATTAGTGTGCTTTTCTTGGTTTTACTAATTCTGGGATATCCAGTTAATGGGAGGTGGTATTGAATACTGTATTTTCTTTTGCTTATTGCATTTATTACTCATCACTTTTTCAAAGATCTTCAAGTTTTTAACATGGGAACGGTCTACATCAACTGAAATTCTTTACAATAGATTTTATTTAAATGGGAGGGAAAATGCTACTATATACATTTTGGAGTAAATAGACAAATTCCTGCCATAAGGGCATATAATAAACAACATACTGGAGTTTGGGAAGAAATGGCTGAATTTTTCTAATTAATTTCAAAATCTGCTAGAATTATATAGTTTGTACCATGCGTGATTAGGCATTGAGTGAATTTTAATTACTATAGGATAGGGGGTAGGATGAAAGCAGATTCTGTGCTAATATATTTCTAAAATAGTGAATGGTGGTGAAGTACAGAGGCAGGGAAGAGTGAAAAGATGGAGAGTAAATACTCTGGCCTGTGTAGCTATGTCCCTACATGATTTGGGAGTTACAGGAGGGAACACAATATACTGCAGAAAGCCATTTTATATAAGTTTTAAAATAATTGTAGAAACTGTTATTGTTAATTGAACAGGAAAAATTTATATTTAGTATCCCTTAAGAAAATTAGAATCTATAATTATTAAGACCTATGTGGAGAAAAGTTAAGGGTAGCATCTTGCATATATATATATATATATATATATATATATATATATATATATATATATAACAATATCCTGGATACCCAGCACTTGAATAGAAATAAACTATAAATACTATGCTAATGGGAAACTTAATCATCTTCTATAACAGACCACTATATTATGAAAAATTTTTTTGCTTAGTTATTGATATATATATATATATATATATTTAATACATACATACACACACACTCATACACACATACATACATACATACATACATACATACATATATATATAGTATTTAAGCATGCAAACATAGTAAAGTTTCAAATAAAATTTTGATTCTTAAACAGGGCAGTGCTATAGACTATATTCAAATAATGCTAGGAAAGTTACCTACCACTAAACTATACTTTAGCCCTGAACTTTAAATATCAATTTGATTTTTATCTTTCTCATATACGTAAAGATCATTAGATTTTCCTTCTCATATTTTCCCAAAAGACTGACTAAAACGTAATTTCTTTAATGAGTTGTTTTTCTTCAAAATTATAGATATAAAAAACGCATTGAAAAAAATTCTAACAAATTTTCTTTTACATTTAAAGAAGCAGCTACTGCATATGAAAATATTGTAGATCAAATATAATCCTAAGAATAAGCAAAACTTCCAATTTTTCTGTGTTCTAACATTAGATGTCAGCAAAAATTCTTGTCTTGAAAATTATTTGCTTTATTATTTGTAGTGTGTGTGTGTTGTTCTGTGCATCTATGAGCATGAATACAATGCCCTTGGAAGGTGTAATAGAGAATATGACCCCTGGAGTTAGTGTTGCAGGCATTTATTAGCAGCCTAATATGGGTACTGGAACTGAACTCATGTATCAGTTACAACTCATTCTTATGGGTTTATGATCTTGTATTCCTGAACCAACATACATTCAAGCATGAAGGAAAGGTGTCTTATTCATACACTGATTGTATGTATAGTGGTGAAGATTTGACTAATGGACAGTGTCTTTCCCCTGCCAACAGAAATCCAGTAATTACAGAAATGTGTGTTGAAAATTGAATTAATCATTTAATCCAGTACAAACACTTTCTCCTTATAACTAAGAAGGCTTAATGGAGAGGTTGGCATTAAAGTGTGTGTGTGTGTGTGTGTGTGTGTGTGTGTGTGTGTGTATCTTTGATTTAAGAAGAATAAGCTATAGTTTTAATGTGTATGAGTCTGCTATTAATTTATAAAGCAAAACACAAAAGAAGCAACACTATTTATTATGTGAGTTATAAGAAGAGAGAAACTGGGTCTAATTAGATCATTGATAGCACCTATTGATTCACAAACTAAAGTGATGTGCTTTCCAATGTTACAGTACTCATTAAAATCTCCAGCTCTGACATAATAATACTTTTGCAAAAGTTTGAAAAATGAGCTTGCCTCATAAAAACTGTTAGATAAATATAAAATGACATTTCGACTTCATTTTAGAAATGAACATTATACTTATTTGCCTTTTTGGTTAAAGAGTAGATAATTAGAGAGATTATTGGTAATTAAGGTCAATTTCATAGGCTTAGCACTTGATCAAAAGTAAAACTTAAACAATAAAAGAAATATTCTAGGAAATCCATATAGAATTTGATCTTATCTCTGAAGTTAGTGTAATTATATTGTTTTCTTTAAGGAAAACTCATTAAAATGAAATAAGGTTTTTGTTTCTAAATTAAGAGTTTACATTATGTTATTTAATATTTGTAATTTCCTGATTTTTTTGATTCTAACATTTGTATTTTGCAAAAGAACACATGAGCATAGAGACTGTAATTTACTAAAATTCTTTAAAAGTGAAAAATCTCATGTTACAAAATTTCTCTAGAGTCCAAGAATAGGAAGTAGGATAGCATGTAGCTGGAACTTGGTATCACTGGCTCAGTTTCCAGTAAACTGCCTGGCATTGTCTGCAGTAACAGTCCCATGTGTTTTACATAATTCACATTTTCCTTTCAAATGTGGAAATAACTACTGAGAGATTATTAGAGATACTTTTGTTTCTAGTGTTGAACACATTCAGAACAGAAAGAAATGAATATTTTTACAACCCCCCAAATTCTTGTTATTTTTGTTTGCACATAGTCATTCTCATTTCTGCTTTCCTGTCTATGTGATTTGCAATTGACATGTCAGCAAGGTTACACCAAAGAGAGTTGAGAAGGAGAAAGCTTTGCCCTTGGATATATTTGTGGACCACAGTTCTTGCACCTATAAAATGGCATGTTAAAGTACATGATTTTATGATTGATTACAGCATAAGTAAAGAGTATACCCTGAGTATTCACATCATTTTATTGTAGCTCAAATTAATATCATTTAGAGATAACAAAAGTCGCCTTCAGAACAACTATATAAATGTGTGAAAACATATAAAACATATATAAATATGCTGCTTAAAATGTCCTTATTCTTAATAATGCTTACATTTTGAATACATAATAAAATTATATTTTAGTTGCTTTCAATATGATGTAATGATAGAGAATATTAAGATATACATACTTCTCGTTACACATATGCCACTTCCCATTGTATGTAAAAAGAAATCAAACATGCCTTGTGATCAACATTGTGCCTGTCTATGAAATATATAATGAATAATATGATCACAAAAAATAGAACATCTCCCCCAAATCCAAACTATGAAACTAAACCCTTAGGTTATTTGTCTTCCAATGTCATCTTTATTCACTGAAATAGCAAATGACCTTTTCAATGTATAGCCATAAGCATGGCTGCTTTATCAAGCAAAGCATAATCTAATGTTTTCTCTTTTAATTTTGTTAAATTTTCATCTCCTCAATGGGTACATCCTTTCTTGAAGGTCTTCATCAATCTTTTGTTGATTATAGCATGTAATTAAACTGTTCCCATCAGCTTTGCTATGCACAATTACATTTTGTCAGTGTCCTACTTCAGACTTTTGCCTAGTTTACAATTGTTGTCCACACAATAAAACTTTTATATGAATATTTTCTTTCCTGGAAAAGCATTATATCTGGACTTTTGGTTCATTTTAGTTTGAAGCATAGGTTGTTCTTTTTATTAATAAAAATTATTGCAAACCTATTTTCCATGAGGATTTATTTATTTTTATTACTTTTCATAATTTCTCTCATCACTGACAAAGCAGAAAAGCATTTGAATTTATATTTTAATATATCTTTGAGTTTAATAGTTATATTAATCAATATATATTGATTAATGTATAGTAATATATATTAACCAATGGGAGACTATGTCTTATCATTTTCTGTATGAACCACAATATTTTCAAAAACTGTTGTAGAATCTTAGCTAATTATAGAATAAGGTGCCTGGTTATCATAGTAGGTAGTACATTAGTCTTATAATAGCAGGAAAAGTGGTGATATGTTTGTACAAATAAAGCTGTCTGAAGATCAGCTTTGGGTGGAGTTTGCCAGTAGCTTTGAAAGACTATAAGGTTCTTACTCTTGTTGTAGTTGGACTGTTTGCACCAGAATGAACTTTTTAGGAATTTGTAGTTTGTAACCAGCCGCACAAAACTGGATGAACCACATACTCTTGTGACTGCAAGTCTAAAGCAACAAGCATAAGTCCTTAACAGTTTACGAGGGAAAATGCCACAAATTGGGCACGTTCCTTGACGCTGCTATGGTGCCTGTTGAAAAGCCTAACAGGATATGAACATTTTACTTAAGTGGGCCATATTTGTGTTACCATGATGTCACCGGTTGATCAGAGAGGAGAACAGAAAGCTTTGCAGTTACAGAAGCAGAACAAAAAGATTTTCTAAAGTCCACAGAGAGTCCTCTATGTGTGAAGAAGCCTAGGTCCAACTTTCTTATGTTTTGGAGAACCATCTCATCTAAAGTCTCCTTGAGAATTTTAACAGAGTATCCCAAATTTTTAAGGACTTTGTATTTTTGGTACTGAGAATTGCTACTTTTCTTTTTCTTTTTTTCTGAAGGCTAAAAAGGGGTAGATATTTATATTTATAAATGAGCATTGGAATGAATAAAACAGCATGGCAGAAGAATATAAATGCATGCTTTATCCAAGTAAAATGTGGTGACCATGAGGTGAGTCATTTAATCATATTTAGCCTCTATCTTGAGTAGCTCTCTTTTAAGTTTCCACTTACAAAACTAAAAGAACCAGGGCCACCTCGGTCCCTGGTGTGTCAATGGACACTGTAGGTAGCCATTTGTCCTCTCTGCCAAAAGATGGAAAATGACTCCTTCTGGTAGAGGAAAAGTAATTTCCTTGGGTCCAATATCTCAGACTTTTGTCAAGGATAAGGGCAACATATTTTTTTTCCTATAACTGCTTCTCAGCTGAAAATAGGACTTCATTTTCAGAGTTTAGGAAGTTAGGAATGCTGATCAAAGTTTGGAAAGTGTTTCAGGGAAGTACTCATCAGAAGCATTCAGACAGGGAGAAGCATATTATTTGGACTGGTTTACATCAATCTTCATCCAGTTGAAGGTACTCAAGTTTTGTGTGGCCATCTAGGGCTCGGAAAGAGAGGACCATAACCAGAGCCAGCTGTTTAATAAAGTAGAAGAACATAAAGTGATATTATTCATAATACAACTGGACCAAGCAACCAGAACAAACGCAAAAGAAAGCTCAAATATAAGAGATTACATGGGATTCAGAATACCAGGCTTTATTGAGGAAAGGAGCAGAAACTGAACAAGCTATGAAATGCAGCTGGAAGACAGATGAGTTAGAGAGGAGGTAGCTGTGCTTGGTTTGCTCCCAAATTTGCATCACAACTTACACATACAGGCAAACAAAATTCAAGAAAAACACCATTTCAAGGAAGTTCTAATTGGGATTTTTCTCACCTGAATAAATGCAAACAGTAATGATAATCAGACCAGAATTAGCTGGACACAATGCTTTTGTTCAACCAACACAGCAGATTGAAAACCATTGGGTTCCCAGGGTGAGAAGTAACCTCACCTGAATGTCATCCCCTAATGACGTGTAACCCTAGACTTGGAACAATATATGATCACATAGAAGTTATACGGAAGAGTACACTCAGCAGAATTTGGAAAAACACATGAAACAGAAGTCCAAAGAGTGGAATTAAGGTGTACTTCTCAGGCAAAAATAGATCCCAGCTAAGCCCCCAAATATTGTCAGTCTTCTCACCCAAGAAGAGAACAGGACAAGTTCTTTACGAATTTGAAGTTTTATTGAGCCACAAAGACCTAACCAGGAGCAAATACTCTTGGGAGTACAAAGCTAAAGAGGCCTCACTGAGTCCTTAAAGTGGTGATTTATAAAGAAAACAAGAAACCACAAAGTAGTCATTTTCTGTTGAAACAGGTGTGATGGCTGCTGGAAAGCACTTCAGGCTATGAAATTTTTATAAAAGTGAATTTTAGCTGGGTTACTGTGGTGGCATTGTTTGATCAGGGAGGGGAGCAGAAAGCTTTGCAATTATAGAAGCAGAACAATGGCTGGTGAGTTATGGTTCCTGTAAGTACTATGTATGCCAAAGGCTCAGGCTGACATCAATTTTAGCCTGAGGTCAGGTCAGAAATTAGCAAACATGTTTTTCTCACTTCATTCTTTATAAAATTCAGAATGCCTAGGTAGAACATGCTGTCACAATGCTTACTGACTCTAATAACACATTTATTTATACCAGTCAAGTGATAATTGAAGAAATATTAAGCCTGTTTCACTGAACTGACACTTAAAACAATGGCTATTTTGAGCATCTGTGACTATTCAATTTTTTAGGAATCTTTATGCAAATACATATACCTAGACATACACACCTACCTACCCACCAACCCCCCAACACATAATTGTTATGTTATATATAGTAATAATAGCTGAAGTAAACATTCATTATTTCACATTAAATGTTATAGTCCTGACAAAAGTTCATGACTTATATTAACAAATACATTATTCTATTTGATCACTTCATATTCCCAAGGGAAAAGTCATGACTACTTGCCCAGTGCTTTGAAACTTCAACTAGTTTCTCCAGATCATTTATTTAGGAATTTTAAGACTGATTGTTGAAAGCAAATAGATACATTGCTCTGTGTGTATGTGTGTGTGTATGTGTGTGTGTTCATGTGTGTCCATGTATGCCTGTTTGTATATGTGGATTCCTGTGTGTGTCTGTAAAATGAATATTTCATTTATCAACATTAATGGATGATCCCAAAATGATGAAGAAATGACCCTATTTTAACCTTATAGCCTTATTTTTATTTCTTTTTTGAAAATTTACAACATTAAGCTCTTCCTTCTTCCAATTTCTTTCCTGTGTCCTCAGCTCCTCAAATTCTTTAATTACATAGACACGGTTAATTACATACAGCATGAGCGTGTGTGTGTGTGTGTGTGTGTGTGTGTGTGTGTGTGTTTTGTAAATTTGTAATTCAAACTATTTAATTCAGTTAGCATTTCCTATATGTGTTTACCAATGACCTCTTGGGATTGGTTAACCCACCATGGGGCTCATCCCTGGATAAGACAAATTATTTATTAACTGACATTCTTGAAGCTAAATAGGAAACCAGACATTATTGAATCATGTTGCAAGGAAAGGTAACTTTCAGTGGTTATCTTAATGGAAACTAACAGAATTAGAAGTTTAAGTAACTGTGAGGATCAGAGTTGGAGAGAAAATTTGTAATATATCCTTTGGTGAGTTACTTTTTCACATGATTACCTAACTAATTTGAATGCTCCGTACAAATTCTGATTTGTATGTATGAACATGTATTTATATGTGTATTCTCCAGAAAGGATAAGAGGGAGACATATTAATGTCTGAGATTTAATTTTAAAAGGACTTTACTTTACAAAAGGTCACTTCAGGCAGGAAGAGATAGTGTTCCTGTAAAGTACAGCATGCTATCTTGTGCTAATTGAGCTTATCTCTTGCTGCAAACAGAATTATCTGTTCTGAAGCTTAAGAAAAGCTGCTATATTCAGTACAGTGGTATTTACAAAAGATCTAGCTTAGTAGACACTTTATCTTTTTCTGTGGGTCCTTGTCTTTGTTAGGCTGAAAAGAATTACATGGTATTATTCTTAAGTTAGTGAAAAGATGTGATATTTTACTAATGAAATGAAAATGATTACTGGAATATGTTTATATGTTAATAAGCAGCAGGCACAGTGAGAAAATATCCTCAGATTTTTTTTTCTCATAATTTTTCTTTGTAGGTCTGTACTGAAATTACTTATCTATTTATTGATATTCATAAAAACTTTACTGAATATCCCATTAACATGTTATTTTGAATTAGTGACAAAGTAAGACATGTGAGCCTGCAAATCATAGATATATATGAAGCTCATACCAAATATAAGGTAGCTGACAAAACATTATGAAACAAGACCATTTAAACGGCCCTCTCACTCCCTGCCTGCCTTTCATATCTTTTCTCCACCCTAAATTTTTAAAATGGCTAAGATAATATGGCAATTACTATCAAGTCATATAATCACCGGGGGAAACGCATTCCAAAAGGTGGAAATTCAAGGTAGCAGCGTGGAAATCTCTATCTTACCCTCAATGTTATTTAGCCTCTCTGCAGAAGTAAGACAGCCATAATTGTTCATAGAAAACTGGCCTTTATTTCAATGCCAAGGAGAGCCATGTTAACACTGTCTACTTATGCTTTTGCTAGGTCTCATTTAGGCAGCCATACTGCTGTGAAATCATGGATGAAGCTTTGCTGTAACTTCCAGTGGACATGATCTTACTGCAGATATCCTGATCTTCAGGACCTAAACTTTTTACTCTCTCTTCCTTTGGTGTACACTGAATGCTAAGCATATAAGTTATGTTTTAGATGTTTCCACTGGTGCTAGGCACACAGAGATCTCCATTTTGATCAGTTTTTGTACTGGCCCTTCCGCTATGAAGATTAACTTCTTTGTCAAGGCTTGAAAACTACACTTTACACTGCATCCAAGGGTACACAGATGGCAGAGTGGTCTATGGTAATAGACTCGGCCAGCATTTCTACACACACATTTCTATCTTATCTCTATCAGCAAGAGAGCACATACAAAATATTAGATACACATGCATAGGCTGAGTCAGAGAAAGTAAATTTTACTTATATACTTCACAAGTTTATATTTAATTATAAAAGGAGAATAAATGCTCTCTTAATATTGTATGAAGAGCTAACTTTTACTAATCTTCTATATGAACACAGTAAATAGTTACTGAACGAAAAAAATTAGTGCTAACATCTCCCACCTTCAATGAGTCCACAGTACAATGGAACAAATGGTTGTAGAAATGTACATTTTACAGAAGTTATATATTAGTGGTGTGATAACGTCAAATATTCTGTGATAGACATTAAGTTGTACGTATGAACCTTCAATCTGGAAATTTAGAAATTCATGCTGAGAAAGTTGAACTTTGAGTTTATTAGTTATCCAGAGATACATAATTAGAAAATAAATACAAAGGAAAAAGGAAAGAGGAATTATAATCACAGTCTGTAGTGGGAGGTAATCAGATCACATTGTTAACACCACTAAAGCAAATACTTCTGATCTATAATTTTAATGTATGGCACAAAAAAATTAAAATTGGATATTTCAAAGTCTCATTTTATGTTGACTAGAAAGTTTGGACTTTATTTTTGTCTAAGCACAGTTTAGGTAGAATATTTTACCAATTAAGTGGGGAACAGATTTGAGAGGGAAAATAATTTCAGTCAATTGACAGTTTTGGTAACTGTAATAGTAATCAAAGGACACTATGTTATGCACAAGAAAGTAGTGACAAAAAATGGTTACATGGACACCAGACTGATAGATGGGAAAACGCAGATCCCCTGAACATGGGTGCCATTTAAGGAGCCTGAGTAGTCTATGGGGCCTCTAATAGTGAAACCATATTTATCCCTAGTGTGCAAACTGACTTTGGGAGCCCATTACACATAGAGAGATACTCCCTATGTGGGGGGAGGGCCTAGGCCCTACTCCAAAAGTTTTGAAAGACTAAAGTTCCCTCATGGCAGGCCTCACTCTCCCTGGGAGCAGAAAGGGGATTGGATAGAGGCTTGCTGGGAAGCAGGGGAGAAGGAGAGGGAGAGGGAACTGAGATATACATGTAAAACAAGATAATGTCTCACTTAAATAAAAAAATATGTAGAAGAAAATCTAATAACATTTAAAAAGAAAAAATGGCTAGCTCTGTGAACAGGGCTATACTCTACAGGTAAATTTAACAGAATTTGGTGACTTGTTAGATGGAGGAAGATAATAGTGCTGAAATATGTAGCAGCACCTTGTTGATGACATTGAGAAAAGTTTGTGAAGTCTAAATTGGAAAGGAGGACAGAAAAGAAAGACAAGAGTGAGAGAGGGAAAGGAAAAACTGGGTAAAATATTGACAATGTCAGTGGCAGCAGGGGTTCGGGCATAATTCTACTCAGAAACTTTCATCACATCTTTCTAGTACAAATTTAACAAAGTTTAATTTTCTCATTGTTTTGAGAAAAGTTTTCAGAAAGATGATTTTGATGCGCATTTGACATAAGATCTGTCCTGCTTAAAGCATATGCAGAAAAATTTTACAAAGCAATTTAAAATGATTAGAATTCAATTGATAACAATTTTAACACATATTTTAGGAAGGCTGACTGAGGTTCCTAGTCTATCAAAAAATGACTTATATTTAAAAGTGGAATAAATACATTTATTGTAATTATCAATCTACTGTAATTCAAAAGTAATTATATTCTTTTACACATACTAAATATCAACTTGCATGCTCTTAAATAATAAAATTTACTTGAATTTCTAGATATATTGCAAAATAAGATATATATTTTAAATATTTATTTTAACAAACATATGTTGGAAACCTTAGAGGGGCTGATAATTGATCAGAATGTATGCTGAAGAAAGAGTAAAATAGTAGTTAGAAGAGATGCTCAGATTGTTAGTTGGTGTCATCCTTGTAGATCTCTGGACATTTTGGAGAGGCTACCTTAAATGCCCTTCCCTGAAAATGAGATTGACCACTCCCTTATATGCCTTCCTAGAGCCTTCATCTAGTAACTGATGGAAGCAGAAGCAGACACCCACAGCTGAACTCTCAGCCTAACTCCTGAAGTCCAATTGCAAAGAGGGAGGAGTGATGAGCAAAGGGGTCAAGAGCAGGATGGAGAAACCCATAGAAACAGCTGATCAGAAAGAGGGCGAGCTCATGAACTCCATCCAGTCTGATAGCTGGAAAACTAGCATAAGACCAACACAGACTCCCTGAATGTGAGTGTTAGTTAGGAGGAGTAGGCAGGATATGGGACCTCTGGTAATAGATCAGCATTTATCCCTAGTATATGAGTGGTCTTTGGGAGCCCATTCCACACAGACGGATACTCTCAGCCTAGACATATGGGCGAAGGCCTAGGCCCTGCTCCAAATGGTATGAAAGACTTTGAAGATTCCCCATGGAAGGCTTCACCCTTCCTGAGGAGCAGAAAGGGGATGGGGGTTGGTGGGGAAGAGGGGCAGACAGGAGGGTGAGGGAGCTGGGATTGACATGCAAAACAAGCTTGTTTCAAATTTAAATAAAAAATAGAAGAAGAAGAAGAAGGAGAAGAAGGAGAAGAAGGAGAAGAAGAAGAAGGAGGAGGAGAAGAAGAAGGAGAAGGAGGAGAAGGAGGAGGAGGAGAAGGCGAAGAAGGAGAAGAAGGAGAAGAAGAAGAAGAAGAAGAAGAAGAAGAAGAAGAGATGCTTAGATACACCCACAGAGCTGCCTCACAGTGACACTAGTTTGTAAACAAATTATGCAAAGAGACTCAGGACTATTTATGAAATTTTTATGTCAACCCCTGGGTAATTGAACTCCCCAACTGTTATAATGGATATCCCCTTTATTAAGGTTAAGTTCACCCTCATGATCCTAGAATTTAAGAGATTGAGCCTGCAATTTGTCCATCCTTTTCATCCCCAAATTTTCCCCTTAAGATTATTGTAATTTAGACAAGTATTACAGTTTACTTCACTTGAGACACTGATCAGACAATGTGCAGAGAAGTCACCTAAGCAATAGAAAATGCCAATTCTTGTCCCCTTCCTGACAGCATAAAAGACAATCTCTTTTCTGTTGTTGTCCTGGTGGTATTGTATTATTTATTTTATTTTAGTATTCATTTCAGTGTTGTGGATTGAATAAAAACCTGTATGTGTACTAGACTAGTACCCTCATATTGAATTACACACCTTGCATAACAGTTAAATGCTAGTAATCAGTTGTCTTTCTCAGACAGCTTAAAAAACCCACTAAAGATTTCTATTTGTTTATATATATTCTGTATATTTTTTATTAGTAGATAACATATACTATAGCACACTTCACAAAATTACTATATTGTATGTTTGTATTTATTGATAATACCTGGATTTATTTTTTGAATATTGAAAACCTGGGACAAAAGTAGTTTAGCTTGTATTATAACAGGCCCTTGCCCTATGCACCTCCACCTCAAGCACTCAGCTAAATCACCGCATTTCACTGAAAAGACTGGGAATGAACCATCTGTCAAGGTTCTATTGCTGTGATGAAACACCATTGTGGTGATGTATTGTTTATTATTTATTAAAGCTTGCCTGAGGATTCAGAAAGCAAAGGCAACCTCAAGATATAGAGGCCAGGTGGTAGTGGTTCACACCTTTAATACCAGGACTCAGGAGAAAGGAAAAAGGATCTGAGTCCAAGATCACCATGGGCTACTGAAGAGTGAAACAGAGCTCATGCATTTAATTCCAGGATTTGAGGGGTATAAAAGGTAGAGGCATTACGTCTTAGTGTTAGTTTCTAGCCAGGCAGAGAAACGCTGAGAAGCAGTGAAGCACGGAGCAGTTTGCTGATCACCTCTTTGGTCTGACCTGAGGTAAAGGTAAGAGCTGGTGTTCAGCTGCTTTGGTTTTCTGATCTTCAGCTTGATGCTTGAACCCTATGTCAGGGTCTTTTGGTTATTGTGCTACACACCTTGATCAAAATGCAACTTGGAAAAAAAGGGTTTATTTGGCTTGTATTTGTATATCACTATTCATCAAAGTAAGTCAGGACAGGGCAGGAACCTAATCCAGAGGCAAACTTACTAGTTTGCTTTTTATGATTTGCTTAGTATGATTTTGTATAGAACCCAGGACCAGCAGTCCAAGAATGGCATCATCCACGAGGAACTGAGGCATCCTCCATCAATCACTAATTAAGAAAATGCTATATAAACTACCCTACATCCCCATCTTATGGAGACAATACTAATTAAGGAGCCCTCCTCTCAAATGGCTTTAGGTTATATCAGGTTGACATAAAATTAGGTAGCACACCACCTGATATATTAGTCTACAGTGACCATCCCTTATTCCTATTGTGAAACAGTCTCAGCCAGGGGCCACTGTGTTTTATTTTAGAATGACTGAGGCTCCTCAAGCATATTTTAACAACACTCATGGTCAATGCTTATTGCTTCTTGACCATGCATATTTTGTGTGTATGCATTATAGTATTTCATCTGTTTCTGAAATTAACTTCCTTGTGACAAGACAAAATTTAGAAGCATAGTTCATATTCTCTGCATTTATTCAAATGATGCTTTGTTCATATGTGAAAACACTTATCACACACATATTGCTAAATAGATCACAGTTCAGACATTGTTAATGTACAGACTGGATTTTTGTACTGAAAATCCCATTTACTTTCCAAACTATTTCTCTGGAAATGTTTATTAGCCATGAGTAATGAAATGAGTAAACAAACCATACAAATTCATACTATATGTTTTCAAAATTCAATGTAAAGCTGGGAAGGATATTTCAGGTCTGATATGGAAAACTGATGACATTAAGCACAAAGCACACCATGGGACTCTGAAGCTAGACTGCTGTATGTTGAAGTTGAACTACAACTAGCTTGCTGGGGTTAGTTAGTGGAGTCCTTTGGGTCCTGGTTTCTCTTCCTATAAAATGCTGCTAGAGGTACTATAGTCACAACTAGCCATCTCAAGCTGAAATCACTGGTCTGTGTACACCAATTTCTCCTTTATTACCTTACCTATTTGCAGGTCCTTCTTTCAGAGTCAAATACATACTTAGTGAATACTGGTCTTTTTCCCTGAGATGTGAGATTGTTGGGAACAGACAATTTTATGGTCACACTACCTCTAGGGACTTTTAGCCACTGTCACAACATAAATTTACAGTAAAGTTTGAATGATCATCTTCCTCATATCTAATGTCATGGGTGAAATCTTGTATATTTCACATATTTCATATAATATTATTCCCTATTCCTGGCCTTATTCCATTATTTTCTCTATGTTCATTGAGCATTTTTCCCCTAAAGCAACACATTTATCCCTCTATTTGTGCAAAAATGTAACCTTCTAAAAGTCTATCATAGTTAACCATTTAAGAAATTTGTTCCAAGAATTTTAAGTGTCAAGAAGTTCAAACGTTTTGAAAGTTTAACTGTGCTACACAGTTTGTTTCCATCATAAAGGAATTGCTGTTTTACCTGTGGTAAGGATACTGACTGGGAACCTCGTGTGACTGATACTAGACCCAAAAGGGAAAGGGGAGTAATAGGTGCATACTGTTCCCAAATACAGAGAGAGTGATGATATGCAGTCAGGCTGTGCTTTTCCTTCCTCTGGTCCTGCGAAGCTAGAAAGCAGGCTGTCACTGTAATTAAAACTCTGCGTTTGAAGCCCAAGATGGTAGTGATTGCATAAACTAATCACCTGTACACTCGTAATTTAATTTCCAAACGTACTTTTTATGAACATAACCCTTTTGATACTTCCATATCCTTATTCCTGTTGCCAACAAAATGTTCATTTTTAAATGAGGACTGCAATGTGAAGAAATATCCATTAAACCCCCATAATTTCAACAAGGTTTCCATAGTAACATAGTAATCCATGACCCCAAGATTCATTTCTTTTTTTTTCTGTTGGCTCATTCATAGTGAAATTATGTGTTCCCAAACACACTTGAACATACTTGGGAGAGACTATTCACTTAATAGCACCCTACTTTCCCCCAAATGAAAGCACAGATTTAACATTCAGTCAAAATCACAACTATAATCAGGAGGACATGCAGTTTTCCTAGATGGAGTCAATATCAAATGTGCAGGGATCCAGTTGTGATACTCCATGTTGATTTTCTTTGTTTATGGACTCCTTGTATTTTTTGACAAACCATGATAACATTAATACACAGCAGTATTTTTTTAAAATGTAATGTGTAATTCTTATTCTTATTCAACCTTTATAAGTAAAAATTAAGAGAGGAAATGAATAAAACTTAAATTTATTTACTAATACTTCAGAACTTCTTAACTCCTTCTATCTTCTATAGACAACATTGCTCACTATTTTGTGCTTCTTGAAAACATGCTAATTTGGAGTTCTGATTTTTAAAGCATAAGTGAAATTTGATTATAGGATTGAAGAAAATTATTAAATAGTAGACACATACAGAAAAGAGCTGCATTTGGATTCTTGGCTGTGGCTTCTCACTTAGTTTGAGGTGCCAGGATGAATAAATATGTTTTGACTTATTGATCAGTAATAATTCTAATATATTTAAACTCTGAATGGCTACATACAAAGATATTCATAACAATTCAATTTAAGAAAAATCACTGAAGCCTGTGATAGATATTTAATGCATAAGTATGTATAAAATTTAGTATTTGCTCCTGTATGGTTCAGATAAAAAGATTGTATATCCTTCCTATCTCATCTATATGGCAGCTGGAATATGAATATTTGCCATATTGTCATGACATCTGGTGACTATTTAAAATTTGTTAAAAGAAATTATCTGAATATTAATGTAATAACTATGTATTGGAATCTTACAAACTCTTTAAAATTTTCTGTATTTGATGAAGTACATGTATTGATTTGAAATTTTAACCATTCAGTGTCTATATGTTTTCCTTGAACACTGAAAGTGATTGGTGTTTGCTGATTGTAGATTTTAAGCTTCATGGCATGTTTGTTGTGTTGCACTGCAACATTGGTATTGGCACCATGTAGATATTATAAAAATACTGGGTATAGACACTACACTATTTCTCAGAAACAGTATATTTGTAACCACTATTTAGATTCTGTGATTCAGGGGCTACAAAAAGCTATATTCCTCAAAAAGCTTTACATTCATGAGACAATGAATATTTAAAGAAGCCATAACAATACAGTAATGGCTTTGATAACCTTCATCATGACAGGTCTCGGCGTCAACTCAACAACTTTACCTCATTGTCTTTGGCAGCTGTCCTGTCAAAGCATTCAGAAAGGGGGCAATGAGGATTGAGAAAGAGACAAAAGACAGAAGATAGAGCAGGAGGGCTCTCAGTGAATACTGCAGCAGCCTCAATTATATTTCTCATAGCTCTGTTATATGCAAAGCCAAAGGGAAGGAAAAAAGGACTTCTTTTCCATGGTTCAGGGAACAACAGCATAATCATCTCCTTAGTTCTCAAAGTATCTAGTAACCATGCTTTTAGACAAATATTCTGGTCTTGGAGGAGCAAAAGCA
This sequence comes from Cricetiscus sungorus, assembly GCA_030556225.1. Taxonomy (NCBI): domain Eukaryota; kingdom Metazoa; phylum Chordata; class Mammalia; order Rodentia; family Cricetidae; genus Cricetiscus; species Cricetiscus sungorus. The sequence continues at coordinate 21,792,295 of JANBXA010000132.1, read as the reverse complement.
AGGTTGAACTCTCTGAGCTTAAGTCAAGATGAAACTTGACTTACTGTGGGGCTCCCACACTTTATGGATACTAATGTACATATTTTGTGAGGAAAAGAAAATAAAGAATAAAAATTGAAATGATATCATGGATGGCAGATAAGATAGATCAGTGCATAGAGAATCTCCCACAAACTCGCATTCCTGGACTTGAATCCATGGACATACTTGGTGGAAGGAGAGATCTAACTCTTTGAATTTGTCCTCTGACCTCCACAGTTTGCTGAGGTATACATGCCCGCATCCAAAATAAATATATGATAAGAATGCAAAAAATAAAAATTCATGGCATCACACAATTATCAAGTGCCAAATTCTGATCTAAAAATCTTTTACATGACAATATTAGCAACATGCTAGGCCATTATTCTTGAAAACAACAAACTTTGTTTTAGCCATCTGTTAGGAATGAGTATATTTATTACATGCATCTAACATCAAATGAGGCATGAAGAATAGTTAGCCTTTAAAGCAGTAAAGAAGGCAGTTTTTAGGAAGAAATTTTTCATAAGCCAAGGCCAGGAGTGTCTAGCCAAAATGAAAGAGATATGCTGGTTGTCATGGAGTTTGCTAAACAAAAGAGATGGGCAAGGTATATATTTCAGTCAGTTTGCAAACAGCCCAACATGAGGCTAAATCAGAAATGACTATGATATATACTGTGGTAGATGATCAGGGCAAAGGATGCTGGGCAAAGTGCATGACGTGTTTTGATTTTATGTTGTGAAAATAAAGTATGCTTCAAATTGCTGGCACAAGTGGAACACTAGCAGAGAAGAAAATGTGATGTTTTGATGACACTATGTATTTCTACTTAGATCTTCCCACTAAAAGTATTATTCAAAACCCTGGATAATTAGGTTATTTAAATATTCACATAATGTGTTCTGTAAAAGTGCTGTTGGGAAAGCATATTTTAGGTTTATCATTAAACTAACCCAGTTTTTCTAGACTATATGACCTACCACCAGCAATGAAGCATTTCTAAGGCTTTCTGGGCAGATGTAATAGACAAGATATTGTTGAAGACAAATTCCTTGCAGAGAAAGATTTGTGGAATCATGTAGGGAACCAAGGAAACTACACTGGCAAACACACTCCTGCAGAGAAGGCTTTATCATTGGCTCTCTCTTAGCATTTCAGAAAATCTTTGGGCCTGTTAGTCAAAGGCATTTCTGCTTTGTGTACAAATCTCCAGCAAATATTTTGGAAAAAAAATGGACAAATATCCCGTACTCTGAACAGTGGTCCCATCTCCAATAAAAGGCTTTTAATTTTCATAAACATAATTTCAATATCTGAATATAAAAGTGAAACATATTTGAAAGGGAAAATGAATTTTTACAACAGCAATTTATTATTTAATATATATTTACAGAAGATATATTCTGCTTCAATATTGTGCTAGAATTTGGAATGTAGAGTTCAATAGGGACTCGTTCTTCTGAAATAACATTAACTACTATAAAAATGACCTAATACTTCTTTCTATTTTTTTTCTTCTATTTTCAGAAGGAATTAGGATTCTGAAAGTGCCTGACTATTACCAATTTTTCTGTAAATAGCACCCAGGTCAAATTAATAGCAAGAATATCTATACCCAAATTTAGTTTTTTTGTAGGTAAATACAAAATAATTCATGATTATATGATAAAAAGTTGTCAATTACTTTACTTAGACCAGGAGAAAGGCCATGAATAGTGTCCTATATCATTCTATACTTCATATATATTTAGGTGTGAATAAAATTTGACATATGTGTAATTAGTAGAATTCTGATATTAGGTTCTGTGCTATTTCATGCATGCTGACAATGTCTAATAGAAAAGAACAAAAGCTGCTTCCTATGTGTGTACTCACGTGACTTAGGGAAATACTCAATGTCCAGAAGCACTGTGTGTCATTTTCATGCCATGATAATATTCCTCTCCGGTTTGAAAATGCATTTGGAGAGTTTGATTATACACATTAAGTGAAACATCACAGGGAGTCTTCAAGTCTCATCTTTGGGGAATATCCAAATTCCTTTGATCAGTATGCATGTGATGAAGCTTAGCAAAATCCCTCCTATTGAATGTTTTCTTGCTCTACTTTAAAGAGAGTTGAGCTGTTTAAGATGAGTTTTGTGCAGTTTTCCAGGGTGATTTCTTGTCTTTCTTTGACTTGGAGCATGTGTCTATGATTTCAACACACACTCTAATGTCTAGTAAAGCATGAATTAAAATAATTAAGGCACGGTGGGGGAGAAAAGTCTGTTTTTGGTTCGTTTGTTTTTCTCTCTTGTTCTTCATGGAAACACTAAGATTCAAGTTTTCCAAATTTGTGGCTATTTCTATAAGCATATAACAATTCTTTATTAATAGATAAACCCGGAATACACTGTTTGTATGAATAGACTTTTACGTTAAAATTATGTCTCAACATTATGTTTTGAATGCAGCTAGATGTACAAGTAAATTTTCCCATTGGAACATATTGTGGTTTATAGCTTGAACAAAATTAAATTGTGTACACTATTTTAATTCACCACAAGAATATATATCTTCCTATTAAGTTAATAGTTTGCCAGACATTGTAAAACATTTTTGAATAGTAAAGGTCACATTTTATTGCAAAAACCTGTCTGTGCTTTATGTCCATGCTGTGAAATGTTATTGCTTCAGGGTGATTATGTGGGAGGGGGCTATGTTTAAGAATGCCTTTCAGTGACCAGCTATGATTTACAGCAGCGAGTGGAGAATTAAACCCTTAATTGAAGCCTACAGAGCAATACCTAGGGGCTAAATTCAGCCTGAAAAATTTGATTCAGACAATTTTCTTAGTCTAGCCCCTATGGGCCTCCCAGTTGATTCTCATGAGTTTTGATTGTGATTGAAAAGACAAGCTGTTTTCTGCTTTGCCCTGAACTTCCCTAAGGTAAATCCTTAGTTTTAGTAAGCTTTTTGATTAATGAGGCCGGGGGAAGTTATGAGAAAGCAGGAGAGTGCAGAATTTTAACTCTTACCTCAAAGGCCGAAATGAAAATGTCTTAACATATCAGCTAGTCTGGAATGGAAATTCTCATCTGAGGAATAGATGGATTCTGCCTTCCTGAAATTAAAATGCTTTGCACCTGTGGCAGTACTGACACACCTCTGTGCCTGTCTAAAAGAGGAACATGTTGTAGGTCAATGGTTAAAGAATTCTGCATTTATATCACAACAAATATCACTAGATAGATCAAGATTTGACAGCATGTCAGTCCCAATGTAACATGACCCTGCTTAGGTTTCATCTCCCTTTTCTGTCTGGAAGTAATGTGGTTTGTACCATCACATTTGCACTGGCTCTGTCGTTCTCGGACATGTCTTAGGAGGGTTATTGGATTAGCTAACACATCTTACCCACTCTGGTTTTGCTTCTCATATTGTCTTCTTCATGATTAGTATTCTATATGTAACCCATGTGTTTTGATTGTATCTCTACCTTATACCTTATTTATCTGATCTTGTCCTCTGTGGCAGAATTGAGTCACCTCAAAATTCATCAAATTTGCATTAAATATTGAATATTTACATTTTCAAGGTAACATGTGCTTATTGTTAATGAAGATGGAGAGATAAAACATATTCCCCAATTAAATTTTACTGCACTGAAGAAGCTGTTAGCTCCTTGAAATACAATGCAGGAGGATTATATATTTAATGGTCACTGGCCCAAGAGTAGGAGATTTAGAAAAGTTAATGTAACTGTGGTATATAATATATGTCATTAGAGGAAAGAAAAAATGAAGATCATTGTAGTTGTTTGGGGAACAAATATTCTAAACTTGTTATGACTCTGGATAGACTAAAAAGTATCAGATAAAAATTGGGGCTTCAGGGAAGAATTAACATTGTTGGTCTTTCTGCTGAGTATAGGTAAGTCAGGGAAGAGAAGTGGAAACTAAAATAACTTTGTTCTTTGTACCAAGTAGAGAAGGAAAACTACCAGGACAGAACCAAGGGAAAATGGTGGCTTGTCATCCCAAATCATATTAAAATGAAGCATTTCCACAGAACTTGCAAAGACATTTAGGGCAAATACAAGAGCCAGGAGAAAAGATTTGCAAATTATCTAAAAAGACCATGGTAAGCCAACACATTTGTCTCTTCATGTGAAGAAAAAGGGAGAGGAAGTCAAGGAATTTTAGAATTAGCAGCATGGTATGTCTAAGAGGGAAAACCAGGAAAGAAGCCAAAAGAAGCAGTCTATACTCAGGCAGATAGGAAACAAAAAGTCAGGATAGTGTAGGTAATTTTAAAAGTAAGGAGAATCAGATGGTCAAGAAGAGGTAACTAGCTGGGCATTGGTGCCGCATGCTTTTAATCTCAGCACTTGGAGGAAGAGGCAGGTTGACCTCTGTGAGTTCGAGGCCAGGCTGGTCTACAGAGCTATTTCCAGGAGAGGCTCCAAAGCAATACAGGCAATACAGAAAAATCCTGTGTCAAAAAAAAAAAAAATGAGGGGTGCGTTAACTAAATTTAGCCATTGTTAATTTACTACTGTCTTTGAGGAGAGAAATTTTAAGAAAATGGTAGGGTAATAATTTGTATCTCTAGCACTGGGGCAAAAGATGGATAGAGGTAAAGGTAAAGAGAAACAGAAAAGTTATGAAGAAATATTACATAAAGAAGCAATGTTTTTTTTTTCTATAGAAGTGTTGACTTTATAACAAAGCATGAAGAAACTGAAGTTCAGTTGTTGGGACATCTGATTTTGACATGACAAATGTGTCCATATTTATATGAATTCTTACTTATTGGAAAGATTTCCACTGTATCTGAGGGTTTTTTGTTTGTTTGTTTTGTTTTTTGTATTTTTTAAATAAACTTTTTGGTCCAATTCTTTGCATTTAATATTTAACTTTTATGAGTTTTTCACAACTAATTCTTGGTTGAATTTGGACATACATGTTTTAGCTAATCCTACTAAGAGAAAATTTCAGATTATAATAGTATATGCTAATAACCTTCATTATATAATTTTGATATGCAAGTCTAGTCTCATTGACGTTTATTTTATAAAATGACAAAGCAAATGCTAGTCTCAAAACAGGTTAAATGCACATAGATCTGGTATTGAAACCACCTTTCTTTTTGACTTGGTTTTGATTTTTGTTTCTTGAGATAAGGTCTCAAAATATAACTGTGGCTTCTCTGAAACTTTCTATGTAAACCTGACTGGCTTCCAACTCACAAAGGTTCTCCAGTCTCTGCCTCCTGAGTTCTGGGTTCAAAACATATACCACTATGCACTGAATCTCCATTTGTAATGACCTCTTAGGGAAAAAAGTAACTTCCTATATCTGACTAGGGTCTGCATTCTAGTCATTGTGGCATGACCTTCTAGAGAATTTTATAGACATTATTGTGAAAACCCAGAAAATAACTTCACCAATATTTTTTTTTCTCCTGAAGGAAATATAACAAGAAACAGAAGTTTTGTTTTGATTTTGAGATATGTTTTGACTGCAGAAAGTGTTAGACATCTGTGACTGACACCCACTGTCATCCATTCATCACATAGTCATTTAGTTAAAACCTGTTTATCAGAGATTTAAGCAGAGCTTAAACATGAGAGATGTGTGAACATTACACACACAGGGTCATATGTGCAAATAATGAAGAAGAAGAGTTTCTAAGAACATACACCACCATCAAGAAAGGTATAGAGGAGGTAGAAAGCATTTTTTTGTCTTCTATTGGGAATTGAGAGTATAATAGTGTCTTCTTTCTTTCTTTCTTTCTTTCTTTCTTACTTTCTTTCTTACTTTCTTTTTCCTTATTTTGCATATCCATCTCAGTTCGATCTCCCTCCCTCCCTCTCTCCCACCCTCCTATGCCCTCTGACCATCCACCCATCCCATTTCCTACACCCCCACTGCACAGGGAGGGTGATGCCTTCCAGGAGAGGTCACCAAAATTTGTCATTTGGAATAGGAACTAGGTTCTCCCTCCTGCCTCTAGGTTAAGGGAGTAATCCACCCAAAGTCCTTTTGTGCACCACGGATACATCCTGGTTCCACTGTTAGAGGTCCCTTAGACTGCCCAGGCCTTCTAACTGAGACCAATGTTCAGGGGGTCTGAGTCACTTCAATGCTGGTTTCCCAGCTATCAGTATGGGGGCCCAGTAGCTCCTCCTTGTTCAGGTCAGCTGTCTCTATGTATTTCCATAGCCTGGTCTTGTCCTCCCTCTCTGCATCTGAATTCCAGTTCAGCTTAGTGTTTAGCTGTGGGTATCTGCTTCTGTTTCCATCAGCTACTAGATGAGGGCTCTATCATGGTGAATAAGTTAATCATCAATCTCATTATAGGTTTGAAGAAAAAACTGACTCCAAAGAAATATCCAGAGACCTACAAGACTGACCTCAATTGACAATTTGAGCAACAGTGTAAAGGCTATCATAATTATGCTTCCCTGATAGTGAGATTGATGACGATAGGGTCTTCTTAATGAAGATAAGTTCTAATAGAGTATAAATTACTCAAAATTGAGAGTGTAAATATAGATATCTGAAACTGTGAGTATATTCAAGACTTTATGTTTTACATTCCAAGAGTGACAAGATCAAAACTGTTTTCCATGGCTGGGTATGGCATTTCACACCTATAATCCTAACATTTGAGAGATGGAGGCAGGTAGATTGAATTAAATTAAACAAAAATTTGTTTCACATAGTATATTTGAGAGTGAATAAATAAATTTATTCTTATAAAGACCATATATGTGTGGGAATGTGGACTGAATGAGAAAATCAGCAGTGGAAGTTTCAGTATCACACACCTGGTTTAATGCAGACCCTACATAGTGGGTGGTAACTTCATCTAGTGTTGATCATGATCTTACAAAAGAGAGTGGATTTGAAGAAGACTCAGTATGTGCTCCAGAATCAGAGTTAGCATGGAAGTACTTACTGTGTTGGATGAAAGGGAGTGTCTAGGCAAAGTCAGCAAAGTTTGTGTGTAAGGAACCAGAGCATACCCATCCATAGTCTGGGTCCTAGCTACTCAGCTCTTCCCAAAATTGTGGCCCAAACATCTGTATTGAATACAGGAATGGTCCTGAGATACATTACATTTGAATAAAAATTGACTTTCATATAATTCACACATACTGGTAAACACTGTTCAAACATTTCAAATTGTAAGTCTGCTTTTAGGTCATGAATCTGATAAAAGACAATAAGATAGGTATGCATACCTTTTTACTGTCCCCTGACCAAGGAATATGCTTAGGAGAATTGAAAAGTTTTATCACAAGTGTTTAGGTTAGGAATGGAAGAAAAATCTAAAGTGTCCCAAATAAAAATGCACCAAGTAATTCTGAGTTAATTATGTCTTACATTTGTTGTGGCTGGCTGCCCAAAACATTTAAATGACAGCAATGATTAAGACTGGGAGTTTTTTAAAAATTACAGCTACTCGACTATTATAAAAGAAATAGACTTTGATTTGCTTGAAGAGATGCTACCATCTCTTTCCATATTGTTTCCTCTTTTGCCCAGCACTCAACACTTGAGGAACCGCTTGAGTTCAGATGTCCCAAAAACTTCCATTCCATTCTTGACCAACTCCAAGGTACTGGGTAATTAATTAAATCATCATGCATGCTCTCATCTCAGCTTACCTTTCTAGGAAGAGACAGAATGTGTGAGAGGACAAAAAAATCCCATGCAAAGATTAATCTCACAGAGCCTGGGAAGATATCATATAAATTCTAAACATAAAAGATGATATAGTACATGGATGTACAAATTATTTTCAAGTGCTATCATTTGTTCAGTTGTTTGCCATTGGATATCTTCTGTGAATTCTGATAATTCTTGTTGGAAATGATCTATTTTCCTGGAAAACAATAAAATTGGGTAAAAGTGATTTAGTCATTATCAAAATGGACTAATTAATATTGATAGATTTGAGGGATTGATGAGTCCTTCCAAATTTGAATGATTTTCATGAGGCAATTATGGAACTGAAAGTGATTTCTTTGTCTTATTTATTTTTAATTTTTTTGTTCCCACTGTCTCCTTATCTCCCCTTCACATATTTATTATCTTTTCATACACCCTCTCTTCCTTCCTTCCTTCCCTCCTTCCTCACTCCCTCCCTTCTTTTCTTTCTTCCTTCCTTTCTTTCTTCCTCTTTCTTTCTTTCTTTCTTTCTTCCTTTCTTTATTTCTTCCTTATTTTTTGACAGTACCTCACTATACATCTGGTTTCAAATTCCTAGTTCTCCTGCATTAGCAAAATGCACCTGGATCTAATAATTACAAGTTTTCATGCATGGCTTCTTAATTACCAACACCCAAGCTTCTTGTGAATATTGAGCATTATAGATCTAGGAACAGGTGTTGGGTGGATTTTTATGTTTGTGAAAATCATGTAAGCTAAACAAAAAAAACCCATGTGAATTTGTTTGTGAGAAGAAAAAAATAATTTTTGTTAAAGTTCATCTTTGCCATTCACTTTGAAGACCAAGGAGATGACAAGTTATTTAGCTTCTCAATTTCCTCCTTTGTGAAGCAGAAATGAACTATCCACTCCTGTGTAGTATTACTAAATATGTATTAGTTCCACCAGTTCCCTATGATTTCCTCCATACATGAAACCAGCAAAGCCCTTCCCTTCCACTTGCTCGCAAAATATAAACTAATATGAAAAAGGCACTTTATTGACGTCTTTGCAGATGGGTTGTTGGGAAAACAGAGTATGTTACATTTAAAGTAAATAAATTCCATTTTGATATGAGCCTCATGCAAAGCAAAAGGGAGGTCTATAATTTGTTTTATTTCAAACATTAAATCATGATGGTTCACTTAATAACTCTAAACTATAAATCTAAACTGCATTTGTGTTCAGTGAACAGTCATAAAATCCCTGTTAGACATTTAATTACTGCACAAATTGTTTTATAAAGCACTGTAAAACAAACATGTTGATTAGCAAAAATGAAATAGTCATGATTGCCAAAACACTAATCTTTTCAAAACATATAAATTTAGCAACATGCACATATTCAATCATGTAGAACTCTTTATCCATCAAAGGCTTCTGTTGTTTTGTAGACTTCCTCACTTGGAAAGTCAAATCTCTATACACAGATAATTTCCAAGTGTCCAAAGTGAAAAGAGGTTTATTTTTCCTGAATTTAAGCCATCCTTTAAATATTTGTTTTAATCATGAGTCATATTAACATGTATGAATGTACATTTAAAGAGTAAAATTTTAAAGACAGGATAAAACTAATGATTGAGTAAATCATGGCACAAGCAAGGAAAGAAAATACCTGGATAAGGATATGCTAACATTTACTTGGATTCAGCATGGATATGGGTCAGGAGGAAATGAGGCCAGGGACTGTGAAATAGATAAGGGTCTCTGGACCAGTCACACAGGCACTTCTGTCAAAGGCAGAAGCACTGTGTTTCTGGGTAGTGATGAGTGTCTGTAAGTACTCTGTTCATAAAGTTCCCACTTCTAAGCAGTGAATCAAGAAGACTGTACTGGTAAGAGCTGTACCACAGGAGAAGGCTTGGTAAATGTGCAGTTTTTTTTTTTATCTCTTTGGCAGAAGCTATTCTTTCATTATAGTATGATTTGGCCAAGACTGACTACAATTATATTGGAGAACATATAATAGATTAAATTATGTTAACATATACTTTCCCCACAAATCTCACATAGCTAACTTCATTAGACATTTCATTGTGATCTTAGCCTGATGAGAAAAACATAATGTGAAAGAACAAGAATTAAATGATGGAAAAAAACAGATAGATGATATGGTATCTTTATTAACATTTTTATTCTGATAGCATTTTCTATAATTAGCTAATTTCAGGCATTATAATAGAAAGAAATGTACTATAACTCCTATAAGACTTAGAGTTTTGAAGGGAAAAAATATAAATAGTTGTAGCAAATTATAAATACAAGGAGAGAACATCATTGTCAAGAGATGATTGGCTCACATAGAAAAAAAAGAAGGTTTTGTTCTGAATGATGTGAAATTATTCACTTTGTTGGGGAGCTTCTGTTGTTAGCAATAGCACAGCTCTGTTAGGGGCAGTGCTGTCATAGTAGTATGGTCCTTACTATTAAAGATAGGTATGTCTGTCTCCCCTCCCCGTCTTTTTTTCTCTTATACACATGCACACACAGCATGTGGGAAAGAGAGAGGGATAGAGAGAAGGAGAAAGAGAGAGATGGGGGATATTGAAGCACTAGTTATCTAATGGCAAATAGGAAGTAGTAGCTACTGTAGTTCTGGTAAAATAAAAAACAAAATCAGCTAGGTAACGAAATGGACAAAGCTCTGATGGCAAATATACCTGCCTTGCCAACTGACACACAGGGCTTCACTGTAAAAGTAGAACAATGGGAACAAATGGGACCCAGGTCAGCAGACAAAATTTCAGGTATAGTTGGTAGGACCATGTTCTTCCAATCTATTAAATTTAGAAGGCCCAAGACTAAATCAGGACTCTTAAAAGAAAAGGCAAATACAGTATCATTCAGGTGAGTGGTACTTATGTAATGTTTTATAGGCAATTCCATGATAAACATAAAAATAGCTCACCACATTTAGTAATTTACATAATGAACCAAACTTTGGAAATTCTCTTTCATCATTTCTAGAGGAAGTGCTCTAAAATTGAATCTTAAAGTCTTCCCCAGAGAAGCTAATGATCAGTTGAAAGTGTGAATCATTACCCTAAATACAGTCTTTATGGACCAGCTCCCAGCCCACTAATAAGCACGAGGGTTCCAAATCCATTCATTTCACATCTTTCCTTTTCCCTTCAGGAGGTCCAGTAACATGTGTGGAGATCACAACGATAACTGGTAAAATGTACATTGATTCTAAATAGTCTAAATATTTTTATGTCAGAGAGAGAAAAGAATATAACTAAACATGTCCAAATCAAATTTCACTCAAAGTAACTCAGAGCATTTTGATTTATGTGTACACTTGGCAAAAGCTGTGGTGGTTTGAAAAGGATTATCTGTGGATCATTTTAAACATCAATGTTATGGAGAAGGTAAGGCTGCAGGAAGACACTCTCAGATTGTATTTTGCTCTTCCAGATTGAATATTACAGCTTAAATAAAAGTAATACAGGTCATCAAAGCAAAAACGCAAATCAGGTTGAAATCTCAACAAGGAAAAGCTTCAGTTCCCAAGACATTTGTGCCTTTGTGACAGGGTGAATGGATGGTGACTGAGGGGCTCCCTCTTGGTCTTTTTAGTTTTTAATTGAAGTATGTGGTATTTTAGTCTATATTTTTAAAAGAATATTCTCAGAGTTCAGATAAACACACAATAAAGTAGAAAAATGTTGAATTTTAATAATTTAGTTTCTGATTAAATTGCATCACCAGTACTGGATAAATTAGATCATTTATTAGAAAGGTGTCTTGGTTGTTTGAGATAAAGGCAGGAAGCGCAGCATTTTTCAGAGGTGTCTGTGTCCTGGGACATTTGAAATATATGTGTTACTGGACTTGGCACAGGACACTCCAAGTGGTAGGGTTGATGGCTTTGAGTTGGATAAATTAAACTAAGTTACTTAGGTGTTCCCAGGATTGTAACGCATATCCTTGAATGTAGAAAGGAGGAAAAGAAGGGAGCTAGACATGGATACAGATCAGGATGTCATGACAAGCTGTGAAAAGGCTACCCATCCCTGCTGGTTTCTAAGATGGGAGCCATTCAAGAGATAAGCAATGAGAATAACCACTATACTCTGTACGAGGTCATAATAGATTGCTCCTCAAAGTTAGGAGAAAGGAGTAAATCTGTTGATATGATTTTTTTTAAACATGCACTGAAAAGCTACAGCTGAATAGTTTTTTTTCCATGTACAATGTAATATGATTTTAACATGAAGTGGATTCCCAAGTAAAAGCAAACAACCTGTCCATTGCCTTAAACACTAGACATGTTTCACAACAAGAAGAGCAACAACTATTTCCACAGAAGCACTGCATGGAGAAGAGTGTGTCATTAGTCAAAATCAGCATGCTGAGTGACAGATTTTTAAAAACTCACACATGTCAATCTGAGCCTTCATTCTCTTTGATTATCATCTCCCCATGTTTGTTAACCATCCACCTCCTAGAACTTAACCTTATGCTTTTCTGAACTTAAGAGTGTTAAAATCCAAATGTAGGAGAGAATATGAAATATTTACCCTTTTATGTTTGCACTTATATCACTTTTTATAATCATTTCCTACTTAATTCATATTGTCATGTACAACAAAATTTTATTTTAGATCAGGCAGGAGAGTAAGTTGAGAGGGAGATAGGAGAAAGAGAAGGAGAGGAAAGGAAAGCATGTGGGACTAGGAAGATTGAGTCGGGTGAGGAGTAAAATGAAAGAGAGAGGTGGAGAGAGAGATACTATAAAAGAGGAATCCATTATAGGTTTGAAGAGAAAACTGACTTTAGAGAAATGTCCAGAGACCTGCAAGACTGACCCCAACTAAGAATTTGAGCAGCCCTTACCTGATAATGAGATTGATGACTAACTTATCCACCATCATAGAGCCCACATCTAGTATCTGATGGAAACAGAAGCAGACAACCACAGCTAAACACTTAGCTAAACTGGAATCTAGATGCAGAGAGGGAGGACAAGACCAGACTACAGAAACCCATAAAGACAGCTGACCTGAACAAGGAGGAGCTACTGGGCTCCCAGACTGATAGCTGGGAAACCAGCATTGAAGTGACAGATCCATTGAACATTGGTCTCAGTTAGAAGGCCTGGGCAGTCTAAGGGATCTATGACAGTGGAACCAGGATGTATCCCTAGTGCACAAAAGGACTTTTGGAGCACATTACACATGGAGAGATACTCGATACTCCCTTAACCTAGGGGCAGGAGGGAGGGCCTAGTCACTATTCCAAATGACTTGACAGATTTTGTTGACCATTTCTGGGAGACACCACCCTCCCTGTGTAGGGGTGTAATGGGGTGGGATGTTGGTTAGTGTGCATAGGAGGGAGAGTGAGAGGGAGGGAGGGAGAAGGAACTGAGATTGATATAAGTAAAAAATTATTTTTAAGGCTTGTAGACAGTCTAGTATGTGTACATAACATCTTCATTAATTTGTCTATAAATTAAGTTGCTTCTATAACTTGACTTTTTAAAATAGTGCTAACATGGGCATTTGATATGAAATATCTCTTTAACATACTGGTTAGTTATCTTTGGGCTGAAACTGTGATCATATGATAATCATAATTTCAGTTTTATGAGGAACTTCATGTGATTTTACATAATGGCTATGCTAATTCACACTTATAGCCAAAGCTTACAGAATTCCTGTTCTCCTGATTTCCAACAGAGGACGTCCTATTTTCTTTGTAGTATTCTGTCTAATGTATGATATCACACATGAAGAGGTTTTCCTCAGAATGGCCTATTTTCAGAGCCTCACACATACTTAATTAGGTTTATTCCAGGAATGATGCCAAGGTCATTTGTGTTAGTTAATTATGGATAAGATTTGGGGGATTTCATATGAGTTGAAAGTATGGCAACTTTTAAATGTGATTGAAATATTGTATTTGAAAGGGATGGGAATTTTGAGATGTCAAAGAAGAGTATGAAAGGCAAAGCAATGCCACCATCAGTGCTACAAACTTTGGCACAGACAAATTCCTGTTTACTGTAAATATGCTATGGAAAAGGAGGGGTCAAGGAGGGAGAGAAATGGGATTACTCATAATGTGACCTTAATATGGAGACATTTCCTGATCACCATGGCTCAGGAAATCCTAAAGTGCAAGTTTTTACCTGGGCCTGATTTAACTCACAGTTGAGCTTAATAGACACAAAAAACTAGGAAAGTTAAAAGGAAGTGTCTAAAGAGTAGTCAGAGTGACACAATATGGAAAAAGGAATAAGCAGTTTTGGTGTAAAAGATGGGTCACAAAGCAAAATTGCAATCTCTGAAATGGGGAAATGTAGAAAAAGTTCTATCTTTTTAGAGCTGCCAGAAAGGTGATGCTCCCTGGCTCCACTAAATTTAGAACAGTAAAGTGTGTTCTAAATTTCTGATCTACAGAATGGTGGAATGATAAAACTATTCCTTAAGTTCCTAAGTTTCATATAGCATTGATAAGGAATGAATGCAAGACTGTGATACAATGTTTGCCTGAATGCATTGCTAAAAGTAGGACAACAGTTTATGATGACCACTACCAGAGATTCATTGGATTATATTTCCATATTTGCCCCAAGTCCCAGTGTTGTGAATTGAAGGAGAATCCTCACCGCCCTGCCCCAAATAAGTTTTTGTACTTTGAATATGCATTCCCCAGCGGGTGGCTGTTTGTGGAGATGAATACTGGAGGATCTCTAACAGTGGGGGAAGTTTCATGGTTTCAAAGACTGACACCATTAGTTCAACTTCCTAGTTGTGGCTGAAGATATGAGCTATCAAGATGCTCCAGCCATCATGTCTACCTGCAGCCTGCTACTTCTGTTCCAATGTAGTGGATTATGAACCTCTTTTGTTTCCTCTATGAAGTTGCCTTGGTTGTGGTATTTAAAAGAAATTAGAAAAGAGTATTTTTTTGTTTGTTTGTTAATTCAAAAAAGAAAACTCCTCCAGAAAAAGTAACTAATTCATGCGGACTTTGAAAGTCAATATTAATTCACATACTTCTGAGTTCAATTATTTTATTTTAAATGTATATGAAAACATGTTTGTCTGCAGCTCATTTAACTTAGTATACTAGCCTCCAATTCCGTTTTATGCCACAACAACTGGCAAAATTGCTTAAAACCTGAACTTTCTATTAGTTTAAGTCTGTCCTTCTTACATCGTTGCTGGGATCTACATTTATTATTTTTGTTAAGCTAGGTTTTCTTTTTCACTCTACAAACCACAATCCAGAAATCTTGTACTGGTTCTCAGTGGTTAAATTTTCTTTTTATAATATGAAGGCTGTCTGTGTTTCAATAACTAAAATAAGGCTATGAGTATTTATATAAAATTTTTTCATTCACATTATGAGTGAATAGTATGAGTATTTTTTCACTTTTTTTCTTTAATGTACTTTTTATTGCATTAATCACCTTATCATTTTCTCATGGACCATGTTTCCCTTGCCTGTACATTCCCACGCACTGAGTGCATGAATTGTTTTCTCATGGTGCTCTGTAAAGTATAAAATGTGTTTGTAATATTGAGTCTCAACTGTACAAGTCACATGATTCAATCAGTGAAAGAATATTTTAAGAATGTAATATCATTCCTAGAATGAAACAGAGACATGTTCATTTTGTTCATGGCCCTCAGAGTCACGATATTACACTCCTCCCTTTCCCGACAGTGCCGAATATCAAAACCAAATATCAAAACAAAGATTCGCTGTTATGCCTACCAATTAAACAGCTAATGAGCTAGAATAATGACCCTTTCTCCTAACTGGTTGTAAGAATAATTGGATTTAAAAATGCTTCACACATGAATGAAATCATGATGTTGCCAGTCACAGAAAGTGAAGACAGAGTACCACACTTAAATATGTTCCCTCTGACAAAAGTCACTGTGGTGTATGGGTGATAACCTGGAGGTGTGAAATGATAAGCATTGTTTCCTATCATTAAGATCTACACAATTAGGCTACAGATGCCTGGGTTACTATTGGCATTGCCTGACATGAAGACTGTAATGTGAAAATCTACGAGAAGCACTACATTGTCCAAAAAATAATTAGTGTTAAAAATAATCTCAAGTTAGAACAAAATAGCTATGCTGATGTGCAAAAAGAAATATTTTTCTTCAAAGAATTCATTCAAAATTCTTTGTAAAACATAGAGGTGGATCCAATATTTGCTCATAAAGGAAAGCTTCAAGGGCTTCAGTAATCTTAACTCTAACCATAGTATATTTTAAGGACTACAGGTAATTTTGAAGATGTTGATATTTCTGTGAAATATAAAGGCCTATATGACAGAAATAAGATTAGAGCCCAGATCTTTCATTTCATTTTAGTCCTAGTTCTTTAGTTTCTGTGATAGTTTCCTTTTTATTGTAATTATTAAATGAGAAATTTAAAATTTCAACAATATTTCTCTAATTTTAGAGGATTGAAATGTTAACATTCCTTTCATGTTATTATCTAAAATTAATGGGTTTTTAAAGGAAATTTTTATTTATTGTTATTTTCATGGTTTTGGAAGACTAAGTAGAAATAAACAAGTACATATTAAGTTATCTAATAACATCAAGCTATTTTAAATGACTATTTAATTTAGACCCTCTGGTTCTCATTCGAAAGGACAGCCAGAAGGTCAAATGGTCCTGTTTAAACACAACAATTTTATATATAGAAAGATGCAAGGCTTAATATTAATCAGACATCTTGATTTCAGTGCCTTTCATTAATAATTCTAAATGCTGAAAATTTAACCTTCCAAGATTTTCTTTGGTTTAATATCTGTTACATAATTTTCATAGCCCCTACCTTGTAACTTTATTTGCATTCAGAAAATTTCCAACATTTTGGAAACTGACTATGATGAGGAGTAAAAAACCTATGGCAATTAATTACTCTAAAAGAATTTTAAATTGAGAAATGGAGAAAATGTTTATGCTTAATATTCCACTCTATTATCACATAGGAAATGAGAAGCAAAAGTGTCCATACTAATACTCCAGGAGAACATTTGTGAGGATATTTGGGGTTGACATTACTACAATTTCCCTCTCTGTAATCATTTTGCATATTAAGTAATCAATCTTTATTGAATATGCTTACAAATCTTGAAATGTTTCAACCAACCATACTTAATTGTAAAATACAGTACAGTTTCCATATATAATCAATACATCTTTTTATACCCTTGTAAAGATGTTCAAAGCAAAGATCTCAAGATAATAAATGTCTCACTGTCATTTAAGCTATGTATGGTATTATTAATCAGAAAGTTGGTACCATTAAACAGGTTTCTTAGGTTGCCTCAAATTCAGTTGTCAAAAAATTTGGCAAAGTAGCAGTTGCCATCTAGTTCACAGGGGCCCAGATGCTATGTCATCCCTAATAAATCATGCTGCCATAAGGGACCATTAATTATTTCTGCTCCATCTAGTAGACATCAACATCAAAATTTTTCCCCAGCTTTCATCTTCTTGTTGAAGCAAGCCCATTCATCATCATTTCAGAAATGGATGGGCTAGGATCATGAAATATTTTTATGATTGGCAGGCTCCATGGTGGGTGAGAATAGGCAATGGTCAGCAAAGACCTTGCGATTTATTTTCTGGGTCATGGTGCTGCCTCTAATAACTTACCACTTCTTTGTGCTGCAACTTTTAGAGGTCACAGACATGAGAGTATGTGAACAGAGGCTGGCATGATTCCTGCATTATTTCTTCTGAGCTGTTTTATTTTCTTGTTTTATGAACCAAGGAGGGAACATCTATGTAAATCAACAAAGACTGTTTTGCCATACCATATTTCTGGGGTCACTAAAAACTTCAAAAGGTCAAGTTCATAAAGGACTTCTAAAGGATCCAGTTTTAAATTTTTCTGTGGAGAAAAAATAGTTTTGAGAGTAGAAACTATTTCTCAGAGAAAAGCAATCAGAGAGATCCTTAAATTAACTTCTCAAGACCAAATCCTGAGTAAGGAAAGCACTTTACTTGTTAAGTGCACCTCAATACACACACACACACACACACACACACACACACACACACACACACACACATATATATATATATATATATACACACACACTCATACATACATACATATATATATAATGTATATATATATATATATATATATATATTTTACCTTGATATATTCATATCAAGGTAAAATTTGATCAAGCTACCTTGTGGTTCCAATACCCCCAGAGTAGATGCACTATAAAGATTAATTAATCTAAAATTCATGCCTTTAGTTTAGAAGAATGAAAAAGTTATTAGGGTTTTAGATATTAGTTGTAGTAAAGTTAACTCTGTAGGTTTATACCCTGAAATATAATTATCATAAAATAAATAACTCATAATTCAGATTCTCTTTTTCAAAACTGAAGATAAAAAGTTAACACTGTACTAGGTAATTATTACATATGATTATTTTAAGCTTGATCATGTTTATATAAAATGTATCTGAGGGGAATCTCTGAAACATAATATTTAAGATGTGTCATTTTCTTTTAAATTTCAGCTGTAATTCCAAGATATTTTGACCTGTAACCCACACATTTTCATCATTGTTTCCCAAGTTCTACTTCATATTATATCCTTAGATGAACATTAAGTGGACCAGGTACTATGGAGTAGACATTATTCTTTACCAGTCCCTTAGAATGAGATTTCACTGAAATTCTGAAATTGGATATGTTGTTTGAAAGAACAGCAATTCAGAAAGAGACCTGAAGTGCCTCCTGTTGAGTAACTTCTCCACATTTTCTGGATAAAATGAAAAACACATGACTTTTGACTATGGTCTCTTTTGACATTTTTACCACACCCCCCAAAACACCTAAACGGAATAAATATATTTTCAGTTTATTTATAAATATTAAAAATAGATTTAGGAAATAAAAATCACTCAGCCCATGCCATTCTGAGTTATTTCTCAGCCCATTCTTTTTTAACTTCACATCTACACACACTAGTATACCTGGAAGGCATGTTTACAGCCTATGAAGCAATCAATGTTGGTACAGTTAAACTGTACTATAGAGAAACACCCCTGAGTTGTGTGAAGTTTACTGAGTGTGGAACCATATACCATAGTCCTTTCACACTATGTCTTTTTTACTTGCTAGTGTATGTAGGTGCTTAACAGTAAATTCATTAGTTTTGCTGTTAATACAATGACTTCATTTTTAGTTTACTTTACACAATTAGAATATATTGAATATACTATTGTGCAAATAATCACCACTTCAGGGGCAATGATGTTCTCTCCATATGTATTCTTTTACAAACAAAGATTTTATATAGAACCAATATAGAAATAAGATTTTTCAAATTCATGAATTTGCTTAAAAAGAAGACTAAGTGAGCAGTGTGGTAGTCTTCTTTGTTAAATAATGAAAATAGAAGAATGATACAGAATAAAGCCAACCCACCTCATGCATTGGACATCTTTGACAGTTCATCTGCCTCTTATGGATTTTCTTTCAAAGTAAAAGGAAGAATCTGCCTGGGCAGATTCTTCCAGTCTGGTAGCTCTAACTCTCCATGAAAACAGGTTTCCTTCCTCTGTGAAAGCCCTTCAGGATCTTGCATTTAACCTTTTCAGAGGCTTCATGACTCTGAGTGTTCTGTTCACACTTGGTAAAGTCTGAAGTATGCAGCCTGAAAATCTGAGTTCATCCCTGTAAGGCAGAATATAAGATGTAGAATGCAGCCGATTTTCACACAGGAGCACAAATGATTTCCATCCCAAACAAGTGCAGTTCAAGCCATCATTTCTTTTTAATTCCAGGAATTTTTTTTAAAGATTTTTAATTTAAGCACTGAACAGAAAACTTTGCAAGGTTTACTTTCTTTATTTTTCAATTTATTTTGTTTTAATTATTTTAGATGTTAATATTAGTACTGTATACCTTTCATTTCTACTCTCCCTTTCCTTTTCTAACTCCTGTTTTGTAACTAACAATCTCATATTTATGACCTTTTAAAATAGTATTATTATTACAAATGTGTAACATTATGTATATGGATTATATAACTCCTCAAAGGCTGCATTACTGGTGAAAGTTGGAAGAATATTTAAGCACATACTCCCCAACCATCCCTTTAAATGTCCTCTTCTTCTCCTATGTTCCCTTTTGCTTTCATGTTATATTCACCTTGTGCATATGATATGTGAGTCTGCTTCATTTCATTTCAAATTGTAACTAGTTCAATTTATCTCTTTTCCTGCCTTATTTTGTAAGTGTGGATAAGAAATTAATCACCCTTGCAGTGAGTTTATTTCAACCATGCATTTTGTACACAAAAATATTTTGATGCTAGCATCACAATGTTCAGAATATTTCCAATAATTTTTGCCTTCATTTAACATAAATTAATAGGTTTCATTTTTACCCGTTCATACATTGGCTTTGTTGGAACTCATCCTATACCTTTGTGCATATCTCTCTCTCACAGAATGTCATTTGTTCCCTATTTATTATCATGTCACATGCATTCTATGACCCTTTTCTCTCCTATACTTAACGTCCCATTTTGCTTTGTCATGGTCCCCTTTCTAGTTTTATGACCTGAGCTCATAGCCACACTTTCATTTATATACAAATATAAAAATTAAAAGCAAAAGCCTACAAGTGAGAAAGAGCAGGCAGATTTCTCTTTCTGAGTCTGGGTTACATAACTTAATACTTTTCAAATTCCATTTTCGGGCTAATTTCACAATTTAACATTTTATGACTTAATAAAATTCCAATATGCAATTTCCCTGAAATAACTAATATTAAAAGCCATATGCATGGAAGCACAGAAATCCTATTGTATACCACATTTTCATTGTCTAGTCATCTATACCTCTCTAGACTTATTCAATTTCCTATTGGTGGTTTTATATCAAAGAGCCTACTTGAGCTCCTAAGGTGTGTAATTTTTTTTTAAATGCTGAACATTATCTAAAGAGAAGACTGATCATTACGTACCTCTTATGAATAAATAAAAGAAGACATCTATGGGGACAGAATGATCAAAATAGTCATTTCTAGACAAGGCATTTGATGCTTCTACTTTTGTAAAAATTGAACATTGTTACTTTGTTTGTCTTGTTTTGTTGTTTTTACTCATAGGCAAAGTAGAACTGTTAAAACAAATTAATGATAACAATGTCTTAATTGGCATGTCTATCAAAGACAAGAAACTAAACAAACGATAAAAGTAACTGTTTTAAATAACTTGTTAAGATTCTAACTCCACATCATTATCAAGCATTTTCTATAAAAAAAATTGTAGTATTTAATATAATCACTGAGGCCAGAGGATCTAGTCATGTTTGTAGTAGTCAGTAGTAGAGCAATAGATAATAACTGGAATTTTTAACTCATCTAAACCATACCAAAGTTCTTATACTATCTTTGTATATTTGTTAAGATATTCATGTAATTATAGTTTCCATGATAAAATATATACCTATTATAGATTGCAAATGTGGCTTTTGTTTACAGAGTGATATTGATAGGTCTAGATTTAAATGTTCCAGGAAATCTCATTTCCAAATGCTTTCAATTCCTCAGTTTAGGCTTATTTGTTTTATGTCACTATGCCACACCATATGTGTTTTAATATTGTATATGTGTTCTTCTTTCGTTCAGAGAACTAAGGCAGTCTTTTCATGAATAAATAAGTTCTGAATCCAGATTTTCTATGTTCATGATACTTATGAGGAATTCTGGATATCAAGTGTGTTGCTTCCTCAAGCATAAAAAAGAAAATCATATGGTAAACATAAGAGAGAAAATTTTTCTTGGACTCACACATGTGGAAAAGAGCAAAAGAATCTATCTGAAAGCAAATTTCTTGGAATTCTGTATATTTTTTTTTTCGTGTTGAAACTTCTCAAGGTAAAGGGATTATGGTTAAGATAATATTGGGGAGATTTAGAAATAAATGTTACCAAGTTTATCTTTGAGTGCTTTGTAGCTGAGTTAAATAAGCATTATAAACATGTAAAGCAATGTGCAAGGTATAAAGAGAAATACATAAAGTATTTTAAGAAATTCCTCAACCATAGGATGAATATAAGACCCACAGGTTCTCTTTAACACTTCTTATATGTATGTGAATGTAGAACCTTCCACTTGAAACATGAGCAGTATTGGGGCTGCATGGAAAGAAATTTCCTCTCCCTCCTCCATCAACCATCAGTCAATAGCCCTTCAGATGTAGTTGAGACATGTGAGGTCCTCTACTGTTCATGCTGAATTTTGAATGGCTTGATACTCTGTACTGAGCTTTATAGTCATAGTCATTGTGACTTCAAGTGTTCTCTATTGTGCTTAGAAAACACTTTCATGTGACCATAGTGAGTTACTTTATTGGTCAGTTAGACAAATATTCACCTATTCAACAGATATACATTGGACTTTTGTTTTTAGGTAAGTATGTTACGATATATATGTATCATATATATATATATATATATATCGTAATATATATAATATATATATCATAATATATATATATATATATATATATTTCTTTGTAGGAAAGCTTCAAAATGGCTTGGGAGCAAGATAACATTCCTTTCACTGATGATCTTTCAAAAACACAGATCCATCTGAGAGGGGCTTCTACAGCTGAAGCTCCAAATAGAATAATGTATTTGGTCTGAATCTCAAAGGACCAAGGAGGCAAACAAGAACAGAAATACTCCCTGCCCAAGGAAGAGATGATAGACTCAAATTTCACTTCTGTTATAATTTTATAACCTATTTTTCAGTTTTATGTGTTTGTGGGATAATATTACCAAAACTTCAAAGTATTACTGTTGTCAAATTATATTTTATGAAAAATAACTAGAAAATTTTACATAGGAGGATACTGTGATAGGGAGGAAACATGCAATTAAAGGGCAAATCCAAGATGTATTTACTTTTGGACAAAAATCAATTTAGTGATTTTTGTTCTTGAAATTAGCCATGTTTTCCCTCTTTGCTCAGAAACACTTGGTAACATTAGACTTGAAAGTTTGTACAAACATTAGATGGAATAAGAGAATTTGTGGGTCTGTTCCTTTCCAGAGGAGTCTTGTTTACCAAAACATAGTTGAGTTCATACCCTGTTCTCCACTATTAGGATACAGGCACTGCCTTCTCACATAAGTAAAGCAAGAAGAACTTACTCCCACTCAGGCATTTTAAATCAAGTCCAGAAATCAGGATTGAGGCGATTAAGGTGTCTCTGCATAGCAGAAAAGTACATGAGACAATAAATAATGGTTAGGGTTGGTTAACCACCAAAATGAAGGTACAATGTATGATAACCACTAAAGCTATTTATGGTAAATATACTCCTAAGCCATGAAAAATGGTCATATTAGTTGATGGGTTTTAAAAGCGGTAAGAAATGATTAAAAATAACACATCCTTTTTGTATGTGTGTGTGATTGACTTGGAAATGCTGAGTTGTTGTATCTTCCTTTAGAGAATACATTCAGCACATAACTTATTGAAAAATAAAGAGAAATATTAATATTAGGACATGAAGACTAAAGAAATATGCAAAAGACAATTTTATTTTTGTTCCATATTGTTTTTTATATAAATATACAATTCCTAATATTTTCATAGATTTTCTTAGTAATATGAATACTTGAGGCATCTATGGAAAGTCAGAAGTATGCTTTTAAAAATGTGTTGAGTATCTTATATATGCACAGACTTGTTTGTCCTTTTGTCTCAGCCCTCTTTTTGTTTTGTTTTATTAATTTTGTTTGTTTGTTTGTTTGTTTGTTTTTTGAGATAGGGTTTCTTTATATTTTTTTGGAGCCTGTCCTTGAACTTGCTCTGTAGACCAGGCAGGTCTTGAACTCAACAGAGATCTGCCTGCATCTGTCTCTAAAGTGTTGGGATTAAACATGTATGCCAAGAGTGCCTGGCTCTCTGTCCTCTTTTAATGTCTTTTAATGCTCTATTCTGCTATTGCTGGAGACCGACCTAACTTTTCTTACTGGCTTTAAATTCTTCTCTGGTCTTCCATCGGTAATCTTTGCAAGATCTAAGGAAATATTTCTTTGAAATTATTATGGTAGATGTGGTGTGGTAGTCCCTGCATTGATTCCTGTTACTTTTAATCCCTAAGAAAAGTTTAGCTTGCTGCTTCAAGGCCTTCACAGTTTTATCAGTGCTCAAACAAGGAAGCAGAATCAGCTTCGACAAAAATGCAACTTCTTAATGAAGATAAAATTTAAAACTCAGGATCTTTTGCTGTGAATGCTTGAACCTCATAGTGAAATGATTGGCCATAGTTCCCATGAGGCTGCACACTTTGGTCAACATGGAGCAACACTTTTCATGAATAGGAAGCATCATTTTCAGCAATCATGGTGGCTTTTAAAATTTGAAACAAGGAAATTAAATGGCTGGTGGATGCTCTGGATAACAAATGTCATGCCTTAGTATCAACAGTTAGAAATGGAAACCTCAGATGGAGTAAACAACCTCATTGTAGAACAACTCTTAAATATTCCTTTATTTGATCTCACTACATTTTTCTTCTCACCATAAATATTCCTTTGGAATATATAGCAAACTGATAAAGTCTTTGATACCTCATTGTGTTATCTTTATACCTGTGTGTGTGTGTGTGTGTGTGTGTGTGTGTGTGTGTGTGCTGTCAAGTCTAAGATTACATTTTTCCATCTTGGAGGAGTGCTGATAATAATCTATCTGAAATTTCCCTGCCTGCTATTCTTAATATCAGTACCCTATGTGTTTCCCACATTCTGCTTATGATGACCTGTGATAACCTCTGCTTATCTCCCTTGTCTATTTGCCTATAGAGTCTCTGTCCAGTAATGGGTGGAAAGTAAATTTACTGTGTAGTCACTTTTATTAAGGATCAGCGATGCACATCCTAGGCATCCTGTTTGTTTAGTTAGGAACCTTTAAGACAATTGTAGCTAATTCTCATAATGAGCTTCATGAGCACTGTAATGATACAATATGACTAGCTTATAAATGTACTTATGTGGAATAAGATATTTATTAATTGAACTTATATAAAAATATTGCAAACACTAAGGGTAGGTGATCTCCAAAACATGTGGTACTTTACTTCTTGCTTAAATGATTTCAGAGAAGACAAAATGTCTACAGAAATCTCAATTTTGAGGGGGAATGATTAGCACTTTGATGGGCTTCTCCCTAGTCAGCTCATAGGCTTCATAGGATAGAAGTTGAAGGCCACATTCTTTCCAGGAAATTCTACTCAACTGTGTGAATATGCCAGTGATACATATAAAACAAGGTAATGCAAGCCTGAATTTGACTCTTGCTTTCTAAGTGCTCTTTATAAACAACTGTATCTGTATGGTTATTAAAGAAGGTCAGACCTGTAGAAGATGGGTCTTAATTCCAAAAAGATAAATGCTCAGGAAATGACAAATACAAAATGGAAGAATCATGGTTATTCAGGAGAAAGACACGAGAAATTTGCTGAAAATGTATGCTGTATTTAAGAAGCTAATGAAAAACAAGGGCCAAATGTAGGAATGATATTCCCTGTGGAAAAATCATGAACTTTCAAAACCCAGGGTTTAAATTTGCTACTCTGTCTCTCTATGCAATACCCTCTAGCAGGTTTTTAATTTGACTTGCATGTTTAGGTTAATTGTCTATATTTGTAATGGCATATATACATTTTAATGTATTATGAAGAATAGGTATCTTGAGAATGGACCTTGTTTGTCAAATTTGGACAATGTGTTACTAAAATCATGTATATATTCACTTAAAGAATTTATAACCAATGGGATTTTCATGATGATTCAAGTGTTACTACTTTTCAAAATCATGAATAGTCTATGTATAGATCTAAGTAAATTTTTATACTTCAGAAAACCCAGAAAGTGACTAAATTTTATTCATTAGTTACTCTAAATTAAAGAGAACAGGTTACTTTTTTTCCTTGCAAATAATTTTCTTCCATAATTAAAAATGTATGTGTGTTGTATATGTTTGTGGGTGTGTGCATGTCCATGTGTGTGACTGAGGATCAGTGTATAGAGGTAAGAGAACTAAGCCTCACCTTCCATATTGGTTTAAATCTGAAATCTTATTGGGTTCTTTGTATACCGGGTTAGCTGACCTATTTATTTCTTCTTTCCATCTCTCTCTAGGAAAGCTGGGATTGCAGGTGCATGCACTATAAAATATGGATGGTTAGGGATCCAAATTTAGGTCCTCATGCTTGTAGGGCCAGTTTCCCACAGATCTATTTCCCTAGCCCTATTTTCCATAATTTATAAATGTAGAAAACAATGCATAACTGTATACATATGATTACATATATGTATAATCTTCATATAGTAAACTAAATCACTGCTAGTAGTCTACATTTTAATATTAGCATCTCAATTTGATGCTTTATTGCAGCAAATACCTGTATTAATCTTTGCTATGCTTAAAATAGCTGCTTGTTTCTGGCATGGTAAACAAAATAAAATAGATACAGTTGAAAGGAATATAGCTAATTATTTCAGAAGTATTGAATTTTCTATTTTTCTGTGTTTTACATGCCTAGTTTATCTAATGAATATCATAGTCATGTGTGAAATTGTGCCACACATCAGTTTCTAACTTTTTTGGGGATTAAAGACTTACATGGGGCTGTTTTCATTAATCCTCATTAAAAAAAAATAAAAGAATCTGATTCATGTTTTGTTAGTCTCCTATTTGTTGGCCAATGCCTTATCCCTATCGAAATGACTAGATTTAAGACTTCAGTGAACTAAATTTAGTTCCTTTTCTGTACTCATTAACTTCATGCAGACAAAGCAGATGGTCACTTGTATAATTGCTTATGTGTTTATAAAGAAAATCAATTAGTACACCCCCTGTGGATTTCTTACCTATTCCTCCTTAAGCCCTCATCAACAAATGTATTGATAGAGTCAGCTTTTGGCAGATGTGGATTCCCATACTTTCATGTAAGCTGAAGACTCATCAAACATAATAAAGAGGCTTGGGAAGAATCAAGAAAGGCACAACAGTGCTGTTTTGTAGGAAGAAGTGACAGTAGGGGAGGAAAACACTGATGGTTCTGAGCCTGGTTCAGCAAGCACCTGCAAGCTGTACCTTAAAGAGAGTTGAATTTTCAAACTCATTTATTATTTGATTTTCATTTACAATTAGGAAAGCTTTGGGAGATTTCCTGCTCTTGGAGTTTATCAAAAAATGAGTTCCTCAAGAAAGTTTCTGTTTCTTTTTAGTTATTTGAATGTTTTAAATTCCATAAATATTTTGAAATAAAGGAAAAGGAAACCAATTGATGTGCCATTCTTTGGGAATACTAGTTCTCCTGCTCTCAACATTCCTTAGCTGTTTCTGGTTCTTTGTGTGTGGGTGAGGTCTTGTAGTTTTCCCCTGTATCGGCAACATGGATACCAATAATGTTATACAGGTTGATCCAATCTTATTTATGTATTTGGAATATGTATGTGTATACATATACTATGTGTATGAAGAGGCCAAGAATTCAAAAGCTGGAAAGAAAAAAAAATATGGGTGTGTTTGGAAGAGGAAAAGAAAAGGGAAATGATACAATTGTATTTATCTAAAAACATAAATGTAATAAAATTTCAAAAATTGGGAGAAAATATCTCACAGTTCCCCATTGTACAAGTGCCATAACTTTCATGCTTTAGGGTGAAACAAGTTTTGTCACAGGCAATGGCTTTTTCCACCATAAAAATGAGGACACAGAACCTCATTATCTCTCAGTCCAACATTATTAAAATAGGTGTTTCAGTGTTTGCCCATGGGTGAGCTTTCAGCAAGCACTTCATTATACAAGATTGCAGTACGTCGGTTAACATTTACATTAGCAGAACATGTTCTTTGGACTTGTCTCTATGGCTGGGGATATGACTCAGTGGGTGAAGCACAGTGTAAAAACCTGAGAAATGGAAAACCCGAGAACCCTTGTAAAACCTAGGAGCCTCTGTCCCCAAGTAGCGGGTGTGTGTGTGTGTGTGTGTGCATGTATATATGCACATATATATATATATATGTACTGTTTATGCGTGTGTAATATTTTACCAATTGGAAATTTTCCTACCCAAATTTCATAAAGTAAAGAGACTTGATATATATTTATTTATTTTTAATTATTTATTTATTTTCAGTTTCTCATGACAGGGTTTATCTGTGTACCCCTAGATGTCCTAAAACTAGTTCTGTAGACCAATCAAGGCTTGAATTTAATGATTGACCTGCCTTTGCTTCCCAAGTGTAATGAAGAAAGGCATGCGTCATCACTCCATATTTAAAAGCTTAGTAATTTTTGCCAAATTGTTCTTCAAAGCTTAGTTTGATTTAATGAATCCTTCAGTACCACATGGATGTCTGGATGGACTTTCCCTTCCCACCTACAAAGTAGATTATAGAAAGTTGGCTTCATCTTGTATGGAATACTTCAGTTGAGCCCTTGCTCCACTGGCCACTCTGTGTTTACAAGTTCTTGGCTTTTCATGGTCTCAGAAATTAAACTACCTTTGTTCATCTTTAATTTTCTGCCTATAACTTTTGTGTTTTTAGAGACTTCCTTCGCTTACACATATCATGGACACAACCTTTATATTGTTATGTTTTGACTATATTGATATGAAAATTATATCCTTTTCTCTTGCTATATAATTATTTATTTAAAAACTCTTAAAGGAAGTTAAAATACTCCCCCATGGAAGACCTCACCCTCCCTGGGGAGCAGAAAGAAGATGGGATTGGAGGTGAGTGGGGGCAATAGAGGATGGGTGGGAGAGGGAAATGGGATTTATATGTAAAATGAGATTGTTTCTAATTTAAATTTTAAAAAGAAAGAAGAAATACTCTTTGTGAAAAAGGTGAGATTTGGGGGATGGTTGAATAATTTATTAAATAGAAATCTTTAGAGAAACTTCTGCCACAAACATGACACTCTGATCTGGCATCCCCAAAGTGTATCTGAGGAGTATGGGAGTCCTTCATTTCTTGGCACAAGCAGTTTTCATAGTGCATTGACCTGATGTTAAAGATGAAATCAAGTGACTGAGCTCATTGACTCATTTTAATTATCCCTTTTAATTAAATTAAAGTTTCTTAGAGGCATAAGATAGCCACTAGGTTTATTCTGGCACAGAATTCTTTTTGAAACAAAACCTAAGTTGTCAGAATGTAATGTTCCTTCTCTCTCATTTATTCTTCTTGCCAATTGTTATCTTTAGTATAAAAATAGAAGAACAGTTATTGCATAATGACAGCTGTCAAAACAAAGTTTTTCTTTTTGTTTTCAGTAACTTCTATGACCTACATTTAATCAGTGAGGTAACATTGTGAAACTAGATGGGAATTATTAACATTCAAATTATAATATACTTAATACAGCATTAGGCTTTATTTTTGTGATTTGCAACTAATTCCAAGCACCACATTTGCTAGTATTTTTTATCAGCTACTACTATATAAAAATATTCTTTAAATTTAAATATGCATGCAAATAGACACACACACACACACACACACAAACACAAACACACACACACACACACACAGGGGTGGGGAGATTGTGTATTATGTAATTGATTAGGAGGAAATAAGGGCCACCAAGAAATATGAATAGATCAATAAAAGAACTGTTTTGAAACCTTGTACATCCAAGCTAAAGGGTGGATTCATAGGCCAGGAATTTCTAGTTTCCTCACCTTAAA
This sequence comes from Cricetiscus sungorus, assembly GCA_030556225.1. Classification (NCBI taxonomy): domain Eukaryota; kingdom Metazoa; phylum Chordata; class Mammalia; order Rodentia; family Cricetidae; genus Cricetiscus; species Cricetiscus sungorus. The sequence goes on along the minus strand of JANBXA010000132.1, from coordinate 21,762,819 downwards.
ACTGGATGATAGAACAAGGTGAAGATACCTGACTGACTTAGCCAAAAATCATATACGACACAGAGGGAGCCAGGGCTGACAAGTGCTCTCATATTATGCATACTAAGGTGACTCGATAACATAGTGTTTATAGCATTTTTCACTCCCATTTAGTTACCTTTGTCTTGATGGTACCCTGCACTGAGCTGGGTCTATCTATGCTCTTCAATACAATGATCCCAGTGGAACAGGACTATAGTAAGAGGAGAGGATGTAGCAACAGTATAGAAAAAAAGAGAGTACAAGAACCCAAAGGAAATAGTAAAATATTTTTACTTATGTTGAAACAGAAGAATATACTTAGAAATTTAGTAAGAACAGATATTAATGTTTAATTTTAGAATTTTCTTGAACATACTTGCTGTGAGATTGCACATATTTGCTTTCCCCACTTAGTCCATAATTTTTTCAAAAAATATCTTTGTTAGAAAAATAAATAAATAAATGTTTGTATTGATCATAAAACATAAGGTTGATGACTTTGCACTCTGTTCTCTGTTGCCCTCTATTATTTTTTGATTCTCTGTGGTTAGTTCTAGGACTTTTGATTAGGCAAATGTGGACCTCTTTTAACATTCAATAGTTTTTCTGTGTTTCTGAAAACATGTCTCTCCTAATACATTGCTAGAATTAGAACAATACTTTATAACAGTTTTACATCTAATCTAATTGTGTTTTCCTTAAAGGTCTCATTATGTAATTCTGGATAGCTGGAAACCTACTTTGTAGAACACCCTAGTTTTGGTCTTAAGCTCATAGAGATACATCAACTTCTTGCTCCAGAGTGCTGGGAATAAAAGTGTGTCCCACAATGCCCAACACTTTTCACATTCATTTTTATTATTGTTGCGTGAGTTAGTGACTGCATGCATATCTGTTATACCACCTGTGTACCTGGTAAATACAAAGTCCAGAAAGGATATCAGACCTCCCTCGAACTGTAGTTGCACACAGTTGTGAACCATCACATGGATGTTAGAAATCATACCCAGGTCCCCTGAAAGAACAACTTATGTTTTTAAATGAGTACTGAGCCAGCTCCCTCATCCAGTTTTCACATTACGATATAGTGAAGGTTAGTCAGATGTTTTAAATATTTTATTTTTAAACAGATATTTTATAAGTCTTATTTTGTGTGGGCTATATTTTGATAAAGATATGGAAGTTCAAATCCCAGGCTTGACATTTACTAATAGTATGGCCTGGGGGAAAAATATATCAAAGCTTTTTGACCTCATGGCAACAACTTTGCTTCATAAGAGTTATATCTTACTGCAAGGTTGATTGAAAGTTAGAAATAATATATATCAAGCAAAAATGTTATGACCCGGCAATCTCCCTCTTAGGTTTATACCCAAATGATCCACATCCATGCAACAAAGACATGTGCTTAAACATGTTCATAGCAGCATTATTTGTAATAGCAAGAACCTGGAAGCAACCTAGATACCCCTCAACTAAAAAATGAATAAAGAAGATGTGGCACATCTACACAATGGAATACTACATTGCGGGGAAAAAAAAATGGAATCTTGAAATTCCCAGGCAAAGAATCACCAGCCTATAATTCACATCGCCAGAGGAACTAGGATACAAGGTGGATTCTAAGAGATTCATACAAGGTCCCTCACAGAATGGGGAAGGGACAAGATTTCCAGAGCACATAGGGAGTGGGGACAGTGAGGAAAGAGGGAACTAGGAGAAAGAGAAGGAGAGGAGAGGATAGCACGTGGAACTAGGAAGATTGAGTCAGGGTAAGAAATAGGAAGATTGAGTCAGACAGGAGAGATAGATAGATTGATACATACATACATACATATATATATATATATATATATATATATATATATATATATATAGAGAGAGAGAGAGAGAGAGAGAACATAAAAGAGGGAGCCATTATAGGCTTGAAGAGAAAACTGAACCTAAAAAAATGTCTAGAGACCTACAAGACTGACTCCAACTAACAATATGAGCAACAGTGGAAAGGCTACCATAAATGCCCTTCTCTGATAATGAGATCAACTAACTTATCCACCTGTAAGCGCCTGACCCTCACCAGCAAGGAAGACGCGACTCTGGGTAGATCTTCTTCATGCAGTTTTAATCAGGATCCTTTAAACATGTTGCTTCTGGAGAGAGAGAGAGAGAGAGAGAGAGAGAGAGAGAGAGAGAGAGAGAGAGAGAGAGAGAGAGAGAGAGACAGAGAGACAGAGAGAGACAGAGACAGAGAGAGACAGAGAGACAGAGGAGAGAGAGAGAGAGAGAGAGAGAGAGAGAGAGACAGAGAGAGAGAGAGAGACAGAGAGAGCCGGGGGAGGCCTGCACAGGCTTAAATACCCTTGAGCTAACCAACCCCAGTGAGCCAAGTGGACCCTGCAGATAGGCTACTCTAATGCAGAAGCAGACAGGCTGAACAGACTTAAACAATTAAGGGCTTGTTTACACCAGAGAGCCTTCACCAATGGGAAGGTGTAAGGTGGAAGCCAGAGCCACTTTAAGGTGTGGCACTTCGTGGCTTTCTACATCCACCATCATGGAGTCCTCATGTAGAACAGTGTAAAGTATGAAATGCTTTTCAGAATATGAGTAATCTTGAATTCTCCTCATAGTCCTTATTGCAGAGTACAAGTACGGAAGCCACAAATTTTACTTGCTTTGTACTAATTTCCACACTTACAGTGAATGAGACTCACCTAAAAGTCTCCTGTGGGAAACCTGGCTGCATTCAGCTACTTGTAGGTATTTTTATTTCTAGCACTTGTCTGCGTGCACAAGAAACAAGGAAAATAAGTTAAACAATGTTATTTTTCAACATGTAATTTATGTCTCTTAATTGCTACATTTTCATGACAGAGACTTGGAATATGAGTGCTCCATATTGTCTTTCAAGACTTGTATGGGAGGGAATAATATGAACAGAAGGAAATGTGTCTCTTGACTTTGCTAGTTTACTTTGTAATATACAAATATATTTGCTTCCTAAGGGCATACCCTGTTAAGTTTAGATTTATCTTATACAGAATAGTTGAAATTTCCAGTATGAATCTATTTTAGAAAGGATTAGGAAGGGTGAGAGTTTCATCATTCATGGGATTCTCCTCCATGCAGTCCCTGTGAGATGAAGAGAAACACACATGCTTCAGCTGCACCTCTGTGGAAGACCTCCACCCTGACTCATGTATGTGCCTTGATTACTTTTAGATGAGGCTGCACAGACCAGGTCATATTTTGACTTTGTACTTGAGACAGGATTGCCTATTTTCCTGTCTTATGATTTGGAATTGGTCATGTGGAAATTACAAAGTTAGGGAAGAATCAGCCTCCTTTTACATGTTGTATGATTTATCTTTTTAATTATGTATTTATTTTCTTATTTTACATATCAATCCTAGTTCCCCCTCCCTCCCTCCCGCCCTCCTTCTCTCTTCCACCCTCCTATGTTCCCTGACAGCCCCGAATCCCCCACCCCCACTCCACAGGGAAGGTTATGCCTTCCAGGAGGGATCAAAAAATCTTATAAGTCATTGGAGTAGGGACTACACCCCCTCTCTTACCTCTAGGTTAAGGGAATATCCCTCCATGGGGAATGTGCTTCCAATGTCCTTTTGTGCACCAGTGATACATCTTGGTTCCACTGTCAGTGGTCCCTTAGACTGCCTAAGACTTCTAACTGAGACCCATGTTCAGGGGTGTCTGAGTCGATCAAGTGCTGGTTTCCCAGCTATCGGTTTGTGGGTCCATTAGCTCCCCCTTGTTCATATCCTCTGTCTCTGAGGGTTTCTGTAGCCTGTTCTTGTCCTCCCTCTCTGCATCTGGATTCCAGTGCTGCTCAGTGTTTAGCTATGGGTGTCTGCTTCTGTTTCCATCAGCTATAGATGAGGGTTCTATGATGGTGGATAAGTTAGTCATCAATCTCATTACCAAGGGAGGGCATTTAAAGTAGCCTTTCCACTATTGCTCAAATTATTTGTTGGGGTCACTCGTTCTCTGGACATTTCTCTAGAATCAGTGTTTTCTTAAACTCCAAAATAAATAAATAAATAAATAAATAAATAAATAAATAAATAAATAAATAAAAAAAACTAGCAATATTTATTTTTCAAGTTCTAGGAAAGTTCTAGGTAGTGGACCCAAATTGAACATTATGATAGCAACCATATCTCAAGCTTTTATTTTAGTAATAAAATGCAAATTTTTTATAGGAAACAAAATATGCCACAAAGAGCTATGAAAATTGAAATGTAATTCACATAATCATATGCTGAGGAAATATTTTAAGGCTACCTAAAATTTATGTAATTAAGATCTTTTCATTACTGGAGCATCTCTATTTATTTATTTATGACCATAATATGTTAATAACAATTCTGGGGTAAGCCCTTTAATAATAATATACTCATTCTTTTTCTCATGACTGCCTAGAAAAACATTATCACAATGAAATTGGCTTTCCCATATAAAGACCATAGATGATGCGAAAGAATCTTATTGTGCTGATGTGGAAGAAGACAGAGAACATGAAAGTATGAAACACCTGAATTATCTGAACAAAAATGATCTTAGGTAGAAACTGAATTTTTAATTTTTTATTAATTATTTTTATTTAAATTAAAAACAATCTTATTTTACATAGCAATTCCATTTCCCTCTTTCTCATTCCTCTCACTTCCCCCACGATTTTCCCATCCCAATCCCCATCTGGGACCACTGGCAGTTTAACCACTATTCTTCCCTAGTACTTGAATTGGCTTTTGCATCTCATTCCCTATGGAGAGATGCTCTCTCAGCCTCGATACAGGAGGGATGGCTTTGGTCCTGTCCCAAATGATGTGAAAGACTTTGATAACCCCCCATGGGAGGCCTCACACTACCAGAGAAACTAAATTTGTAAGCTATTTCCTAACTTCCTTAGGAGACTGAATGGTATTAATTATTAAAAAATGGATGTACATCTCATTGTGGAGGAAGAAATTCATACATGGAACTGAAAATGGAAATAGCTAATTATGGGATTGTTTTATTTTGTTTGATTGTTCACTTTGGTTTTTGTTACAGCCTAGCTATGCACACAGGTTGACCTCAAGCTTTTAGTTCCCAAATGCACAGATTACAGTACACAATTTCACACCCAGCCCACTTATTACATTTGTGGACACAGTTGCAATGAAACTCAAAATAGGTGCCCTCTTTTATATTTCTATGGATTCTAACTGTTCAGCTCACATCCAAAAATAAATACTACATTTTTGTTTTAAATTGCTCAAACCTATCTCTCTGTCCTAAATACGAAAGGTTACATTGCTTTGCATGTGAAACCATGTGGCAGCTTTAGATAACGTTTCACTGAGGCTATAATGATGACAGTGTTGTCCAACCACTGCTGCAATCCCTTATAAAGCCCAGAGAATGACATTACCAGAAATAATCCTGTACTGTATGCATGATACGAACACAGTGCAGTCATTGTAACAATAGAAAATTTGCATTTAGTTTGAAGAATTTTTTCACATTATTTTATTCACTGCCAGCATAAGGAATAATATTTCAGAGTAAATCTTGGTAACTCAGAACATTAAGCATCAGACAAACATTGAAAATAAAGGTTCTTTTAAAAAAACAAAGCTACACTAAGATAAACAAAATTTTGCTCTCGTGAACTAGCGTTTTCCAAACTGGGTTCTATAGAACAGCAGTGTCCTAGGAGATAGTACAAAGCTATGCTAGAAGATTAGTTGTTAGGATTGCATCTTCTAAGAACCCATTCACTCTAGAAACGTAACAGTTTGTAAAGAAATACAGAAATGGAATAATTCCTTACTTTGGCTAATTGGCCAGTTGATAAAATCAAGGAAAGTGACAAAGACCAAAACAGCCTCATTCTTGGTGTGCACACAGTTAGAAAACAAAATAACTGTTTCTAACTCTGCATGAATTTTCACAACAAATTCTAAGTCTTGGTGGACTTGAAAAAAATGCTGAGGATATAACCACTGTATTCTAACTAACCAGGAAACATTTTCATTGAGTCAGAGTATAAAGGCTCTTGTAATTCCATTATTTATATTGAAGGGGTGTCTGGCCAGCACTATGGAAGAAACTACCCAATTTTAGTTGTAGATAAGAACAAATGTGTAAACTTTTAAAAGTCCACAATTTCTAGTCATCCACAAAGAGCAAAGAGCAAACATTATGCTGACATAAATCTAAACACATTTAATGTGTTATTGCTTTAAGAGGAGATAGCTTCTGTGGTGCATTCTGTCTATCCCAGGCCAGTCTGCTTTCTACTTCTATTCCTAATGAGCACAAATATTTTATAAGTCATTATATTCTTACCTACATTATTATAGCACACTGACCTAGGTGCTGTTTAAATTCTGGGATTTTAGTTTCATCATCATTATTGCAGTTTACCAAATGCCACCAGATGTAGATTATTGTTTAGGAATGCTTAGTATAAGCAGTCTAGCGTTGTGATATTTGAGAAAAGGGCATCCAGCTAAGGCTAAAGTCATTTGGTCATTATATGGGGTAACATATTGCACACAGTATGTAGGAAGATGAGGACATAACTACAAAGGAAAATGCAGAATCACAGATTTTTTTTCAAAATATTTATGTTGAAAGTATATCCTCAAATTAAACATTTCCTATATAAATGCATTTCATCCTATCTGCACATAAATTGCAAAATAATTTAATAACACATTTTAATTATCTGTACAAATTCTCACAAGTTTTTGATGTGCCTTATATATGTGTAACATGCAAGTTATAAATTTAATATCTATGCTGAAGTTCTTTGGAACCTATATTAGTTAAAATGCATTTAATCTGAAGTTTCATATCTTCTCCCTAGTGAGCTTTATTAAAGACTAAAATTTATTTTAAAAATAATATTTGTACTTATTGAAAGTTTCATACATTCTAATAAATTGCTTATCTCTATATACAACTACCTTCTTTCAACTTCCTATTTAGTTCTATATTTCATCTACTCCAAAATTCATGTCGTCTTTTATAATTGTTACTAATCTCTCCCTAGATCTATGATACTGCACATATGATCATGGATATGTAACCAGCCATAAGCATCCAAAGAGTAAACTTCTTAAAATCAACTCCATTCAAATATCTTAAAGTTGAGAATCTTTTGTTTCTTCTATTAACTCTTGTTCACAGCCAAAACATCCACATTATTTGACCTGGAAAACTAACTAAATAAAAGGAGTACATGAGGGATCCGGAAGATCCAATTGGGGGAAGAACAGAGGAGAGCAAGAAAAGAGATACTTAGATAGAGTGAGCCATTTTTAACAAGAAACCAGGAAAAATAGGTAAATTCCCAGGAACCCTCAAGAATGACTCCAACTAAGAATCTAAGCAATAGTGGGGAGGCTACCTTAAATGTTCTTCCCCTTTAATGAGATTGATGACTACCTTAACTGCCATCCTAGAGCCCTCACCCAGTAGCTGATAGAAACAGAAGCAAGATTAGTAACTAAGCATTGAGCCAAACTCCTAGAATCCAGTTATAGAGAGGGTGGAGTGATGAGCAAAAGGGTCAAGACCATGTTGGGGAAACCCACAGAAAAAGCTGACCTGACCAAGTAGGAGCTTCTGAACCCCAGTCTGACAGCTGGGGAACTTGTATAAGCAGAACCATGCCCAGTCAAACATGGGTGACATTTTGGGGGCTTGGCAGTCTATGGGAATTCTGACAGTAGAGCCAGAATTTACCCACAGTGTATGAATAGGCGTTTGGTGCTCATTACCTTTGGAGAGATACACTCTTATCCTAGATGCACAGGGAAGGGGTTAGGCCTTGCCTCAAATGATGTGGCAGACTTTGATTATCCCTCCCCATGTGAGGCCTCACACTCCCTGAGGAGTGGATGGGTTTTGAAAGGGGATTTGGATGGAGTCGAGGATTGACAGGAGGGAGAAGGAACTGGGATTAGCATGTAAATACAATTGTTTACAATTTAAATAAAAATTAATTAAAAAATAAAGAAAAAACAGCTAAAACTGGGAAAACTAGACTATTTTTTCTTTCCATTCATAGAGGATTCGATTCTTCAGCTAAAACTACAGTGCTCAAAAGCATTGGCTTGCCGTTATTCCACTTTTTAAAAGTAGTGTTTCACTCTCATCTACAGTTTCAATTCTGATATTTCATGTGTCGGTGAATAGGTTTTAATTTTTATGTCAGTCGTGTCTTACCATAGTTTATAAATACAATGTAAAATTCCACATGGAGGTTTTAAGTAATTCTGTCATAATGTATTGTATCTATATATGTTTTATGATATAAATTATATATTATATTATTATGTATTATATAATTGTTATATTTGTTTCTTGTGCACTGCTCTTTTGTCTGGCTTTATGTCTGTGTGAGGGTGTTTGGTATACTTTTGTTGGAGTTACAAACAGTTGTGAGCTGCCATGTGGTTGCTGGGAACTAAACCAATGTCTTCTAGAATAGAAATCAGTGCTCTCAACTCTCTAGCCCTCTCTCCAGTCCCCAATTAATTTTTATCTTATCATTTGTTATTGTTATTAATCTCTTTCTGGCACTTAATTGGTAATATAGAATATATAATAATAAATACTATATTGTACATGTATTTGTATATATATACACATATACATATATATATGCATTTATATATATACATATACATATATACATATACATATATACATATATATATATATATATATATATATATATATATGCTTATGGTTGTAATAATCCACTGGTATCTTACAAATTTTCCTGTGTAGAAGGATAGGTGGCTACTGCCATATGATTTCCAATTAACTGCTTTATTTTTCCACTTCCAGTGTTCACCCCATTGAAACATGGTGTTGGTGTTGGTTATATTAAACTGTTTTCCAGCTTCTACATAGATAACTGCTTAGACATGGCAATTCCTTGGAGATGCAAAGCATCCCCTGATATTTTACATAATAACTTATTTGACACTGACAATATTCTGCAATCAAAACCCACAAGTAAATTACGAATTCCTTTCTGAAACATGTGGTCTTACCACAAAGTGTGAGTGCTCTGCTTCCAAAATATATAACAGTCCAGGAAGAAAATAATCATTAAAAATAAAGCTAGTCTCATAGCAGTTAAAAATGCCCCCACCCACCCATCCAGGCAAAATATGTGTCAATATAAGTGCTCAACTAATTACAAACACTTTGAAATTTTTATGGAAATTTCAGTTGGTACATAAGTTTAATTCTATTGTGATGAAAACAATTGTGTCTCAGGGAGTAGCTTGAGTAGGCTCAAGTTCCTGGAATTATGAAATCAAAGTTCTTATTGCTTCTATCCTTTACTTGTCTGGATTGTCAGTCACCTAACTTAATCCATATTAAAAATAAATGTAGAAATGTGTATAACCCATTTCAATTGCCTAACTTAGTAGCTCATTCTTTCATTTTCTTTGAAAATGAAATTGACATTTTCATTTCATTAGGCACAGGCTGTTTAGTAATGTTACTTTTGGGTTTTTTTTTTTCTAATTTTCACACCTAACTCAATCACATGATTTTATGTTTTTGCTGTTGTTTTATGTTTTCAATCTCAGCATAGTTTTCTGTATACATGTTCTGGACTAGTTTTCTTTGAGATAGCTATGACATTACGGAGGATATTGTATCTTCATTTTTATAATATCAAAGGCAAACTTAAGACCAATGAGAAAATTCAATGAGAAAGATACGTAAAACTGGATCTGAGCTGGGGCTGTGTATGTCCATGTGTCTTCTTAGGGACAAAGACAGCCCTCAGGATGTACACATATTATTTAAGAAAATACAGATGGGGAATAATATCACTAGTTTGTATCCCTAGGTGAAGAGCTTCAGTCAATTAATGATGCTGAAAGGAGAGATTCATTCTTTCCTGGGAATGAGACTTTTAAAAAGTTATTTAAACTCAACTGGTTAGCCTTAAATACATGTTTATAAGCAACACTGAGCAGTTACCATGCATATCAACAGTTGTAGAGGAGGTCATCCTATATTAGACAGTGATTGTTTGAATGACCAAGGGAGGAGTAGTGAACGGAGCAGTGGAAATTATTGAACTTATATATGAGATTCTCAAAAAAAAAAATAATGATAGCAAAGACTAGCAAAATTGACCTTAAAATTTTTTAAATTTTTATTTTATGGTTATGGATGCTTTACCTATATGTCCTTCATGTACCTGTCCATTATGTATGTGCCCACTATTCAGGTAGGCTAGAAGAGGAAGAGGCATTATAGATGATTTTGAGCTGTCATGTGGGTGTTGAGGATGGAACCCTGGTCCTCTTAAAGGCCAGGGAGCTCTTAGCCACCGAGATGTTTCACCAGGGCCCCCAAATGGATATTTTTATTGTTTGAAAATAAAAACTGTAAGTGTAGCATTAAACATAGATATAAATTACTGTGTGAATGTGTGCCAGCACTTAAACCAAGTCTATTGCTATGAACCACGAGGTTAACTTCACTAAGTGCATAAACAAAGTGACTGTCATTCTAATCTAATATCCTCTCACCTAGAGTTTTGTATTAAAACAAAAACTGCTGTTTCTTTGACTAATAATAATCTATAGGAGCCTTTCTTTGACTAACAATAATCTAATCTTTAGTCTAAAATATGATTTGATAAAGCCATTTTCAATAGAACAATGAGACATTAAGATTATAATGATTGATAGAAAGCAAGACTTACACATGAACTAATAAATACGGATTTACCATGCACATTTTTATACTGTCTTCTTACTTTTTTCTTGACCTATTATCTGAAATTATCTGAGATACGCAATGAAATACTCTAACATGCATACTCACAAATACTCACACAAGGCTTGGATAGGTGGAAAGAGGGAGGGAAGAGATCAGTGTCTCCCTATTACAGAAGTTCTGTTTAGTTTGAATAAATGTTGTACACTATGATTTTTTTTGTTTTGTTTGTAGCTCTAATTGACCATCTTCTTTTAAGGTGGTTCATTTTTATTTCATTTTTTAACATCAGAATGACCTAATCATGTTATCTATTATCAATAATATATCCTAAGTCCTGTATGCATGCATGAGCACATCACAATTTTACCTTTAAATTATTCCTTTAAAAATTTAGAGGTATATGTGCTTGCATGTTTTGTGAATCTTTTCCATTCAGGGGTCCACAGAGTGAAGTCACCAGATTCCCAGAACTGGAGCTCCAGTTTTGAGTTTCCATGTGGTTACCAAGAACTGAACCCTGATCCTCTGAGGACTTGTATTTACTCTCAACCTGTAAGCCATCTCCCCAGTACCTTATTGGTATAAGTATAGGTATGACAGTGATTGATAAACTTGTAAGTTTATGAATGTGAGTACTTGTTTGGTGATGTTTTTATGAAAGTAAACAATGGCAAAGAACCATCTATGGTCCTCATTTATACAAATTAACACAAAGATGATTAACATAGAAAATATTCAAGTTTTTTACACATTCAACTCTTTGTTGATAAACTTACACCTGCTATACCAACAAAACAAAAAACAAAAAAACAACAACACAAACACCATCTTTTTGTGAAAAGTTCCAGAGATACAAAAATACAACTAAAATGTAGGGAGAATATTTACATCAAATCTTGGACTTCTTCAGCTACAAATCACTTTTTATTATGCATTTCATTTACCGTAACAAGTTATACACTTACCAGCAAGTGCAAAACAGTGCCAAGCTAAGATATTAGTTAACATTTGAGTACCACAAGCTTCATTTTTCAATTCACTACTGCCCCAGATGAACAGGAAAATTGTCACAAAACCTCCCACGTTACACCCAGGTAAAAGAAGGAAAGGGAATCCATTCAGATAAAAGACAGACATATTGAGGAATGTTTCTCCCTACCTGAAAAAGTCATGAGAGATGGAAGATGAAAAAGGAAATTGCAACATACACAGGAAAAGCTGCATACACCTAAGATACTTTCATATAGTTCAAAGGCTCCCTAAGAACTTCCTATGCAAGGAAGCATACTGGCTTTTTTTCTTTCTTCAAACTGTTGGTTTCTAGTAAGTGATACAATAATTTAAGGCACTTAAGAAAAAAATGAACTCTAATCATCAACTTTTGCTACATTTTATATTTACCATGTACTGTTTAAATTTACATATAATTAAAATATCAAGTATTGTGTGTGTTTATACCTCATCCACCTTTGGCTGCGCTTTGGAGAAGCTGTGCTTAGACTGTAGTTCATCTTCAGAAGTAATTCTTACAGTAGCAAGTTAAATGTCAGGCTCAGCTACACTGATGAGCAGAGACACTACATTCAAAATCTCATTTTCTGCCACAAATGTCAACAACCTTAGCCTGTTGGGGATTCAACAGTCTCTATATTCTCAAGTTCAGGATTCATGAAAATGAGCAATTTCTGAAAGCAACAAGTTTATTTGCTTTCCTAGATAAAATAAAACTGAAAGATGTTTGTAAATTATGCTTTAAATAGTAACAAGGAAATACATTTTACTTATATTATTTTGTGTGGGTAGAACTGAATTTGAGGTAGAAACACCTAGCCTATAAATCCTTGCTCACCTTGATTGACAGAACCTTAGCTCTTCAGAAGCTGGTGACAACTGGAGCCTTGGTTGCACTGCTGCAGCTGATACATAGTAGGAGGTGGGAAGCACTGTGAGATTCTTAGCAATACTGTGCTTGTAATGCATGAACACTTAGACTTGTAGAGACTCCATATTCAAAACCTCTAGATTGCCATTTTGCTTTTAAGGATGACACTCTGGAGGTAAAACGATTTCAGTGTAGTCATATGCTTGGCTGTTCCTGCGCAGGAACTGCGGCCAAATGTCTGCAACAGAATTGGGAGCCGTCATTCAGCGGTAATAGTTAAGAGATTTTACACTTTTCTTTTTCCAGACTAAGGATTTCAGAGTAGAATTTAAGCATTCTGTTTCTTTTCCTCTTCCTGGCTTTATTGTCCCTCCAGGGTTTCACCCCCCAGTTCCAAATTTCTTCTCTCCTGCTAAATGCATTCTCCTGCTTCTTTTCATTATCTGTTAAGTGATTCTCTACCTGTTGTTTGTCTGCAGATGTGCTTCTGCCCTCGTTTCCTTCTAAACCAGCCTTATGAGCACTGCAATGTGCATGGTGTTCAGTCTCTGCAACTCATTTCCCACCATTCCCTGGAGGATGTGACAGTGGCTGAAGTGACTGTGCTTGCTGAATGAACTCAGAAAATAAGGCTTTCTGAAATGCAGTGTAGTGCATACAGAAGTGAGTCTGAATATAGCCTCCTTTCTTCTATTTTCAGGAATTCACAACCAAATATATTCCTGTTCCCTGAATTTAGTTAGAGCAATCTTTCTCTACTTTAGGCATTTCATAACCTGAATAAGGAATAAAAGAACATCTCTAATGAGTTTTTAAAAAAATCTATGCTGTAATCACACACAGTGTTCTACCATGAGTCCCAAGTAACATATAACATCCAATATGAGCAAACTTCAGCATACACTGCTCCATGTGAAAATCATCAATATCATATGAGCAAATATCAACATATATTGATGTAACATTGTGTGAAAATTGACAGTCTCAGAATTTTAACGCGTTTTTTTTTTTTTCAGATTGGGTGTGCTATTCAATGCTCACTCATATTAAATAACATAAAATAAAGGCTTAGAAAATATTTATCTTCTTACTAGATTACTATATTTTAATGAATCTAACACTTTTAAATATAAATAATTTAATAAATGACTATATATATACATATACATATATATATACATGCACATTTATAATATATATATGTATATGTATAAATAAAATCTTTGGTAGCTGCACAGATAAAATTATGCCTGTAAAATTTTTCACATCACATTCAGGAGGACAACAAAATTATTATTTTTATCACCAAAGTTTAATTTAATTTTATAAAATATGTGGCAAAATTTCACTCACTATAAGACTACAAGGGAAAACATTCTTCAAACATTTTTTTTATAAGTAGATAGCCTAAAATGTGGCTATACCAATGTAACTTATTTATATTTTGAAGTCGCTGTATTTTTTTATAGGAAGTAGAATAATAAAATATTAATGAATATTCAAAGGTGGATTCATCCAGAGCAATGGTTGTTCTTCCAGAAGAGCATGGTTCTATTTTGAGTATCCAGAAGCAGTTCCCCATTCCTGTTCTAGGGTATCTGGTACCCTGTTCTTCCCTCTGAAGGCACAATGGATACTCATGTTGCACAAACATGCAGGAAGACAAAATTTTCATACACAAAACAAATTAACTAATTTATTATAAAAACCACATATATATCTTTTTTCTATTCTGCCACCTCCTCCTAGAGGCATCATCTAACCTGCTATCCAAACTTTTTATCTGCTCCTCTCTCTCTCTTTCTCTCTCTCTCTCTCTCTCTCTCTCTCTCTCTCTCTCTCTCTCTCTCTCTCTCTCTGTCTCTCTCTCTGTCTCTCTCTCTCTCTCTCTCTCTCTCTCTCTCTCTCTCTCTCTCTCTCTCTCTCTCCTTATCAAGTACCATTACTGATTCCTATATGATATCTGACTTTTTGTCTTCCAGGGGAGCATGTTTGACATATAAAAGGTAATGCCCTTAAAGTAAGTGGACTCTACCTGTTTTAGCAGCTAGAGGGAGTTTAGCTTCTTAGGGAGTGGACATTATACCTACCTTCCCCTCTGTATGTTGTGCTGTCTGGCTTGAGTTTTTATAGATCTTACACATGCTGTCACAAACTCTGTGACTTCCTATATACAACTGTCCAGATATGTCAAGAAAACAGATTCCGATATTCACTCACCACCTTTGGCTCTTACACTCTCTGGTCCCTATTCTGCAGTGAATACTGTGGCTTGGGAGAGAGACTGCAGAATATATGTTCTGTTTAGAGCTGAGCATCCCATAGGTTCTTATTTTCTATATCTTTAGTAGTTGTGAGTCTCTGTCTTAGTCACATGCAAATAGAATCTTCTCTGAGAGGATGAAGAGAAGCACTGAGATTTCAGTGTAATTCATTATGAGTCAGCTTAATCCTATGGCCACTTAATAAAATTAATGTAGATTTCCCCCTTAAGGCCTATGTTTTGTAACTACAGATTCTTGGTTCAGTAATGTTATCAGGAATGAGTTTCTACTTAGGGAATAGGCTTCTAATCCAAATCACAGTGCAGTTAATCATGTTTATGATATTCTTGTCACTGCCACACTGGTAGTCATGTCTTACCAGCTATCAATCTGGGGGGCCCATTAGCTCCTCCTTGTTCAGGTCAGCTGTCTTTCTGTGTTTCTGCAACTTGGTCTTGTCCTTTCTCTCTGCATCTAGATTCTAGAGTGTTTAGTTATGGGTGTTTGCTTATGAGACACCTTGAAAGCAGTGTTACATGGGAAGTTCATTGCACTAAGTGCCTATATTAAGAAAACAGAGGATAGTCACATTAGAAAATTAACAGCGCAACTGAAAGCCTTAGAACAAAAAGAAGCAAACTCACCAGGACACCAGGAAATAATCATTTTGAGGGCTGAAATCAATAAAATAGAAACCAGGAAAACAATAAAAAAAAATCAATGCAACAAAGAGTTGGTTATTTGAAAAAATCAACAAGATAGACAAACCCTTATCCAAACTAACAAAAAAGCAGAGAGAGTGCATGCAAATTAACAAAATCAGAAACAAAAAGGAGGACATAGCAATGGACACAGAATCCAGACAACTTGCAGGTCATACTTTCTGTTAGTTCTTTTGTTTCTTTGTTAAGTTTCTGTCTGTTGGTCCTGTCTAGTGGTGTGTGAGGTTTTATGTAAACTTTGAATTTTAGTAGCATTTCTTTTATGAATGTGAGTGCCTTTGTATTTTGGATATAGATGTTCAGAATTGAGAGTTTTTGCTGATAGATTTCTCCTATAATGAAAACGAAATGACTGTCTTCATCTCCTTTGATTGATTTTGGTTTGAAGTTTAACTTGTTAGGTATTAGGATAGCCACACCTGCTTGCTTCTTGGGTCCGTTTGACTGGAAGATCTTTTCCAACCCTTTAGTCTGAGGTAATGTCTGGCTTTGAAACTTAGATGTGTTTCTTGTATGAAGCAGAAGAATGGATTCTGTCTTTGTATACCTTCTGTTAGCCAGTGTCTTTTTATAAGTGAGTTAAGACCATTTATGTTGAGGGAAAGTAAGGACCATTAATTGTTAATGCTTGTTTGTTTTAGATTTGTTGTTGGCAGTGGTGTAATGAATATATTTGCCCTGGTTTATCTTTTTGTTCTGGTGCAGTGGGATTATCTGTTGCCTATGTCTTTGTGAGTGTAGTGAACTTCCTTAGGTTGTTCCGTAGGGCAGAATTTGTAGATATGTATTGTAAAAATCTGGCTTTGTCATTTGTACGCGCCTGCCCTCACCAACAAGGAAGACGTGACTCCAGGTAGATCTTCTTCATGCAGTTTTAATTAGGATCCTTTAAACATGTTGCTTCTGGCCCACAGGGAGAGAGAGAGAGAGAGAGCCAGGGGTACCCTGCACAGGCTTAAATACCCTTGAGCTAACCAACCCCAGTGAGCCACGTGGACTCTGCAGATAGGCTACTCTAATGCCGAAGCAGACAGGCTGAACAGACTTAACCAATTAAGGGCTTGTTTACCCAGAGAGTCTTTACCAGTGGGAAGGTGTAAGGTAGAAGCCAGTGCCACTTTAAGGCGTAGCACTACACGGCTCTCTACAGTCATTGAATATCTTGTTTCCTCCATCTATAATGATTGAGAGTTTTGCTGTGTATAGTAGTCTGGGCTGGCATCCATGGACTCTTAGTACTTGTAGAACATCTATCCTGGATTGTCTGTCCTTAAGAGTTTCCATGGAGATGTCAGGTGTAATTTTGTTAAGTCTGCCTTTTTATGTTACCTGGCCTCTTTCCTGTGCTGCTCTTAATACTCTTTATTCTGTATGTTAGGTGTTTTAATTATTATGTGTTGAGGGGTCTTTTTCTTTGGTCCAGTCTATTTGGTGTTCTGTATACTTCTTGCAATTTCATGGGCATGCCTTTCTTCTGATTGGCAAAATGTTCTTCAATGATTTTGTTGAATGTTTTCTGTACACTTGAGCTTGGGTTCTTTGCCTTCTTCTATGCCTATTATTCTTAGGTGTGGCCTTTGCACAATGTCCCACATTTCCTGGATGTCTCGTGTTAAGGATTTATTGGATTTAAGATTTTCTTTGGTCAGTGAATCTATTTCGTCTAACTTATCTTTAGAGCCTCAGATTCTCTCTTCCATCTCTTGTATTCTGTTGGTCATGCTTGCATCTGGGCTTCATTTGCCCAGTTTTTCTATTCCAGCATTCCCTCAGTTTGTGTTTTCTTTATTGTCTGTATTTCAGTTTTCAACTTTTAACCAATTACCTCACCTGTTTGTATGCGTGTTTTTTGGGTTTTTTTTTTTTTTTTTTTTTTTTGGCTTTCCTTATTTTCTTTAAGAATTTGTTCGTTCATTTCTTCCATTTTTTTTGTTTGTTTTTTCTTCCATTTCTTTAAGGGATTTTCTCACATCATATTTGAGGGCCTCTATTATTTTTATGAAGTTATTTTTTAAGTTGTTTTCTTCTGCTTCATCTGCTTTGGGGTGTTCATGTCTAATTGATGTAAAGTCCCTAGATCTGGTGGTGTCATGCTTGTCTTTCCATTGTTAGGTGTTTTCTTATTTTGCCATCTTCCCATTGCTTCTTTTAGTGGGTGCAGGTGAAGTCTCTCTCTGTTACTCTCCTGGTGGGCATAGGTGGGACAGGAGTTGGATGTCGGTAGCTCTGAGTGCTCCAAGATCTCTAGGGGGTCTCTCCTCAGGCAGGGGCCTGGTGATGGGGGTCAAAGTTCAGGCAGGCAGGGACTCAGTGTGTTCCCATGTAGATTGGTAGTTCTAATGGCGGGTCTAGTGTGCTCACAGCAGATCCAGGAAGTTCCCCAGAGGTAGTGGGATTGTTGGAACTGTCCAGTGTTCAACCAGACCATTGGGACAGTGGGCTCTGTATGGCACAGGGTGGGGGAAAGGCACGTTCTGGGTGAAGTTTTTCTTTTGTGGATCAGAGTACTCGGAGTGTTCTTGCTGGGGACAGGATATAAGGGGGAGTGAGATTTGGGAGATTTGGGGCTAACCCAAGTAGTTCCCAGGGAAATGTGTGTGTGGGGGGGATTCAACCTGAATTTGTCCCAGACCCACCTCAGGCTTAGGTGCTGTGATGGGGCAAAATCTATTTTTATATTAGAATTACTTTTAAGATGTTAATGGTCAGCATGACTTTCTCATTTTTAAAATGGTGATAAAATCGTTGATTGGTCCTTCTGGGGATAGTTCACATTAAATAATTCCAGAGGAGAAAGTAACAAAAATAGAATTCTTGAGTGTTTACTCTCCTTGCTTCTGAACAAAGAATAATCTTGTCAATAAAAACGGAAAAGGACTATAAACAGAGATGGCCTGTGGCAATGTACTAAGTAGCAGCCCTATAACATCAAGACTGAATTGCAAAGTACTGGACTATGGAGGGTTTCAAAATTAGAGTTAAAGATTCTTTGAAAGACACAAAGTGAGACGTAAAATTGTTAGAAAACAAACTACCTTGTGTCATACTAAACAGTGCGTATGGTCAAGCCCTTTAAGACCTAGGACTTTTCTTACATTTCAGAAAAACACAGGGGGGAGCTTCAAATGATATTTATTAGGAAAAGGTAAAGTGCAAACTTAGGGCATAAAGTGTGTGACAGTTGTTCTCACATCATGCCTGACTTTAAAACCATCTGTAGATTAAAAGAAAGAAAGAAAGAAAGAAAGGAAGAAAGAAAGAAAGAAAGAAAGAAAGAGAAATAAAAGAAAAACGAGTGTCTAGAACAGCAAAGATACTGAAATCGGTTTCACATGATAATTAGGCCCTGGGCACCTGGATATTGTCAGCACTCCCACTCCACCAGTCATTTTGATGAGCAGCCAAATTTGAGAACCACCTGTGCAGTGCAAATTCCCTGAAGAGGCTGGAGGTTTGGCACTGTAGATCTCCATGAAGCAGCTGCAGCACCACCACAGGTGCAAGGAAGCCCTGTGGGTGCCAGCCATGCTATGCAGAAACTGTATCAATTTAGCATCATTGTCCTGGTGGCTAGTGTGAACTGGTTCATGATAAAAAAATTCAAAGTAAATAGATATAAGAAAGAAAGAGTATTTATGAGCTTCCTATTAGCTTATGAATGGCTTTGTGCAGAATCAGCTATGAGGGTGGGAAAATGCACATGGACACGACCTGACCTTTTGCCCATATAAAAAGAAAGGAAGAAGCAACTTGATGGGAGAGGAGGTGGCGAGGAGAATATTGGGAGTAGTAGGCTCATCATATCAGTAGGAACATAGAATTAAAGTGACTGACTATTTATGATTAAATCTGGGTGCTACACAACATAGTAGAGTTTTCTGGGCAGAGTAGAGTTTTAAAACTCTGGTATGACTTTTCCTGGAGAGATGTGAACAAATATCTTTTCCTCCCAGGCAGGGCAAGGATGACAGAACCCAGAAGCAGGTCTTGTTTAGTGAACCAGTGAATTTATTGAGCTTGCATATAGGGAGTGTGTGTGTGTGACACAATGGCAGCCTCATGGATAAAAAGTTCACCTTATCATAAAAAGTCCTCCTTATCCCGAGTAATGATTCATGGAAGTTATATCCCTGGAGCTCAACTTCCCAACTTCCAGCCAGCAGTGTTGGATGCAGTCTCCTACCACCATCAATTGATTACTTATTATACACATTTAGGGTGAAATTTCATGAATCTTCTGTCAGGAGCACCTTGGACTTTGAAAGTTTCATTTACTCCGTAAGTCAATTAAGTTTCATTTATGCTTAAACTCTTTAGAGCCTCCCATACCCATCTAAGTGGACATGTTTTTATTAAGAGTAATAGCTATACAACATGATCCTATGAATATTGTATTTCATAATGGAAAAAATGGCATTAAATTAGGAGAGGTTACAGGGTCAATAACTTGAAAATTAGAAACACTGAAGGTTTTTAACAAGACCTCTCAGTGAGGGGGCTTCAGTATTTTTAAAATAATGTAATCATAATTTATAGACATTGCCAAGTGATAAGAAAGAAAATAACACACTGTTTGCCTCCAGTGGGATGAACAAAAATGGAAGTATCCAGGTAAGGAAACCAGGCAAAAATTTTTCTCCTGTGAGGAAAATGAAAAACAGAATAACATACTGGGTAGTTTTATGCAGGAGAAGCACTCATTAGTTCAGCAACTGAAAAAACAATAGGATGGAAGGAGCAGAGTGACCTCTCTGTAAGTTTTGTATATTTAATATAATCTGTTAGACAAAACATGAGGCAGACAGAAGTATATACAGAAATGAAAGAGTAGAAAAAATACATATGGATATATATGAGGCTAAAAATAAAGATGCCAAAGAGATTGTGGTAAGTTGTGAATGCTAATGGTTTTCTTGCAGTTTATTTATTTTTAATTACTTCTTTTATTTTAGATTATAGTATAATCACATGATTTTCTCTTTATGTTTCCTTCCTTTTGGCCACTGCTTTCATGAGGGCATCATTAATCCTCCACGAGGATCTGCTCTACTCTAGTATGACCACCTTCTAGCTAGTTCTTCTTTCCAAATAAATGGCAGTTAGAAATATTGAGGATATAGATTCAGCACATGACTTTGGAGTAATTACCAACTAAGAATAGACTCCAAGGAGCAGTTGGAAGCTTAAAAAACAGAGAAACATGGGAAGAGATGCTGACTATAAGCAGATTTTCCTTTGAAAGTCAGTACAGTAAATACATTCTACAAATGAGAAAGCCACTTCAGGTATATCTTCTTGTGTAAAATTCATTTAGTGTAGAATTGACACAAAAATGCAGGTTATCCCAGTAGTTGTGTGTCTTTCTTTCACCTGCACACTCATCTCTTTACATATACTTTATTAAAAAGCAAAGGCTAATGTGAAGACAGTCATGATACCTCTGCACACAAACATATTTTGTTATAGGAGAAATAGCATGAAAACTTGATATTATGTTACATCTTGTAGAATTACAAGTACCCATTAATGCCCATAATGTGGCAGGCCAAGAAGAACAAAATTAAACCAATCAGATAAAAATAGTTTGCAGTAGATTGAAGTAGCACTTGAGTTTCACATATCTGCTATGGAGTGACTTGGAAATCTCGAGTATATCAGTGTTGCTATTGCTTATGTGTTTTAACAGTCAGGCACAATCCAAAGTATTTCACATCCAAGACTGCCTCTGTCTTCATGGTGGACGTCTTTCTATGTTGCCAGCCCCGACATTTCATTTCTAACACACTCTTACACAAATAACTTTCTTACACTTGCTTTGCATCTTTTATCTCCAACAGAAATCTATCTTGTTCTTTTATTAGCTGAGCCCTTGAATCTAATATGTATTCTGGAGGTTAAATTCAGTAATTCTGTACCTAAATTGCCTGAACTGGCAAAGCATATGAGTGTTTCTAAAACATTATTTCATAGCTTCATAGCCTATAGATACAAGCTACCTCAATTTTATCATTTTCTTTTTACCACCTTAATTGTGGAAGTTTTTCAGTGCCATTTATCACTTAAAGTTTCATATAACAAGGAAAAGATAAAAATCACTACTAAATATATAAGCTCCCCAAAAATCTAGTCCATTAATTTATTTAAATTATACCCATCAATATGTTTAACAGTGGTTATTCAATCTGCATTTCTTGTCTTAATGAACATAGGAAGTAAATATTGACTGATTTTAATGTTTCATCATTTAATATCTATTGTCTTTGAAGAATATAATAGAAGTCAGTCTTATGTGAAATTCCATAAGCACTTATAGTCTATGAACTGGCCCCTGCTCTCTAACAGTTTATAATGTAAGAAGCACACTTGTGTTGAAATTCCTGTTTACTAAACAGGTGGATTAAAATTCACTTTTATCCTAAAGCACAAGCTGAATCTGGAGTTTTTGTTTTCTGTGAAGGACACATACTAAGTATTTTCACTCCAATGGAAGAGTGAAAAACAGACAGGAAGAAAAAAGCTCATTCAGAAGGATAGTTTGTGGGCAGTTGAGTAAATATGAAGACTTTATTTTATGCTCTTATATTTTGGGACTCTTTCATCTTCCTGTCATCGTGCAAGAGAAAACCCAACACAAAATGAATGAACCACTCCCTAGAAACCTCTAGGAATTTAGGGTTATAGATGCTTGGATCTGGGTTTTATCAGATCCAAGGGAATATGTGAGAGGAAATGCTTACAGACTTTCCTAAGCACAGATAATATAGTTAGATATTTTTAAGGGCAGAGCATTTGAAATGAGGGGCATTTTCAGAAAACTCAAACATCTCTGGATGCCGAACAGCTGCTTCTTGTGTCCATGTTTTTCTAAACTGTTGATCTCTGCAGAATTTCTCTCCTTTATATCTTTGGAGCTGAGTTTGATTTTTGCGTAGAAATAATTTGAAAGTAAATGTATTCCATCTGTCCCATCTCTATGAACAAGTACCTCCAAGGATGGGATAAAATAGAGATATTTTAATGCTAAAACACATAAAATCACCAAGTTGGAACATTTTATGGTTTTGACTTTCAACTTCCAGAAAATCTGCACCTAAGCAGTTTTAAGTACTGCCACTATTCATGATTGCTATTTTAATTTTTGTAGTAGATTCTATAAATATCTCCTTGTTATTAACTTATACTTTTATGTAAGAGATATTCTAAATCTAATTCACTATCTTTGAGGATTCTAAGTTAGAATCTTGATTCTACATGGTACCTGAGTGTAAGAGATTATCTGTACAGGATCAGTAATATGACAAGCACAGGGACAGGATGATCATGCCTGAACTTTCGCAGTGATCACTTAGAAAAAAATAAAGAAAATCTGCTACAATATTGTTAATTAGCTCAATGACAAATAAGCAATTTATTTTATGATTTCACTAAAAAAAAATAAGGAGAAATACTAATATCTTTATTCCTTAGTCATTGGTGACTACAAATTAAAATCAGAATAATACACTGCTGCCACCCAATTGCAGCGGCTGGAGGGAAAGAAAGTATTATCCTGTGCTGGTGATGATGTGAAAAACCTGGAACTCTTATATGTTCTAACGCTTTGGAAAGTGGTTTGGCTCTTTTAATAAAAATTTAATTTATTCTTTTAATAGAGTAACAAAATCATACTATTTTAGTTACCTTTTCTATATTAATTTTATTAACACATCTATCTGTGAATGTTTATAAAAATCTTTATACCAAATTACCAAAAGAAGAAAACCAAATGCTTTCTGACAGGAGCAAAACCACACAGTAGAGTAGGATACTTTGGCACCAAGAAGGAATGGACTGTAAAGGCCCACAGAAGATTATAAAGTCCTAATATACAAAAGAGGCCAGCATTACATTACATTCCATGTGTGCCATAGTTCCCCTTATACTACATCCCTGGAAAGCAAAATGATGACACTGTGGTCCATCTGTGGTTGCAGAAGATTCAGTAAGCAGAGCCCTTTTTGGAGTGGGGAGTCATGGGGGTTTGAAGGTACTGGCAATGGTAATTACTCTAGGTGCACTAAGAAGCATAATTTAATTGGAACATTGAAATGGAGAGTTATACTTAATCAGATGAGCAAGTGTACTTGTTTTACATGAAAGAAATGTTGACAAGCTAATTATTTGTTTCCAAGCCACCTAGAAAGCATTAATCCACTGTTAAGATGAAAGCTCTGAAGTTTCATCTTGCATACCCTTTTCAAACAATGTAGCCTATGGCAAATTACTTGAGTGTATCTCCTTGTTGTTCAGTCTAGCAAATGGCAATAATACTACTTCTCTTTCCTTGTGTGGCAATGAAGAATAAATTGATAATGGATGTGAAGAATTTAGATCAGAGCCTGGTACGTGGAAAGCACTTGATCAAAAGTCAGTTAATGTTCTCTTCCTCTCAACATAAATGCATTATTATTTGTATTTTGTCACCTAGTTTCTTGGTAGAAGGTGAAACTGCATTCCTCCTGTTAAATTTACATTCATACTTGTAGAGTACACATGTAATGTAATTATACATGAATGCACATGTGTGTATATATGTTTGTATATAGTGCATTGGATACATAATATAAATAACAACACAAAACAAATATTATGAATGACTTGTTTCTGTTTAATCCCAGTTTAATAATAGAAAAGTAAGCAATTTTAAAAATCCAAATATTTATATGAACAGTAAGCTTATTGGAGGAAATGGCTTTTCTACTCATTTTATTATTTTTTTTTTAATTTCTGCCTCAACAGTTAATAAAGACAGCGGCCCTTCTGTACTCAGTTGTGGCCCTTGTGCCATCCACACAATCCTCACAGAGATTCCTCTCATCCATTTCATTTGAGTAAGGGTGACCTTTCACAATCTGGTCAGAAATACAAAGCCTTGTCTCACTTATCCTACTGAATAGATCATATGCTTGTAGCACCCATAAAATTCAGACTTGCTGTCAAATTGAAGAATTTTGGCCTAGTGCTCATGTTTCTTTTTTCCTGTCATACAAGAAAAGTAATTCTTCTTCAGAGGAAGACAATATGTATAATAAGAAAACATGAAAAATATCAATTCCTAGTACCAAAAGGTTTAGCAGCTATATATATTACAAAACTTGAAATAATAGATAATTTTGTATAATTAGTAGATCTGTGTGTTTTCCCCCATAATTTATTATAGAATCTCCAGAAATCACAACAATTTGAGGTTACAGATATTTGGATTTTTATCAGAGAATAATACTGTCTAAACTTATCAAAATATATCAAAATATAACTTTTACTCATTGACAGAGTCTCTGTCCATATAAGTCAATTTTTATTGACATATTAAATTTAGTTGAAGTATCAAGATGTTTGTAAATTGGCATCAGACTGGATTTAATTAATGGATTGTAGCTTTCTTATTGAATTAAATAATTAAAAGTTTACCTAACAGTATTTATGTAAAGTATATATATATATTTATATATAGTATAAAAAGTATAGATGCACATATATACTATTTTGTGATAAATATTGATTTGGAAAAGTCACAAAATATTTGCTATATAAATTCACCATATTTGTAAGGGCACAGTCACAATGATGTGGCAGTTCCACCTCAGAATACTGTACATTAGAACAACGAAGGTGTCATCAGTCCTCATTTAAACTGCTTCAATATTGTTAAGCTTATAAAAGAAAAAAATATGGTACAACTTCACTGAAGCACACAAATGAACACATATCCTAACAGATGTGTACATGGAGTCTAAAGAATTAGCAAAAAGTGAATCAACCTCTGAAAGTTTGCACTGTTATTGCTGTGCTTTACATTTTGTAATGTCTTGCCTGCTTCCTAGAAATGATACATGAGAGACTCATTATCCATTTGAGATGATGACCTATATCCATTAATGTGACTAGCATAGCTAGCCAATGTCCTCTGACTATCTCTGCCTCTGGTCATTGGTAAGATCTGAGTTCACCCTAATCAGAGGGAAATGGTGACTATGAATGGTGAATAGTGGAAGCATATAGAACACTCAAGATAGTAAGTCCACCTTGCTAGTGCTTGATTTGTCATTTGTCCCCAGCCCCAGAAAACTAGCAAGTAAACTGGTTTTACAATCAAATTGATTACATAGATTTAGTGTAGCGTGTATGTTTCCACCAGCCCGCCAATCTGGGCCCACAGCCGCGCCAACCCCAAAAAACACTCTGAGACTCTGTATTTGATACAATCCTGTTGGCCAGTTACCATTATGGGCTGAAGATGGAACATTACAGAAGAAATTCGGGTGACTGACCAGGCAATGAGTTGTCTCTGTCATTTCTAGAGTTTATATATTATCCTTCTGTGGTCTTTGAAGGAGTTGAAGACAGATAGTTATAGTTATAGTTTCCCTTAGGATTAAAGTTAAGTTACATATAGGACTTTAGACTGACAAAGATAGGATAGATGATATTTTCTTTAAGTCTTACAAAATGTTAATGGACTAAATATTGTTAACTGTGATTCTTATTTGATAACTGTTGTATGGTATATTTTGCTATGTTAAGGTTAAACCCCTTCTTTTACTTTAGACAGAAAAGAGGAAATGATGGGAGATGTTATTCTGTATATATGTTTCTCATACTGGTTAATAAAGCCCTGTGGCCAATGAGATAGTAAGATAGGCGGGGCTAGGAGACAAGGAGGAAGAGGAAGTGAGTAGGGATGAGTCCAGATGTAGCCCGGGGAAGAAGCAGGACACCCTCCGTGGCTCTCAGATAAGACAACTACGTGGAAATACTTAGATAAGTAGAAATGGGTTAATAATTAAGGCAGAGCTAGCCCATAAACAATAATGGTAACTGGCCAACAGGATTGTATCAAATACAGAGTCTCTGAGTATTATTTGGGGCTGGCGCGGCTGTGGGCCCACGTGGCGGCAGGACCAGGAGGCCGGCGGGTGGGCTAGCAGGCTGGCACTGGCAGGAACAACCTGTGGTAACAATTTAGTTCTCTGTTAACTCAGTAAAATACTTTACCCCCTTGTTCCTAAATGTGAATAAAAAAGTTCTTGTCTTATGGCTTATGTTGACTTACACTATGATCTTGAGTACTGACTTTTAAAGTTCACACTGTTGAACTAGTAACATGATAGTAAAATATTGAGTTCCTCCTGTGTACAGTATACATAAATTCTATGAATGTCAAATGTATATGTTGACATACCAGGCATGGAGGTGTTTAAGATGGGGATAGAGAGGAGATTTAATCATGGTTACTTGATAATTACAATATTCACTATTTAAGGATTTTCTATAGAGAAGTGTATTAGTGTATCAATAAATATCATTTTACCATGGTTACTTTCTATCCTTACATAGATCACTACCTCACATAATTAACATTTCTTTTTTTGTTGGTGGATTATAAGGAGTCTCATTCTGTCAGTAGTCTATACATTTCTTTATATAACAGCACAGTGGGTTTTTGTTTTATCTCCAGTAAGAATTGCTCAGTAAAATCCAATTCTGAAAAACAAAACTGAAGAATGAAAGACAAAAATATATAGTCAATGTGTAGATCTAGATTTTAGACAATAATCTTAAAACTAATTGCAGATAATAAACATAGAAAGCTAGATTTTATTGAAATAGTGAGACATGTATTTCTTGTAAAATTATGTTTCATAGAAAGAAAAAAATTTCTAAATAGAAGTTCACATGATTACTTGTGTACAATGAAATTGTCTTACAGCTATGCATTCTGACTCAATTCATGAACTGCTACTTCAACTCCACTAGAAAAAGGAGGAAAAGAATCTCACCATAGACCAAATGACTCAAAACTACTAAATAGCACAGAAGACCTCCACAAGATTCAATACTACACACAATTAGAAAGTAAATGCCTAAGTTGTTGAATTGGATGAAATATGCATGGGAGTGGGGAAAGCAGTGAGTGCTCCTCAACAGTAGAGAGTATAGTTAAAACAGATGTGCAAAAGGTATCTTACTGATATCACCAAATGACAGCATCATGCCTATAATTAATTACTTCCCAGCACACTCTAAAGTGACCTAAGCTTATCATATAGATGCCTGGTCTAATAGACAAACTCTTTCTATTCACAGCTATAATGTGAGGCCAAG
Source organism: Cricetiscus sungorus (assembly GCA_030556225.1). NCBI lineage: Eukaryota > Metazoa > Chordata > Mammalia > Rodentia > Cricetidae > Cricetiscus > Cricetiscus sungorus. The sequence continues at coordinate 21,735,007 of JANBXA010000132.1, read as the reverse complement.
AGGACTGGAACATAGATTTTCCATTTCATTACATGCTGCCTGGACCACAATTGAATTAATTTGCTAATTGGCCATGTAAGTCATGTAAGGCTGAGTAGTTTTATTATAAAAAGACATTCTTCTATGGAGGGATAAGAGCTAAGCTAAGGTAACTTTGAGACCTATGTAAAAATTTCCACACAGGCAGGAGTGTACTACACAAAATCAGAGAAGGTAAATTCTCAAATGAGACATAAAAATTATTTGCTAACTCTCCATTCTGCCTTGAATTGTCATTTCTTCAGCTATTCATAATATGAAGAATTTACTGTAACATCTAGTCACTATCTCAGACTATTTGTACCTAGGAGTTTTATATTAAAATCTGTTAAACTTTGGAAGAACTCATGTTTTCCCTTACTTTCAGTCATTGAACCTTAGCAAGAGTTCACTCATTTTACCTTGCAATAGATCAAAGAACTGGTCTCCCATGTTATATAATCTGTGAAATCCTGAAATCTCCCTTCGAGCTATATGTTTCACAGCAAAGCCCTAAGCTATACTCCTGGAATCCAGTTGTAGAGAAGGAGAAGTGATGAGCAAAGGGGCCAAGACCATGTTGGGAAAACCCTACAGAAACAGTTGACTTGAGCAAGTGGGAGCTCACAGAGTCCAAACTGACAGCTGGAGGGAACCTGATTAAAAGTGAACCAGGTACCATGAACATGGGTGTCAGATGACAGGCTTGAACAGTCTATGGGGCCTCTGGCATTGGAACCACTATTTATCCCTAGTGAGTGAACTGGCTTTTTGGAGCCCATTTCTATAGACAGATACTCAGCCTAGATACTGGGGTGAGACACTCAGTTCTGTCCCAAATGATGTGACAGATTGTGATGATCTCCAGTGGGAGGTCTTACCCTCTTTGAGGAGTCAATAGGGGTTGGGATGGGAAAATGGTAGAGGGAGTGGAAGGACTGGAGAAAAATGGAACTGGGATTTGGTATGTAAAATATTGTTTTTAAAATAAATAAAAAAATAATAAAAAACAAAACAAGAAGAAGAAGATCTGTATGTTTCATAGGTTTTATCCTTCAACACCATCCTGGATGTAATGTTAACTGCTTTATATCTTAATAAATACAGTTTAAGAGTAATATTAAGATGAAAGACAATACAAAATCCACACACGCAAATGCATGCTCATGAGTTGTTACAAAGTAAATGCAACCCATTGAAATTAATGCTGAAAATGAGAGTAAGAGTGAGATTGCAGAAAGAACAGCAGAACTTTAGGGAAAACTCAGATTTAATTGAGATGTGATGTGTTGGGGCTCTAAGGAATTTGGCTTTTGAACACATTTCAGTTGATATAAGGGGAGAAAATGGCATGATAAAGAATTAGTTATTGTTTTCAGTAATTGAATATCTGAGAAAGGAGTATACCTAAAATTCCAAGGTTAAGTTAGTTTCTTTAATATGTGTGTGTATCATAACCCAAAACTGTATTTCTTATACAAATGCTTCATTTAAAACAGAGCAAAATTTACAATAAAAAAAGAGCTTCAAATTTATCTAATTAACTTTTCAATGGCAAACCTTACGGCTTATGTTCCTCATTCTTAATTAAAAGTATTCCATTGTTGAATTTTTCTTACTTTTCATTTAAAAAAAAAACAACTCATTTTAAATTTGTATTTCCAGCTCATGATGAAAAAGCAAATAAAAGTGATATAATTGTTTTTGGATAGGCATTCTCCAAAGTACGAAAATTATAGTAAGCATTTTATAATAATCCTGGAAAATAATTAAAATATATACATTTTGAACTGGCAGTCACAAGTCATAGTTAAATCTCAGTGGGAATTAAAATTTTTATGAAATATAAAGTCTGAATATTTTTAGACTTGAAGGAGCATTAAAATTCAACAATCTTTTGGTGCCAAGGCTTAACACGGACAAATACCATGCATTTAAGCAAAAGGTCACCTGATTGAGAATGGTTAAATGTCTTCTTCTATATGCAAATGTCTGTAGCGTGCTTTTCTGCCAGCTTCTACAAAATGAAGCTTAGTGGTATTAATGACTATTTCTTGCAGTCTAGTTTGTCTGTTAGACATCATTGCAGCAATTCATGAGGCAGTTAGTTTTAAAAAAGTAAATCATCTAAGCAGAGGTGCTTCATAGACAGTAAAGTCACCTCTAAATCATTAACATCTAATTAAAATATGCAAAAGCTCTCATGAAACTCAAGAGGTTAAGCTTGTATGTGTATTCATAATATAATTTGTTAGTGTAATATTTACCTACATATGTAGTTTATTACTATTATCATTTAAAATACAATAACACTTAAGATATCTTTTTTTTTTCATTTTCTGTTTATTGAAGATCTTTTCACTTGTGCTAAGAATTTTGACGTAATAAGATTATACCATCAACTGCTATGTTTGCAGGTTTTTTCTAGTGTGACACACAGGGAAAATGTCCATAGAGTAAAGACATTTGAGAGAAGTTGGTATTGCTACTAATAATGATGCTTCCTCATTTACAATGATAATGAATGCTGACTCATACCTCTAAAATTAACGGTATATGTGGGAAGGGCAAGTATTACAGAGTTGTAAAGGACATGCAATTTTTTTTTGGATTGCCATAGTGTATTTTGTAAATAATAGTCACAATTTTTTTTTAAAATATCAATGTACAATTATATTGCACGGCAATAAATGAAAAGGATTTAATTGTGAAGCCACATATACCATCACCCATACAGTTTTTGCAATGCTGCAATAACCATCAAGAATGAACACATATTAACTGCTTTGATTTCCTATCAAAAATAAAGAGAGCAAGAAGCTACAATTGATCTGAACTTAGTAAACAGTTCAAATGTTGAACTTTAAAATTAATTAGAATTTATATGGCTTGATCTCGATTCTCATCCAAATACAAGTAAACTTACACATACAGAAGACTTATTTTATTTATCTATTGTTTAATATTTTAAAACTGTATACTGTATACATGTGTATGTGTTTAGGTGTATACGTGTGTGTGTATGTGTGTGTGCATAAGCTAAATATGTAATGTAATCTGAGTAACTAACAAAACATTTGAAGGCTAAATAGCTAAGGAAAACTTCACCTAAGTAGTGACATGTTGCCAATGATGGAAGAATTGTGATATTTGAGGAGCTCACATGCCAAGTTTATGGGGGAGCAAAGAAATGACTAGTATAGAGTGATCAGAAAGATCACTTCAATCAGAATTGGTTGACACATAGAAGAAGTTTTTTGTTTTCCTTAAATGTGAATTCTAGTGATACATTATGAACGGAGACATACACATACCAGATTAGATTTCTGAAACTTCACTTCTGGGAAATGATTGAAGTGGCTGCCCATTTGGGAATCTTCTGTAATCACAAAGGTAGATTAACAAGAATATCAGTGAATAAAATGGCTTATTCATAAACAGTTGCATACAGAGTCCATCTACCTTTCTGCAATTGCATGAGTGTCATAAGACAGACAGTCAGAGGATACTCAGGGTTATCTCATTACCATTAGCAAGTTTACTTTGCTTCTCTTTGCTCTACGAAGCTGTTTATCTAGCTAATACACATCTTCAGAGAGAATGTTCATCATAGGGTCCTATTCAGTGATTTAAACAAACTGATAATCTATACAATATGGCTAATATCACAGTGAATTGAGGAAATTAAAAGTAAAATGAAGGCTAGTGCTAGTTAACAGATTTGAAAGGGCTTATATCTTTTATTCTAATTTAGAATAGATGTAATTTTGCTTCTGGCTAGATGGAATAGTTCTGAAAAATGACAATTTAAATTTCAATTAATCTCACTTCTAAGCTGTTTTAATAAAGTGTTCCTATGAAATAGTAATAGTCCAGTAATATGAGGGCTGTTGTATCTAGGAATATATAATCTAAAAGTGTAGATTAGTTTGGTTTTTTCTGAGCTTTAAATTACATTCCAGACCTTACTTGACAATTAGCATAAATGTACAAGACATATGTATACAGAATGTGCTATGAACGGGAGGACTTGGGCATATATCTTATTCATCACACTTTCAAATCTGGTTCTGAGGAGAAAGTGAGTCAGGCTTGGAATTTCATTAGATATAAGTACTAATACAGCAATTATTCTCTTCTATATTTGAGTTATTCTGAAGACTTGAGCACAATTTTAGATGGATAGAAATATAATCCATGTAAAATGTGTGACTAAAAAGTTAGAAGTATTTTTGCCAGAATTGTGCATTTTTTAAATCAGATAAAATTAGCCACATAGAGAAAGCTACATCAAATGTGGATTGCATTTTATTCTTAGAGAAGCAATCTGAATATGAAGATATACAACATTGAGAGAAAGAAAGTTTTAAAAATAAAGATAACTAAAGGAAAAGTTTACTCAACAATAAATTATTTTTATTATTTTGTATAACTTTGTATTTTGTAATTGACTGTGATTCAGCCTTGATGAAATTTACCAAGTTATGATTTGGAGTATGCATTTTAATTTGTTTGCCTTTCGTTATTCATTTCCATCAGAAGGTTTATATTTATTTACAAAATGTCATGGTCATTCCAGGAAAAGCAGACAGGCGGATTTAAATATGAATTTCAACTTAGAAGAATGATGAAAATAAGATTATTACAGGCACATTCAATCAGAGGAAGTGACGACAGTTTGTGGTTAAACACATGGCTACTAACTGATAGCTCTCAGTAAACATAATGATCTTTGACTTCTATAGCAAAGAAAATAAATACTTATAAAACATTGTTATTTAAACATCAATGATAGACTATTAAAACCCAGGAACCTGGTATAGTGTGTTCAGTTCAAAATTTGCAAATAAAAATATATTATGAAACACTAATGGAATGGCAAGTCTGTGAGCAAAATTTCAAAATCTATTAACTCACTTAAAATAATTTACAAATAATTTTTTTCAACTCAGCACAGCGTCACCAGCCACTCACCATGCATAGTGTTGCTTACACTCTTAGAATTCTATTTTAGAGTTTTAGAGTCTGAGCTTTAGTACAGCTAGAAATCTGGCATAAGAAGCAACATATGTTATCAAGAGAGCCTGTTTTATCATGAGCTGTTTCTTTAACTATAATCACCTTTCCATGTAATTTACATATAGAATATTCATCATCCAATATTCACTTTCACTTTGAAACATTAACTGTAGATGCTCCAGCAAGTTTGAGTATTAATCACAAAGAAAATATGTCTGGAAGACAAAGATATTTAGTAAGCTATTGCATGTCTCCCTTCATTTCCCTTCCTCAAGGCATTAAGTGTTAATTTCTATAAAGACAATATTTATATCACTCCTTTCTTAACTTAAACATCCATTGTCTACTTAAATTTTAAATCCTTCAGTACTTCATTGTACATTTTTCCATCTTATTAATATATATATAAAAACCAATACTTCATCAAAACACTGTCCTCTTTTGATTCATATACATAATTGCTTTATCTTAAAGGTGATATTTTCCTTGAGAACACAAAACATAATAATTCTGTTGACTATTAGTATTTTATGTGAAAATATAACATTAAAAACTCTTGCTATATTTATTAGAAACATAAATTTATTTCTAATAATATATTCTTCTGGGAAAATGTCTGATAACACCATTTCCAAAATTTACAAATGTTTATTTTCTCTATTTAATTATACCATTGGTTTTCAATTTTCTTGTAAATCAATGGAAATGTCTTTGTCTGCTTCCTCAAAGACTCAAGGTAAGTTTAAAGACTACTGGTCTACCTCTGCTTCAATTTCTCTATTCACTGTAATAATCTGGTCATCACCCCTCTTATTGCTTACAGTGATAACTGCAAACGTGCAAGAGCCAAACCCAGTTATTCCACCAGTTTCTATTTTGTTACATCTGCTTCCAAAATTTTACAGTCAGCTATTCCCTTCTTTAAAGAGCCTTGTGACACTGTACTAATCCGGCTTTACTGCTTTGAGATAGCTAGTTTTTTCTCTCATATTTTGTTCTGCTTTTATTTTTACATAAAATTCTACATTTACAGTTTCTGACAACAGCTTCTAGGTTGACATATGTCTTCTTTCATTGTAGTATTCATTTTCAGAATTTTGAAAATTGTTCTTATAAAGTTGCTTTATAGCAAGAATTATCAAACACATATCATTCTAATTATTCCCATCACACAGTGGTTCACTCCTAAAATCATTTTAAATAATGCAGGCTAATTATACCACCAAATAAAGCCATTAAAACAGCAGTATGTGTTGTTGTTACTTTTTTTCTTTCTACTCTCTTTTCTATTTAGTATATACTCTCCATCATGCTATTTACATACTTGAAAAAATGCAATTCATATTGTTTCAAAGATAGACATATAAAAGTGATTATTTCTGGGATGTTCCCTTTTTAGTCAACCAGTCAATATCTTTTATTGATTAAAAAATTCATCATAATTTCCATTTTTTTACTGTTAGAGACAACTTATATTGGTTCAATAATTTTTCTTCAAATGGACATATTACCACATGTCTATCAAAGAATCTCTGAATGTTTTATTGTCTTTGGATACTAACTACCTTGTTGATCCACAGATTTGACTGTATTCTAACTTCAAAATACTCTATTGCACAAAGTTCTCTTAGCATTTCTGTATTGTCAGATAAGTATTTTCCATTCATTTAGTATCATTCTTCATAATTTTCTTCTGTATTTCATAGTTTATTTGGCTTTTAAGTATGCATTATGTAAGTATGAACATTTTAATGATCCTACCCTGTCATATTGTTTTATAGTCTTATTTACAACAAAGAGTGTGAATTATGCTTTATCCATATAATAAAGTAAGCAAGTTATTGTGGTACCCATTGCGTTAGTATTCTTCCCAGCTCAATCAGAACAATCAATACACAGTACACACATAATAAAACAATTCCCTACAATTTGCATGCATAATCTAATGTGATTCAATTTTTGTCTCTTTTCTTCCCTCTCCTTTTCAAATGTTATCCTTATGATATGTGGATACCATAGTTTCAATTTAAAACTGACTAGTTAAAGCCTATAGAAATTAAAATCATCAAAAATTAAGGCCCACATTAATTCTTGCATTGAAATGTAGGATCCATTGTTACAGATATTCTCTAGTATTCCTTTTTCCTTTTGAAACCTGAACATATCTATTTGGCCATTTTGTTTTAAAGTTGATTGTGAATTCTATGAATCATCAAGTGATGGTAAATAGATAACTTGCTGCCATGGGGGACATGATAGAGTACTAAACAAGGTAAATACATAGACTTTGATAAAAATCTATGTGAAAAATGTCATACTGCTTGATGACTCAGGCACCATCATTCACTTCTGTTAAAGCAGGGTACTGAGGCACACATTTGCTGACTCTCTATAAGCAGTAAGTACTGTGATTCTCATGATCCTAGCCTACTAGAACACATTCAATTCATTTTGTCTGTCAAACCCATAGACAAACATATCTGACTTATTAGATCAAAATTTGGCTCTCAATAAAAAATTGGTACTAAGAATAGATTTTATGAGATGAAGGATATAATCTTCTTGACAAAATGAGAATCCAAAATAAAGATTAGTTTGATTTAATGTAGTCAAACATCTGGATATGTGACTAAAATGTTCACTTTCCATATGGATGTTTAACATTGTGTGAATAATATCAGCATTGCTAAAAAAAATAAAAGAAAAAGCTATACTCATATCAAAATAAGTAATCATAATCTGACGTAACAAAAATTGGTTAAACCTTTTAATTATTTCTGCAAAATTAAATATTATATGCATTTACTTGTATTTAATTCTTTTATAAATTTTATATTATATGTAATATTAAATATTATTCTGTTATATATATATGTGTATATCTGTGTGTTTATTAAACAATTGAGGTACTTGCACAAGAAAAACAAAATTTTACAAATGTGATTTCACATAAACTACATTTGCCTCTTATATATTTAGTTTTCTGTCATTTTCCCAAATTTACTAAAATTTAGACAATTTACTCTTTCTTGGATTATCATTTCTCCTGTGGCAGAATTTCATCTCAAACATAATAAAACAAGCCATATTATACCCAAAATAAATAAGTAGATGTCACAATATATAAACTTAATATAGTAAACAAGTTATCAAATCCTTGTTTAAGCATTTCTTTTTTCTTCTTTCTTTTTTATTTTGTTTATTTTTTTGAAACATTGTTTCTCTGCATGCTTTGAAGCCTGTCCTGGAACTAGCTCTGTATACCAGGCTGGCTTTGAACTCATAGAGATCTGCCTGCCTCTGCTTCCCAAGTGCTAGGATTAAAGGCATGTGCCCCCAATGCCTGGCATTTATGCATTTCTTAGTTGATACATTTTTATTTCATGACAAAAATTATCTTTGAGTTCAGTTTGTTTCAGAATGGTTTGAATGGTGGCTGAAGTTTCAGGGATTGCAATATCGGTAGGCTGAGGGTATTGATTACAATGATAATTAAAGTTTAGAACCAAATACCAGGTCTTTAAACTGTTTAGCAGAAAGCACATAGTCTCTGATGATCTAAAGTAATATAATTTAAAAGCTATCGATAGTCTGTTATTGTGAAATCTACTTTGTCACCTGCAGCCAATTCCATATAATTATGTTTAAGGTTTTAAAATTACATGACCACAAACCTCACATGAAAAAGGGGTCTGTAGTATCTGATGTGATACTTGGTATTGCCATGCAAATTAAACCCAGTCCACAGACAAATTGGAGTTGGAGAGTGATTGTGTATGAAACCTAGTCATATATATTATCAGGATGACAAGTATGAAGGTACTAAGGAAGAAGAACTTTTATTTTTCTTTTGTGGAGTTTTTAAATTCCTTGTGTGCATTGAATATGATTCCAAGCATACATCAGAGACATAAAATGGAAGCAATAGAAAACACGAAGATATTTTTAGACTTTCCCCAAAGACTTCTTTTCAGCTCTCAGACAGTACAAAATGAGTCAACACTTAAGGAAGCCAGAAATAATATAACGAGTCTGCAAAATTACAGCTACCTACAGCTCAGATCTTCAATCAAGTAATTGTTAAAGTCTCACTAGAAAGAGGAAAAAAATATGTTCTCAGTTGAACTCACATAATAATTTTACATTATTGTCAAAAGAAAAGAGTTATAATTAGGAATGCACGAGGTAGATAACCACGTTCTTATACCTTCCTAGGGATTATTACATATCACTAAGGTGCTCTTTTCTGTGTGCTTCAGTGAAAACCAATCACCTTCTAACCAAGTCAGTGTCCAAGTCCATGTTTGATGCTGCAAAGTCAGCTCCTATTTTCCTCTGAGATTTTAAACTTATATTGGCAAAACCAATATTTTCTTGACATAATTGTTTTTCATCTGTAGGCAAATTATACCCTGTGAACATATGGTATTTGTCTTCAAAATTGAACTGTGAATAGCAGGGTTAGAGAAGGGTATCCTACAATAAATACTGCTTGCGAGGAAACACATAAGGCAAGAATTTTCTGTCTTCACACAACTGACCAGTGGGGACACGCATTTCTTTTAATTAATTTCTGTTCTATGCAATGCACCAAGGTTTAACAGCACACCTGCAACTTATGCGAAACCACTAGTGCTCATTTATTAGAATTATATATCTTTAGACAGATCAGGAAAATGCATGGATGGAAAAATTGCAACACTTGAAAATTACTCAGTAATAGCCTTGAAGATCATCAGAAACTATAAATTATATATAAAGCTCTAGCAACATTTAGGGAAATATGCATAAACACACACAAATATATACATAGAAGCATTCATACAGACACTGACATAGATTTGCTGTTGTCAGTATGCTCTATTATATAATACATACATATATATATATGTATATATATGTGTGTGTGTGTGTGTGTGTTGTAAATTATATTCATGTTTCTCTGTATATACCCATGAAAAATGTTTATACTCATAAACATTCCATCAATTACATGTATATCTTTTTTTATAATGTATAATTTACATGAACATTTATAGGTTTATATGTACACAAACACATATGCAAGCATATATATATATATATATATATGTAAAGAGACTTGCATCAACTCTTCTCCTTTAATATATATGGTATCAGCAGAGAACCATTCCTGTGACACAGTACACATGCTTGCATCCTTTATATTTGCTTATTTTGTGTACATAGCCTTCTGTAAACTTTAAGTAATCTCTAGATTAGCATAACATCTAATACATTATAGATACTATGTAAATATTTGTGGAATATAATTATTTATTTAAAAATGACAAGGAAAAAATATCTAAATATTTAATACAGAGATTTATTTTCAAACAATTTTATTTTCCAGTGGTTTAATTGGCAGATGCAGGGTCTGAGTCCACAGGAGTCAGAAGCTGTTTGTGCAGGGATGTAGTTTTTGCTATAGGGTGATTTTTTTTTCAGATATAATTTTTTTGGGAACTGAAGAATAGAAGGAGAGATTTTCCTATTATATACTGCAAAAATCTAATTAATGCCTTGGCAATTTGTAGTAAAACTGACTCTATGGAGGCAAGCTTGGTAATTTCTAGAGCAGTTCTAGTTTAGTGTATCAAGGACTTGGGAGAAATATAAGTACTGTGAGCCTGTATATTAAAACTTGGGAAATTCTAGAGTAGTTGTGGATTAATATGTCAGAGGACTGGGAGATGTGCAGAACTAACACAGCATATGGTTCCAGACATGGGTAGGAGTAACTTTTCAAGTCGTCATCAGTGAAAAGAGAGTAGGTAAAAATGGTTAAATTGTTGGTCACACATAGAAACAAAAGCTATGAAATAGGACAATGATATGAGTTACAAATAAGGCATGGAATTCCAACTCTTGGAGCACTGAAGACTACAAAGCTATAATAGATAATGTAACAGCCATTGCAGTCACAAAAAAGGCTTTGTATATAGATCTAGGGGCAGGGGTCAGGGACAAAAGGATACCCATAGTTTAGGATAAGAGCCCCCCACCACAATCCTCATCCACCCCTCTTCTGAGTATTCAGGAAGGGGAAGAAAGGGTATGAACAATGATTAATTCACACAGTTGGCCATACAACAAATAATAAATAGCAACACATATTTTTTGTGTTTTTTTGCAACCAAAATCCATTGGAAGGGGTATAAGAGAGAGTGTTGATGGAAGGTAGAAGACAAGGAAATCCAATGGACTCCATAAAAGTAACCATTTTAGACTTTAGGTCTAATTATTCTCAACTTTCATTTATACTAAAAAAAAAAAAAAAAAAAAGAGGCAATGTCTAGAATTCCTAGTGTTTGTTGTGAGAATTGGAATAGCATTGTGGGAATTCCATGTTTGTCTGGTAAAGTATACTTACAGACAGTAAATAGCCCAGTATTTATGTTTTTAAGTAAGAAGTTTGGTAAAGAAGAAAGCCACTGTACTACATATAGGCAGTCCTACGATGTGTAAGTTAACCTTCTTCCTTTGTGTTGATTTTTGTATATTGTTGGCAGCAGGTGTCAATGAGTTCCATCATGCCACTGCACTCAGTAGAGAATGGGTAATGGAAACTGTGAATTCTGGAAAGAGGGGGACTATAAACTCCATAGACATTTCTAAAGACAATGATATGCAGTGTGAGTTAGAATGATGTGAACAGTTATTGCATTTGAATCTAATTAGTATGTCCACAGAGAGAAGGTTGTGTTTATTTTGTTAATGTCTTAAAAACAGCCTAGTATACAATAAACCAGCCACTGGCTATGAGCTTGCTAGGACTAAGGGAAATGGCTGGCTCTATCCTTCTTTAAGAGCTTAATGGATGGAATGATATTTCAAATATTTTGAATGACCCTATTATTATATTTTGGTAATTTTCTGAAAATGTATTTTAATCAGAAAACTATAGGATTACAAATGATACACACTATCAATACTCTTGGCTTATATAAGTCAGAGTTCAAGTCCTTCAAGGCCCAAAGTAACAATTGACTTTTTCTAAACACAAGTTAATTTTGTTTGTTATTTTAGTTTTGTTTGTTTTATGATATTTTCATTTACATTTGAAACAAGCTTGGTTTACATGTTCCATCACCCTTCTCTACTGCCTGTTTCCATCTCTATCCCCTTTCTGATCCCTGGGTAGGGTGAGGCCTTCCATGGGAAGTCTTCAAAGTCTGTCATATCATTTGGGGCAGGGCTTAGACCCTCCCCCACGTGTTGAAGCTGAGAGAATATGCCTCTATGTGGAATGGGCTCCCAAAGTCCATTCATATACTGTGGATAAATACTGATCTACTACCAGAAGCCCCATTGAATGACCAGGGCTCCTAACTAATATCCATGTTCAGGACATCTGGATGAGTCCAATACTCATTTCCCAGCTGTCAGAATAGAGTCCATGAGCTCTCCCTTGTCAGGTCAATTAAACACAAGTTTTTAAATGGCTCACATTCAGTTTTTCTTTGACTAAAATCAATAGGTTTTGAAAAGCAGGGTGAGACAAAGGGAATTAGAAGTAAATATTTCTTTTGGATTATTTTTTTATCATGGGCATTTTCCTCAGATTTTAGAAAATAACGCCACTGAGAACAATTTTACGTGTGTGTCTTTCCTGTTTTAGTCTATTTCTTATTTGAACAAATTTTTATTTGTTGCAATACACATAAAACTACAATTCTTTGCTGCAGAGAAGCAAAGAAGGTAAATATAAGATATTGCTCTTCCCCAAACTCTGAAGTGCCTTTACTGTGTGAGAGATTTACATTATGTTAATTATTTGCCAAGAACATGCAAAATACCTGGCTGAGAACAGAGGCTAAGCATACAAATGAAACTGATTTCATGTACAGAAAGATATAAAAGTTTGAGAAGTTATTTTCCATCTGAATTCATTAAAACCATGAAAATAACATCAGGACCACCATGACAATTAATAAGGTTGAATCCACATTTATTTGTGACTTTCTTCCAGCCGCAACTACATAAAGAGTGTAATAGGCAATAAATTTTGTTTCCAAGTGATTTGACTAGCATTAAAAATAAAACAAGATATGCAAATTCATTTAAAAACAAGGGAACTTCCTGTCCTGTTCAAAATGTATTATTTATGCTGACAATAAAACCAGAAATATTTCAAGGCAACCACTGGTGATAGAGTAGGATTCCGGTTGTCAAAGGTAAGTGCTCTAATCTAATCTAGTGCTTTTTTCCCTGAAGTTGTCTAGAATGGTGTGAAGATGGAAACATGTTACCTCCCTATATGTGTGAGTTACTTTTTTGATAGTGTGGTAAAAGTTGACCAAGCAGGAAGCTCTATATTGCATTTTCACCCAAATATGAGGCAGAGAGTGAAGTCAGGGGCAGACTCTCAAAGTGATATACTACATCCAGGAAGACTTCATCTCTTCAAGGTTCCATAAACTCCACAAACATCACCAAGGACCAAAAGATCAAATATGTGAGAACATAGCAGACACTTCTCATTCAAACCACCACACTATGTTATTTGAAAGTATAATCATCCTTGGTAAATTCTAGTAAATAAATAAATAAATAGCTATAAATAAAAACTCTCTCTCTCTATCTCTCTCCCTCCCTCCCTCCCTCCCTCTCTCCCTCCCTCCCTCTCTCCTTCCCTCCCTCCCTCTCTCTCTCTCTCTCTCTCTCTCTCTCTCTCTCTCTCTCTCTCTCTCTCTCTGTGTATTGGGGATATGTGTATATTGGTGTGGGCAATATCGATGATGTGTGTCTGTGTGTATGTGATGGGGTTTGTTATTATGTATTGCTATGAGTGTGGATGTATATATAAAATGTTGGTAAATGTGTATGTTTTATTTATGGACATGTGTGTCTTTATATGAGTGATGATGGTCGTGCTGTATATTTGTTTGTGTACTGTGACAATTTGTGTTAGTATGTGTTATATTTGCATATATGCATGTGCATGTGTGTTATAAATTACTCTACATATACCTTTCCCTTCTTTCTTCTGTCCTTGCTAAGTTTCACAATGTGATAGTCATTTGATAACATGAGTATCATTCCCCCCAGTGACTATACCTTCAGTAGTGGCACTGTAGCTCATTTTACCATGCGGAATTTAAACCATCTCTGATTAACCTGTTTACTTGGCTATTCTTAGCTCTGTAGTGAGTTGCTTCTGCTGTTGGTATTTATTCTAGTTCTGCAGCATTTGTCACAGTTCTTGGTTCCTTTAAATTTTATCATAAATTTCCCATTTCAAGTGTATCTGGAGTACATATTTTAGAATTTTCTTAATGTGATTTAATAGTCATATGACCTTAAGAAATGGCAGTTATTATTAGACAGGTCCTTACAACATGCCAGAAAAGTATATTAACAACTTTGAATTATTTCTAAACCAGTGTCAGAATAGAGTGGCTGCTTTGTGAGTTACCAGCAATGGAAACAGAGGATCTACAGACGTGAGGGCAGCCTAATACAAAAAGGCAGAGTCTGTATCTTAGAGCAGAATTCATATTTTTAAAATCTTAGTATTTTCATCACACTAGATTTTTCTCACCTGAAAATGGGAATGTAACTGTTGTCAGATTCCTATCAAACCAACAGATGGTAACAATATTGCATAGTGATATCTTCTCAGGGTTTGATTGCACAGTCTCCTCAACATACCCATGAATTCTGCCTGTATTTCTCTGTTCTGCCACAGTATGTTTTCATTACCTTTGCAGCCACACTCATGCAATGCAATTTCAATCTGCTACAGTTTAGCTAGTCTTCCTTGTCTTCAGAAACCCTGTGCAAGGGTGTTGCTCATGGCCATAGAGGGCTAGAGAGCAATAGATAGGAACTGCACTATTAAGCCATGCTTCTGGGATAGGGATGGAACCTCTCAGAGGGATGAAAAACAATGTTATGTTCTCTTACCTGAATGCACAAAACTATATCTCTCCTATAAGAATGATATTTTTCTAATTTACATGAGATTAAGTCTTGTCTCAGCCCAACTCATACACCACCTGAAGTTTTGGTTTTATAATTATCATTTATTAGTATGATTATTTGTTGTGTAAACATTATGATAATTTAAGAACCTAAAAAGAAGCAGTACTTATAACTCATAGGTTTAGTCAGCAAAAGCCTTGGACACCAAAATGCTGTTGTGTCTTCAGCTGGAGTCCTCATAGGCCACATACAGTCTGCATGTGTGTCAATCTATAATTTTGACTGGGAAAGAGTCTGCTTTAGGCTCTTGGGTTGTCATCAGGATTCATTTCCTGGCAACTGAAGTCCTGGAGGTTTCTTCAAAGCCAGTGGTAAAACGCAGCATTTCTGCTGCTTCAGATCTTCAACTTCTATACTGTTTGTACGTGTTCACTTGAATGGGTTTGGCACCTGGATTGTAGCTGTAATAGCATCTAAGAGTCACTTAAAGTCAACTGATCTGAGGCTTTAATTTCACATGCAGCATCACTTCAGCTTTACTATAGTCATTGGTCAGAAATCAGGCCCTGCTGTAGGTCAAGGATGGGAGCTGAGGTGATTCACCCGGTCTTTTTGCCCAGGTTTAATTCATGCTTAGACATTCACTGCAATCTCCTTGAAATTATGCAATTTTCAAATTTCATGATTAATTATCAACACTTACTACTTGAATCTATCCCAACATCTTATTTTCCTATATGATATATAAGATGCTACATAACTAATTTATATATTTTATTTAATGATACTGATCTACACAACTTGAATATATTTCTTCAGGAAACCTTTGCAAGGAACAATAATAGATAGCTTGTACATCATTAATTATGGGCTGTCAATAAATATTCAACAGATAATCTCATATGTTTTCTTATTTATTTCTGTAATTGCAATAAAATTTCCTTATTGACAAATATCATGTTTTATTTGCATATGCAACACCAGCAAATTAGTAATAATCATTAAAAATAGTTGTACATTTTATGCAAGCATTTACAAAATAGTAAGTATATATTGTCATAAATTTACATTATAAAATTCATAGAATGGAAAGTAGTAATATTGAACTACTATTATCTTTTAACCAATATGGTCATAACCTACTGTCTTCTTCATATTTTACATATAGCATAGTAATTATATAAGTGCCTAGCAATGAAAGCTCTGATAATAGAGTACTGATTATGAATTTATTGACAATGGCTGAAAGAATACTATTAAGGATAAGGGACAGTGGAACAATCTAATTCTCCTTAAATTGACTATCTTGCTAGCTTTACTTTTCCTGATTTTTAATATGTGATAGCAGTAGTTACTAGCCATAATACTTTGTACTTCTGTGTGAAAATATTCACTTTTGACACAAAGCAGTAAATTTAGAAGATAGAGAAAATTTACAATGAGGAAGGTTTTTAGTTCCAAGTTGTTGTGACAAAACGCCATAAAAACAAGCACTTTGGTGGGGGGGTTGTACTTTGGCTGGCTCCTAGCCTGAAGGTCCTACTTATGGTGGGAAGAAGGCCGTGGTGGCAGGAACATTAAGTGGCTGACCACAGTATCTTCAGGAAGAGAGCAGAGAGATAGATATGTGTTTCCACTCAACTTGCTCTTTCATGATGCCAGCTTGCTGAAAAAATATTTCCCTTCAAATTTATTCTAAATCATATGCCCTTTGTAATCCTCACCTCAGCATTTATGTCTGTCTTCCCAAATAATGGAATAAAGCACAGATAACCACTATTCACTGTGCCATTAAAATATTGCTTTAAACAATTTACTACTCTGGGCAAATTACACCTGGTAAATCCTCAATGCATTTCTGTAGAATTAGATTAATTCTTACTAATCTTTGGTCAAAGTCTGGAACCCTTCAATATCATGGTTCCTGTTCATACAGAGTTATAACACTTATTTCATTTCCATAAATATGCATGGTAATCTTTGATACGACATATAATCATTTGATTTTTTAATAACTAAAACAAGCTTATCAGTTTTTTCAAAAGAAAGTTATTGAGAGGACTTGTGAATTAAAATACGAAAACATGTTCATATTTGTAGTCAGAGTTTTCTTTGGGCTACCAACACAAAAATAACAACACAAAGACATTATTAATTATAAAATTTGGTCTTCACTTGGGCCTATTTATAACTAGCTCTTATACATTAAATTAACCCACTTCTATTAATCTGCATTCTGTCACATACCACCCATCCTATTCCCTCTGTCTCCTCTCTTCTTTATCACACAACTAAATTATTCCTTCTCCTTTTTCTTTCTGCCCAGAAGTCCTGCCTATGTTTCCTGCCTAATTATTGGCCACTCAGCCTTTTCGTACACTGATCACAATAATACACCATCACACGGTGTTCACACACCCCACAGAACATATCCTCATTAGAGAATGCAACTAAAGCAGAAAGAAGAAATCATTTCTCTCTGTGTATACATAAACTTAGAAAGCTTTACTTCCTCATGATAGAGTTCTATAAAGGCATCTCTGCTCTGATGCCAACATCTCTGTCTTCTCTCTGCTTGCTCTGAACACTGACATGGTGACATATGCTTTGTAACAATCATATTTACCAGATGTACCTGACTGAGTGGAACTTTCTGTCATATTGTTGACTTTGGCTTTGACAGGACTCTCCATTGGACACAAGTAGCTAGGGGAGACTCAGAGAATTCACACCAAATGTTATTTTATATTGTGGTATTTTTAATTGTACATGCCAGAGACAATTTTAAAAAGCCTGACATACCCCACTGAATTATGTGGTGTATATAAGTCTTCCATATCAGGTAGATTTTAAACAGATGGTATCAAACCAAGAGAGGAATAAAGGAGTCTCCAGTACCTATTCTAAAAGTCTAATAGCTGGCATCATTTTATGATTCACTAGCTTAAAGATGTGATTCTACCCATTTTTAAAATGTAATGTACATGAACATATTTTATCTGTGATAAATTGTTAATAATACGAAAGAAAGAGGTCAGCCGATAAAGTAAAACTCTCCAAAATTTTGCTACAGGATGTTTGATTTGATTGTAATTAATATGATTATGCCTAATTGGAATGCTCAGATGCTAAGGATAGAAGATTGATAGGTTAATTGATCCATACTTGTTAGTAATATCCTGAGATTCACTGGTTTTTGAAGCATGACACATACAGTATATGATTAAATTTTGAAATCTTTTAAAATTGCTAGTTATGAAATTTCAATAAAGCCTAAGAACACAGAAATCAAGCAAAAGTGGAAACTGTCCTTTTGCTAAGGTTAATTGGTTCTTTTCCTCATTTGGTTCGATTAATGTTCCATCCTTTTGGTTGACACAGTTTGCATAAGTGTTCAGGGTGTTTTGTAGTGATTTCACAGTACAACTCCCATTAAAAATCTTGAACTGCATGACTAAATCAAAGCATGCTGCTTTGAAAATGTACCCCACTATTTTCAGTGTATTAAGCTGTCAAAAGTTGATAAAACTGGGCTCACATTTCAAATTTGAAAGTATATTTGGATGCATTTATGTTCTTTTCATCCAAAGTTCATATGAAATTTAAATGAAAGCATCACTTTATTAGGGACTCAACATCAATGCACAAAAACAACATCCACTTTTGAAATATTCCTGAAAGTGTTATAGATTAATGACCCAAAGGTAATCAGTTGCGATGTCTATCCATCCAGTGGACTTTGCTCTATTATAAACAAAGGATCTATGTTTTCTCACCATTTTTTCACTTAAAGCACATGACAACTAGTGTTTTAGGGATTTTTGCATTCAATTCATGAACTAGTGTGTTCATCAATTAATGAGCAAATGATTACCAAAGAAGAGCTCAGGAAGCAAGAATTGTGTTGGCCTTCTCCCCTCCACTTCTCAGTGTTCTGTACTTGACACTCCAATGCTTGGTAAATATTTACTACTTTGAATTTTTCTTTTAAATTAAATAAGAGAATACTTAACCATGAAACATCAGCCCTCCTGTTAGTGCAACATGAAGTTGTGTGTAGAAGTATGCACACCAGCTAGGCAATGGTGGTACACGCCTTTAATCCCAGTACTCCGGAAGCAGAAGAAGGCAGATCTTTGTTATGTCAAGGCCAGCCTGGTCTACAGAGCTAGTTCTAGGACAGGTTCCAAAACAATACAATACAGAAAAACCATGTCTCAAAAAACAAAAAGTGTACATTGTCTCCAACAGGCATTCGATGCATTGTAAACTCTGGCTGTTGTTTGCAGATAAAACAGATTGAGCTCCATTTCATTTGCTCACTTGAAACTTGAGTGATTTGGAATAGTTATGTTAGCTTTATGTTTCTCATATTTTCTCCACATACACCAGGTATAATAACATAATATCTACAAAATGGTATTCTAACAACAAAGTCATATAAAGTCGAGATAGAAAAATTGTCCCTACAATAAGGCATACCCCGCAAATGTGTAGTAATGTATGGGCACTGTCATACATTTTCTTATTTCTATTTCCTAATTATTAGCTTAGTGGTATATGGAGCTATGGTCTCAAGCTTCTACTCTGACTCAAATTTCTCTTTCATAGTACATTGATTTCATCTGTCCATTGGTGTAGAATAATTATTTGAAAGTGGTAGAATTTATTCTCTTTTATTTTACATAATGATCCAAGTTTCCTCTCCATCCCTCTCTTTATCCCTCCCCACTGTTTCCCTCTCTCCTCCCTCACATGCACACCAAACACCCTCCCCTCCCATCCTCCCCACCAAGTATTTACCTGGTGGGTGCAGACTACTCACTCGCTAGTTATGCGAATTCTATCTTCAGTAAACTCTAAGAAAATGTGCACAATTTGATTCCTTGAAAACTTTTATTCTATAGAAAAGAAAGTCAAGGAAGCATGGGGATAATGGGTTTGATTCTTTGCCTTTATTTATTTAACATTAATTTACAAATTATTCTTTTATCTGTATAATGTCCTGAAGGAATCCAGAACTTGAAATGATTATTTTGAAGATGCTTTTAAATACCACACCTAAATCTTGGGGATCATCGTAGAGACAGGATAGAAAGACTGTTAAGAACCAGAGAATCAAGAAGTTTGCCATGAGATTGTCTCTCTCAAGATTATTAAAAGCTACATTCAAAAAAATCTCACCAAGGTGATTTCCTAAACAAAAGTTGAACAGAGACAAAAACAATAGAAATATCAAAGTAGATGAGGAAGGCCCATAAGGTTTCAAACCCAATCAAAGAAAAACAAACAACCAAGGAAACCTTGGAGTGGGAAAAATAGTCTTGGGCAGGGAAGAGCATACCAGTGAGTTATCCATATGGTAAGCCCTGAAAATATGCATACAAGTAATAATATACAGATTCAACCAGTTGTGTTTATGCACTTTAGAATGTACATGCATAGGTATTATAAAGATAGACAAGTAGATAGATAGATGATATATAGATAGATAAGATGTATGTAACAACAATTAATAAAAAACAAGGTCATAATTTTGAAAGAGAGGAAGGAATGAAATATGGGAAGTTTGGACAGCAGACAGGAAATGAGGGAATTGTGTAATTGTATTTGAATATAAAAATAAATAAAATCATGATTTTTATCAACATTTTATAATGGAGAAGAAAGGAATATATGAGCTAAAAATAAAAAGAGAATTGAGACCTGTCTCCGATGGGAGCATTTATATGCATTATTGCTTTTTCTGAGTATTAGAGGCAGAGTGCCAGCCTTTCCTAATGTCTGTGTGCTCATTCTTGCCACGTATGAATGTCTCCAATAATAGACTAAAGATTACAGCAGAGTGAAATCTGCCAAGCTGCTGGTTTAACATAAGTAGATTATCCTGGATTATACAGGTGGGCTCAGTAACCACAGAGACTACTAAAATGGGGAGAGGCTAGGGGAGGAAAACTTGGAGAGAGGAAAAGAGGAGAGATGAGAGACAAAGGGAAACATGAAGAAGACATTTATGTGAAGTAAACATTTCTGGCTTTGAAGATGGAGGATAAAGGCTGTGAGCAAAGAAATCTTATGAGTTGGCAGAATTTGGAAATGCCAAGCAAACAGACTTTCCTTAAGAACCTTAAAAAAAAAAAAAAAAAACAACAACAACAACAACTAAAAAATGCTACTAAACACACCTTAATTTGGTCTGACTGAGAGCTTCATGTTAGATGACTGACCCCTGTGTAATTTGATAAAGTCATATTTTCATTGTTTCAGTATACCAACTTTATGGCCATTTTTAAAACAGCAAGGGAAAGTTGATATGTAATTGTTATCATACAGATTATCTTTCTCATTATGCCTCATCCCATGACAAAATTCCACAGACTTTCAGCTGTATGGATTCCTAGAGATGAGTGGTTTAACCCCAACTTGCTCGTTGCAAGACCATGTGACTCTAGTTTATTTTACTCTGTGATGAGATATACTCCATATGCCATAATGAAAACACATGTAAACTTTCATAGTGTGTGTGTATTTTGGTAGGTGGATGTTTTCTGATTTTTAGAAAAGACATGAAAATATCTTGCTTGGTTCCTTGAGTTTAAATTCATTTTTTATTGGCTACAAGGTACAATATCTTTTTATTAATATACAAAAGAAATAATCCCTGTGTCCTAAAAAAATTAAGACTTGTTGCAACTATGAAACAATATTTATTTATTTTATAGGACATTTAAATAGTTAACTGTGGTTGCCAGCTGACCCATTACATCACACCCCAGCTTCCTGAACACTGCTTTTTTTTTTTTTTTGGTATTTTTTAAAATTTGTTTATTTTTATTTTACATATCAATCCCAGTTCCCTCTCCCTCACTCTCTTCCCCTAAATACTGAGCTGAACACTGCTTTACAAAGAATAACTGTTCCAGATAATGAAAAACATACAGCAGAGAATAATATACACCAAGAAAATAGCACAAGGGGTATGGCTGATCAGTGCTTGGTCCCTAGTGAGACCTCCCTTCTGGATTGTCATTTCTTTCATTGGGATTTATCCTTAAGTGTAGAGAAGAAAATCTCACTTATTTTGGCTTAAAATTCATAGAAAATCAGTTCTAAAAACTAGTACCAGGGAGAAAAGCACTAAGTGGACCTACACTGGCAAGAACACGCAAGCACTCTAGACATGACAGAGAAAAGAAAATAATACTGACTTTAGAATGCAAACTGATATCCATGCATAAGTGTCAGCTTGGACCAGTGTCAGACTTCATCTTGAAAGAGACTGAGGATGATTTCAGTGACATTCTGAAGTTAACCTTAAGTCATCAAGAAAATGTGAAATCATATTCCCTTGCCTTTGTTTCAGAAGCAGGAAAATGTAAGCTGATTTTTAGCAATCCCTTCACCTTTAGCATTGACATTTACTTGTAACTGTATAATGGTCCAATCATTGCCTCAGGCAGTTTGTGGACTTCATCTCAATGAATCAATGGATAGAATGAAAAATGTAATAAAATAAAAGATACAATACAGTGAATCACACTGACTTAGTCTGGCAGTTGTCCCCATGTTTACATTCAGGTGAGAAAATACATATCCCAGACACATTTTTCAAGTTGCTGATAGTCACAGTTGATATAGGTCAGTTTGGAGAGATTAGAAGGTGAAAGAACAAAACTCACCTTTTTCTGCTTCTAGCAGCAGAGCAACAAAAGAACTGGTCCAGATGTCTTGACCATCTTTCAGGAGAAGCGAGACTTAGAATTCCTTCTCAAGGAGATCAATGCTCTCCATAGTCCACTAGTAATGGCACTTTAGCATCAGACATTGTCTCACAGTTGAGAGAAATGGCTGAATCTTGATCTTTGGATATTTAATACCAATTACTAGCACCTCTTTGTGCTTTCAGCCTTCCTCTTTCAAACTCTGAGTCCTTCCCAACATCAGTGTCGTCAATATCTCTACAGCTCTAATTGAAAACACACTTTTCATATTTCATTCTCCTAATATAAAATGAACAGATGAGAAATGAAATAAAATATGCTTATTAAAAAGCTTAATGTATTTTTTTAGCCATCCAGAAAAACAAGTTTCAAAAATGTACTGCTTGATCTCAACTTTTGTACTTGGGAAATTATCACAAAAATTCAAGACACTATCATCAAATCTTTGAGAAATTAAAACCACTTTGATACATTTTGAGAGTTAAAATGCCTACAGCACTAATTTTAGTCATCGCATAGTATGGCCTGGAGGAAAAAATTAACTTGGATATAGGTGAAACATCACACCTCTCCTCCAGCACACAAAGAGGCAAGTGACAGAGTGAATTAATAGTTTCAACATAATTAGGAGAACATTTCATAGTCAACATTCATGCTGTGAAGACTGAGTAAGATTTGGACCAAGAGCTGTATGCACATGCAAAATAAGACAAATGGGTCATGCTCTTAATGATTTATTTATATATTTTGTAATAAATTGTGATATATAAGAAAAAAACAGATACATTTGATTCAAAAAGCTATCGCACATATTTTTTCCTATTCAGAGCTTTTCCATGATAGGTTGCAAAGTCAGGTGTTTGAAGAAACCATTCACTTTTATGTGTGAGGATAAAGCAGAGCATTAGAGTGCTTATTTGTTATATATGTATAATTGGTGTTCTTGTCACAAATTTATCATTTTCCCATATTCTCAGTCCATATCTCCCATTTATAATATTCCCCTGATTGGATGAACCTATGTCTCTAAGTTGCTGAAATTCTGAAGAGATCATGAATGCACACTGTTTTTCCTCTATTGTATGTGCACTAGGAAGGGTTTCCTGCTTTCCTGTGTGATCATCATAGAAGAGTCAAATATAAGAGATAAATGTTTGTTGAATAGCAGTTGAATGCAGAGAACTAAAGAAAACAGAAAATTATGGTCTTCCTCATTAATTAGAATGTTTCCTATGATTCTTACTACTTATGAATTTTGCAAATAGAGTCTGTTCTTTGTTTTGTAACCATAACATGAAAAGAAAAATTATTGATATATATTATTAAAACTGTTAAACATATCCTGCTCTATCCCTAATGCCATGAGGTAATTTTTATTATTATAATATAATACCTATATTGCAATTGGAATGGCAGCATAGTCTTGGTAAGTGTGTGTGTATGTGTGTTTGTGTGTGTGTGTGAGTTTGTGTGTGTATATGTATGTGTATTATTTTTATTATTGAACTTAAAATTAACTAATTTGTGTGTGTGTATATATACATATGTATGTATATATATTTCATATTTTACATATAGATCCCAGTTCCCTATTCCTCCTTCCCTCCCTCCCATGCCCCCTGGTCCCCCCTCCCATCCCCCCTCTCCCCTACTCCACAGAAAAGGTGATGCCTTCCAGGTGGACTCATCAAAATCTGTCAAGTCATTTAGCTAAGGTAGTATCCCTCCATGGGGAATGTGCTCCCAAATTCCTTTCATGCACCAGGGATACATCCTGGTTCTACTGTCAGAGGTCCCATACACTGCCCAGGCTTTCTAACTGAGACACATGTTCAGAGGGACTGAGTCAGTACAATGCTGGTTTCTCAGCTATCAGTATGAAGGTCCATGAGCTTCCCACTTGTTCAGATCAGCTGTCTCTGTGAGTTTCTGTAGCACGGAAGTGAACTCCTTTTGACATACAAAATAAGTCTCCTTCAATTAAGGAAATTGTAATCTCTTATAAAGGATTGGCAAAGCAAGAAAGATTGTTGCCAATTATTGATGAAAGCAATAAGTTAATGATTAACAATTGCAGCACACTATACCTAAGTGTAAGTGACATAATAGATATGGTAAGAATGAAATTAGATATTTATATCAACTTACATATCTTTAAATTCTCATAGTTAACTTGAAAATAAATAGTTGTATTACATTATATTAAAAAAACTTTTAAAGACACTATATTTCATATAATAGTAAATGATTATATTTGTAACGGTGTTGAAAAGTTATGCAGAGTACCTTCTCATGTATAAATAATCTCTAGTCATAGTGATGTAGGGGAAGACTAAACTCTTCACTGGAAAATAAAAAGAAAACACAGATTACTAGGGGCCTATGTTTCAAATAATGAAGGACACTAAATCTGCAAGTGATGTCGAAAAGATAGCTTCAAACTTAGTGATCTCACACTGATTATAGAGTAATAGACCTCACCATCGTCATAAATGTGATGAGTTTCTGGAGATTTGTTGGTCATAACATCCTGTTATTGAAACTGGAGCCTTGCCCATGCTGGTCAAGGGCTTTACTACTGAGCTATATCTTCCACAGTTTAAGGCATCTTTAGTACTAATTATCAAAAGAATTAGAGCTAATTCATTGTAATAACTAGACAGGAAGCCACTTAAAGCTATTTTCATATGTGTTTATATCTTATAAACTCATACATAGATATAGGTAGATGTAGATATATACATACATATATGCATATGTATGTGTATACACAATAAACATGTATAAATAATTTTTAATCTGTTAACAAATATTTTTTATTCTTGTCCATAGTCATGTGAGTCCTAAAATATTTTAAGAAGAATTGTAAACATTAAAATAATGATTCTTAAAAGAACTGAACAATGAGAGTGTAATGGTTTCTAGCATGGCAACTGCTATGAGTTAAGTTCTAAACTCCCATGCAGCATCAGCCACAGCACAAATACTGCATAACCATCAGCACCAAGGAAGTTGGTAGAAGTTCCTTCCTGGGACAGCAGGTGTTTGGAATAAGGAGAAACTGTGGTTGTCCCAGGCATAAAGAAAATCTGTTATGAAGAGGTATGTAATAGCCAGTCACTAGGAATTGCCTGGGCCACTTTTTCAAACACCTCAGCCAGTGCTGTATAATGGAAGTAGGGATACCTGATAGATGCTACTTACAAAGTCAGTGATGGTTCTCATTCTTAGAGTATGAAGCTAGTGGCATTTTTTTTTTTTGATGAACAATGTGTCTGAAATGTAGGGTGCAAATTACTGTTTTAATCTGTTCTACAAATAGGATCTACAATGATTTGAAAAAGGAGGTAAGCAAAACTACAAACAACTTATTTTCTTTCTTTAAAGCTGAGACAAATTTTGCAGTTGATAATTTGTATTACTATTTAATTCACCTCACACTAACAATTTAATTCACCTCACTCTTAAGATGAAATTATCTTTTCTTTGTAACATTAAAATTTGGAGATGCATGCATAGGTTTTGAATTTTTATCTGATGTTGGGGTCCCATTTATAAATTTATTTCAATAACATCAACCTATGAATTGAGCTCTTTAGACATGAAAATTATTTGCCAAGGATATTTTATTCATTCACTCTGAGTCAGGTAATCAAGACAACACGGAGGAAGTTAGGAAGTAAAAACTAATAGATAATAGGCAGGCTGGTCAACCTGCATGTTTGACTTAAACAATGTAATTGCCCATTCTAATCCTGAATTTTCTTTAATAAAATTAAAGTGCTTTTGAAAAGGCAAGTTTTTTAGTTTGCTTGAAAACATATATTATTACCCTAACATAAACAAAAAGAAAAGAGAGCCCAAGTTTCAGAAAGAAGAGATTGTAAACTGTCCTAGTTTCCACAGCTTTATAAAACTGCAAAGAAAGTAAATCTTATGTAAAACTATCTAATGAAACCATGTGTTGTTACACAGGGAGGTTATAGTAATACCAGCACTTGGAAAATGAAGCCAAAGTATAGTCATACATTCAAGGCCATCTTGGGTTAAATAGTGAATTCCAGACCAGCCTATCTAAGAGTGAAAACTTGTCTCAAAAAACAAATCAAGAAATAAACAAATCACACTTCCCCAAAATTAAATAAAATTGAGAATCCATAGACTATTTATAAGTAAATATATTAAAAGTAAAAGAATTTCCTGCTGGCTGAATGCCTCACCAAACCTTGAGCTCAACAGCTACAAACAGAGAAAAGGAAAAAAGAATCAAATAGTTTGAAAGAGCTTAGTAACAATGTTCTGCACGCTTAAATATTGCACACAAATAAAAGCATTGAAAAAATGAGTGGTGAGAAGGAACAGAGATAAAGAGTGTAGAATTTCTGCTTTCAGAACATGTTCTCTACTTCCCTGTACCAAGATGTAAAATAGGTAACACAATACGAGGAGAAGCACGCATCCTGAAATGAGATGCAATTAAGTCATTTTAAAAATTCTGCAGTAATTACACACATATCAATTAGCCAAGTGCAAACTTGGCAAGTCTTTGTTTACTTGATCGGCACAGCAGTCAAAACCTGTAATTCAGTTACCGAAATTTGTTTTGAAACTAATAGGTACAGTCATAAACAAAATGCATTATCATGTACCTCTTAATAGATTTCTCATGCTAGAAGTAAGACTACTGAAAAGATAACGTTTCTAAAAGCTAATTACATACCTGGCATTGTTCTATGAGAGTTAGCTACCTCTGAGTCATGAAGCAATTACTAATATACGCACTTTATGGTGAATAAATGGAGACATAGGGGTGTCAAAGCTCACTCAGGGTCACAGATAATTGCTGGGAAAAGACTTGAGCCACTTGTCCTCAGAGTAACAACTCCACTGCATATATCTCATAAAACAGACATTAGAATTATGTGTTCAGCAGGGTAGCGGTGGCACATGCCTTTAATCACAGTACTCTGGAGGCAGAGACAGGCAGATCTCTGAGTTAAAGACTAGCCTGGTCTACAGAGGAAGTCCAGGACAGTCTCCAACACACACACACACACACACACACACACACACAAAAGAAGTTTGGCCGGCACCATGAACTGGTCCCAGATTCACCTCTGGTGGAGGCCATGGAGGGATACCTTCTTAGACTAGGGACAGGAGGGAGGACCTAGTCCCAACTCCAAATGACTTGACGGATTTTGATAGTCCCTCCTGTAAGGCATTATCCTCCCTGCTGATTGGGGGTGATGGGATGGGATGGTTAGGGGACAGGGGAGGGAGGGAGGAAGGGAGGAAGGGAGAAAGGAAGGGAGGGAGAGAGAGTGAACTGGGATAGATATGTAAAATAAGAAAAAATTAAAAAAAAGAAAACGAAACAGAAAATATAACTTTTTCCAATCTGCCCTTATTCACTTTCTCATTGTTTAAAAGATTCTTTTGAACTGAATTACCCTACAGATTTATGAACTTTCTCCTAGTACATTGTAGAATTAAAATATTAAAGAATATATCAAATTCCTTAATAATACAGAATAAGGCCAACTATAAAATTAAGAAAAATGTTAAAATTATAAATGGAATTATCTGTCCAGATATTCTAGTTAACTAACTGGTGTTCAATAAAGACTTTGAAGCATAGTTGTTAGTAAATAGAAAATTGACAAGTGAATCTATGTTAGCGACACCCATTCCTGGGAGTAGTAGGATGTTCCTGTTTTAACTGCATGGAAGTAGAAGATGGAGAGAAACCCAGTCACTAGATTTAATGTATTGGGAAAAAATATACAAGGCACATCATTTTCAATGTTCATTATGTTTAATTGTATAATTCAGCAGCATTAAATATGCTGTACAGAGAGTAGTGCTATTTTTCTTCAAATAACTTTTGTACAATAATTTTAAAGTGGTAAAATGAACTAAGCATTGAAGACCTCAGATTTAGCTCCACATTTTAAGTATAGATATTTGTTCTCATGTCTCCAAGGAATAATAATCCAAAATTATTTGTGTCTCTATAATCTATCATTCCATAATATTCTCAATATAACTTTATTTATAAACTATACATAAAAATAGAATATTTACAGGGAATTTGTTTCTGTTTTCACAAATGTAAAAATCTCTCCTGGAACTCTCTTTTGAAAGCTATGTTTAGCTCAAATTAAAAAAGTGACTTTAATTTGCAGAGTTGCAGGTCATTTGAGAATTATTGAGATGAAATCTATTTTGTGTTCAGAATGAAGATTTTTACTTGACAGAAATGCAAATTCTGCCTCTCTTCCTTTTGCCTGTTTAAAAAAAATGTACCCTGTGTCAGCTGTCATTTTATTCAGGTTAATATCTCTTAATATATCGACAATAACATGAATTCTACCTTTTAACCAGTGTTTTCTGACTTTATTAAAAAATAAACTAAAATTAATGGAATGAGAATATTGTTGTGAAAATAGACATTTTACTTCATTTATTATATGTAATTTGCTTGATCATAAACAAATGATTTTCTAGCCAAGAAAATATAAATTCTCTACATGTTCTCAGTTTTTAAAATAATTTGACAATTTCATTGGAGTTTCTTGAAATTACCATTAAAAGTAATTAGGAAGCAAAAGCATTGAAATCACACTGCTATTAATGTTCCTGAATCAGAAATAGTGGAATATTGTTATGACAATTGCCCTGGCAAACAAACAGTGACATTTCCTGTACGCACCCAACCTCGACCAGCAAGAAAGACACTACTCCAGGAAGATCTTCTTCATGCAGTTTTAATCAGGATCCTTGAACATGCTTCTTCTGACCTGTGGGACCCCAGGGAAATGCCTGCACAGGCTTAAATCCCATTGCACTATCCAACCCCAGTGAGCTACATGGACACTGCAGATAGGCTACTCTAACACAGGGAAGCAGACAGGCTGAACAGACTTAACCAAATAAGGACTTGTTTACGCCAGAAAGCGCTCACCCTTGGGGAAGTGGAAGGCAGAAGCCAGTGCCATCTTTAAGGTCTGGCATTTTGCGGCTCTCTACAGTTCCCCCTTTTTGTTTTAATAATGCAACAGGCAAGGGTAGTGGTCTCCAGTAAAGCAGTGGACATTGTAATGACCCTGAATCCTGGTAGTAAGCCAAGTCAGTGCCACACCCATCCGGTATCTTTTTCCTGGAGGTGGGGCCTTGGACACCCAGCCACATGCAACCAAACTTGTCCTTCTCAGAGTTGCTCTCTTCCAGAGCTAACTCAGAGTGCAGTGCTAAGCCATACAACCTGAGCATGAAGGATCAATACTTGTTCATGACTGCGAGCCATGCTTGGAGAGACTGCCTTGCCCCAATGTCTGTAAATGCCTGGACAACCATAGCTGCATACTGCTTCTGAGTAAACCTCATCTTGCAAAGGCACCACAGGACCACAAAGGAGATAAGCAACAAGAGGACAGCCATGGCTCCCATTCCCGCCCACTCTTTCAGATGATCCATGGCATGGGGAATCATGATGACAATTCGGCAGCCAGTCCTGCACCCACACATGTTGAATTCACTGCAACGATGGTCACTTGCAGCTGTACCCTTAAGTCATCAAAGTCAGCAGACTAATTTCCTAAAAGATAGCTAGACAACTGTCATGACAAATTAGCAGCATGTGTAAAGTTCTCATACTAAATGTTGGTAACACACAAACCTGGATATTTCATTTCACATCCCAATTGGGCCAGCTGCCACAAGATATCTATTTGCTCCTGCACAAGATCAATTCTTTGGTTTACAATCATTAAACCTCCTTTTAGTTGAGCACCAGTTGTGGATTGAGCATCCAAGGGGGTAGTCACATTCTTGGACAACTCATTTAGCTTATAGGCTGTCTGCACCAATGTGCTCATAGCCACGACAGCCGTGACTGAACCACAACTGCAAAAGAGATAGCTGCTGCTGTAATGCCAAAATCTCTCCCTGCAGCCTCTACCAAACAGGCCACAAAATCTGAAAATGGTTCCATTGGGCTTTGCAGTATCTTAGTGAGGTTACCACTCACTTCTCCCTTATTGAGTAATGACTTCCATGCTTTTATGGAAATCCAATTTACTTGTTCAAAAACTTGTATTGAGTATCCTGTCTGTTGATTGGCAAAGCGTCCCTGTCCAAGCAACATGTCCCAGTCCCATGCTGCATTTCTGGCTACCAGGTTAGCTGCAGCCTACTCATTGGCATACTCAATTAAAAAGGCTTTCCAATCCAGATACTGCCCGGGGCTTAGGCATGCTAGAGCCAGCCCACTCCAATCACTAGGAGGTATGCTGTGCCTATTTAGGGCTTCAACTTGAGCTACAGTAAAAGAAGCTGAAATTCCATATATTCTCACTGACTCTGCCAAAGCCTTGATGACCTTTAAGTCTAAATGCTCCTCATATCTATTGCCTTGGGCATCCTGGAAAACTGGATGGCCAGACTTAAGTCATTTTATATGGCTTTCCAGACCTCAGGGCAAAAGGAAAGCCCTGTACCTGGGCCCTGCCCTTCCTTACTCTGATAAGGAGAAGGTGCATATGGCATTGTCCTGGGAGGGATTTCCTCCTTCTGACATAGCCATTTCTCCTTTCCTTCCCTTCTCCATTCTTTAAGGGACTGTTTCTGGACCTTTTCTATGAGGGCTTGCACTTCTTCCTCAGAATCTGTTTTGTCCATACCTGACTCTCCTGTGCTCTCAACCTCTTCTGATCTTTCTTCTTATAACATTTCCAGAGCAGATTTCCCTTTTTCCATCGCCTCTTTATAGTACATCTGGTCTTCAATACAGCTACGCACTAACTTCCAAACAGGTCGGATTCTGGATTTTAGCATCCCTTGTTCCCAAGCAAAGTCAAGATCCCTTCCTAACTTGTCCCAGCATGCTAACGTGAGGTCTCCCGAAACTGGGAACCAAGGTGCAATGGCATCGCACTCGCTCAAGAATCTTTCTAGTATGCTTTTCTTTATTTTAAATTTTTTTTGACAAAAGTAGCTCTTGAAGAGCCAGAAAAATTGGATGACACTGAGAAGTCCCCATTTTGAAAATTTTACTTTCAGTTCGTTACAACCTCTCCCTCAATTCCTGAGACTTTATTGCCATTTATTTCCACGGTCTTTAGCTTGGTCCCAACTTACCTGGGACTTTATTGCTTTTTACCAGAGACCTTATCGCCTCTTTACCGAGGCCCTTCACTTGGTCCCAACTTACCTTGGGAACTTACCAGCACGGCCCTGATTGCAAGAAGTTCTGATCTGAAGATTCCCCATACCAGCAACCATTTATATGCACCCAACCTCGACCAGCAAGGAAGACTCAACTCCAGGAAGATCTTCTTCATGCAGTTTTAATCAGGATCCTTGAACATGCTTCTTCTGACCTGCACCTTTGGACCCAGGGGAAATGCCTGCACAGGCTTAAATCCCCTTGAGCTAACCAACCCCAGTGAGCTAGGTGGACCATGCAGATAGGCTACTCTAATGTGGAAGCAGACAGTCTGAACAGACTTAACCAAATAAGGGCTTGTTTACACCAGAGAGCGCTCACCCTCAGGGAGGAGGAAGGCGGAAGCGAGCGCCATCTTTAAGGTGCAGCACTTCACAGCTCTCTACAATTTCCAATCTCCTTCACATCCTTGAAGGAAAGTGTGCTATTAGCCAAAGTTTGTATTACCTAAATTCAACCATTAACCTAATTTACTGCTTGTGTACGTGATAATACTAAGTCAGTCATCTCTGTGCTATCTGGATGTTTTCACATAAAGGGCACTTATTACCCCATCAAGGCCTAAAACATCTTACCTTTCAGGGCTTTAACACCATTATCTCAAAGTTGAACAACTTCACCAGAAGTATATTTGTTTTTGTTTTGACTTTAATAATATATGGCTCAAAAATAGAAAATTTATTTGCACTTAAATTGATAAATTGATAATTTGCTTTTAAAGTAAATTATCTCTGGAAAGATAGATCAGCAGTTAAGAGCACTAGCTGCCCTTCCAGAGGGAGGACCTGTAGGTGGAAGTTTCTTCCTGTGAGACACTACAACGTATGCACATAGAAGCTTAATAGTAGTTATAAGTCAATAGCTCCAGATGATTACTACCCAACTCTTACATTTTCAATGAACACATGGTTTTATTTATGCTTTTCCATATGGTTTTGTATGTTTTCTCAGCATGTACAGCTTGCACCTCTTACTTTTCTCTGTGTCTGCTTGCTATTCCTCTAACTATGCCCTTCCAAGCATTCTCTGTTTGGCTTTCCCCCATCATTATTCTGTCCAGCTACTGGTTAATAAGTTTCTTAATTAATCAAATCATAGCAACATATATTCACACAGTATAAATGAATAGTCTACAAGGACCAGAGTATGATTCCCAGAACTTAGTTGGTTACCCATAACTGCCCATAACTGCATCTCCAGTTGCAGGAAGCTCAAAGACCTTATTTTGGCTTTCATGGGTACCAGGTGTGCATTTGATGCACAAACATACATGTAGGGAAATCAGTTATACATACAAAGTATAAAATTAAGGAAAATCATTTTAAAATTCAAATCTATGATTTAAAAAATCCTCAAAGAGAAACCAACCCTGATTTTAATTTTCATAAATAAATTATCACAGATCTAGAAACACTGCATGGGAGTGTAGTTCTATCCAACATGGAAGGATCACAGGCAGCTGGCCACAGGTTCCTGTCCAGCATTCCCTTGGGTTATTCAATAAGTCTACTAGTATAATTATAGTGGAGTAAAGATGTTTTAAAATATCACAGGCCTGGAGTTTATGCTGCCCCATGCTCTCATCAATAGCAAGGCCTTGCCTAAAGGCTATAAAGGAATCATCCCCACAGCAGAATATGAAGGCAACCATGAGTGGGGTTGGTATTGGTAAATGTGGTAAAAAGTGTTTTGTTGTGATGATTATAGCTTCTTGTCCCCAGACACAAACTTCCATTTCTTTCTATCAGAGCATCATAGATCCTAATTATTTAAGCTGATGACCAGTCTTTCAGTGCTGTATTTTCATATACAGCTTCACCCTGTGATGTTTAGGATTTCCTTGCCAAGTTTTGCCTGTAAAATTAATTATATAAACCCTAATAATATATCCAATAGTGAACTCAGGTATTACTCCTTTGGCAAATATTTCATTGCCAACCATTAACAATTGTGTGATCTGAGTTGGTCTGAATGGCCTCTAGCATCTTCACTTTAAATCTGTTATCTTGTTAGGGATTCTTTCTACATGAACCTCCTACCTGCAGACTCCCCCATCCTGTGTGCTGGTGAATGGCAGTGCAAGTACTTTAAGATTCCTCAGTTCTTTGTTTTAATTAAAAGCCTTTTGAAAAGTTTATTTTATTAGTTTACTTATTGTAGTCAACACTGATAATGTGTAATCCCAAAAAGCCACATTTGAGAAATAGTAGTATCTAAGTAGAATATGTTTTAATTGGATTAATACTTTTCAATAACTCATTTAGATTTAGAAGAAGAATTAGTTTGGAGCATGGGGTGTAGCTCATGTGGAAGAGTGCTTGGCAAAGATGCATGAAGCCCACAAGATGATGCTCAGTACTGAACTAACCAAGGGTACAACTGTGCAACCCTAGCACTCAGAAATTTAAGGACATCCTTGGTTACATAAAAATGTTTACTGGGCAGCCTGGTATATATTAGATAACAGACCCCCTAAAACAAATTTTCTATTGCTACGATAAAACCATGACCAAAAGAAGCTCAGGGGAAAGGGTTTACTTAAGCTTAGAGTTCCACATCACAGTCTGTTTCCCAAGGAAACCTGGATAGAATGTCAAGACAGGAACCTGGATGTTACTTACTGAATTGATCCTCCTGAATTGTTCAGCTTATTGTCTTATAGGAGCTCTCAGTACCACTATTCCAGGGGTGGCACCTCCCCCAAGGATCTATGCCCTCCAACATCAAACATCAATCAAGAAAATGCACCACCACAGGCTTGTCTACATGCAATATGATGAAGGAATTTTCTCAATTGAGGTTCCTCTCATCCAGGTAATTCTAATGTATGTCAATTTGACCAAAATAAACTAGCCTAGGACATATGCCAATTTTGATGTCTGCATTTGACATAGACTGGACAGTTTGAATGTGTCCCAGTCTTGTCTTGAGGAACACTCATATTAAAACATGTTTTGGGGATAAAATATTGTTGACAAGTAGGAAAAGACAATGGTGTTTTAGAATACCAAGATTAGATGACCACTCCTGGATGGCATCACACTACATGTGGAGTGGTAGGGGGTGGGAGGGGATGGTAGTCTGTGTGCATGTGAGGTGGGGAGAGAGGGAAAGAGGGAGGGAGGATGAGGGAACTGGGATCGATATTAAAATAAAAATAAAAATAAATAAATTTAAAAAATAAAAAGAATACCAAAGTTCCACAGGGTGGACAGGTTAGGTCTAGCTGGCGATCTTGTACATCCATAAAGCAATGCATGGTGATGCATGTGTGTTCATGTAACAGGAAAGAGGAAAAAAAAGAAATATCAATGTTCCCTCAGAAAACTTATTACCATTCTTTCTTCTGATATGCTTCATCTCTGTATGATCAGAGTTTTTATGAAATGCCTCAAAAATCATTCACATCAACTAAAAGTATATCCTGTAGTTTCTTTGTAAATTATAGAAATTCTGTGTTAGACAGTTGCAGACATTATCATAATATCTATACCCTGACAAAATCACCATTTTGTATTGATTTCCCATTTTTAAATGGATACGTGAGTGAAATTAGCAAAAACATCAGGTTAAACAATCATACTAAAATTTTGAAAACTGCAAAAGAGATGTAAACCTTAGTTAGCATTAAAAAATGGTTCCTACTTATCAAATATTGTGTTGTTCTAGTCATAATCTTTATTGTTCAGTTATCTTAAAACAATTTTTAAAGTCATGCGTTTTTATCCATAAAACTTGCTTTATTTTATTCGGGTTGTGTTTTGTTTGTTTGTTTTTTCTCTTTGGGACCTGTTCTCAAGCTCCAAAATAAATAAATTGAGACATAATTACTTATAA
The DNA here is from genome assembly GCA_030556225.1 of Cricetiscus sungorus. Lineage (NCBI taxonomy): Eukaryota > Metazoa > Chordata > Mammalia > Rodentia > Cricetidae > Cricetiscus > Cricetiscus sungorus. The sequence goes on along the minus strand of JANBXA010000132.1, from coordinate 21,699,238 downwards.
ATGGTCAGCCATTAGCTTTGCGTATTTCTGGTCAACTTTTCTAACTTAAATTATCCCCTTTCAATTTAACTACATTTTGCTTCTGGGCCTTTTACCTTGCTTTATTCTATATATCTTTCTTTCCTTCTTATTCCATAGCTGACTGTGTGACAGATCCCTGGTGTCCCATTCTTCTACTTCTTTTCCTTTTCCGCCTCCTCTCTCTACTTTCGATCCTAGATTTTTCTTGCTGTTTATTTTCTCTACCTGGCAGCCCAACTGTTTATTTCTTTTACCTAGCTAATGTTTCTAAAGCTCTTTACTAGACCATTCAGTTGTTTTAGGTAGGCAAAGTAGCACAGCTTCACAGAGTTAAACAAATGCAACATAGAATAATACAACACAGCTTTACATCATTAAACAAATATCTCATGGAATAAATTAATGTAACACATCTTAAACTGATATTTTACAACAAACAAATTTTTTTTTCTGTGAATAGTGAAGGTGAGAGGATGGTACACATTCTGAAGATTTTTGGTCTAGTGTAATGCAATTCAGGGTTAAATTGAAAATGTGTTTCTTCCCTTCAGTTAAATATATATAATAAATGAATCAATTTCTTAATTCTGTCTATAATTTCATAGCAGCAGTGTTCTCCACAGAGATAATGAAAAATTAATAGTGTTTTCAAAGATGAGATTTAACTGATGCAATTCATGTTTTAAGATGTCTTGAATTTGAAATAGAACAATGAGGTAGTACAATGAAAAAGGGAATTTATGTATGCATATATATGCATATATAATTTTAAAAATGTCTTAGGAAGACTTCTTTGACAAAGGAAGCTTAAACAAAGGCAACTTCTCTATTGTGCTATTATTTCAGAGCAGTCATTTGATTACATTATTGCTGTGATTACATGCTTGCCTGAAACAATTCTCTTAGCAATTTGTTCCAACCTATATCTTCAAAGAATTTGAGCCAGAGATTTATATTTTAAAGATACTTCAGTGTTACCACAAATGAAATTGCTGTTATATAACATGGATTTCCTGTTAGTTGGGGGCTAAAGATTCTTATCAATCTGCATTTTTTGGAGACCTAACAGACTCAGTATCTATCATTTTCAAAGGATAACTGTTTCCTTGCAGGAGGAAGGAAACAAGCAGTAGACAGATGAGAAAAACAAGAAAGAAGTTAAAGTTTTCCTTGCTTCTTTAATCTCCTTGGCCTTCAAGGGAATGGTCTCTCACATTTTTCTTAACAATTTTCACATGGCTACAGGTAAATCTAAAAGAACTTTGAAAACAGATTTTGGTCAAGAAATTAGTTCCCAACATCTAGAAAAGAGGTAAAGAACTTTGCTGGACAATTAACCATTAATACTACATATAGAGTTAAATAAATTTATGCAAAAACCTAAGAAAACCCAGAATAATTATTGGAAATGCTGGTCTCCCTGCTGGCTAATATATGAAGACATTAAACTTGCAAAAATTTTTAAATGGAATTTGCATTTTTTCTATTCTGGTTCTACTTATTGTGAATATACTATTTAGAAGTTCCAGAGATTTACAAGGGTGGCCCCAACAAACAATTTAAGCAATAGTACAGAGGCTACCTTAAATAAACTTCTTCAATAATGCAATTGATGACTACCTCTAATGCCATCCTAGAGCCTTATGCTAGTAGCTGGTGGAAGCAAAAGCAGACAACCACTGCTAAAGACTGAGCCAAACTCCTGGAATCCAGTTGT